>CM067552.1:38488548-39688548 GCA_034509755.1 Anisodus tanguticus
ATCCATATTCAATACAGGAAGTAATATCTAACACTCTCTCATGCCTAATTAGTCTATTCTTATAAGAGTCCCACATATCATGATTAACTTTATAATAGAATTTATTAGAGAACGCAGATACCTCAATGTCTGAACTGATGGATTCGGTACTGTTGGAGGATGTTGTGGTGTGTGTCTCTTCGGATGTTGGCTGAAATGTTGCCTGAGATGTTGTGGCAACATTTGAAGTAGCACTTGTCCTTGTAGTCCTGGGAACTCCCTTTGGAAAAAATTGTTTCAATGGGGTTTCATATGGGATTTCCCTTTCTTGAGGCACACTGGGTTGTTCAGAAGCAGATGATTCTTCAGTTGAGAAAGCAGAGTCCGTACTTTCACTATCACTGCTTGAGTAGGCGGGTTTAGATGGTTCACATTTACTCATTTTGCTACTCGAATCTTTTTGGACTGTTTTCTCAAACACTCTACTCGATCGGCGAGTAGGGAAGGTAGATGATCTGGGTATTTTACCCAAAGATGTAAAATCAACAGTTTCATCAACATCTATATGGTTGGTATTATCTCCAGGATAACTGATATCTAAAGGTTCATCAAAACCTTTAAACATTGTTACTTTAGAAAGATCCTCAGAGAGATTTGAGGAAGAAGACTGGCCCGATTGCTGAGGGGTATTTGACGGAGGGCTAGTGTTCATAGGAGTGTTGGATGAAATGTTGGTTGACATGTGTTCTAATACTGGAGAAGTTTCCTTTGGTGAGAATTAATGAGAGGGTTTTGAGGAGTTAGGGTTTGTGATTGAGGTTGGAGTTTGATTTGGAGATGATTCCATCGGGTAGGTAGGGTTATACTTGATGTTTGATGTGATTTCCTCCTTTTAATTTTATTTAGGAAAAAATGGATATGATAGAAAAAAATTGCAAATGAGAGGAATATTTATATACATGGCAAATTTTTCTAAGCAACAAAAAATCTTTGGTTTTAGGTATTTCAATCTTACACATAAACTTACACATAAAGTTTAGGATAAAAAGATAAACATCACGGTAGGAATTTAAAATAGGGAGAAAAATATGATTTTTCTAAAATCAGTTAAAAACAACATCCCAACAAATATCACAATCTGAAAATGTCAATAGCAATGTTGGCAACATTTTGGACGACATAAGTTTTTTTATCCTTTAAAAATTTTTCATTTTGGCAACAAATCAAGACACATTTTATACTTATTTTCATGAGTTTAACCATTGGACCAATGTAACATTTTCACATCGTGTCCTTGATCTAATCATAAAACACATACATAAGAATTTTTTTGTGTCAAAAAATAAGAATACTTATTTAGTATTCTTAAAATTCTTTTTAAGCATTTGATACTCCTATAGAATAAGAACGGTATCTTTTCAAGAGCTTTGCCCATTTTGCACAGTTGTCAAATATTTGTATAGGTTTTTTCCTATTTTGATACTTTATTTTTATTATATATATATAAGTATTTATATATCATCGCAGAGAATGGTATCACGTTGGAATCACATTCTTATTGAAGGATCATTCTTGTGTGACCAAAAGTTATGCACTATACAACAACAATAATCAGTTAGTGATACTAGATAGGTAAATGTCACCTGAAATGTTAGACAATGTTTTAGCTGACATTCACCAAAACTGCCTTTTTAGAGATTACATAGACCAAGAGATTTCTTCAAGCTAGAAAATCTCTCATGGTCCAAAACTTTTGTAAAAATGTCAGCTAGTTGATAAAGAGTGTCAACATGTTCAATTTGAACTAGCTGTTTTTTTTACTAAATCTCTTAAAAAGTGATGTCTAATATCAATATGTTTTGTACGTAAGTGCTGAACTGGATTTTTTGAAATATTAATGGCATTCTGATTATTACAGTACAAAATTAAAATGTTGCTAGTAAATTCATAGTCGTCTAACATGTGTCTTAGCCATATTAATTGAGAGCAACAACTTCCAGCTGCTACATATTCAGATTCAGCAGTTGAAAGTGAGACACAATTTTGTTTACGACTATACCATGAAACAAGATTATTGCCAAGATAAAAACATCCCCACTTGTACTTTTTCTATCATCCACATCTCCAGCCCAATCCGAGTCACTAAATCCTATTAAGTTAGGATTAGTGTCTTTGGAATACCATATTCCCAACTCACATGTGCCAACAACATATCGAATAATACGTTTCACGACATTTAAGTGGGATATTTTGGGACAGGCTTGAAAACGTGCACAGACACAAACACTAAACATAATATCCGGGTGACTAGCAGTAAGATAAAGAAGGCTACCTATCATAGATCAATATAATGTTGGGTCGACATTTTCACTAACATTATCCTTACATACCTTCTGCGATGAACCCATTAGCGTTTTCATTTATTTAGCATTCTCCAAACTAGATTCTTAGCATATTTACTTTGTGAGATGAAAAGTCCATCTTCACTTTGCTTAATCTGCAAACCTAAGAAAAAAGTTAGTTCCCCAATCATGCTCATTTCAAATGTTGATGACATAGATTAAACAAATGACTTTAGATAAGACTGTGATGTCGAACCAAAGACTATGTCATCTATGTAGATTTGAGCAATAATAATATCTACACCATGACGTTTAATGAATAGAGTACGATCAGCTTCACCACGGTTAAAACCAAATTCAAGAAGGAAGTTAGTTAGACGACCATTCCATGCACGAGTGGCTTGTTTCAACCCATACATAGCCTTTTTGAACTTGTACACATAGTGTGGAAGGTAAGGATTTTCAAATCCTTTCGGTTGTTCAACATAGACTTCTTTATCTAGGTAACCATTTAAGAATACACTAGGTAACCATTTAAGAATACACCTTTTACATTCATTTGGTGTAAAGTAATTTTCAGAAAACAAGCAATAGCAAGTAAAAGTCTAATTGACTCAATTCTAGCCACATGTGCTAAGGTTCCGTCATAATCGATTCCTTCAACCTGAGTATAGCCTTGTGCAACTAGACGAACTTTGTTTCCAACAACTGTTCTCGATTCGTCTGATTTATTTTTGAAAATCCACTTAGTTCCAATTACATTTGTATTATTTGGACGTGGAACTAAGTCCCAGACTTCATTTCGAGAGAATTATTCAAGCTCTTCCTGCATTGGTTGAATCCAAAAGTTATCTTTGAGTGATTCTAAAACATTTTTTGGTTCTAACGTAGATATAAAATAAGAGAGACTAACATTTTGGTATATGGTTGACATACAAACATACCTTACCATTCTTCTGTAGTTGAGTGGTTCTTTTCCTCTTGTTTTAATTCCTTCAAAAACTCCCCCTATCACCTGATCTGTGGGATGATTCTTCCTTATCCTTGATGAGGGGTCCCTTTGAACTTGATCTAGCAATTCTGCATTAGACTCCTCATCCATGGCCTATGTGGTCTCTATTTCAGGTTCAGATGTTGCTTCGGGTATGACAACATTTGGGGCAACATCTGATTCTTTAGCAGTCTGCACATTTTTCACTGAAACTATAGTGTTATTTTCAGTTGTATTTCCTGTAAGATCAGAAAAATCATCAAAAATAACATTTAGAGACTCTTGTACAGTTCTAGTCCTCAGATTGTATACTCGATAAGCATGACTATTTTGAGAATAGCAAACAAAAATTCATTTGTCACTCTTAGAGTCAAACTTTGCCAAATGATCTCTATCATTTAAAATGTAATAAATACACCCAAAAATATGAAAGTAACGCAAGTTAGGTTTCTTTCCATTTATAAGCTCATAGGGTGTCATCTTTGTTCCTGGCCATAAGTAGACTCTATTAGAGATGTGACAGATAGTATAGTATTTAAGGCTTCAGCCCAAAAACATTTTGACAATTTTTAGAACTAAGCATAACTCTAGCCATTTCTTGCAATGTTCTATTCTTTCTTTCTGCTACCCCATTCTGTTGGGAAGTTTTGGGAGTGGAAAACTCATGAAAAATTCCCTTTTTCTCACAAATTTTTGTGAATGAACTATTTTCAAATTCTTTTCCATGGTCGGATCTAATCCAAAATATAGGAGAATAGAACAAATTCCTAATTCTAGAGTGCAAAATTTTAAACATGTCTAAAGTTTGTGATTTTTCTTTCAAAAAATATACCCATGAATATCTAGAAAAATCATCTAATATCACATAGGAATACCTCATGCCTCCTAGACTGTCTGATTCAATTGGACCCATTAAATGCATATGTAGTAATTGAAAACAGTGAGACGTACCTGAATGTTGTCCGTTGTGTTGGACAATAGTATGAGAGACACGGGTTTGCTTACGTTTCAGACAATCCTCACATACAGTCTTACTTTTATGGCTAAGATTGGGTAAGCCTCTAACCGCTTCATATGAGACCAATTTTTCTAAATTGCGGTAGTTGACATGCCCCAACTTTTGATGCCATTGTGTTGTGTCATATATCTTAGCATTATTACATGTTTCTTGTCTTACAACAAGATAGCAATTATCACCTGTTCTAGTACCTGTCATGACACATTCATTAGCTTCATTCGTAACTTCACAGGCATTCTTATTAAACTTTACCTCAAGATTATCATCACACAGTTGACTAATACTAATCAAATTAGCCATTAAGCCCTCAACGAGTAAGACATTTCTTAAGGCTGAAAATTCAGGAACATCTAAGATCCCTTTTCCAATTATTTTGCTTTTACTGCCACCTCCGTAAGTCACATTTCCTCCATTGAATGACTCATAGTTCTTTAGAAAACCTTTTGTACCTGTCATGTGACGAGAACATCCACTATCAAAGTACCAAGAACCTGAAATGTTAGTTATTAATGCAGTTATAGCAACATTACGTGTTATATCCTTTTTAGGAACTCAAACTCTCTTAAAACATTTTTTACCTTTTGACTCAGATATGTTGCTTCGATTGTTATCCAAAATGTTGGACAACAATTTGGGCAACATTTTGCTCACATAATTTTGAAGTTTGAAACAGTATGGTTTTAGGAGTTGCAATGATAACATAAAAACTTCATATTATTTGATATATATATGAGAACCTATTATATATCCATTTTTCTTTTACAAAGCGTATCTTCTCATTCTTATTAAAGAGATTAGAGCATATGGTTTTAAGAGACTTTTCGTACCCAATACCTGCATGTGAAGGTTTACTAAAGTTGAGTATCTCATTCAATTTTGAAGTCCCTGTGTTGAGCTTGCGGAAGGTTGCTTCGGCTAAATCCAATTTTGCACGAATCTTACCAAATTCAATATCCTTTTTGGTAAGTGCAACCTCAAGTCGGGTTATCATGCATGTTAATTCTAAATTCTCATGAATTAAAGATTTTAACTTTTTATCAAGTTGCTTGAATTCTATGATTAAGGCTTTACAAATACTTTATAATTCATTAATCATATCATCTTTGCATTCAACTTGATCCATACAATCAGCCCCACTAACAGAAACATAACCACTAAAGAAATTAACATCAGAATAGTTAAAGAATTCATACCTTTCGGATATCGCTGAGGATGTTGATGTCGTTGATGATGTTGGAGCAAATGTCGTGACATCTGAGACAACATTATATACGACATCTTCATTATCCGATAGAGACTATTCGAAAACAGTGGCCAGCATTACTTGTGTTTCAATTTCACGATCTCCTTTATCTTTTCTTCATCATCACTAAGAGAAACCCAGAGGTTCTTACCAAAGTTTCTAAGAGTGTTTGCACATTTGTTAGCATAATGACCCCAACCTGAGCATGTATGACATTGCACAGACTCAAGTTGTTTGGGATCAAATTTGGTACGATTTGAGTTGGTTTTTCTTAGTTGATTTCTTTTTTGTACATTTGGAGGGAATCTAGTGGGCTTTTGATTGAAGACTTAGTTTTGGTGCTCTTTAGATTTAGATTGATTTCTCTCATTGTTGAACTTCCTCACCATCGAATTGTATTTTCGAGTGAGTAAGACAACATTTGCACCTTCACCAATTTCTTCAAGATTCTCATCCTCTTCTTCGATTTGACTCTCCGAGGATTGAATTTAAAGTGTCATATTTTTGCTTTTATACAATTCCTTTTGATTCTTAATGTTCATCTCATAAGTTTTGAGTATGCTCATCAAGGTATGAAGGTCCATTGTGACAAGATTGTGAGCTTCTTCAATAGCACAAATCTTTAAAATGAACTTTTCAGGAAGAGAACGAAAAGCCTTTTCAACAAGTTGAGTGTTGGTTAATGGTTCACCAAGCACTTGACATTCATTTGAGATGTCAATCAACTTTTCAAAATAAGATTTAATAGCATCCGCTTCTTCCATCCTTAAACGCTCATATTTTCTCATGAGCATGCGTAGCTTTGTTCGACGAACATCTGAGCTACCTTCACAGTGAATTTGTAAAGTATCTCATGCGTTCTTAGCTGTGGGCAGTTTTGAATGAGTTTGAACATGTAAAGATCAACCCATCCAAAAATTACAGTTAAGGCCTTTTCATTAAAGCTAGCATTATTGGTTTCTTCCGCAGTCCATTCGGATTCAGGTTTAACAAGAATGGCACCTTCCTTATCCGGTGGCAACATAGGAACAACATATCCACTGGTTATAGATCTCTATGCCCTAACATCAATTGATTTGATATGAGAACGTAGGCGAGTCTTCCAATAGGCATAGTTTGAACCATCTAAAATAAGAAGTCTACCAACAATCGGATTTGCCGAATCCATATGTTATGACAATAGGACCAAACACTTATTGTGTTAAGTGTCGGCTCTGATACCACTTGAAGGGTGTCAAAATCTACTAAAAGTAAACACAAGAGATGAAATAAATTGAATGACAATTCTGTTTCTGAATGTCAGTGACAATGTCGTCTGACACAAGTGACAACACTCGATAAAACATAAAACATTTAAGAGTAAAATGCAGTGGAAAAATAAAGAACACAAATGTTTATATTTTCATAAGTTATATGTTGATATAACTTATGATGGTCAATGACCAAAAGTATTGTATATATTTCATATATATATATATACAAATTCATTTCTTTACAATTTTACATAATGTGAAGTCGCAGATGATTTCTGCATGAAAAATCTAACTAAGTAGACATAGTTAACCTCTCATTACAATCGTTCCATACAAAACTAATCTAGAATTTAAACAACAATTGTAACGTTGGACAGAATGATGTCAACACACTCAGGCAACACTTGTGATCTAGATTTCTGGGTTGAAATCCCGAGAGCTCTCTTGGTATTTTTGCAATATAATTCTGGATGATCGATTCACTGTTGTGGCCTCTCTATTTATAGTAGAGAGTCTTTCTTGAAAAGATCATCGATCAGTTGAGGAGGTTGAGGGAAAGGTGGGCAGCCGGTGTGTTTGTTGGAGAAGATCATGGAGTCGAAATCTCAACAACTTTGACTTGTTCTTCACTCAACTTCTTCCCAAGCTTTGACTATTTCTCCCACGTTTTACACAGCTTCAATTCACCACGTTTAAGTCATTTTTACCTCTCAATAAAAATATTATTGCTTAACGTGAAATAAGACAAAACTGTTATAAAAAAATGTTAGTCTAAATATTGTGATATTTATGTCAACATTTTTATGCATTCAAATCAGTACTTCAAAGGACATGCTAGGTCAAATGTCACAACACCAAACTCAACATTAACACTCTTGTTATGGTACCTGTAGGGCATATAATAGCCAACTTCTCTGAAGGAAAGTTGAAAAAAATTCAACAAAACAGAGTAAAATTCGGTTTACTCATGAGGAAGTGGAAAAAGCAGAATTTTCTTCAAGTTTTACTAATCCTAAATTCAGATTTACCTGTAAGACAAAATCTCTTCCTTTTCAGATACGTGTTGTCACATATATATATGCACATGTCCCTTGACTTAGATCAGACAAAAACTTTGTTTTTTCAAGGATAGAAGAAACAGGTGCAAGAATGATATTTTTACATTAGTCAATTGACAAAGCATAATTTCTATAAGAAAAAATCAATATCATTGTCACGAGTCTGGCAAAGCCAATTGTAAATAGAAGGAGCGACGACAATCAATGCAAAGTAAAAAACCAAGGCGTCCAACCTCGGGAAATACTTGAAAATTTAGCCGTGGAATTCAATCGAAGAAATGAAGGAAGAATACAGAGAGACAGGTAAGGAAGTAAAAAGAGTGTTAAACGCTTGAATTGGCGAAACGGTGGTTTTTAGGTTTTTATTTTTATTTTAGTAAGGTTCTAAATCTGAGAAAATGGCAAAAATTTGTAAAAATAGATAAATATAAATTTTCAATTTTAGTTGCGCCATGTTCTGCTTTTATATAGATATATAAGATTAGTGTTTGTGGGCTCCTAAGCATAGTCAAGAAAGTGTTCTAGTTGCAAGAGTTATGCGTTGAAACTTTAAGAGAAGTAAACTTACTTATTTGACGTTAAGCTATGACTATGGTTAATCCAAACTATAGATAAAGATGGAAAAGAGAGAAAACGATAAAGAATAAAAGAATGATTAAAATGAATTTGTTAAACAAAGCAATATACCCGTAATATACACTAAATATACAGAAGTGTATATCACAGGAATAAAGTGGACAGTGGTCCAGCTCGGCAGATACCGAGGCCCAATGGACAGTGGCCCAGCTCGGCAGATATCGAGCCCATCACGGGCAGATTGGCAGCTAATGCAATCTAGTATATATGGTATATATATTTGTAGTATATTTAGTGTATATCATGAGTATATTGCCTTGTTTAACAGAATTGATTTGATATCCATCGTTTTACTAACTATATAGGGACATTGACCATTAATAACACGCCCAAATTAAACCACTATCTCAAACATGTCAATAATCTTTATGATCCTGAAAACCTATAGGCATGATGTTCATCCATTTACTTCGTTAAAAGTCGGCTAATTGTGTGACTTTAGCGTTCATCGGAAGTTCCTTGTTCCCTAATATTCTAGTTGGAGTCCGAGTAGTTGTTACTTGCTACAATTGGCCTAATAACTTTGATAGACTTATAATCCGTTTGGCTAAATTTTTAAAATTTACTTATTTTGAAGAAATACTTATCATTTTAACTTTAGATTTTTTTTTTTTTAATAAGATAATTTATAACCATAAATATATTTATATATGATTTATTTTGGAACCACAAATTTCAATAATCTCTTCTTTTTAAATACCGTATGTAAAACACATAAATTGCGATGGAGGAAATATTACTCCCTCCGTCCCATATAAGTTCTTTCATTTTTATTTTGTACACCCCTAAAAATAATAAATAATAAATAAATTTTACCACTCTGTTAGTCCCAAGTTAACAGACACTTTAGTTCAAAAAGATTATTCCAAAATAATTGTCTCTTTAGGAATTCATGACTATAGTTGACATTATTTAATTTTAACTATATCCTTAATCATAAAGAAACTAGTATGCACAATATTTAAGAGAGAAAAAATCAAACTACCTCTATTAAATAAGAGTAACTTAATAAACTATAATTTGAAATTTTGTATTTATTATTTTCTTAGTAAACGTGCAAAATGCTAAAGCAACAATTCAAATGGGTCGGAATCTATCCTTATCTGTTTTCAATAAATTGCACTCTATTAATGAACAAGGCTAAACTAATCTTATTGGTATTTGAACGATGATATATAATAGTCTGTCCGTCCCAAAAGAAGTGTCGCTTTAACTCATTTCACGTCCATTAAGAAAAACAATAAATACAATGTATAGTTTACTAAGTTAACGCTATTTATTAGATGTTTCTTGAGAACTGGATACTATTAAGAAGTAATTCTGTAATATAAGGGTATAGTTGGAAACAATTATTATTGTATGTCTTGAATTTCTAAAGCGACACTTATTTTGAGACAATTTTTATTATCAAAGAGACACTTATTTTAGGACATGGGGAGTAACAATCAACAATTATTTGTTTGAACACTTCAAATTTATGATAATTTTTGTGCAATATAATCAATATTAATTACCTTCAGGAACAATTAATATTAAGGTCAAAATGAGAAAATATTAATTAATTTCATTCATATTTTCTAAAATAATAAATAATTTTATTAATCTTGATAACTAATATGAAACGGAGGGAATATAGTGTTTGGTCATAGATTTAGTTGAAACTTGAGAAAATAAATTTCCTGAAGTTATATCGAAAAATAATTTTTGGAATTTAAAGTTGTCTTGGACATGCATTTTACTTGAATTTTTTTTAAATTTTATGAGTAAAAGTAAAAATTCATCCAAAAATTAGTCAAGGCCATTTTGTGGACGTGATTGTTTTTTGAAGAACTAATCAAATTTTGATGAACAATTATCAATGTTTTTAACTTTTTTTTTTAAAAAAAATCGATCTTTATCTAAAATTTATGGCCAAATGGGAGTGTAGAGTTGGAGCTTTCAAAGATATGTGGAAAGT
Source organism: Anisodus tanguticus (assembly GCA_034509755.1). Taxonomy (NCBI): domain Eukaryota; kingdom Viridiplantae; phylum Streptophyta; class Magnoliopsida; order Solanales; family Solanaceae; genus Anisodus; species Anisodus tanguticus. The sequence continues at coordinate 38,499,026 of CM067552.1, forward strand.
TCTGAAAATGGGGGCTAAGAGGACCCAAAAATAGTTAGTGGCGGATATAGGCTGTAGGCAAAACCCGACACAGAATGATCCACGTGAACAAACGTGATCGGAGATGAGGTGGCAAATTACTATTGGTTTGTTTAATTAGCATATAGTACGGACCGAATTTAAATATCGTACGGACAATCTATTTTAAACGATGACAAAACTAGGAAATAAAGAGCTTGTGAAATTGTAATTGCATGGAACTCGAACTCGAACTAAAGCGTGCGTGTGCCAGTAGCGAATCTATGTATAAATTTTGGGTATGTAAACACATAATTATTTATCTAAATTCGATATATTATATGTATAATTTTAAAATTATAACTAATATTAACTGAAAAACACATTCAAATTAGACCGAGTAGAGCACTAGTTAGGGATTGTATTTATTTTCCCAAAGTCTCAAGTTCGAATACAAGCTTCTGCATTTTTCTTTTTATTACTTTTATTTTATATTTTATCTTAAAAGTAATAGTGAATCCATTCTTTTGAAATTATGCATTTAACTCTGAATATGCCTATGTGGGAGAATTTATGACCGTAATTAGGGACCGGAGGAGTAGTATTTTCAACAATTTAATTGTGAGAAACGTTATTTTTATTCAAGAAGGTTCTACAGAATTACTACTTCTAAAAGCAAATAGACTTTGAGATATGCTTTTGGTTTTTGGAAAAATAAAGAAAAACAATTGGAGTTACTAAAAGTTTTGTTCCTCAATATTGTTGCAAGACCTGAAGCTATAGCATTTCAAAATTGATACTAAGACAAATTTGTGAAGGCAGGAGAAAATTTTGTTGGATATTGTAACGCATTACGGGAAGTAAATAAATATTACAAGTGTTCGAAAGGATAAACAAATAGGCCAATGTTCAGAACTGCCGCAAGCTTATTGAGTCTTGAATCTTGATAACCTGAAATCAAGAAACACTAAATCTGAATTGTTACAACTGTGTGCTGAGTCGAGTGATGACACTCTGTCTTTAAGACAAGATTGCCCCGTATATATGTTTTTACGTTAACAGGCAATAGTCTTCCAAGATAAAACAACACTTTAATCAACACTACAAAGCAAATAGGTTGATTCTGGCAAAGAAATACGAAACGATTTGCTGAAGAACGGAAAAGGAATGAAGAGTTTTAAGTTTTCTGTTCACTGTTTGTGGACAGAATTTCAGTTGATCTCTTCTGTTTGTCTGTGTATTATATTGTAGTCTCGTTTCTGTTCTGTGTTCTATTTTCTGTATTGCACAATTGAGCCAAAAGACATCAATATATATCATAAGGGGAGACCTCTCAACTGCCAAGACATGGCTGTTAATGACCCATTGAATGTGGGAGTAAACAGTCAAGTAATGGTTGTTTGTGGCCATTGAAAGAGGCAGAAACTTTCTGCCTTCCGTTGTTCTCAACTCCAACGGTAGGCAGAAACTTTATGCCTTCCGTTGTTCCCAAATTCAACATTCCAGAAACTCCAGGGACCAAAATGTAAATATTAAACAATTTGGGGTCCAAAGAGATAATATCAGAAGAAGCCCAAGACCCAAGACCCAAGACCCGAGCCCGAGCGGGCAGCGGCGGCGCGCGTGTGGGCTTAGCCTGAACCCAAGCACATCTAGGTTCTCCCTCCTTTAAACACATGAGATACCCTTTGGGGTCCCAAACCCTTAGCCAATTTAGAGACTTATAAAGAGAGCAATTCTTCCTTTTCCCACCGATGTGGTAGATTTGTCCCACATCATATTTCCATGTCTCAAATAACTTACTTTGTGGACCAATATCTCTTTCATTTCTCAACGAAATTTGACGATTCTTGGCCCTACGGTCATCTACTCACTTAGTAGATTATGCACGTGTGAAGAGACAAAGCCTCCAACATGCAGAACACTAGTGTTTAATTCATTAAATATGGGTGGACGCACCTGCCCACCAAAGATAAATTTCCAACAAATTTTCTGCCACAAAGTGCAAAATAAGATTAAAATTTCGAGAGGCAAGGAATAAATAAACTAGTAGGGGGTGTTTGGTTGATGGTTAAAGTTATGCATGTATTAGTAATACAAGAATTAATTATGCAGGAATTAATTAGGTAGGTGTTAGTAATGAAAACATCAATTATTCCATCTTTTACCCTACATAATATAATAATACATAAAATTTCTCATAATTTATACATGTATTATTTATGCAGAAAAAATATATACAACCAAAACATTATATTAGACTATATGCAATCCCCCCCCCCCCCCCCCAACACAATTTTTATAACCATTTTTATAACCAGACAACGTATAAAATCATGCTAATTTTAATACATGAATAACTCCTCTCTAATCGGTAACCAGACGACTCCGTAGTGTATAAGGGTTATAGTTATCATTAGTATCAGGTTATTAACTAATGCCTACAACATTGATAATTACCTTATAAGTTATGATACTGCATAGTACATATTTTCTACGGCATAAAACTTGAACTCTTTTGCTCTTATATTTAAAGTGTTAATGTGCATTTCTTTAGGATTGAAACATAAAAATTTAGATTTGAGAATTGATAAAAAGTTATGAGAATAGTTCTTTCAAATCATGAGCAAATAATTTCTTTTTGCATATGTGAAAAAAAAGGGTAATAAGAATTTATATTACTTTAATTGGGAGAGATACTGGTTTGATATGCAAAATGAACAAATATCAACTGAAAGGAATAAGATCATACTATATGAAGAAAGAATAAACAAAAAAAAGAAGAAGAAAATTCAAAATCTTCCTTTAGTTTATCAATGTTAGTTGGAACGTGGAATCGTCAACTATAAAGTATCAAGGGATGTAGAGAGTTGGATAAATTTCTCCTTTCTTAATTAAAAGTTTTGAATATGTCCTAATAATATAAAAAATCCTCCCTTAAGTGGATCCTAAACAAGATAAATCTACATTAATCAGACCAGAAAATTCTAAATACAAAATAAATGAAAATAAAAAGGGTTTAAATTGAAAACTCGAAAAAAAGTTTTTAAGCCATTGGTGGTCCTAGAAAGCATCCCCACGAATTAAATACTGTTTGATTCTCTCGTTGCCAACCATATACGTATTTTACTCTTATCTCTTTCTTTGGAACTGCTTTTAGCACCTCTCTAGAAAGTTTACCAAGAGAAGAAAAAACATAAGTGGCGTTCTTTCCTTAAATCATTTTATATCTTTTTTCTTTTACTATATATTAGGGGTGGCCAACGGGCCGGGGCGGAGTGGGTTGGGGCAGGCTTGACGGGATCGTTCCGGGGGGTGGGGCGGTATCGGTACACGGCGGGACTAGCGGGCCGGGACTGGCGGGATTCGCCGCTGTCCCGTCCCGTCGGAAAAGGGTAGCGGGCCGGAGCGGGATTTTCCTTCTTTTTTTTTCCACTTAATTTAGAAAAATAACATATATATAAACAACTCAATAATTGAACAAGATAGTGTAATAAAAACATCCCAAGACTGTTTTTGTGCCTCTTATATTATTTACTAGAAATATAATTTTTTTGTAATACAAATACAATTGTCAAAATTGCAACTTTCTGTTGTTCAAAAGTTGAAAATGACACAGTAAAATTGCAATTAAAGAAATTACATTTTGAAAAAAAACCTGTTGTAGTTTCTTTATAATTTCCTGTGGTTCTTCGGTTGGAATTAGTATTTGTTGGTCAAATTGCTCCACGTCGCTTCCACTATCTTCGGATAAGATGTCGTTGTAGTTTTCGTCTTCTTTTTCGTTGATTTCCGATTGACCGCACCTTCTCTGCTCCGCTCGTATCCAATCTCTGAATAATACTGCAATCTCCAAGCTGTCTCCGGCTAATGAGTGTTTGTGCTCTCCTATTTGATATCTGCACGCAGAAAAAGTGATTTCAGACGCTGTTGATGACGCTTGAATGTTCAAAACATCTCGGGCCATCATTGAAAGTGTCTGAAAGGTCTTCTCATTTCCTCTCCAGTATTTCAGCAAGTCTTCACGTCCTTCTTCATTGACAACTGCTTGGTACGGTATACTACCCTGCAAAACAAAAATATCAAACTCGTTAATTTGGTTAGTAGTGTTACCACCGCACATTTTATTTCTAAGGCTTTCAATACTAGCCGCAGAAACAACATGTCTTTTATAAGGTTGTATTGAAGAAGAAGAAGAAGAAGAAGGTATGAAAGCCAGTTGGTTGTTAGCACTTTCTTGTTGATAATACTTATATACTTTTTTGCATTCGTGTTCTATGCTAGACTACACTTCTTCTTTAGTTAGTTCAGTATGTGGTGAGTCATTTGGATTTTTGGGAGTTGGAGGTGGGAGTACTGCTATACAATCATAAATTGTTTCAATAAGTAATTTACATCCGTCTATTTTAATAGTCGGATTTAATACAACACCAATTATATAAATAGTGGGAATATGATTTTTTTTTTATTTTGATAAATATTTTTTTAATAGCTGCCTTATAATCTGGTTTATCAATATATTCATTAAGTAATAAAAATATTAGAGTTATATAAAACAACATAGTTGAAATATTAGGATAATATATACCAGAATATTCTTTTGTTGCTTGAAAATTTTTCTCTAGAAATACAATAAGTTTGGAATTTTCCCCCAATCGCTACCTATAACCATATCAGTTGGATTTTGATTATGAGCGTTAAAAAATAAAGTTATAGGGCTTTTATAGTCATAAGCAACAAGTAGTTGCTCGTACAAAGAATTTCACCTAGTGGGTACTTCTTCGGGAATTTTCTATAAGGTAGTTGGCAATCGTGACAAGTTTTTTATAATTTTTTTTTCGTTGTATTCTATTATTTTTAAAAATAAAGTTTATAGCAAATTGTATTTTACTAAGAATGTCTTCAAAAAGTGATAGACCATCCTTTACAAATAAGTTATATATATGACACACACATTTCATATGAAAATGATTTGGAAAAGATGTAGTTAAACTATTTCTTAAAAATGTAATAGCATAATTATTAGAAGAAGCGTTATCTAATGTAATAGTCATAATTTTATCAGTTATTCCGTAATAATCGCACACTTGATAAATATTTTCTGCAACAAAAGTACCAGTGTGCCTATCATCTATATATCTATATGCTAAGATACGTTTTTGCATAGACCATTTATAATCTATCCAATGACAGGTTACCGTTAAATAATCATGGTCGTTAGTACTACGACCTATATCAGAAGTGATAGCCACTTTACCATTAAAATGATATAATGAATAACGTAAATACTGTTGATATTCATGTGCAAATTTAAATACATCTCTATTAACAGTTGATCTAGGAAAACCGGTAAAAGCATGATTATACATTTCTCTAATGTAATGAATAAAATCAGGAGATGAAGGAAATGAAAAAGGCAAACCCTCCACAACAACTAATTTTGCTATTGATTCTCTATCTCTATGTTTAATGTAATTATGGCCTACAATTCCCCCCGTCGTGGGGTTAATTTGACCATGTACTTGATCCGGGACAGTATGTGAACCTTGTTCCGATGGAGAATGCATTTGCGCACCCAATTTTTTCAATACCAACAACAATCCATAGTGTGTATATACTGCCACCAATCACTATCCTTTAAATACACATGATTAACTCATTTGACCCATAGACTGTCAAATTTTTTAGCTATATTCCACAAATTTTTTCCAATAGTTGCTTCATTCCATGCTATGCATTCTGTTAACCCCAACCCCCCTATCTCTTTGGTCTACACACCAGATTCCAGACAATCAGGGGAACTTTGGAAGTTATAGCTTTGCCATCCCACAAAAAATTCCGAAAAATGACAGTTATACCCTTTAGCACCAGTTTAGGCAATATGAACATGGATGCCCAATAGCTGTGTATATGTAATAACACAGAATTAACCAATAATGCTCTTCCTGCATAAGATAGATGTCTGGTGCCCCAGCTTCTAACTCTTCTTGTCAATTTATCTATCAACACCTCACAGTCCATTTTAGAGATAAGTATCTAAAAGCTAAAGGAGGGAGCTTTTTGAGTACCCAGTTATTTCACACAAGTCTTGCACCACTTGGGATTTCATGTTAGCACTAAAGATATTACATTTTGGAGCACTGGTTGTGTTAGCCCTGATGCATCAGAGAATGTCCTCAAGCCCCTCAACATCCATAGCACTTTCAAGATATAAGTTTCAAACGTCTTCATTTAATTCTTAAACTCTATGTCCAATCAAACATTTTACATAAATTACGATGAAGGGAGTATAATTTAAATAGGAAAGGAAGTTTCCGTTGAACTCACATATACCAATATACACCCGCCTCTGACCGAAGGATATATAGTGAGTTCTGAATAGGCGATCCGCGTTAGGACATGAATTTGGTGATACTTGAAAAACAAATATAAGAAATTAAGTTGAAAAATAATATTTGAAAATCAATGTTTGTTTTAGATATGCATTTCACTTGAAAACGTATTAAAATTTTATGAGGGAAAAAGCATTTTACTTAAATAGTTGGTTCCTGAAAACTCAACATCAAGTTGAAGTAAAAAATTAACTACTACAATGTATAACTAAATAGTTATCTATTTTGTTTAACAAAACTATTAAATAATTTGTATATCCAAACATGCACTAAGAATGATATGGAGCATTTTACTCATCTTAGGACTAAGTCTGCTCAGAGTGCATTTAATTAAGTCGAATAGAGGTTTCTGAATACAAATGATTAAATCGAATGGAAAAAAAATGGGGGAAAAAGGATCCCCGTTACCCATTTAAAGGATTTACTTCACATTTAGACTTCCAAAAATGTCTATCGGATTAGCTAATTTTTTTATATCTTTAGATGGTTTTTAATTATGCTTCAATAATTCTTCTATTCAGCTACCAAACGTGATTACAAAAATTGCAAAGCCATCTATTCTGTGATATCACTACAATAGCAAAGATTTGAAAACACTTAAACTGAAGGTCAAGTAAACTTCACTATATTAAAGACCAAGTAATGATTATCTGTTGATAACTAGTGTTGCAACGGATTAACTATGTTAATTCACACATGCAAAATAATTGTTGCTGTATATAAATAGATTCCAACGTAAATCTAAGCACTATTTAATCTGCTAACATTATTATCAATTCTTAAAAAATGTTCTTAATTCTTTTTTAATCTCCAATAAAACTCTATAAAGTATTTTTCAAAAAGAAATATTTTTCAAAAATAAACTTATTTTTCAGCCATACATATTTATCACGGCAATGTCAAGTATCTGAAAGAAAGGAAAGGGACAAATGAGATCCACGGAAACCACGTTTTTCAATTAATTTGTGGACGACGTAACTTAGGGTGTGTTTGGTAAGAAGGAAAATGTTTTCTTGAAAAATAAGTGAGTTTTTTACTTATCCTAAGAGCATTTATATGTAATTTACCAAAATACTAAGGGGGTGGGATGGGTGTTCGGGGGTGGTGGGGGGTGAGATGGTGAAGGGGTTGGGGGCTTTGGGTGGATGGGGAGGAGATAATAAATTTGGAATGTCACTTATAGACTTGTTTTTCCTACTTCCATTAGGGAAGTCATTTTTCTCATTTTTAAGGAACTTGTTTTCCTGAGAAAAATATTTTCAAAGACATTTTGACCAACTAAACATGAGAAAATTGGTACCAAACACACTCTTATTCATGAAAGGACATTTTATGAGTGATATTTTCTTGTTTTCTCTCTTTTTTTTGGGGGAGGAAATTCATCCAATAATTAAATAGTTCTTTTTCGTTTTAGTTTATGTGAAATGTTGACTGAGTATAAGTTGAAGAATGAAAGGAAGACTTTTGAAACACGTTATCTAAAACAAGCCATAAATTTTTGTGTGATTATCATATTAAGGAAAAAATCTATAATATCAATGTAAGTAGGATGATTAAAATAGATTGATCTTCATCACATCCAAATTATCTCCATCATTTCAATGTAATTAGGATGATTAGCATAGATTGATCTTCATCACATCCAAATTATCTCCATCATATCAATGTAATTAGGATGATTAGCATATTCTTAGCCTAGATTGATTTATGTATATTTGTATAAATATTGCAATCTTGGAATGAAATGAGACATGAAATTAATTTCCTTCATGGTAATTTGACATGTTTCCCAAAAATGCAAGATTCACATATAGGAGTCCTATAAAAACGGTTGCAATTAATACATTATTTTTTCTAAGGGAGCGTAAAACAGAGTCTCCTGAATGTCCTAATCTAGAATGTCATAAGGAAGACGAAAGAGCAGCAAAGTTTGAGGGAACCGAAGCTAGATTGTTGACGACGTTTGAAATAGGGTAGAGATCTCCGGTGATGTCACGTCTCATTATTTGTCTCCCTGTCGTAAAATCCTTTACAGTAAAACCAAAAGGATCAAAGTCAAGGGAAACCCAATTGTCAGTTGTGAAACGTCGCACGGAGATTAGATTCTTAATGAGTTTAGGGGCATTGAGGATTTTTTAAGATTAGTGGTGGATGTGGTGGGGATAGGGAGGAATGACCATAACCACGGATGTGAATGCCTTGTCAACTACCAACAATAATATTCTGATTTAAATTACTCAAATAGGAATAAGACGAAAGAGTACCTTGTGATGCCATCATGTGAGATGTAGCGCATGTGTCCATATATGAATTTTCGTCTGGAGTGTTGAGTGACATTGTGCTCATAAGTGCCTCAATGTCAGTCGGTGCATAAGTCGACAGCGTGGGGCCTGTGTTGTGTAAGCCTGTTGTGGACGTGGGCCAAGTTTGGTAGGTTGGGCCTATCGGTTCTGAGGTGGAGTCCACGAGGATGTCGTAACAGCAGAGGCTGTTGCCACTGCCGTAGTTACTGCTGGTTGTTTTCGGCCGGCAGGGACTGCCCCTTCACGCCGCCGTTGTTGTTGGAATTTCTTCCACCGTGGACCTTGCTGGACTGCCTGCTCTGGCGGTTGTTATGGGAGGAAGCGGACTATTGCGTGTTCTCTGGCCGATGGTTCTGGATGCCAGATCGGGAGGCCCTGCCGTCGGCGGAAGGCCCGAGAGTGGTGGTGAGGACGGCGTCGGCAATGCTGTCCCGAGTGGTGCTGCACTTGATTTTACGGGTTTCTTCAAGGATGATCTTCGAACATGCGTCATACAACGAAGGTAACGGCGTGCATTGCTGAAGGATGGTGGTAACACCGTCATAGGATTCGTTCAAACCTGCAATAAGTTGCATGACCAATCGCTGATTAGTGACTGGTGCGCCGACGTTGGAGAGTTGGTCAGCAATCATCTTGAGTTCTTGACAATAGGCAGACACGTTTGGGAAATCGTCCTGATGAACGTCCTTGAACTGATTTTCAAGGTATAACATTCGTTGAGTTTTGTTGTCGTGGAGAAAACTCTCCAAACATTCCCATATTTGGCGGGCGATGGCATCGGTCTCAATGATAGTGTGCAACATATCATTAGATATCGTGACATATATCCACTGGAGGGCTGCTGCGTCCAAACGAGACCAGAGTGCATCATTAGAAGTCGAAGCCGATGGTACGTCTGTGGACTTCAGCGTGAGAGGGATGATATGGTCGATAACTTCGTAAACACGACAATGGGTCTTAAAAAGCTCCGCCCACAAGGAGTATTGACCCTTTTCCATCTCAAGAGTCACAGGAATGAAGTTTTTAATGTTGTTTACGGCAAGTGCCGGATATAATTTGGTTTTTCTAGTCATGGAAGATAAAATTTAGGAGGAAGAGGGAGGGAGAATGACCGAAAAAACTAGGGTTCTATCATGGGGAAAAGAGGGGGGAGGCCGAGAGAGGTCGGCGGCTAGGGTTCCGACGTGGGCTAGGTGCCGACGTGGAAAAAAGGTGGCGGCCGAGAAGGTGTATCGGTGGCTAGGGTAGGGTTTGTATTTTTAGGCTACTGATACCATAAATGAATATGTTCCTTGATTTTATTGATGAATGATTTACAATATATAAGGTTACAAGAATATTTTACTTTGATACAAATTAGGTAACTAATTAACCTAATTACAAAAGGATTATAATTCTATCTAAAATAGAAGATGTACAATTAATACAATTAATATTGAGAAATATATACTATTACTAACGTTTTCCCTGCATATAATATTCACATCATATAAACTTGGAATTTGTTCTAAGACTTTGGAGCTTAAAGAAGTACTCCATTAGATTAATCAATCCTTGTTTCTTGATTTTCAAATATACCTTCAGCTTTCAAAGTCTAATAATCTCAAGAAATATGAGCACTTTGACAACTTCTTTTCTTCCATCAAAGCTCACCACTGACAAAGAAAGCTCTCGATTTGTATACAGAAGTAGAAGACGGTCCAACAAGAGCCAATCCATTGTTCCTGTAACATTCCTTTCTTCCCTCTTTAGCATTTCAAATTTAATATTCGCATATTGTTCCGGTCCCGGCACAAATTCAGAATTTAGAGTCAGTAAATTCTGTTGTTTAGGAATATCTCAATTTTTATGTCATATGTGTGTATATATAGTTGGAGCTAAATTTAGTGGTTTCTATCGAGTCTTATTTGGACATGCACCGATGTAAGTGTTTGTTATTTTTTATATTGATAAATGTGATTGATGATCTCAGGTGGCAAGGTTATTTGGGCCGTCTAATTTTGAAGCATCAAAGTTGAAGGTTCTATTCTTAGGTGTAGATGAGAAAAAACATCCAGGAAAGCTTCCAAGAAGATACACACTTACACATTGTGATATTACTTGTAAACTCACTCTTGCCGTTTCTCAGACCATCAATAACTCTCAGGTAATTCCCTCATCCTGCTTCATGTTCATGTTTTAGCAGAAATAAATTGAAGAATATATAATCAGGGGTGGGTGGGATTAAACAGTTTTTGTTGTTGTTAATCAGGGGCGGAGGTAGAAACCCGATACGGGTTCGGCCGAACTCAGTAATTCAATTAAATGTGTATACATATTAAATTTAGAACTCAGTTATTAGCACTTGAAGTCGTTGTTCTAAAATTTAGAACCCATAAATTTGAAATTCTGGCTCTGCTTATATATATAATTCCCTATCAATCCCTTAGCTTTTAAGAAACACAGAGGAAAGCAGGGAAATAAACTACTTTTCTTAGTAGTTTATTATTTCTTATTGGAATTAGCTTAAGTAAAGGAACTTTGAAACAACGGTAAAATTGTCACTGATCTATAGGTCACGAATTTAACTGTGGAATCAGCTACCGATAGGTTGTCTACATCAGACCTCTTTGAAGTGCGACATTTTTATCTTGGCCCTACATAAATGCAGAATACTTTGTCCAATGGGCTGCCTTAATTGGAATAGCTTTAGTGTAAATTTGGAGGTTGTTTCCTTCTTATTCTTCTTTTTGGTGTGCATAACTTGTACTTGTGATTGGTTTCGAATTCAGTTAATTTTATTGCTGAACCGGACTTTACTTTGGCAGATTATTCTATTTTCTAGCATAAGATGTTAAAAGTAGCACTTAATCTATTCATCACTGATATTCTTTTCTTGTTATTATTCAATTTGAAATTTTATGAGAAACTAAGGAATTTGGATGTTTGATGTGCAGATAGAAGGATGGTATAATAGATTGCAAAGGGATGAAGTTGTTGCAGAATGGAAGAAAGTTAAAGGGAAGATGTCCCTTCATGTTCATTGTCACATTAGTGGAGGCCATTTCCTGTTAGACTTTGTTGCTAGGCTCAGATACTATATTTTCTGCAAGGAACTCCCTGTGGTAAGTTTTATATATATAGATTCTTCTCTTTGTGTGATCAAGATTAGTTGGGAGAAATAAAGAAATTACCTGCAATATATAGTCAAATTGCACTAATAGTGTAAGAAAATTATTATACTTTCGGTATATATAACTTAAATCTTTTGAATGTGTACTAGGTTTTGAAGGCATTTGTCCATGGAGATGGGAATTTGCTTAAGAATTACCCAGAGTTACAAGAAGCTTTGGTTTGGGTTTATTTCCACTCAAACATACCAGAATTCAACAAAGTGGATTGCTGGGGTCCACTCAAAGATGCATCCTCACTCTCTTCTACTACTACTTCATCTAGTGAAATAGGTGAAACCCAAATGGCTAATACAAGTAATTGCAACTTGAATTTACCACAGCCATGTCAAGGATCTTGCAAATGTTGCTTCCCCTCAATGAGCTTGATTTCTTGGTCCTCCTCATCTTCTCATCTATCTGGGCCTAAATTAGAGCAATAGACCTAAAGAAATAATTGGTACACAAGATTGATGTATTTTACTAGCACTATAGGACTGGAAAAAAAGATGGAAGTAATTCTTTATTCTGAATTGTAAATAATTCAAGTGTCCTGTTCAAGAGGCATCCCATAACTATGCCAAAATGGGATTTAAAAACCAGTAACCACATGTACAAAGAAGGTACTATGAAATAATCCTATTGAAAGAAATAATCCCTTGATTATTTTCATTAATTGAAAGGTATATATACAAGTTACATATTTCCATAATAGGAGAATTCTATTCCTAAAACCTTATTCTACCATAATTCTAACTATACAATTATGGTAAGTGTACAAGACTAATTAAGGTAACCTTTACACTACAATATACCAACAATATATACACCAAATATACATCACCCATGATGGGCCAACCCGTGATGGGCTTGCTGCCTTTCCGTGTTGGGCTTGCTGCCTTAAGCACCCGTGATATACACTTACGTATATCAAGTGTATATTACCTTGTTTAACACACCCCCGCAGTCATAGCGGGCAGTCTTCGAACGCTGAGACTATCCCTAAAATCTTCAAAAAGGTCCGAGGGAAGACCCTTTGTAAAGATGTCTGTAATTTGATATCTTGACGGGACATGACAGACGCATACCTGACCCCGAGCAACCTTTTCACGGACAAAGTGTATGTCCATCTCGATATGCTTAGCGCGTTGGTGCTGAACCGGATTACCAGAAAGGTAGATGGCACTAACATTATCACAATAAACCAAGGTTGCCTTTTGAATTAGACAATGAAGCTCTAAAAGCAAATTACGTAACCAACATGATTCTGAGACCACATTGGCTACCCCTCGATATTCAGCCTCGGCACTTGAGCAGGATATAGTCGCCTGACGCTTCGCAGACCAGGAGACCAAGTTGTTGCCAAGGAACATACATTAGCCAGACGTAGATCGTCTGGTGTCTGGACACCCACCCCAATCAGCATCTGTGTATGAGACAAGTGTGGATGTCGATGAAGGATATAAATGCAAACCATAGTCCAGTGTACCCTTAATATACCGAATGATACGTTTGAGTGCATTCATGTGCTCAATTCTGGGATCATGCATGAATAAACACACCTGCTGGACAAAGCATACGTAATATCCGGTCTGGTAAAGGTAAGATACTGAAGGGCCCCTGCAAGACTGCGATAGCAGGTCGGATCCTCGTATGGGACGCAGGCCGCGACACCAAGCTTGGGCTTAGTATTAACTGGAATGGAAGTGGACTTACATGATGACATCCCATCCCTCTTGATGATCTCGGCTGCATACTTCCGTTGTGACAAGAACAACCCATCTGAATGACGAGTGACAACAATCCCTAAAAAATAACTCAAGGGCCCCAACTCTTTCATAGCAAACTTAGAGCTGAGCATGGTCATGATAGACTGGCGCAAGGCATCGGAAGAGTCAATCAAAATAATATCATCCACATATAACAGAATGTAGGCTAAGGACGAACCACGACGGTAGATGAACAAGAAATTATCCGACCTGCTGTGAGTGAACCCAATAATTGAAACATAGTCAGCAAACCTTGTATACCAGGCCCGGGGAGATTGCTTAAGCTCATATAAGGACTTCTTCAATAAACAGACATGATGAAGATGATTGGGATCCCTGAATCCCAAAGGTTGATGCATATAGATTGTTTCCTTAAGATCCCCATGTAGGAAAGCATTCTTGACATCCAACTGATGAATATGCCATGCCTTCGAAAGAGCCAAGCTAAGCACAGTGCGAATGGTAGCCGGCTTGACCACCGGACTAAACGTCTCCCCACAATCTATACCAACCTGCTGAGTCTTAACTTCACCCACAAGCTGCGCCTTATGTCAAGCAAATGAACCATCTGAATTCTCTTTATGAGAAAAAATCCACAGAGACCTGATAACATTAATACCAGATGGACGGGGCACCAACTCCCACGTCTTATTATCAATAAGAGCATTATATTCATCAGTCATATCAATTTTCCAATTCGGGTCGTTTAAGGCAGACACAGGATTACGGGGCAAGGGGGATTTAGAGAAATTAGAATGTAAACTAAAATGTCTTTTAGGTGTAACAATACCCCGCTGACTACAAGTGACCGGTCTATGACTCGAGGAAGAATTGAATGGATTTCGGGAATTTGATGGGCTCGGGACGAACTGGCCAGCAGGCAGTGGGCCTGCTGGCCCAACTCGGGAAGCAGTACCAGTGGCGGAACCAGAAACTGGACCAGTTCCAGTAGTGGGCTGGACTGGCCCAATTGCTGAAACTGGCCCAGTGACAAAACTGGGCAGAGAGGACTGTGACGGGCCAGTGGGACCAGCGGATGTCCGAAAAATGCTGAATAATATACGAGGATATTTATTCATCCAAAAAGTTATACGAACTAGGCACGAGAGAATGACTTTTATAAATGGAAATTGGGATTCATAAAAAATTACATGGCGATTAATGATGATTTTATTAGAGGATAAATCAAAGCATTTGTAGCCACGATGATTAGATGGAAAACCCAAAAAAACACACGGAGTCGACTGGACCTGAAGTTTGTTAATTGTGGTGGACGGTAATAACGAATAACACAAACACCCGAAGATGTGAATATGAAGGAATTTTATTATATAAAACTTGAAGAGGGGAAGAATATGTCAAACCTTTGGAAGGAGTTACGTTAAGTAGATATGTATCCATTTGAAGAGCATGATGCCAATAATATGGGAGTACGAAAGCATGAATTAATAGAGTGCGGATAATGTTATTTATGGAACGAATTTTACGCTTGGCTTTTCCATTTTGTGAAGATGAATGAGGACAAGAGAAACGAAAATTTATCCCATTAGTAGCACATAATTCCCGAAACACCCCATTGTCATACTCTTTTCCATTATCACACTGAATATTTTTTATTTCACAGTCGAATTAGGTTCTGATGAATGCTCTAAATTTTAGGAAGATGGAAAAAACTTGAGATTTCTTCGCTATTGGAAACGTCCATAGAAATTTAGAATAATCATCCAAAAAGAGAACATAATACCGATGACCCACAGAACTAGGAATAAGAGACGTCCATAAGTCGCTATGAATATTATCAAATGACATTAAAGTATGAGATTTTGAGTCTACAAATGGCAACTTAACAATTTTTTCTAAAGAACAAGATTGACAAATTGGAGTACGACTCGTACCCTTACATGAAATAAAACTATTTTTATCTAAAGCTGACAAAATAGAGGACCCCGGATGACCAAGACGAGCATGCCACAAGGAAGAAGAGATGGCTGCAAAAGCTGATGGCAGGGCTTGACTCGATGGACCGGGACTGGGTGTGATAGGATAAAGATCTCCCCTACTATCACACCTCATGAGAGGACTCCCCGTCTTGAAATCCTTCACAGAGAAACCAAAAGGATCAAATTCATTAGAAACGAAATTGTCAGTAGTGAATTTATGGACATATACTAAGTTTTCAATCAATTTGGGGGTGTGTAGGGTATTTTTCAAGATAAGAGGGGGATGAGGGGGAGACAATGTTTTATGACCATAACCACGAATTAGAACAGAATTGCCATTACCAACAATTATACCGCGAGGGTTGCTCAAATTGGAATAAGATGAGAGAGTACCTGAATCGGATGTCATGTGGGTAGTGGCACCGGTGTCCATATACCAATTCGGGTCTGGTTGAGTCAAACCCAGTGTGTGCATCGCAGCCTCGATATCGATCTAAGTGGGGCCTGCTGCGTGGTGAGCTTGCGAAGGCCGGGGCCCAAGAATTCCAGAAATGGGTTGTCCTGGGCCGTAACTGATGGAACTGGAATTACTGGTCCAGTGGGCAGTGGGCCGTCGAGGCTGCTGGAAAACCCACTAGCCAAACGCTGGAAATTGCTATGGAGGTGGGCCGTAGGGCTACTGTCCACTGGTCCAAGCCCACGGCCCAGAGGCCCAAGGCTGAGACCAGTGGGTCGGTGGCCCACTGTAACCTGGATGGGGTCCACTGCCACTGTTTTGGCCACCGCGACTGCTGCCTGAGCCGCCGCGTTTGCCCCCGCAATTTTTTCCATTATTTTTCCGGCCATTGTTGCTGCCCCCGTGAGATCGGTTTTAGTTTGAATTGTCACCAAAAATTTGAGAACTAGGGGAGGAAGTCATCATGACCACGGGACTAGCATTAGTAGCCGCCTATTTAGCCAAACCGGCTTCTTCCAAGGTAAGCATGGATCGGGCTTGATAGAACCTTGGAAGAGGATTACTTTGACGAAGGAGAGTTCCAACGCCACTATAGGCCTCGGATAGGCCAACAACCATCTGTAAAACAAGATTATCTTCACTAACTGGCGCACCAACGTTGCGGAGTTGGTCCGCCAATTCCTTCAACCTTTTGCAATATGCTGAAACGTTCGGAAAATTTTCCATGTTGAGGTGGGAAAATCCTGGTCAAGAGTAACAGCTCTGGAATTTTGATTATCCTGGAATATGTCACGCAGTCTATCCCATGCAGCTATCGCCGTAGCGTCTGGCTCAATAATCGTCTGCAATAGGTCGGTAGAGATAGAGGAATAAATCCACTGAAGGACGGTGTCATCAAGTGTTGTCCATAACTTAGGATCATCCTCGCGTTTAGGCACCTCTGTTTCATCAGGAGCCGCAGGGATTATGTGATGGATGACTTGATGCGAACGAGCGTGAATTTTGAACAACTCGGCCCACGTCACGTATTGGACGTTTTCTATTTCAAGAATTAGGGTGATATGATTCTTGATGTTAGAAACAATAAGGGCAGGGTGAAACATGTTCTTTGACGTAGACATAAGAAAGAACAATATGTGATAGAGGGATTTAGAAGAGAGATTTGGAGAGCAGAAGAATAAATGGCAAAACCCGAGGATGGGGGGGGGGGGGGGTTCGGTCTTGGCCGAGAAAAGCAACAAGAATTCGAGATTTTTTTTTGTTGGACCTAGACTTGTGATACCATGAAAGAAATAATCCCTTGATTATTTTCATTAATTGAAAGATATATATACAAGTTACATATTTTCATAATAGGAGAATATTATTCCTAAAACGTTATTCTACCATAATTCTAACTATACAATTATGGTAAGTGTACAAGACTAATTAAGGTAACATTTACACTATAATATACCAACAATATATACACCAAATATACATCACCCGTGATTGGCCAATCTGTGATGGGCTTGCTGCCTTTCCGTGTTGGGCTTGCTGCCTTAAGCGCCCGTGATATACACTTATGTATATCAAGTGTATATCACAGGTATATTACCTTGTTTAACACCTATATTCATCCAATAGAGAGGATCTAACTAAATTTTCATGTCGAATAGAAGACTGAGTTTCTTGCAATAAATTGTGCATGAATAAAGGAAAATAAAAATCCAATTTATTACAGCAACGGAGCTAATGTTAGCTGTAGGACACCTGAATTCATAGGATAGAGGAGAAAATGAAAGAAACAAGTGTATGCTTTTGGCTATAAAATTATTCCTTCACAGGCTTTAAATCTCATGTCTTGCTTAAGAAAAATATGGAACAACAACCGCGATAACAAGCCCAAGCATTCAAATAAATTTTTCCATGTAATTTATCTTGAGTCATAAAGTTCATTTGTACTCGACTTCGTTCATAATACACCATAATATGAAAACTTCTTAACGAATGTATTGAGAAGTTTTTCTTTTATATCGAAAGAAAAACTGGATATGCAAATTCCAAATATTAATTGTTCGAGAATATGTGAATGGCTCCTGTTAACAGTTCTCTTTAACATAAGAACACGAAACAAGATGAATAAAACAAGCATTCCACACCTGAACTTTCCCATTACTTGTTCCAATAGCAAGATGTGTACCTCGCTGTGCCCACCCAACGGAACTAACGTCACCATCAATTCCCAAGTCGCACAACTTCACTACCTGCAATAGTATTCAACAGAAATAAATTATATTTATCAGCAGATAGATGGCATTAGTCGAGCAAAAGTTACATATATCTCCATCAAAGAGAAGATAACGAAGCCAAAAGACCCACCTTGCCACTAGATGCATGCCATAGATATACACAGTTCCCCAGTCCCGCAGCTAACACATTCTGTGAAGACCAGTCCACAAGGTTTAGGTAAAAATCGCCTTACAAGCACCAACATAAGCCTCCTCATCTGGTAATAAAAATTCACCTTGAAGCAAAAACAATAAAAATACAAAAAACTAACAGGGAACCCCACAAGACAACTTTATAGAACCCAAAACCGAGAATAATCAAGAACACAAAAACCGAAAAAAACGAAACAAGGTGGTGTTTTAGGCAGCTGCTGAGGGAAGTAACAACTAATAGGTGTCATTCCTATACTACAGCCCACAAGTAGGGGTGCCAGTCTGCCGGATAAGCTTGCCCACCATCGCAACGAGCTGACACTAAGGGGTTGTTTGGTCGGGTGTATTAGGTAGAATAATGCCAGCATATAATTTTAGTACAATGTTTGGTTGCAAATTTGAGTCTAGTACAACTAATACCAGTATTACATATACACTTTATTCAGTACTATTCTTATACATAGTAGATCATGCCATTAACAACTATTCTTCTACTCATACACCCTATTCACTACTATTTAGAAATTATGCAATACATGTTATTTTTAATACAATAAACCAAATAGTCAATAAAAAATAATGTCACCATAAATAATCTCAGCATCACTAATAATGCAATGCATGTTATTATTTAATACAACAAACCAAACGATCAATAAAAAATAATACCAGCATAACAAATCTCCGCATTACTAATACACCTTATTGAGTACTATTATTATATTATTATTACTCCTTATATTAACCACTTCACTATCCCCACCAAAAAACCTACTAACGATTATTATCATTAAAAAAAACTCAATTTCTTTTTAACCTAATAGGCGCTCTTGGAACTTTCCGGGGAGCTTTAACAGGGCTAGGACTAATTTCACCAGGCACTTGATCATCATCAACCCCAAAAGGCACTAATTTCACCAGGCACCTGATCATCATCAACCCCAATAGGCAACAAAGAGTGTTTTATACAGCACCGTCTTTTATACTTTTTTTTTATATATTCAGCTTGGCTTATAAATCACGGGATGTTCCTGAATGATCAGAGTTTGAGAACAGAGCAAAATGTCAGGTCCTACCCAGAAGAGAGCAAATTGCTCCTACCAGAATTTGAACGCACGCTGCAGGTCTCCAGTTGGATATTTTAAGTTCCCTCTTTTGCCATCCAGCTATACCGGGATGTCTTTTATACTTTTCTAATTCTACTTTCCCTTGTTACGCATAGGACTTTTTGGTCCTAATTGTGAACCAATTCAAAGGTATTCCCAATTTGTGTCTTTGCCAACTTGATAATATTTTTTAAATTATTTTTGAGATTTAAATTGTATGAACTTTATTTAATATTTTAAGATACAATTTTTATTAAATTAATATGAAAAATGTTGCAACATATAAAACTTTTCATATAGTTATTAAATATATATAAATTTTAATCTTAAAATATTGAGTTAATTTAATTTAGTTTCAAAATTTAGTCAATTGACTTTGGAAAAGCAAAAAATATCAAATATATTGGGACAAAGAGATTACCAAACAACATAACAAAACGTGTACTTTCCTATAAGGAAAGTTACCAAAGTAAAAAAAAACTCCTAAGCTAATACTCCTTCTGACCTATATTAGTTGTCATGTTTGGCTTCTCTAGAGTCACTTTAACTAATTTTTAAAGCTAATTTGTATTAAATTAATTCAATATTTTATAGTTACAATTTAGATAGTAAAAAATAATATGAAAAGTATATTGATTAAAGTTTGGGAGCATATTCCAAGCGGGTAAATCCTGTTTTTTTCTCTCTTTTCTTATAGGTTTCCAGAAAAGGTCCTTGTCCAATTAACGTTATGTTTATGCAAACATTAGAGGTAACTAGATTAATGGTATCGAGTACCATATGAGGAAAGGAACTAAGGCGACCTTCGTGAATGATGAAGTGAAAAATTGTAACTAGATATTGCATTCAAGATCTTAGAGGAGGATAAATAATAAGGTACATTGCATTATTGGTGTATGAATTATATTAATTTTGGGAACACCCGCTGAAGGTGTGTTACAATTTGAGAATAGTCCCTGAGCTTTAATTTGCATAAATTGAGATATTTTTACTTTTCCTCAAATTCATTCTCTTCGAAATTCGGTAGATTTTTTATGTCTCTTCTATTCAGCTCTTTCGTCTCATATCCTTTCTGATAAGCTACCTCAATGAAGGATGTGACCTAGATCTTTCGAATTCAAAGTCTTAACATAAATATTATAAACCTAAGATTGTTACTAAAAAATTATATAGTTGACCTAGTGCTAGTATCACGTACAAACATATTCTTAATCAATTCAATTCGGCAAGTGAGCTGAGTTTGAAACATCATGCAGTTGTTGGAAGGAGCATATACAAATTACTTGTATTTCATATTTACTCAAATGCAATAAGGAGTCATGTCTCCTCGAAAATAGTATTATAAGAATACCATTGAATTAGAAAAGTGCTAATGTTAATGTTTCCTTAATTTTTTTTCTATTTATTTTCTTCAATCATTTCATTCAATTCCTAAAGTCCCTTCCTATTTTATTTTTCCACTTCGCATTATGAGTCATAAAATGCAAACTTGATTTAAGGTTGAATATTTAATTACACATAAAAATCATAATGAGTAGCTAGCTAGGAAAAGAGGAATTTATTCCAAATTATTTCTCAAAACGAATGAATCGGTGGAAGAGACACTAAGGTATAATATGTACTAGAGTTTAATTAACTTCACTACACGGATAATGCAAAAAAAAATAAAAAATTGCAATATCAGCAGGGGCGGAGCTAGATAGGAATAAGGCCATTCAATCCCCTTCACTGAAAAATTATACCGTACACATAGAGAGAAATTTTTTTTCTTTTAATTACATATAAACTCTTGAATCCCTTTGATATTAGGATTTTTTTTTTAGTGTAACGGCAAAAGAGGTTCAAAATTTGATTTTAGCTACAGGTTCAAATACTAAGTATAACATTGTAGTATAAATTCTTGAATCCACCATTGAAAAGTAGCTTAAAAATGCAGGTTAGTACATAAATCAGTGTGCGTATATATAAGTTAAATCCTAACATGTATATCCTTATCAAAAACTTAGTAAGGCATAATGAAGAAACAAAATAACATATTGAGTTTATCTCCAACATGGAATTCTTTGCTCTCAGCCCATGCTTTGTACACTACTAGAATAAAGAATGTTTCATCGATATTCAGTGAAAAATTGTACTATAAAATATAATGTTCCCTCTCATTCTCACTGAACCAATTCACTAGGAAATCAATGGGGAAACACATGGTGAAGTTCCCATTGAAAAATTGGGAAACTTTCTAATTTTTTCGTGTGTTCACATTACTATTTAAATTTTTCCCACCGATATTCAGTATGAATAGTCATTGGACATTTTTCAATGGGAAATTCAGTGGGAAAATAGTGATTTTCTAGCCGTGGAAGTTGAGTTTCCAACCTTGATCATCCCCAACCAAATGCTCAGTTGCCATAGCGGGAGCAACAACCATGCTAATAACAACAAGTGCAATCAATAAAGCTTTCAAGGCCATTTGGATCTTATTATTGTTTTTGAAAGCTTGGTAATTTGATCAATAGAATGTTTGTTAAGCTGGATGTTTTGAAGGGTTGCATGTAGGAGGACATATTTATAGGATGTTAAAATTGGGAAGGCAGCCGGCTAATGGCGGCATATACTTAAGTAGTGCTACTTCGGCAAGGCCATTTGCCTAACTAATAACGCATTCTGAATTTATTACTCCCTCCGTCTTTATGTGACATTTTTTATTTTTTGAGAGTTAATTTAACTAAACTTTGAAGCTAAATTGGATTAAATAAGATTAAAATTTATATATTTAAAAAATATATGAAAAGTACTATAAGTTACAACTATTCGCATATCAACACCTTAAAATGTTGGTTAAAGTTCGTGCAGTTTGAATCTCAGGAAGCGAAAAGTGTTGGGAGGGAGAGTACTATAAGTATAATATAATGTATGGAGAATGCGATTTTGGTATTGGAAATGTAAAAATTGTGCACAATGACTTGGTCAAGTATTTGTTTGATAGACTATTTCCTTCTTCCCAAATTGACCTGATTTTTTATGCTACTCATTCTGGACTTTTTTTTGCTAAATGCATAACAAGAAAAGTTAATTTGTAAAATTGACAGAGTTCTTTTTTCCTCTTTTGGACTGAGGACCTGGTTCGACTTAGCATGGCACCATAATTTACAGATATTTATTGACGAAAAGAAATTAACAATTACTTCATTTTGGTTATTTTTTAAAGGAGAAGAAGATGAAAAGTAGAGACAGATCTTTCTTGCTAGCAGAGGCGACATTAAACTTGATTAGTTCAACTTTTTTGTTCTTAATTACCATGAAATCCGACGCACTTTTGAAATTACGGGGTTCATATTCTAGTATTTGTTAAAATTTTAGTGATATTTCACATACATATACCTATGATCCGTTTAAAAAATGATGGGTTGCTCCAACATTTGTTGACAACTATCTATTTTTCATATGGAGTTAAGTTATATAAACGGTCAATTTAAAGATTTTTTACACTATACATTTTAACTGTAACCAGAATCTATGCATGAGGATTAATCAAAAGATACTCGAATCTTACACATGAGATTTGAACCGGTGATCTAAAGCAATTTTTGAACTCCCTTTGTCCCTTCACTGGAATTTTTACTTATACCGAAGAATACGTTGAACTATATAAGAAACGAATAAGGGTGTCATCCTGAGGCCCGGTTCACTATTCAGTCACCATCAGAACACTCCTCTGCTCCAAAATTCAGAGTCAATGGGCTGATCAACTATATATTTACTTAGCTTCATAGGAGTAGTCTTTAATGTTGGATTGAGTTACATGCTAGTGAAAAGTAGAATGAAGTAACTTTGTGAAGATGCCTTCCATCAATGATCAGGCTAAAACTGTTTACCCAAGGATTTTTTGCTTGAATTGGTATAAAAGGCCAGCCAAATAAACAATTCTTCTGTTGAAATCACCACCGCCTCTCTCATTAGTAGAACATTCTAGATTAAGTTATATAATTATCTAGAAATGTGGTAAAGATTCAAGAAATACATAGAAAAATAATTGCTAGAAAATTCTAGAGTCAATGTCCTAGTTGTTTACCATGTTAGGCCAAGCCCATTATGATGCTATAGCTAGAATCTTCTAGCAATGTAAAGTTGGTTGATGAACCAACATTGATCATGTATATATAGGGACCTTGAGTCCTTAAGGATGCAAGTTCCAAGTATGCATCAAAAAAGTGTCCAAGTGAGTCTAAAGTGTGTGTAAATACTTAAGTAAGCTTAAGTGTGAGTGTCAAGTGTTGATAAAAATAAAAGAGTAAGAACTTGGTGTATATTGTGGTCAAGTTATAGTGTTCAAGTCTTGGTGTAATCACTTTTACAATAATAAAGTAATTACGTTTTTCACGTATTGTGTTGTCTAACAAGTGGCATCAGAGCCAGGTCGGTTCATACCAAAGAGTCGTTTTTTGAATTTCTTTGAGTGTTCATGAGTGGTTTAGTATTATAGAGCTTGTTGTCGAAATCAAGCTTTCTTGGTAAAAATAGAATTTTAGCCAAGACACGATGGGTGACCTTCAAGTAGTCGGTGGAATCAAGAAACTTAACAATCAGAATTACAGCACGTGGTCGATGCATATGGAGGCATATCTCCAAGGCTAAGACTTGTGGGAGATCGTTGGTGGCAATGAGGTCACACAACCAGAAGACGCAACCGCTCTGAAGAAATGGAAGATTAGAGCTGGCAAAGTCATGTTTGCGATTTGGACCACAGTTGAAGATGAAATGTTGGAGCATATCAGGACGGCTAAGACACCGAAGGAAGCGTGGGATACTTACACAACATTGTTCACCAAGAAGACTGATACGAGACTGCAACTTCTGGAGAACGAGCTTCTCTTTATCAGACAACGCGACATGACGATCAACCAATACTTTTCCAAGGTAAAATCTCTTTGTCACAAAATTTCTGCATTAGACTCTGCTGCTGGCATGTCAGGCGCTAGAATTAGAAGAATTATTATTCATGGATTAAGGCCAGAATATAGAAATTTTATTGCTGCAATACAAGGTTGGCCAAGCCAACCTTCTCTTGTTGAATTAGAAAACTGTTGGCTAAGAAAATATCTGGAATCTCATTAAAGAGTGACAAAGAAGCACTCTATAGCAGTGATAAGAAAGGTCGATCCCGACCAAATGCTAGTAAAAATTCTAGAAAACATGATGACAAGGATAATCATCATGGAAGATCCTAATCAAGGGGAGCTCAAAAGAAAGACAACTAGGGTGGCCAGTCAAAGAATAACAATAAGTTTGATGGAAAATGTTATAACTGTGGAAAAAATGACCATATAGCTAAACGTTGTTGGTTCAAGAAGAACATTGCAGAAAGCAATGCAGCCACGTCAAATGCAGGAAAGACAAGCGATGAAGAGTGGGACGCTGAAACATCTTTCACAGTGGAAGAAGAAGAATTAGCTCTAGCAGTTACCGTTCCTGGAACTATCGACTACAATAATGATTGGATAGTCGACTCTGGCTGCTCAAATCATATGACAGGAGATAAAGAGAAGCTATAGAACATGACCGAGTACAAAGGTGGTCGTGTGGTGGTGACAACCAACAACTCAAGACTACCAATCACTCACGTTGGAAAAAGAACAATCATGCCGAGATTCAGTTCGAATGAGGTTTCACTCCAAGATGTCTACCATGTACCTGGGATGAAGAAAAACTTACTATCAGTAGCGCAACTAACGGCATCAGGCCACCATGTCGTATTCGGACCTCAAGATGTCAAGATCTTGAAATCTCTAGAACACCGATGATGAGAGGACGACGCATAGAGTCTGTCTATGTAATGTCAGCAGAGTCAGCTTATATAAACAAGACTCGAAAGAACGAAATAACTGATTTGTGACATGTAAGACTTGGACATGTAAGCTATCACAAACTCAAGGTGATGATGAATAAATCTATGTTGAAAGGTCTTCCTCAACTCGAGGTCAGAACAGAGACCGTTTGTGCAGGTTGCCAATACGGTAAGGCGCATTAGTTACCGTATGAAGACTCAGTGTTCAAAGGCAAAGCACCATTGGAGCTGGTCCATTCTGATGTATTCGGGCGAGTCAAACAATCATCAATTAGGGGCATGCAATACATGGTTACATTCATTGATGACTTCTCACGGTACGTATGGGTTTTCTTTCTAAAAGAAAAATCCGAAACTTTTTCAAAATTTATAGAATTCAAGAAAATAGCGGAAGGAAAACTCGGCAAGAAAATCCAATGCCTCTGAACGGACTACGGTGGTGAATATACATCAGATGAGTTCTCTCAGTACCTATGAGAATGTCGCATACGCCATCAATTCACATGTGCAAATACGCCACAACATAATGGAATAGTTGAGAGGAAGAATCGGCATCTTGCAGAGATATGTTGAAGCATGCTACATTCGAAGAATGTTCCAGAAAGATTTTGGCCAGAAGGTATGAAAACAACAGCTCATGTCATCAATAGACTTCCTCAAGCGAAGTTAGGGTTCGTTTCACCCTTTGAAAAATTGTGGGGTAGTAAACCTGCAGTAAGTCACTTTCAAGTATTTGGCTGTGTGTGCTACGTGTTTGTGCCAAGTCATCTACGTAGCAAATTTGATAAAAAGGCGATACGGTGTATCTTTGTAGGATACGACAGCCAAAGGAAATGGTGGAAATGTTACGACCCAACAACTGGAAAGTGTTATACATCAAGAAATGTGGTATTAGATGAGGCAACATCATAGTGGTCACCTCAAAAGGAAGAGTTACCAGATTCTAAGGAAATAGAAGACAATTTGCAAAAGAAGATGGGGGAGCAAATTGTTGAAGTACATCCAAGTCCAGAAAAGGATCATGAAGATCAAAGTGAGGAAGAAAATACCGAGGACGAGGAAACACAAAATCCGTGGAAAACAGGCATGCATTAAAGAGTAGAAGACCATCAACCAGAAGGAGTAAGCCTACAGCTTCAGAGATCGAAAAGAGTTCGAAAGTCAAATCCCAAGTACGACAATGATGTTGTAGCTGAAGAAGAAAAGTTTATAGAACCAGAGACATATGAAGAGGTGTCCCAAAATATCAAGTGGTTTGAAGCTATGAAAGAGGAGATAAGTGATATAGAGAATAATCAAACATGGGAGCTAATACCAAAGCCAAAGGAAGTAAAACCCATTTCCTGCAAATGGTTTTACAAGGTAAAAACTCATCCTGATGGATTAATTGAAAGATACAAGGCTCGGTTAGTAGCTCGAGGATTCTCTCAACAGTATGGGATAGATTATGATGGGACGTTTAGCCAGTTGCTAAGATTACAACAGTAAGAGTCCTGCTAGCACTTACAACAAGTAAATATTGGAGACTGTGGCAAATGGACGTGAAAAATGCCTTTCTACATGGAGAGTTGGATCGAGAAATATACATGATCCAACCAAGAGGATTTGAGGATAAAGAGCATCATGATTATGTTTTCAAACTGAAGATGGCGCTCTATGGGTTGAAGCAGGCTCCGAGAGCATAGTATGGCAAGATTGTTGAGTTCTTAGTAGAGAGCGGGTATGACATGTCACATGTCACATGCAGATTTAAGATTATTCATCAAAGTGAATGAAGCAAAGATCGTAGTTGTTCTAGTATATGTCGACCACCTCATTATCACTGGCGATGATGAAGCATAAATATGTCAAACAAAGGAGAATCTGTCAGTTTTCAAATGAAGGAGCTTGGAGAATTAAAACACTTCCTTGGATTAGAAGTTGATCGAACTAAGGAAGGTCTATTCTCTGCCAACAAAAGTATGCGAAAGACTTGCTACAAAAGTTTGGAATGCTCGAGTGCAAGCCCATCTCAACACCTATGGAAGCTAATGCCAAGTTATGCGCTCATAAAGGGAAGGACTTGCAAGACGAAGCAATGTATCGACAACTGGTAGGTAGTCTAATCTACCTTACATTTACTCGACCATATATCTCACATACAGTAGGAGTAGTAAGACGATATATGCAATAACCAAAGAAGCCTTATTTGGAAGCAATGCGACGAATATTGAGGTACGTCAAAGATACCATTAACTATGGTCTCTTTTATACGAAAGGCGATGTGGTAAAGATGGTTGGATACTGCGATGCTGATTATGCTAGAGATTACGATACTCATCGATCAACAACTGGATATGTATTCATGCTTGGATCTGGAGTAGTATCTTGGTGTAGCAAAAGGCAATCAACAATGTCCTTATCAACCACAGAAGCATAGTATAGAGCAACATCAATGGCAGCTCAAGAGACTACGTGGTTAATGCAATTGATGAAGGACCTACACCAACTTACAGATTATGTGGTGCCACTCTATTGTGATAACCAGTCTGCTATTCGATTAGCAGAAAATCCAGTGTTTTATGCTCGAACAAAGCATGTGGAGGTGCATTACCATTTTCTTAGAGAGAAAGTGCTACAAGAAGAGTTAGAGATGCACCAAGTGAAGAGTGAAGATCAGATAGCAGACTTGTTCACAAAAGCACTTAACACTTCAAGATTTCAGAAACTCAGAGAACAACTTAGTATGAAGAGTCGGTGTTGAGGGGGAGTGTTAAAATCACCACCGCCTCTCTCATTAGTAGAACATTCTATATTAAGTTATATAATTATCTAGAAATGTGGTAAAGATTCAAGAAATACATAGGAAAATAGTTGCTAGAAAATTCTAGAGTCAATGTCCTAGTTGTTTACCATGTTGGGCCAAACACATTATGATGTTATAGCTAGAATCTTCTAGCAATGTAAAGTTGGTTGATGAACCAACATTGATCATGTATATATAGGGACCTTGGGTCCTTAAGGATGCAAGTTCCAAGTGTGCATTCAAAAAGTGTCCAAGTGAGTCTAAAGTGTGTGTAAATACTTAAGTAAGCTTAAGTGTGAGTGTCAAGTGTTGATAAAAACAAAAGAGTAAGAACTTGGTTTATATTGTGGTCAAGTTATAGTGTTCAAGTCTTGGTGTAATTATTTTTTCAATAATAAAGTAATTACGTTTTTCACGTGTTGTGCTGTCTAACAAAGTATGACCTTGTAAAATTACTTAGGCTGATGGTGTATATATAACTTAAATGCACGGCTAAATATTGGTAAATACTTATCCGTATTTGATATTACAAATATTGAAATAATGAAAAAAATTTCAAGTGCACGAAAAGAACAAAAATGACAGAATTAATTAACCAAAGAACCATCACGTCCTAGCTGCTCCAATATTTTTTCTATGACAGTAGTAGACCAACTTGCGCGCATCTCAACTGGTATTCTTAAGCAATAGTAATCAAGAACATGGCAAATGCAGCAACCATTACAGCAACAAATTTAGGAGGACTAATTCCAGAAGAAGCCGATGAGCCAGGGGGACTTGAAGGTGCAGTAGAAGGAGATCCCACTTCTGGCAGAACGTTAACGGCGACCTTCATGCCTTGATCACAGTGGGTTTTTATTCCGCAAAAGTACCATTTTTTTCCAGTAGTTTTCAGTTCAATCACATCATTTCCAGAAGTTAAGGGTTCAACATTAGCACCTGGTGCACAATTTTGGAATGCACTCAAATCTGCTTTGTACACATTGTGAACTCCTTCCTTGTACTTGAAAACTGCACCCACAAAAATTGAGTGAGTTTAACTTCTACATATTGACAACTTAAAGATTCTTTACTCTATCAGGTTATTATAAATTGCTACTAATATTCAATAACAAGCATGATTTGATAACCTACACATTATGGCAAGTAACATGCTACAATAGTTAAAACTGCACTGATAGTCTAAAAACACTTTTCTGCTTTCAGGTTACCTAAAGGATAACTACACCTAATTGTCCATGAAAGTGAAATTAGTATAGCAAAAAATAAGATAGATAACTTATTATAATTTTTTTTACATATATTGATAATGTAAAATTCTTTTATAGTACTATTAGTATATACTAAGCTATGTTTGGAGGATCCGATACGGGGCGACACCATTTTTTGAGAGTCCAAGCAACATAGTATATAAGTAAATCCTGAAATACTAATATACTGTATATTCTCATAAAAATTTCAGGCATAACATAGTATAATATAAGAAGAGGCTAAATTAACATACTGAGTTTATCTCCAACATGGAACTCTTTGCTCTCAGCCCATTTATTGTAGTCAAATTTGAGTTTCCAACCTTCATCGTCCCCA
Organism: Anisodus tanguticus; assembly: GCA_034509755.1. NCBI lineage: Eukaryota > Viridiplantae > Streptophyta > Magnoliopsida > Solanales > Solanaceae > Anisodus > Anisodus tanguticus. Next base: position 38,528,776 of record CM067552.1, read on the forward strand.
ACCAAATGTTCAGTTGCCATAGCTGGAGCAACAACCATGCTAACTACAACAAGTGCAATCAAGAAAGTTTTCGAGGCCATTTGGAATTTATTATTTCTAGTGCTTTTGAAAATTTGATTATTTGTTGTAGAATATTTGTTAAGCTGGATGTTTTGAAGGTTGCATGTAGGACATATATAGGATGTTAAAATTGGGAAGTCAGCCGGCTAATGACGGCATGTACCTAAGTAGTGACGAATTTTCGACCGTAACTAAAACATTTATGGCTAAATATCACATTTGTTGTAGTGAGGGACTTTGGTATTGGAAATGTAGAAATTGTGCACAATGACTTGGTCAAGTATTTGTTTGATTGATTGACCGTTTCCTTCTACCTTGTAGCGTTTGGTCTTACCCCATCTACAAATATTGACCTGCTTTTATATCATTTTAAAATATTTATTTGATTTTGACTTAACACGAAGTTTAATAAAAATAAAGAAGAATTTTGAATCTTGTGGTTGTTAACTCAAGATATGTAGAAGACCAATCCATTGGCGGCCCCTTGTGGTCGTCAATTTTTTTTCCACTTAGACACCTTATTTCATTTAGGCACATGAGGTGAACCCCCACTGTGTCATTTAAACATTTTTCGCTGACTTGACAAGTTGTGTGGATTTCACACCAATCAGTCGTGTGGAAAGGCCAAAAATTATTTTTTTTCTTTTTCTTTTTAGTTTCCTTCTTCTTATTCAATATTAAATATTTTTGTATTTTTTATTTCCTTCTTCATTCTTTTTTCTACCATCAACGACATCATCGCTGCCGCTATCACTATCGGGAAAAAATTACATTTTTAATTCAACTCAATTTCTTGGTGAAGAACACCAAGAACATGATTTCAAAAAAAAAATTGTTAGTAAATGTAATTTCTTTGTGTTAAGAATGTGTAGGGTTTAGAAAATAGAGTTTTCTTTTCTTTTTTGAAATATTAGATTTACTCAAAATTTATATTTATATTATTATGGGATCAAATGACACATGTCATAACTTAATTTGTCATTTTGCCAAGTCATCGTCGAGTGTGTTACACACACATTACATATTTGGCTGATTCAGAAAAAAAATGTCTAAATGGCACAGTCGGACCCTAGCCCATGTGTCTAAATGGAACAAGGTTTAATTGAAGTGTCTAAGTGAAAGATCTTGACGACCACAAGGGGCCGCCGATGGGTTTGGCCTATGTAGAATGTACCAAAATGTCATTTAATTTTATAGTCTTAAATATGTCATGTGAAAAACTGGAATAAAAGAGTTGCCAAAAAATGAAAGAGACATTTTATTTAAAACAGACTAAAAAGAAAAGTAAGACAAACATTTTGAAATGGAAGAAGTATATGCTACTTATTCTCGACTTCATTTTTGGTAAATGCATAACAAGAAAAGTTAATGTATAAACTTGACAAAGTTTTCTTCATTTTAGAATTGTTGAAATGTGAACTTTGCGTTGGAAGAAGAGAATGACTTTTTGATTTGTGTGATACATGAATCTGTTAGTTCATGTATTAGAGAAATATTAAGATGTATTATTCATGAATTAGGAAATATGAAAATTGTTCATGAACTAGAGAAGATAAAAGGATATCTAGAACTAAATTAGGTGCATGTATTAGTCTAGGTGCATGCTAGAAAATTCATATAAATATCTAGATACTATAGTCATATAATATGAGAAAAATAAAAAATGTAGCCTTTTATGTAAGTTTAGTTGGTGGAAGAATATATTCCCCACTTTTCTTCAAAGAGAATGATTGATTATGTAGGTCAAGTGGAGTGGAACAAAGAAGATTTGTTGCCTCACTTGTCTTCAAGAGAGAATTTGAGTAATTGAGAGTGATTCTCCTCTCCCGATTTTTCAATATTTTGGTATCAGAGGCACTTGTCTTAAGGGACATGTGGAGAACCCGAATTTTTGAAAGATCTGAACGAATGAATTTTCATATTGAGATTAATATGAAATACGAGATTAGCTACAATAGCTATGAGAATGTTGTGCTAGAGAAGCATCAACTTGAAGTAATTACTTTGGTAGGTGTGGACTACCAAGATGTCAAAAATTAAACAACTTTTGAATGATGTTCTTAAGGGTAAGGAAACTCAACAAAGGTGTCAACCTTGATGAAGCAGTTGCATTTGAAGTAGCTGCACGACAAAGAATCTCGAGTAAAGAGGTAGCTAATGATATTGCTGCTATGAGAAAGATTGATATGAAAATTCACACTCTGATTGATGACGAGATGTCAGAGGAGGTTTCTTTTTATGGAATTCGAGATGAAGATGTTTATGATTATAAACATAAGAAAGCATGTTGTCGGATATGACAACTATAGCTTTGATGAAAGTTTAAAGAAGTGATTTATGAAGAAGTGGACGCTTCTAAAATATTATCTATTGTTGTAAAATCTAAAGAGATTTTTACAATAAATATGATAATTGAGAAAATGATGAAAAAGAACTGCTTATGCTACTGAGAAATCTCCCAAAGGGGAGAGTAGTGGTGAAGAGGAAAGTTCTGATGCTGTGCCTTTTGAAGCACAATTAATAAAAATGACAACCTCAATCTCAAGAAGGAAACATCTTCTAAGAAGATGAGTGAACCTGAGAATCTTTTGAAGAATGATGAGATCACATAACGAATATGGTCTTGAGTTAGCTTTGCAAGCAAAGGCTGTGATCGATTCAAACTCGAAGAAGAAGAGGAGGAGAACTTTGCTACTGGCGCTTCAAGAGGAAGAGACTTAAATCCAAATTTGATAAGTCGAAGAGTACTTTGTGAATTCCTACCACAAGGTTCAAGGGGGAGTGTTGAAATGTGAGATTTGCATTCGAAGAAGAGAATGACTTTTTGATTTATGTAATACATGAATCTCTTAGTTCATATATTAGTGAAATATTAAGATACATATATTATTCATGAATTAGGATAGATGAAAATTGTTCATGAACTAGAGAAGATAAAAAGATATCTAGAACTAAATTAGGTATATGTATTAGTCTAGGTGCATGTTAGAAATTTCCTATAAATTTCTAGATACTATAGTCATATAATATGAGAAAAAGAAAAAATATAGAATTTTATGTAAGTTTAGTTGGTGGAAGAATATATTCCCCACTTTTCTTCAAAGAGAATGATTGATTATGTAAGTAAAGTTGAGTGGAACAAAGAAGAATCGTTATCCCACTTGTCTTCAAGAGAGAATTTGAGTAATTGAGCGTGCTTCTTCTCAAACGATTTTCCAACAAGCATGACACCATAATTTACATATATTGATGATAAGAAAATGAACTACTTCATTTTAGCTATTTAAAGTAGAAGAAGAAGAAGAAGAGAGACATATCTTTCTTGTTAGCACATGCAACATTCAGGATTAAACTTGATCCCTTCAGTCCTTGTTCTTTAATTGCCATTGAAACCAATGCATTTCTACAATTATAGGCTAATCATATTTTAATATTCATTAACTTTTAGTAATATTTCACATATATATTTATGTTGGGTGTAAAAGTTCAGTTGTGTAGGAAAACTTCGTCCTAATATTGATAATGAACAAATTGGAAAACGGCAAAAACTTATCGATTAGATACTGTTTGCGGGAATCATTGTTTTGAAAGCGATTTTGGCCTGACTAGGATGCAAATCGTTAAGACTAGTCGCTCCTCCAGGTTTCGCAACACTCCTAAATACGTGCACTCGTGGCTGAAAGTTTGGAGTTTACAGAAAATAATTGCCCGAAAACATAATTGAGAAGCAGAGAGAATGAGACGATTTTAGTGTGATAATTTCACAAAAGGGTGTTGCTTTTATAGACCAAACTGCTGGAACAGTTAAAAGAGGACTGAGAGTTGTTATAGAATTTAACATAGCTGTTACAGAAAAAAAAAAGTTGTTACAGAAGTGATTTCAGGAACTATTTAGCTATTAAAAGGGCTATTACAGGAGACTTCCTGGAGCAGTTACACGTTGAAGAAAACTGTCAGTAAAAAAGTTAAAGACAAGTGAAAAAAGTGCTCCACATCACACACGCACGCAATATGAATTAGGATGGTACAGTAATATATATTGTTCTCGAAAGGCAATTTTAAGATATCATCTGCAATCCTGGAAAATGCAGAGGACCTTAGTGACATTGGAAACATTACTGATCATGAGACGAAATAATGATAACTTAAGCTCACGATCAAATATTTAATACTCCGTATTTGCTACTCCTATTACAAACGTTGAATTAATAGGAAAAAAATCTCAAGTGCGCGAAAAGAACAAATATAACAGAATTAATTAACCAAATAACAGACACAAATAAAAAACGTAACCATCTGCCCCTATATTCTTAAGAGAGGATGATCAAGAACATGACAAATGCAACAAATTTAGAATTAGGACTAATAATCCCAGAAGCAGCTGATGAGCCAGAAGGAGATCCCACTTCTGGCAGAACGTTAACGGCGACTTTCATGCCTTGATCACAGTGGTTTTTTATTCCGCAAAAGTACCATTTTTTTCCAGGAGTTTTCAGTTCAATCACATCATTTCCAGAAGTTAAGGGTTCAACATTAGCACCTGGTGCACAATTTTGGAATGCACTCAAATCTGCTTTGTACACATTGTGAACTCCTTCCTTGTACTTGAAAACTGCATCCACAAAAAGAAATAATTGAGCACTGTTTTTGTTTATTACCATTAGCTTTTTGATAGGTTGAAGAAACCGTACTAAGACATAATATGTACTAGTGTTTAATTAACTTTACTACTCTGCCACAGTAAAAGATTAGTAAGGCCGGGTCCAATTGAATTTACTTTGTTAAAAAAATTTACTGTGCATATAGAGAGAAAAAGGGAGTTCCTTTGTTACATATAAACTTTTGAATTCTCTTTATACAAGGAAATTTCTTAGTGTAGTAACAAAGGGGTTCAAAAACACATGCACATTCAAATCATAAGTATAATATTGTAGTGGTCTTCACCCTTATTCCTGACTTCGTCATTAACTATCAGGTTATTTAAAAGATAATTATAAATAAGTGTGACCCATAAAAATGTTGTAACTGGTGACATAAAAAATAAGGCAAGATAGTAGAATATAAGAAGAGGCCAATACATACTGAGTTTATCTCCAACATGGAACTCTTTGCTCTCAGCCCATTTATTGTAGTCAAATTTGAGCTTCCAGCCTTGTTCATCCCCAACCAAATGCTCAGTTGCCATAGCTGGAGCAATAACCATTCTAAAAACAAGTGTAATCAACAAAGCTCTCAATGCCATTTGGAATGTACTTGTACGTAGTAGCTACTGCCTTCTGAAAGTTTTCTTAATTTATTAACTATTGTATAGCTTAGAATGTTTGTTAATCTGGATGATTTGAAGGGTTACATGTTTGGGAGCATATTTATAGGATGTTAAAACTGGGAAGCCAGCCGGCTAGCTAATGTCTGCATTTACGAAGTATGTGCGACTTGGTAAGGCTATTTGCCTAAAAAATAACGCCGTCTAAATTTATTACACCATTCGTCCCAATTTATATAACACTCTTTCATTTTTAATCAGTCTAAAAAGAATGACTCGTCTCTATATTTACTATTCCCTCCATTTCAATTTATTTGATTTGATTTGAGATACCAGAGTCAAACTAATTAATGTTCGGTGTGAATTCGGACATAAAATCTTCAATTTTTTGAAATAATATTTACATTGTAGAAAGTGCATTCGGACATAGAATCTTCATATCCATATATGCAAATCGTAACTCTTAGACGTGAATTTTTCAACTTAGTCACGCAAGTTTTAAGTCGATTCTGAAACGGCTAAATTTACAAAAGTTTATATTCTTCAACTACGACTTAAATAACGATCCTCAAATCAGCTTCCTTCCTGTGCAATTTGTCCAGGCTGCTCTGGATTTAAGCATTCCGAACCCAATAAGAGAGAACAACTTCACTATATTTTACGTTTTAAAAAAAAAAATCTATTATATTGGGTAATCAAGTAAAGTGAAGATTGAAGGGGGGTAGAATAAGAATTGAACTCACTTGTAAGGGAGACTCCCAATTATTAGTATTAGACTTAAATTGGTGTTCATTATTTTTCACTTTGATTATTGGGATGTAGTAATTTATTTTTCATTCTATTTTTGTGAGTTAAATAATTTATTTTTCTCATTTCTTTCTGTTTCTTTAGGAAATAAATAATCCCCTTGATTATTTTCATTGATTGAATAGATATATTTACAAGTTACAAAATAGGAGAATCCTATTCCTATTCTATTCCTAAAACCTTATTCTACCATAATTCTAACTATACAATTATGGTAAGTGTATATCCTAATTATGGTAAGTGTATATCCTAACTTAGGTAACACATACACTACAATATACACAAAATATATATACCATTGTTGACACCCAATTTTGTCCCGTCTTTTCCAATTTATTTGCAATTTTAAATATTTTTAACATTCAAAACAATTTTAATCTATATACATACATGCGTATATATATATATATTATGATTCTCTTATTATTATTATTATTCGCATTTTTTTACTATCATTTGCATTTTTATCATAATCATAAGTTTTATCCGAAAATTCTATGTTATTTTATTCTCGCAAAATTGCATTGCATTTCCATTTTTTATTAAAGGATTAAACATTTCGCAAATATTATATCTTTATTATTATCACATCGTTATGTTTTTATCAAAATAATTTACATTTTTTCTTCAATGCATTTTTAATATTAAACCCCTTTTTTATATTTTTAAACCCATAACACATTTTATTTCCCAACCCAAAACAATTTCTAACCCATTTTATTTTTCCAGCCCAATACAAATTCCCCCAACCAAAACCATAAGGCCCCATTCCCTTTATTTCACCAAGCCCAATCGGCCACCCCCATCTTCCAAGCCCAACCCCCACAACCTTTTATCCCCTTTAAACCAAAACCCACAAAACAAAATCCCAAAACTTTTTAACTCCCAACCAAAACCCCTACCCAAAAACTCCCAAGCCCATTCCCTTTATTTCCCCAAGCCCAACCGGCCAGCCCACCCGAAACCCCCCTAAACCGGCCCAACCCCCACGCCCCTTTTATTCTACACCCAACTCCCAAATCCCCATTTCCCAAAATCCTAAAACCCAACACCCCTAACTCCATAAATCGGCCGCCACCCTACACCCCTACCCCCTACGTCGCCGCACCCTACACCTGACATCACCACTCGCCAACACCGCCGCCTGACACCACCAACCCCATCACCTCTCACCGCGGCCCATACCCCTAAAAACCCGTTCCAAAATCATCGTTTTGGGCCCTTTATTTTGAATTTAAGCTCGGGTTTTACGGGGGAAATGAAGCTATAAAAACCCCTTTTGTTCTTCAAAAGAAAGGGAGGAAAAAAAAGAAAAAAAACCGAAGGATTTTTTAGGGGGATTTTTCTGAGGTCTGATTCGATATAAGATATACTTGTTGTGTTCTTGATATTTAGTCTCACCTTCGTTGTTATTCAAGAAATAAACAAGTTCCAAAATCCGAAAGAAAGGGTGTTTTGGATTCTGCTTTTTAATTTCGGGTCGGGTCGACCCGGGTCGGGTGAGAATCATTTTTTTTAATTGTTGCTGTTGTTATTATTGGTTATCTGAAATTGATGGAATTATTTGATGTCGGGTTGAATCACCAATTCGGGTCGGGTCGACCCGGTTTGGATTTTCCGAATTTCTTGCATCATTTGCTGTTGTTATTATTGGTTATCTGAAATTGATGGAATTATTTGATGTCGGGTTGAATCTCTAATTCGGGGTCGGGTCGATCCGGTTTGGATTTTCCAAATTTCTTGCATCATTTGTTGTTGTTATTATTGGTTATCTGAAATTGATGAAATTAGTTGATTTCGGGTTGAACACATGATTCGGGTCGGGTCCCTGACCCGGGTCGAGTCGACCCGGTTTGGATTTTCCAAATCTCTTGCATTTCATATCTTGTATATTGGATATCTGAAAATGAAAAAAAAAATCGGATTCGGGTCGGGTCGACCCGGTTTTGGTATATTTCCAGATTATGGCATTTTTCATATCTGCTGCTGGTTATATAAAAATCTGAATTTCTGATTTCATTCGGGTCACCGTTCATAATCCGGGTCTGACTTTTCATAAATACTTCTTAGTCCTGTTTTGGTTTCGAAACTTCAGAATTCGGGTCGAATAGTTTAATCGCTACTGTTTGTTTCTTTGGCATTGTTATTATGTAATTGATGGAATTAATACCGCATTCTCTTTGTCGTTTTATTGATTCAAACCAATATTGCGTCCATCTTCGGAAGACGTTTCTCGATTTCATATTACTGTTTTGCTTTACTGATTTAACACCATACACTGGCCGATGAAAAATATCCGTCGATTTTGAGGCCTCCACAGTTGTAAAGACGGAAAATAAAACTTCTGGGCAAGGATGAGGCTTAAACCTTTTTATTTCATCCGAGATCAACATGTTTAGTAGGCGAGGTGACTAAAATAACCAACAAGTTATATATTCGCAGCCACGACGTGATTATAGTGATCTTTTCTTTCCATCCGAGAGACCAACACATTTAGTAGGCGAGGCAATAAAAAAATAACCACTTAGTCATATGTTTGCAGCCACGACGTGATTGGAATGGTCTTTTCAAAATTTAAGTCTGAGCCCTGCGTGATCAAAACATTTACTGTTTTGGATACGAATCCGAAGTTATTTGTATTTAACTGTTTCTAACCGTTTGTTCTTGACAGCTTGCAAGGAACAAAGTCAATGAAGGCAGATACTCCTCGGAGTTTATTTATTTTGTTGTTTACTTTCTTTAATTCAGCTTTATTTTGCTCTGTATTGTAATATTATTTCTTGTACTTACGTAATTATTGAAACGCTTAGAATAGGCAAACCTAGAATTAATTCATAGGGTAGTTTAAGACTTGAAACCCGTCGCTAGTTTATCCATTCGTAGGCTCGGTTAATTCAAACTTAGAAATCCTTCGCTAGTTATTTATTTTAGGCTCGTGATGCATGTTCAAAATTTTCAAAACAATCGTTGATCATCTTTTATTCGCTTTATCAATCATACAAATAAGTTTATCTTTTAATTTGCAACTCAATGATTTCCAAAAGATTTACTTCTTAGGCATTATAAATAATTTGTTTTACTATCAATTGTTAAAAATGCATACTTTTCAACTTTACATGTATTTCTCTTTAAATACCATACAAATGCACACTTGTACAAAATGCATTCTTTTACTAAATACTTGCAATATTAGTTTAACTTTATATTTTTAAAACATGTATTTTCTTACAATAATTAAACCTGAGTTTGACCGGATAACCGCAAGTTAGCGGATCTTAAAGAATGCCTAACCCCTTCCCTTTAGGATAATAAAGAACCCTTACCTGGAATCTCATTAGTTTCGTAGACCATTAAAATCGGAGTTTACATTGCAGCATTTAGTTTAATATTTAGGTGTCCTAATTCACCGTAAAAAAATAATTAGGTGGCGACTCCTTAATCCATTTACCCAGGGACCACCGAAAAGTTGTGCTCCGCTTCCGACCTCTCGCGGGGTCGGGGCAAAAACGGGCGCGACACCATATATACAAGATTGTATTTGTCAACAATCTGTGGCTACTGGCCGAGAGGCCCACTGCCGAGGCCCAACACGAAGCCCACTGCTGCCCAGTCCACTGCTTTGTATACCTGTGATATATATTGTTGTATATCATAGGTTTATTACATTTGTTTAACACACCCCCATAGTCATAGCGGGCGGTCTTCGAACGCTGAGACTGTCACTAAAATCTTCAAAGAGAACCGCTGGTAGACCCTTTGTAAAGATGTCTGCAATTTGACAACGAGACGGGACATGGCATACGCGAACTTGACCCTTTGCAACTTTTTCACGGACAAAGTGAATGTCCATTTCGATATGCTTGGTACGTTGGTGTTGAACTGGGTTACCTGAAAGGTAGATGATACTAATGTTATCGCAATATACCAAGGTTGCCTTCTGAATGGGACAATGAAGCTCCAAAAGCAAATTACGTAGCCAACATGATTCGGAGACCACATTTGCTACCTCTCGATATTCTGCCTCTGCACTTGAGCGTGATAGAGTTGCCTGACACTTTACCGACCAGGAGACCAAGTTGTTGCCAAGGAACATACAATAGCCAGAAGTCGACCGTCTGGTGTCGGGACAACCACCCCAATCAGCATCCGTGTAAGAGACAAGTGCGGATGTAGATGAAGGATACAAGTGCAACCCATAATCCAGTGTCCCCTGAATATACCGAATGATGCGTTTGATTGCATTCATGTGCTCAACTCTGGGATCATGCATGAATAAACACACCTGCTGAACCGCATACGTAATATCTGGTCTAGTAAAGGTAAGATACTGGAGTGCCCCTACAAGACTGCGATAGCGGGTCGGGTCCTCGTATGGTGCACCTGCTGCGGCATTCAGCTTGGGGTTTGCATCAACTGGCGTGGAAGTGGACTTACAGGATGACATCCCAGCCCTCTCTATAATCTCAGCAGCATACTTTCGTTGAGACAAAAACAAGCCACCTGAATGACGCTTGACGGCAATCCCCAAAAAATAACTCAAAGGCCCAAGGTCTTTCATAGCAAACTCAGAACTGAGCATGGTCATGATAGACTGGCGCAAGGTATCGGAAGAAGCAGTCAAAATGATATCATCCACATACAACAGAATGTAGGCCAAGGACGAACCACGACGGTAGATGAACAAGAAATTATCTGACCTGCTGTGAGTGAACCCAATAGTCGAAACAAAGTCATCAAACCTCGTATACCAGGCCCGTGGAGACTGCTTAAGCCCATATAATGACTTCTTCAACAAGTAGACATGATGAGGACGGTTTGGATCCCTGAAACCCAACGGCTGATGCATATAGACGGTTTCCTTGAGATCACCATGTAGGAAAGCATTCTTGACATCCAACTGATGAATAGGCCAAGTCTTCGAAAGAGCCAAGCTAAGCACAATGCGAATAGTAGCCGGCTTGACCACCGGACTAAACGTCTCCCCACAATCTATCCCAACCTGCTGAGTCTTACCATCCCCTACAAGCCGCGCCTTATGTCGAGCAAACGAACCATCTAAATTTTCCTTATGAGCAAAAATCCACATAGACCTGATAACATTAATACCAGAAGGACGGGGCACCAACTCCCACGTCTTATTCTCAATAAGAGCATTATATTCATCAGTCATAGAAATTTTCCAATTAGGGTCATTTAAGGCGGACAGAGGGTTATGGGGTAAGGCGGATTTAGAGACATTAGAATGTAAATTAAAATGTCTTTTAGGTGTAAAAATACCCCGCTAACTATGAGTGACCAGTCTATGACTCGAGGAAGAATTGAGTGAATTTTGGAAATTTTCTGGACTAGGGACGGACGGGCCAGCAGGCAGTGGGCCTGCTGGCCCAAATCGGTAAACTGGGGTGTCTTCTGGACCAGTTCCAGAATTGGGCTGGACTGGCCCAATTGCTGGGACTGATCCAGAAACTGGAACTGCTGCTGCTGGCGGAACTGTGGGACCAGCGGGCAGTGGGCCCGCTGGAGGATTTGGGTGCGGGATATGTCCGAAAAATTCTAAATAATATACGGGGATATTTGGTCATCCAAAAAATTATACGACCTAGGCTCGGGAGTATGAACTTTTGTAAAAGGAAATTGGGTTTCATCAAAAATGACATGGTGATTAATTATGATTTTCTTGGATGATAAATCAAAACATTTATAACCACGATGATTCGATGGATAACCCAAAAATACACACGGGGTAGACCGAGCCTGAAGTTTGTTAATTGTGGTGGATGGGAATAATGGATAGCACAAGCACCCAAAAATCCGAAGATGAGAATAAGAAGGGTTCTTATTATATAGGATTTTGAGGGGGGAAGAATATGTCAGACCTTTAGAAGGAATTATGTTCAGAAGATATATGGCCATTTGTAGAGCATGATGCCAAAAATATGGAGGTATGGAGGCATGAATTAAGAGAGTTCGGACAATGTTATTTATGGAACGAATTTTGCTTTCGGCCTTCCCATTTTGTGAAGATGTATGAGGACACGAAAAGTGAAAATTGATCCCATTATTAGCACAGAATTCCCGAAACTCCCTATTGTCATACTCTTTCCCATTATCACATTGAATATTTTTTATTTCTCTTTCGAATTGAGTACGAATGAACGCTCTAAATTTGATGAAGACGGAAAACACTTGTGATTTATTCGCAATTGGAAACGTCCACAAAAATCTAGAATAATCATCTAAAAAGAGAACATAGTATCGATGACCCAATGAACTAAGAACAGGAGAAGTCCATAAGTCGCTATGAATAATATCAAATGGCATTGAAGTATGAGAATTGGAGTCTACAAATGGTAACTTAACAATTTTTCCTAATGAACAAGACTGACAAAGTGGAGTACGACTCGTACCCTTACAAGAAATAAAGCTATTTTTATCTAAAATTGATAAAATAGAAGATCCTGGATGACCCAGACGAGCAGGCCACATAGAAAGAGAGATGGCTGCAAAAGCTGATGGCAAGGCTTGACTCGATGGACTGAAACTAGGCATGATAGGATACAGATCCCCCCTACTATCACACCTCATGAGATGACTCCCCGTCTTGAAATCCTTCACAGAGAAACCAAAAGGATCAAATTCAACGGAAACGAAATTGTCAGTAGTGAACTTCTGGACATACACTAAATTTTTAATCAATTTAGGAGCATGTAAAGTATTTTTCAAGAGAAGGGGTGGATTGGGGGGAGACAACGTTTTCTGACCATAACCCTGAATTGGAATAGAGTTGCCATTACCAACAATTATACCCCGAGGGGTGCTCAAATTGTAATAAGAGGAGAGAGTACCTGATTCGGAAGTCATGTGAGTAGTGGCCCCGGTGTCCATGTACCAATTTGGGTCCGGTTGAGTCAACCCCAACGTGTGCATCGCGGCCTCGATATCGGTCTGAGTGGGGCCTGTTGAATGATGGGCTTGCGGAGGTCGAGGCCCAAGAACTCCTGTCCGTGATGGAGGTGGGCCGTAGCTGCTGTTGTTGGGCCACTGGCCAGTGGGCCGCCACTGCTGGGTGTTGGGCTCGTCATCGTTGGCCCCCCACTGGCCGCTGGAATTTACTGCCTGTGTAGAAGGGCTTCTAGCCCACGGCCCACTGCCCCAGCCCCACTGCCATGGGCCCCACTGCTGGGACCAAGGGGTGGTGGGCCACTGTTCCCTGGATGGGGCCCACCGCCTGCTTGCTGACCTCCGGAACCGCTGCGTTTGCCCCCGCGGTTTTTGTAATTATTCTTGCGATTATTCTTGCTGCCACCATGATTATAGTTTTGGCCCGAATTATAAACAAAACCCGAAGAACTAGGAGAGGACGCCACCAATGCGACGGGGCTTGCTCCGGTAGCCGCCTTTTTAGCCAAACCGGCTTCTTTCAAAGTAAGCATGGAGCGGGCTTGATAGAAGTCGGGAAGAGGGTTGCTTTGGCGAAGGAGAGTTCCAACACCATTATATGCCTCCGAAAGACCAGCAACCAACTGTAGAACGAGACGATTAATAGTTATCGGTGCGCCAACATTACGGAGTTGATCTGCCAACTCCTTGAGTTTCTTGCAATATGCAGAAATGTTTGGAAATTCGTCCATTCGAACTAGAGAGAATTCCTGCTCGAGTGTGATGACACGTGAATGTTGGTTGTCTTGGAATATGTCACGCATTCTATTCCATGCAGCCATAGCCGTGGTATCCGGCTCAATAATCGTCTGTAGAAGGTCCACCAAAATAGTGGCGTAGATCCACCAGAGAACGGTAACATCAAGAGTAATCCATAACTCAGGATCCTCCGCAGGAAGGTGTCTAGCGGGAGGAATGATGTGATGAAGAACTTGATAAGAGATAGCGTGAATTTTAAACAACTCCGCCCACGTCGCATATTGAACGTTTTCATCTCAAGGACAATAGGGATACAGCTCTTGATATTGGAAACCATGAGGGCAGGGTGATAATTGTTCTTAGACATATTGAAAGAACAAAGAAGGAAGGGAAATTTAAGAGATGTGTTTTTGAGAGCGGAAGATGAATTTTGGAAGAGAAACCCGAGGGGGGGTGGGGTGTCTCGGCCAAAGAGAGGACAAAAGTTGAGAGAAAAACTTTTGTTTAGACCTAGTCTCTTGATACCATGAAAGAAATAATCCCCTTGATTATTTTCATTGATTGAATAGATATATATACAAGTTACAAAATAGGAGAATCCTATTGCTATTCATAAAACCTTATTCTATCATATTTCTAACTATACAATTATGGTAAGTGTATATCCTAACTTAGGTAACACATACACTACAATATACACAAAATATATATACCATATATACAAGATTGTATTTGTCAACAATCTGTGGCTGTTGGCCGAGAGGCCCACTGCTGCCCAGTCCACTGCTTTGTATACCTATGATATATATTGATGTATATTCAGTGTATATCACAGGTATATTACCTTTGTTTAACACTTTATTTTTGGGATGATAACTTTATTTTATCTTCTTTTCACATGCCTAGTTAAATGACAGCAAAATCATCTAAGAAGGGACACATAGACATGGGAACAGAGGATTCAGTCGGTGCCAATTAACCTTATTAGGGATTAGATGAATATTGGAATCTTGAGTCTTAGTTCATAAATCAATTGGAATTATTCAAAAATAGAAGAATATTTTTAAACTTTATTTAGATTATCTTTTATTCTTCGCTTTTATTTTATTTTTAGTGTGAACCAACTTTAATGTTGTGAGTCGTAACACGGACCTAGCTCATTTCTTACCAGTCCATAATTTAGAAAAAGTCAAAAAAGGACACATATGTAAAACTAATAATTATGTAATCTATATGAATATATAAAAGCATGACATAGGCCTGCTGACGTGGTGCAACTAAAACGCAGGATTTGCATTTGTCTATTTTTACAGATTTTTTACAATTTTTTTGATTTTCAGCAACCGAAAAAAAGAAACCTGTAATGTTAGGAGTGAAGGACACTTGTTGTGTATTTATTGACATTACTCATGCTAAGCCATGATCTTTTTTAATACGTAATAAGAGATGTTGAACCATGTTCTCCTTCAGACAATTATTTGAGAAATTAGATTTGTTAGAATGTTCCATCTGTTATGTTAGGAGTGAAGTTCTCATTTTCTTCCTTTGATCTTTGGTTTGAATGAGCTCATGAATTAATTTTTTTTTGCTATTTAACAGAGTTTGGTTGCCTCAAATCTTCCAATAGTAGTATTTAATATTGAAGTTTGAATGCAATAGCAATATCTTAATTATTACTGTGTGAATTAATAAGTTGTTACTTTATGAAAACTTGAATGTGAATTGATTCGTTCAGAGTGTTAAATAAGGCAATATACACACAATATACAAGTGTATATTGCCTTATTCAAAGGCACGATTCTGCCCCAGAATTAGTGCTCTCGGTTAAGGCAAAATTGGACACAAGAATATTGTATATTTGGAAAATATATGTGTAGTATATTGTAATGTATTTGTTACCTAAATTAGGATTATACACTACCATAATTGTAGAGTTAGAATTATGGTAGAATAAGATTTTAGGAATAGAATAGGAATATTTTGTATCTTGTATATATACCTATTCAAGTAATGAAAATAATCAAGGGGATTATTTCTTTCATGGTATTAAGAGACTAGGTTTTACAAAAAAAATTCTCTCCCAAATTTTTTTGACCCATCTCGGCCGAGAACCCCCCCCCCCTCGGGTTTCTCTCCCAAATTTCGTCTTCCTCTCTAAAAACCCTTTCTTAAATTTCCACTCCTTTGTTATTTCAATATGTCTAAGAACAATTATCATCCTGTCCTCATGGTTTCCAACATCAAGAACAGTATCCCGATTGTGCTTGAGATGGAAAACGTCAAATATGCGATGTGGGCGGAGTTGTTTAAAATACACGCTATCTCCCATCAAGTTATTCATCATATCATTCCTCCCACTACACCTCTTCCCGAGGAGGATCCTCAATTATGGATTACGCTTGATGCTACCGTTCTCCAGTGGATCTATTCCACTATTTCAGTTGACCTTCTACAAACGATTATTGAGCCGGATACCACAGCTATGGATACTTGGAATAGATTGCGTGACATATTCCAAGATAACCAACATTCACGTGCCGTCACACTTGAGCAGGAATTCTCCCTCGTTCGCATGGAAGAATTTCCTAACGTATCTGCCTATTGCAAGAAACTTAAGGAGTTGGCAGATCAACTCCGTAATGTGGGCGCACCTGTCACCAATAATCGTCTGGTTCTACAATTGGTTGTCGGCCTTTCGGAGGCATATAATGGCGTTGGAACTCTCCTACGTCAAAGCAACCCTCTTCTCGCCTTTTATCAAGCCTGCTCTATGCTTACTTTGGAAAAAGCCGATTTGGCTAAAAAGGCGGCTACCGGAGCAAGCCCCGTCGTCATGGTGGCGTCCTCCCCAAGTTCTTCGGGTTTTGTTAATAATTAGGGCCAAAACCATAATCATGGTGGCGGCAAGAATAATCGCAAGAATAATAACAAAAACCGCGGGGGCAAACGCGGCGGTTCTGGTGGCGGTTCCAGTGGTCAGCAAGCAGGCGGTGGGCCCTATTCAGGGAACAGTGGCCCACCACCCCTGGTCCCAGCAGTGGGGCCCATGGCAGTAGGGCTGGGGCAGGGGCCGTGGGCCGCAGCCCTTATACTCCAAAGAAGTTCATTCGGCGGCCGGTGGGGTCGGCAACAACACCCAGCCCAACAACCAGTTGTGGCAGCCCACTGGCCAATGGCCGAGCAACAGCAGTTCCAACAGCTACGGCTCAGCCCAGTCACGGTCTGGAATTCTTGGGCCCCGACCTCCGCAAGCCTATCATGCAGTAGGCCCCACTCAGATCGATATCGAGGCCACGATGCACACGTTGGGGTTGACTCAACCGGGCCCAAATTGATACATGGACACCGGGGCCACTACTCACATGCCTTCCGAATCAGGTACTCTCTCATCTTATTCAAATTTGAGCACCCCTCGGGGTATAATTATTGGTAATGGCAACTATATTCCAATTCAGGGTTATGGTCATAAAATGTTGTCTCTCCCCAATCCACCCCTTATCTTGAAAAATACTTTACATGCCTCCAAATTGATTACAAATTTAGTGTCTGTCAGAAAGTTCACCACTGACAATTCGGTTTCTGTTGAATTTGATCCTTTTTGTTTCTCTGTGAAGGATTTCAAGACGGGGAGTCATCTCATGAGGTGTGATAGTAGGGCGGATCTTTATCCTATCATGCCTGGTTTCAGTCCATCGAGTCAAGCCTGGCCGTCAGCTTTTACAGCCATTTCTCCTTCCGTCTGGCATGCCCGCCTTGGTCATCCAGGCTCTTCTATTTTATCAGTTTTAGATAAACATGCCTTCATTTCTTGTAAGGGTACAAGTCGTACTCAAATTTGTCAATCTTGTTCGTTAGGAAAAAATGTTAAATTGCCATTTGTGGACTCAAATTCTCATACTTCACAGCCTTTTGATATTATCCATAGCGACTTATGGACGTCTCCTGTTCTAAGTTCGTTAGGTCATAGATATTATGTTATGTTTTTGGATGATTACTCTAAATTTTTGTGGACGTTTCCAATTGCCAATAAATCTCAAGTATTTTATGTCTTCATAAAATTTAGAGCATTCATTAGAACCCAATTCGAAAGAGAAATAAAGAATATTCAATGTGATAATGGAAAAGAGTATGACAATAGGGTGTTTCGGGAGTTTTGTGAAAATAATGGGATAAATTTTCATTTTTTGTGCCCTCATACATCTTTTCAAAATGGGAAAGGCGAACGCAAAATTCATTCCATCAATAACATTGTCCGCACTATCTTACTTCATGCTTCCGTACCCCCGTATTTTTGGCATCATGCTCTGCAAATGGCAACATATTTACTTAACATAATTCCGTCCAAAGGTCTGACATATTCTTCCCCCTCCAAATCATATATAATAAGAACCCTTCTTATTCTCATCTTAGGATTTTTGAGTGGTTGTGTTATCCGTTATTCCCATCCACCACAATTAACAAACTTCAGGCTCGGTCTACCCCGTGTGTATTTTTGGGTTATCCGTCTAATCATCGTGGTTATAAATGCTTTGATTTATCCTCCAAGAAAATCATAATTAATCGCCATGTCATTTTTTATGAAACCCAATTTCCTTTTACGAAAGTTCATACTCCCGAGCCTAGGTCGTATAATTTTTTGGATGACCAAATATTCCCGTATATTATTCAGAATTTTTTGGACATCTCCCGCACCCAAAACTCTCCAGCGGGCCCACTGCCCGCTGGCCCCACTATCCCGTGCCCAGTTCCAGCCACTGGAACAGTTCCAACAATTGGGCCAGTCCAGCCCAATTCTGGAACTGGTACAGTTCACGCCACAGCATCTCGATTTGGGCTAGTAGGCCCACTGCCTGTTGGTCAGTCCGTCCCGAGCCCAGTAAATTCCCAAAATTCACTCAATTCTTCCTCGAGTCATAGACCGGTCACTCGTAGTCAGCGGGGTATTTTTACACCTAAAAGACATTTTAATTTATATTCTGATGTCTCTAAATCCCCATGCCCCGTAATCCGGTGTCCGCCTTAAATGGCCCTAATTGAAAAATTGCTATGACTGATGAATATAATGCTCTTATTGATAATAAGACGTGGGAGTTGGTGCCTCGTCCATATGGTATTAATGTTATCAGGTCTATGTGGATTTTTGCTCATAAGGAAAATTCAGATGGTTCATTTGCTCGTCATAAGGCGCGGCTTGTGGGTGATGGTAAGACTCAGCAGATTGGAATAGATTGTGGGGAGACGTTTAGTCCGGTGGTCAAGCCGGCTACTATTCGCACTGTGCTTAGCTTGGCTCTTTCGAAGGCATGGCCTATTCATCAGTTGGATGTCAAGAATGCTTTCATACATTGTGATCTCAAGGAAACAGTCTATATGCATCAGCCGTTGGGTTTCAGGGATCCAAATCGTCCTCATCATGTCTGTCTGTTGAAGAAGTCCTTATATGGGCTTAAGCAGTCTCCACGGGCCTGGTATACGAGGTTTGCTGACTTTGTTTCGATTATTGGGTTCACTCACAGCTGGTCAGATAATTCCTTATTCATCTACCGCCGTGGTTTGTCACTGGCCTACATTCTGTTGTATGTGGATGATATCATCTTGACTGCCTCTTCCGATGCCTTGCGCCAATCTATCATGGCCATGCTCAGTTCTGAGTTTGCTATGAAAGACTTAGGGCCCTTGAGTTATTTTTTGGGGATTGCCGTCAAACGTCATTCAGGTTGTTTGTTTTTGTCTCAACGAAATTATGCTGCTGAGATCATAGAGAGGGCTGTGATGTCATCCTGTAAGTCCACTTCCACTCCAGTTGATGCAAAACCCAAGCTTAGTGCCGCGGCAGGTGCACCATATGAGGACCCGACTCGCTATCGCAGTCTTGCAGGGGCCCTCCAATATCTTACCTTTACCAGACCGGATATTACATATGCTGTTCAGCATGTGTGTTTATTCATACATGATCTCCGGGTTGAGCACATGAATGCAATCAAACGCATCATTCGTTATATTCAGGGGACGATGGACTATGGTTTGCACTTGTATCCTTCATCTACATCCACACTTGTCTCGTACACAGATGCGGATTGGGGTGGTTGTCCGGACACCAGACGGTCTACGTTAGGTTATTGTATGTTCCTTGGCAACAACTTGGTTTCCTGTTCTGTGAAGCGTCAGGCGACTCTATCCCGCTCAAGTGCATAGGCAGAATATAGAGGGGTAGCTAATGTGGTCTCAGAATCATGTTGGTTACGTAACTTGCTTTTAGAGCTTCATTGCCCCATTCAGAAGGCAACCTTAGTATATTGTGATAATGTTAGTGTCATCTATCTCTCAGGTAATCCAGTTCAGCACCAACGCACTAAGCATATCGAAATGGACATTCACTTTGTCCGTGAAAAGGTTGCTCGGGGGCAGGTACGCGTATGTCATGTCCCGTCAAGATATCAAGTTGCAGACATCTTTACAAAGGGTCTTCCCTCGGTACTCTTTGAAGATTTTAGGGACAGTCTCAGCGTTCGAAGACCGTCCGCTATGACTGCGGGGGTGTGTTAAATAAGGAAATATACACACAATATACAGGTGTATATTGCCTTATTCAAAGACAAGATTCTACCCCAGAATTAGTGCTCTCGGTTTAGGCAAAATTGGACACAAGAATATTGTATATTTGGAAAATATATGTGTAGTATATTATAATGTATTTGTTACCTAAATTAGGATTATACACTACCATAATTGTAGAGTTAGAATTATTGTAGAATAAGATTTTAGGAATAGAATATGAATATTTTGTATCTTGTATATATACCTATTCAATTAATGAAAATAATCAAGGGGGTTATTTCTTTCACAGAGAGAATGGGTTTCCCTGCAAGTTGCATTATCTTTGTAAAGTAACATATTACTTTGTGAATGACTTTTGTTAATATTTTTCTCGATATTAGCACGTGTAAAATGTGAAATCCTCGTACAATACATGTATATCTATTTAGCTATATTTAGTCTTGTGTAATTATAATAAATATAAGATTCCTATTGTATGAGGATTCCACACTGTACATCTATATATATTTTGTATTAATAAAAAGGCTCATGAGAGATTATTACAATCTTACATGGTATCAGAGCCAAAACCTAAACCCTATTTCTTATTCTTCCTCAGCCGACGGCTGCCTATCAATCACCAAAAGCAACAATTCTTGCTTGTTGTATACTCATTCTACCAAATCAACAATTGTTGTTTTCTGTCTCATCATTCGACCAGTGACTTCTCACTGCCAACATGTCCTCTGCTTTATTCCGCTGCCCAAGAAACAGATGTCCTTGTTCTGTCTCTGATTTATCTTCTCTCTACCAAAAATAATCAGAGATTTATTCACTGCCCGAGAATAATTAAATTTTGTTTCTTTTTACTATCCACTATAATGACTCCTTTCACATCTCAGGTAGCCTACCAGTCCGTTCCACGCCTCTCCCAATCTAATTTGGGTCCAATTTTTATCACATTGACTTCTCGGCAGCCCGATAATGTGTGGTATATGGAAATGGGCGCCACATCTCACCTCACCAATAATTCTGGTAATCTTCCTCAACTGCGAAGTTTAAATACTCCACAATCTATTATGGTTGGAAGCGGTCATCACATTCTCATTCAAGGGTTTGGCCACACACTAACTCTACCACCGCATCCCCACTTCTCCTTAAATAACGTTCTCTATGCCGCAAATATTATCAAGAACCTAATATCAGTTAGAAAATTTGCCACGGATAATTCTGTATCAATCAATTTTGACCCGTTTGGGTTTTCCGTAATGGACTTACGTACCGGGAAACTCCTTACGAGATGCAACAGTGAGGGGGACCTCTATCTTTTCCTATCCACGCCCGCTGTCAGTGTCGCCCCTCCCACATCTCTAAATACCAAAGTCTCTCCTCCCACCACTTTAGCAACTATCTCTCTATCAACCTGGCACAATAGACTTGGACATCTAGGGGCTCCTGTTTTTAATTTTTTTCGGAACAATAATTTAATCCGTTGTCCTAATGGAAAATCTGTCCAGCCGTGTTTTTTTGCTCTTTAGGCAAACACACTCGCCTCCCTTTTCAGTCTTCCTTAAGTGTTACGTTTTCTCCGTTTGATAATGTTCATGCAGATTTATGGACATCTCTTGTTATTAGTTCGATGGGTCATAAATTCTATTTTGTGTTATTAGATGACTTTTCTCACTTTATTTGGATTTACCCTCTAAAATTCAAGTATGAAAGTTTTACAAAGTTTATTGAGTTTCATAACTTTATCAAAACCCAATATGAAAAATTCATTAAATCATTCCAATATGACAACGGACGTGAGTTTAATAATTATGCGTTTCATAATTTTTACACCAAGCATGGAAAGGTCTTCCGTTTCTCCTGTCCCCATACCTCACCCCAAAACAGAAAAGCCGAACGAATCATCCGTACTATAAACACCATGGTTCATACCCTTCTTTTTCATGCCTCTCTCCCCCCGTCATTCTGGGTCTATGCAGTCAAAATGATATCCTATATCCTTAATATTTAACCTACCAGTACTCTTCACAACAAAACCCCTACCAAAATTCTCTAACGTCGGATCCCGTCCTATGACCACCTTAGAATTTTCGATTGCCTGTGCTACCCAAATCTTGCCTCCACTTCTCCCCATAAATTAGCACATCGCACTGCTCTCTGTGTCTTCGTCGGTTTTTCGCCAAATTATAGGGGCTATCTGTGCTATGACATGTCTACTCGTAAAATCCACGTCTCTCGTCACGTCACTTTTGACGAGACGATCTTCCTATTTTTGAATATCCAAAAATTTCAAAACACGGATTACACATTTCTCGATGAGTCAGACCTCTCCCCCACTGTCAGCTCTCTCCTCCACCATGACACCATTGTTCCGTCACGGCCGGAACACACTCCTCCGGCACTGACTGTCTTTTCGCAACCGCCACCCATGCCCTGTCGAGTCATCCATTCCCAGCGTCAATCTAACTCACCGCCGCCTTCCAGATTCCGGCAGCCACTGCTACTACGGGAAGTCAACCAGTCCAGCATCAGCCAACCACCGCAAGTCCGCCACCTACCGATGTCACATCCGACAACGTCAGTGCATCACCGTCACCATCTTTGCCTCATTCTCCCTCATCGCCGACTGCCGCTACCTCTAGTAGCCAACACCCCATCACTATTCACACCTCCAGTCACCGGAACCCCCATCACCAAATCATTGTGTCCTCGCCACCAGACAACACCATAGACGACCATCCACTGCACCACTCGTCCCCCGCCATACCTCCAGTCACCGGCACACCATACCCATCAACACCCCAGTTCGACCCCAACCCACCACCGTCGCCATATTCGACATTACCTAATCCACTCCCCTGCAACTTACCCACCTGGACAGAACTTGGAACCCCGATAGACACCTCACACCACCACACATACACGTCATCCCTAACCAACCACCGCGCTCACATCCCACAGATCTGCCCAGATCGACGTCCCCACCATACCCATTATCGTGCCTAAAAATCCAACTCAGGACACCTCCTACCCCCACCCACCGGATGGAAACCCGTGCGCGACACGAGATTTTCAAACCTAAAGTCCAGTTTAACTTGTCAACCCAAACCATTTCACCAATTCCCAAAAACCCAAAATTAGCCAAACTAGATCCAAATTAGAATACGGCCATGTTTGAGGAATTTAATACTTTAACGAAACAGCACACTTGGGATTTGGTTCCTAGACCAGAGGGGTGAATGTGATCTGATGCATGTGGCTTTTTCGCCACAAATACAGAGACAACGGTGACCTTGAGAGATATAAGGCAAGACTTGTGGCTAATGGCACAAATCAGCAAAAAGGTATTGACTGTGGTGAGACTTTCAGCCCAATTGTTAAATCGGTCACGATTCGCACAGTTCTTAGTATTGCTATGGGTAAGCACTGGCCGATTTATCATCTTGATGTAAGGAATGTATTTCTACATAGGGATTTAAAAGAACTGTTTACATGCACTAACCGCCTGGTTTTGTCCATCCTGCAGCCCCTCATGATGTATGTCGTCTCTGTAAGTCACTTTATGGCTTGAAACAGGCCCCTAGAGCGTGGTATGATCGTTTTGCACATTATCTTATGCAGATTAGTTTTGTATGCAGCAAGTGTGATAATTCTCTATTTATTTTTCATAGAGGTAGTAGCATTGCATATTTGTTATTGTATGTGGATGATATTGTGCTCACTGCCTCATCTGAGTTGTTGAAAAATGAGATTATTGCATTGCTCAAAACAGAATTTGCTATGACTGACTTGGGGATGTTGAGCTATTTGGATTTTAGTGACTAGATCTACAGACACTATGTTTCTTTGTCAGCGTAAGTATGCATAAGAGATTATGTACAGGGCTAAAATGACAAATTGCAAGATTATGTCTACTCTAGTTGACTCTAAATCAAAGCTCAGTGCTTGCTTTGAATGGTGATCCAGTGTCAGATCTCACTCTCTACTGGAGTCTTGTAGGTGCCCTACAATATCTTACACCAGACTTGATATTGCTTATGTTGTTCAGGGAGATTCCGGGGTGATTTAGAATGTCAAAACCAAGTTCGAAAAACACTAGAAAAATTTGATGTTTAGTTTTGGTTTCCTTATTCGCGATCGCGAATAAGGAGCCACGATCGCGAAGGTGCGGGGCTAGTACTCTTCGCGTTCGCGTCTTGGAGTCCCGCGATCGCTGGCATACGCGTGTCTGAAAGGGGTCAGTCGCACTGCTACTCAAACGCGGGCAATTCCTCACGATCGCAAAACATTGGTTATTGTTGTTCTTCGCATTCATGGGAAGCTTCTCGCGATCGCGTAGTTGGTACTGTAGATAGGAAACAGTGAGTTTTAAGCACCGAAACTGAGACTCAACCCCATTTTTCACATTCTAAATTCTAGGGCAAGTTATGGAGAATTAGCAAGGAGAAAGCTTTCACAAAGACCTTGGGGTAAGTTTCTAACCTTGTTTTCATTAATTTCAATTGATTATTATCATCTTTTAGTTATTGTAAATTCTAGAATGTTGGGAATTGATGAGTTAAGAACCATAGGCCTAAAATTAAGAAAAGATGAAATTGAAGGTCTTGTCATGATTAGAATTCCATGAAATCAAGAGTGAAGGTTAACTAGACTATGGGTAGTATAATTGTGCCCTAAATTTTCAATTTTACTCTCGTGGTCTCGGAATCGTATTGTAGGTGTATTTTGGGTATTTTCCTGAAAATATATTAATATGAATATCGTTAGTTTCGTATTCTAATGTAGAATAATTGTGTGAATAGACTTTGAACGTTCGGAAGCTGTTCGAAAAGGAAAAGCCCAAGTTTGAAGAACTTACGACGTGATTTCGGCATTAAGGTAGGTTATGACTTTGCTTTTGCTAGACTACGATTAACAAATCATATGTATGTGTAGTATTTGACGGGGGAAAGCATGATAGGCCTTCGGTCATGGTGATTGGAGGATAAGTTCAGATATGTTAGTATGACTTCTGAGTATTGGGTTTGCCATCGTATTTCCTGTATTATTGATGATTCCGTAAATATGAATATGGTTATTGGTATATAAGATGATTTGTCATGATACTATGGTTGCATAATAAAAGGAGATGAGGTTATGAAATTCCCACATATGGTTTCTGGTATTGTTATTCTCGACTTGTGCATGCATTCATACATTTATTCCAGACTAGCTAGTTGATGGTTATTATGTTATATGGGAGTCACGTATCGACCGGATGATATTTTGGGTTCAGTGTTGGCAGGTTATGATATTTGGAGTCACATATCGACCGGATGATATTCTGGGCTAAGTGTTGGAAAGTTATAATATTTGGAGCCACGTGTCGACCGGATGATATTCTAGGCTCAGTGTTGGCAGGTACATGAATCTAGCTAATCCCCCGGGTCATGACTAGTGGTAGTGAAACTCTCCGCCACAACATGTGTGTACAAATTTGAGAGAGAGATTCTGGATCCTGACATTGCATTGCATTACATTCATACCTTATATTATTGTCTGTAGTGACTAAGTGATTTGAACTGAACTTGTGAGTTTCTCTACTCTTAAATGGATACCCTGATCTATGATATATGACTTGTTGATTGTCTTATCTGCTCAACTTATTTAATTCTACTACATGTATATGTTAACTAATTGTGGTCGTTTTATGATGCTTACTGAGTACCGTGGTTATGTACTCATACTATCTTGCTACACTTTTTTGAGTGCAGAGTTCGAGCACAGATCTAGTTCGAGGCCTGGTGAGTAGTCCGAGGCTGATTTGCTGAGATTCATAGGGTGAGATACTATCCGACCTGTAGCCTGGATCTCTTCTAGCCTATTGTCTATCATTCTATCTTAGATAGTATTTTATATTTCACACTTAGTAGTAATTTCCAGACTTGTAATGGTTAGATGTTCTTGTACAGTCACTCTAGTTTCTAAGAAGGATTGTAATGGTTATTAATTCCGCACTTGATTTAATTATGGTTTGAGACTTATTATTGTTTTCTTAATATAAACTTCTGCGTATTTATTAGCAATTTAAAAGGGTTAGAAAGATTAGTAAGGAAAATGGTTCGCCCACCAGAGAGATAGTGTGGGTTCCACCATGACCCGTAATTTGGATCGTGAAATAAACACCATCTTCACAACAGGTTCAAAGTAAAGGATCTTGGTGAGCTCAAGTAATTCTTGGGTATAGAATTTTTGAGATCTCAGCATGTCATTTTTCTCAATCAAAGGAAGTATTATTTGGAGTTAATTTCTGATGCAGGTTTGAGTAGTGCAAGACCAGCTTCTACTCCCTTGAATGCCAATGCCAAGCTCACCAGCATTGCCTATGATGATCTTGTAGGGGGATAGATGATCCTCTATGAGGAGACATTCACAGCTATCAAAAACTGGCTGGTAAGTTCATATACTTAATCATAACCAGGCCTGATATCTATTTTGTTGTGCAAGTCTTGAGTTAATTCATACAACAACCTAAGAAGTCTCATTGGGATACTGCTCTAAGAGTGGTTAGATATGTCAATCATTCACATGGCTTGGGTGTTTTACTAAAGAATGAGCCTATCAAGGAGTTGGGAGTGTATTGTGACTCATACTGGGTAGTTTGTCCCAATACTAGGATATCAGTTACATGTTTTATTCTGTAACTTGGAAGTTCCTTGATCTCTTGAAAATTAAAGAAACAACATACTATGAGTAGAAGCTCAACAGAATCAAAATATAGGAGTATGGCCTCAGCTGTTTCAGAAGTCATTTGGCTTGTTGGTCTATTGGATGATATATCAGTCTCAATGGTCACACCTATTGAGTTATTTTGTGATAACAAAAAACCAATGCAAATAGTTGCAATATGTTTTATGAGCGTACGAAGCACATAGAAATATATTGTCATTTGTGAGGGAAAATCTCAAGGCATGGCTGATTAAACCTGCATACATTCCCACTAATTTGCAACTAGCAGACTTGCTCACTAAGGGACTGGGAGTAGCTCAACATCACTTCTTATTGTCCAAGCTTGGGTTCTTGATGTGTTTCACCCACAAGATTGAAGGGGAGTTTTAGAAGGTGAAGATGAAGACTAGTTAATAGTGGGGTCCACCAGTTTGTTAGGTAGTTGTCAAGTTAGTTAGTGAGTTGGTTAGTTTGTTAATATAAGTAATTAAAGTGTAGTTCTAACAAATTTACAGCTGCTAATAGTCGGTTGTAGTTGTATATATATAAGCCATTGTACAAACATTTTTATAACTCAAGATTAATAAAAATATCTTCATTTCTCTCTAAGTTACTTCTCTCCCACAATAACAAAGCCATCAATGACATTGTGTTGAGCTTCTACATGTGGAGATCATGTCAATTTCAGTGATTTATTACACTAGGTCTGATATTGCATATGCAGTTGGAGTACTTAGCACATTTACATGCAAGCCAAGTAAAGAACATTGACATGACATAATGTCACTATACCTTTCAAGAATCGTGGTGGCGCCAACACATTCCCACTGGTAGGCGAATCACTTTCCATAAAAATAAAATAATAAGAAAGAAATGCGGAAATATATTACAAACATCTATATACTCTCAAAATTTGGTTTGTGATACAAAAGTACTAATGCGGAATACAAGTCTAAATGAAGGCAATAAAAGCCAAAACTGAATAACATAAACAAAAATATCTAATTACATCTATCGAATCCAAATGTAAAGACAGAGTAAGATAATAAGCATCCAAGGCATGCCGGGAGAAGCATCATCACCCTAGAACGCCAAAATCTACCTGACCGGACTCACGCTCGAGCTCGCAAACTAGTAGAGGGACCTGTATCGGCATTAGAAAAGATGAAAAGATGCAGCAAGTGTAGCATGAGTACACAATGTATCCCCGTAGAAGTCATAGGCCGACAACGACGGATGAAACGTAACAGAGATAAATATCAAATTGACACCAGATAAGTCTATATTAGACAGTTCAGTAGCCCATAAGTCACGTTGTACACATCAATACCCTCATTCAGCAAGTCTTATTGTTCACATAAGATTCCAATCACAGTCAAGTACAATCAATCCATACACATATACATGGATCTTACTATTATAATACCTACCGACTAGTACTCTCTCTTGTCCAAGTCATATTCAAGCTTAACCTTACATATCGGACTTAACACATCAATTAGCAAATAAATACTTAGATCACGATAACCTTTTAAGAATACTTACCCAGAGTATTATAACTAAATTAGCCATGAAAATTTTAACACCCTTATTATCATTAGCCTTAGACTTAGTTAAGATTCTATACGATTACCGTCTGACACATATACATCAGTCATGTCTACTTTCTCAATAGCAGCACATATCATATGTTAGACTCGATACCCAATCACACGGTCAATTATCAGATAACACATAATGCACATATTTTCCCTGAATCTAAACAATAGCCTTGACATATTGACACTTTTCAATCACAGTAGCAGTAGACATCAAAGACTTAGACTTACAAATTATAACCACAAAACCTAGGCATAAGAAATCAAGCCACACCTGGCAACAAATTCAATGTTTATCCAAATGTTCATCAATACAATTATCCAGGTATCCACAAAGACAAGCTTAATCATAGCGACCATTCCGGTCCAATACAATCAATTCAATCCAAGTAAATCAGGGTTTCACCCAAATTTCAATCACCAATCCAAGTCATGTTACCACACCACAATTAATCAATGTATGGATATATGAATGAGGATGCAACACATATGCAAGGTACCTTTCTATTAACCGATACACACACTTTACAGGGATATGCCATATAAAAGTGTCCTATGGGAGACCCTTGAAGTCCATATACCCCTCTTTTATGGAATAACTCATCGGATCACGGAGTCCAGTTCTTGGTTGTAATAATATCATATTGCAGACGTGCAACTCTGATACCCACATATCAAATCTGTTGCAGTGTACAACCCGATCCATCTGTAATATCATTATGTCAATATTGCCAAAATCTCATAAGTTCCTTGCCTTCCCAGTGTCTTGGACCCATAATATTTTCATACCACTCTCATATCAATATCATCAGAACCATGAGTGTATGAATGCAAATGACAATACAAGGCAAGAATCAGAATTAATGAGATGCAACCAAGTGTAGGAGATGAATAGCACATGCTTTCAGAATTCAACAACAAGTAATCCAAGTAAAATCAGGATATCATATCAAACAGTCCAACCACAATAATCCAAGTACAATCAGGATATCATATCATGCTCGCACGAAGCACATACAACTTCGGTACCATTTCATCCGATCAACTTTGGAAGATGAAGTGTTAGTGCTTGAGAAAATCCCATGGAGTCAGAATCCAACCGACATGCTGACGAAGGTCGTGTCGAATGATAAACTGAAGTTGTGTGCAACTTTAGTTGGACTTCTTGGATGAGAATCGGAGTCGCCGTTACCGATGGAGACAGATGATTGAAATTAGTCTCCAGGTGGGAGATTGTTGAGTTATGGAGCCTAATTCATTTACCGACATTATGAAGACCCTACGCAGAGGGTTAGAATCAGTCGATTGGAATTAGCCGATCGTGGGGGGTTGGCATTAGTCGGTGTCATTAGTCGGTGTAATGTTATTAGTGGAGGGTAATTTGGGAATTTTAAGCTTTTATTATGTTCGCCCTAGTTTTCTCTATATATAGTCTAGGGCGTCGTCTTTCTCTTAAGAGGTTTCTGAGAGTTTTCTCTAAGCGTTGTTGAGGGTAGTCGATTACAGTCGAGCAGTAGTGAGACAAAAGAGAGTATTGTAAACTCAAAACTCCATTATAGTAAAATCTGCAGCGGCAAGTGGACTAGCTCTCACATTGAGGGTGAACCACTATAAATTTGTGTGTGTTATTTGTTCTTCGTTTATTTTACTGTTTTCTGATTAGGTAGGATTTAGGACGTAAATCTAACACTTATCTCAGTTGTAGGGAGCAAGGCATAGCTTTTGAACATGTTTTTTTCTGAAAAAATTGAAGAAAGAAAAAAGAGGATGTTACTTTCTGGATGCTATTAGCTATTTGCTTCAAGTTGATATTTCATTTGACGTAGGACGGCTCTCGACATGCGTACAGGATTCTTCATATTGTTGAGATGCATGCCATAGTCCTGTTATGGAATTTTGGCGAGGTTTAGTTTTGTGGAATAAATAACTCAACTTTCTATAGAATGCATTTGGTTTCCCTTTGCAATTACCCTTACGTTTTCTCCTTTTATTGGGGGGATAAGTCAAAATTCATTAACTAATACTACCTCAGAGTAAAAAATATGTCAACTTATACAACTCAAGTCGAGTCATCCGGAGTTGCCTATAAAGTTTTTCCAGATAGTATCATGAATGAAATTCAACTGCATCTCTTGACCCTTGTTTCTCCTTCCTATTGTGCTTTATTGCTCTACTCCTAGTTGCGCACTCTGCAATGTTGTTTCTGTTGTTTTTGTTTCCCCTTTTCCTTTTAGAAGTAAGGTAAGATCATTGCTTGTAGCAGCGGTTGTGTTCTGCAGAAAGGAAAGTGATCTACCTTTGAGCTTGAAAGCACATCTAAGAGAAATAAGCAGTTAGTAGAGGAAGCAGTTTATTGGACAAAAGCTTCTGCACAAACTGAGCTGCTCTGATAATGTTAATGTTCTTTTACGTCGACTCTGCATTTGTACCAGGGATGTCTCACTTAAATTGTACTTATAATATTTGTAGTCCTTATGAGATGGCTGACGGGGAGGACATTCAACCACTCGTTGACAATGGAACTGGAATGGTTAAAGTTAGTTATAAAAAAAATAGCTTTCAATTTTAGCTTACTGTTTACAGTTTATTGTATTACTCCATATGTTACATGTTATTGTTTATTGACTCCTATCTTTCT
The DNA here is from genome assembly GCA_034509755.1 of Anisodus tanguticus. Classification (NCBI taxonomy): domain Eukaryota; kingdom Viridiplantae; phylum Streptophyta; class Magnoliopsida; order Solanales; family Solanaceae; genus Anisodus; species Anisodus tanguticus. Next base: position 38,560,034 of record CM067552.1, read on the forward strand.
TTAGGCTGGCTTTGCTGGAGACGATGCTCCAAGGGTTGTATTTCCTAGTATAGTTGGTCGTCCTAGACACCAAGGAGTAATGGTTGGAATGGGGCAAAAACATGCCTATGTTGGTGACGAAGCCCAGTCTAAAAGATGTATTCTAACTTTAAAATATCCCATTGAACATGGTATCGTCAGCAACTGGGATGACATGGAGAAAATTTGGCATCATACATTTTACAATGAGCTTCGTGTCGCTCCCGAGGAACATCCTGTTCTTCTTACTGAGGCACCACTGAACCCCAAGTTAAACCCAGAGAAAATGACTCAGATCATGTTTGAGACCTTCAATGTGCCAACCATGTATGTTGCAATCCAGGCGGTTCTTTCTCTTTATGCTAGTGGTCGTACTACTGGTGAGCTGAATACCTCTTTATTTTCTGGTTCCTTATTTTTCTGCTCCATTGCTAATTTGATTGTTGTGATTCACAAAGGTATTGTGCTTGATTCTGGTGATGGTGTGAGCCACTCTGTCCCAATCTACGAGGGATATGCACTTCCCCATGCCATCTTGCGGTTAGATCTTGCCAGTCGTGATCTTACCGATTACCTCATGAAGATTCTCACTGAGAGAGGTTATATGTTTACCACAACTGCTGAACGGGAAATTGTTCATGATGTAAAGGAGAAGCTTGCCTATGTTGCATTGGATTTTGATCAGGAGCTTGATACAGAAAAGAGTAGCTGATCAGTCGAGAAGAGCTACGAGCTTCCTGATGGACAAGTCATCACTATCGGTGCTGAGAGGTTCCGGTGCCCTGAGGTCCTCTTCCAGCCATCGTTGATCGGAATGGAAGCAGCAGGAATTCATGAAACAACGTACAACTCGATCATGAAATGTGATGTGGATATTAGGAAGGATTTATACGGAAACATTGTGCTCAGTGGTGGATCAACTATCTTCCCAGGTATAGCAGATCGTATGAGTAAGGAAATTACCGCTCTTGCATCAAGTAGCATGAAGATCAAGGTGGTTGCACCACCCGAGAGGAAGTACAGTGTCTGGATAGGAGGATCAATTGTAGCTTCACTTAGTACTTTCCGACAAGTTAGTTTTGCTTCACTCTATTTGACTTAGAGAAAGAAGGGGGATGATTTTAATTGTGAATTTCTTCTTATTAACTCTTCATACCTGAGAGATTTGCACTAATTTCTTGTTACTATGCAGATGTGGATTTCAAAGGCCGAGTACGACGAATCTGGTCCTGCAATTGTTCACAGGAAGTGCTTCTAAGGTTGGTGAGGACTTGGCTTCTTTATTTTCTATATAACTTGGTGGCTTTCTCTTTTTCTATATTCTTTTTTTGGGGTTTGTGGGAGGGCGTGCCAGTGGTTTAGTGCAATCAAATGGATGCAGCACTTCTATCACATTGATCAAATTGGATTGTAGTCTGTAGGAAGTGCATTGGAGTGCCGAAATGTTTGTCATGTTTGGTCTTTGAAGTGATTCCCAATCTTGCTAAGCAGTATCTTAGATTTTTTCCTTCTTGGATGCGATCACAATAGAAGAAAAAGATCTAATAGGCCATGGGGATTGATTGAGAATATGTTTTAGAGATGTTAGCACTTTTCACTGAAGATCCTATGCTTTTTAAGAGTGGTTTAGTCTTAAGATTTATACGTATAGAAAATTTAGTAAACTTGGTACTTATTCTTTGTATTTGCTTATAATATTGACTTGAGATGAGTTTCATTGGAGTAACATTATCACTATTACTGAGGATTCATCTAAGCTGGCTCCAGCTTATTTATTGAGGTCTAGTAGTTTTTTTCCATGGCTGCTTTCGTTATGTACTATATCTAGATTGGAAGTGCTTTATTCTTCTCTATCAACTAATTGCGCTAGTAAGCCGTGAAAGTTGTTGGTTGGCCCGTCTTGAAAGAGACTAACACTTGGGTTTTATCGCTTCTCAGGTTTCGAGACAGTTGTGGTTATACTTGGTTTCGTTGTGCTTTATATCTAGGTGGGACATTGGATTTTTGTTACCTTTCAAGATGTTATGAAAGTTATGTGTTCATATAATGGTATTGAAGAGTGAGAGATTGGATTTACAGTTATAAGCTTTCAAGATGTTAAATACTAGTTTTTTTTTTTTCCGATTTTTCATCCGGTGTCCAGTATCTGTTTTGGGGTCTGACTAAACCGAATTCGTACTGAAAAGTCTCACATTTGGGTAAAGCGCTTCCTAACAAGGCTATTCCGTACTCGGGGCTCATATCTGAAAACTCTAGTTAAGAATGATGGAGTACTTACCATTCCACCACAACCCTTGTTGATCATGTTATCAGTTCAGTTCTCATTTTTCGGTTCGTGTTAAAACAATGTTCACTTACACTGATAATTTTTCAAGCATGTGGTATTGTTATGAACCAATTCCAGCCCAATGTTACACAACCAGTTATTGGGCCGAGAAGAAGCAATAGAATTGGGAAGCCTAACAAATGTTAATTTGGGATCCAGACTCAATTAATAACTTGTTAAAAGAATAGTTTATGCAAATTGTGTTGGGAATAAATGAGAAATAATCAAATTGCACAACACGGTAAATGTGAAAGGATACCCAAGTCAAAAAACTTTCAACACTATTTGAACAAGAGGAGCAAATTAATTTCAAGCACAAACGGATATATGGACTCTGATGAAGTATCATTCTCCACCAAATTTATTGAGTCTCTACAAATGGAGCTTTGAAATAAGTACAAGTCAGATATTTTGTCACATCGAGCTACAACTATTGAACCTCTAAGAAGCTTTCACTGGCCACCACTAAGGGTTTGATCATAACCCTCATCATCAAGCTTTCCTACAGAAATTAAATTCCTGGAGGATGCTTGACATTGTTAAGAACCAACGTTGAACCATTCTTACTTTTCAAGCAAATTGTACCAATGCCCAATACCTCAACCTCACTATCATTACCCATTTGTAACATTTCAAAATTACCTGGAGTATAAGAAGAAAATAATTTCTTCTTTGGCGTGACATGGGAAGTGGCACTTGAATCCACAAACCAGGTAGATTCATCACAAACAATATTGATTTCATTTTTACCACAAGTAACAAGAAGATCATTTTCAGCAATAATAGCAACACGATTTTCATTATCGTCATTCTTCTTTTGATGTTTCTGGTCTCTCTTAAACCTGTAGCAATGTTTCTGGATTTGCCTTTCCTTGTGACAATAGTGACATGTAACATTCTTATACTTGGATTTTGACTTGCTTCTATTTTTTCCTCTAGCATTCCGACCTCTGAATTTACTTCTCCCATGTCTTCAATAACCAAAACATCGGAGTGTGAAGCTGAAGAAGACGAGACTGAGATCTTCTTCGTATCTCTTCATTTAAGACACCACTCTTGACATATTCCATAGTTACAATACCACTAGGAGCAGAATTAGTCAAAGAAACCCGAAGAGTTTTTCAAGAGTCTGACAGAGTATTAAGAAGCCAAAGTCTATGTACTTCATCATCAAACTTGACATCCATTCCAGATAGCTGGTCAATGACACCCTGAAAATCATTAATATGATCAGAAATAGGATTGCTCTCTTTGAATCTGATATTCATCAATTGTTTCAGTAGGGACAACTTGTTATTGCCAGTCTTCGAAGTATAAAGTGTCTTGAATTTATCACATAAACTTCTAGCATGTGTCTCATTCACAATATGATTACCCATATTATCTTCAACCCATTGTCTGATACAATCACGAATCCGTAGGTGCTCAAATTTTCAATCTTCATCATTCATAGACTCGGGTTTGTTAGAAGCAAACACAAGTAAATACATTTTTTTGACAAATAGAAGATTTTTCATCTTGCCTTTCCAAATATGGTAATTACTGCCATTTAAACAAACCATCTTGCTCATATTTGCCTCTATAATTCAAATAGACAATCAACGCAATCAAATACAACCACAAGCTCTGATACCACTTTGTTGGATGAAACGATCAATAACCTAGTTGCACGACAAGGTAAATGCGGAAGGATACCCAAGTAAAAACAACTTTCCTTACTATTTGAACAAGAGGAGCAGACTAATTTCAAGAACAAACAGATATATGGACAACAACTATACCAACAATAAAATACCAAAGTAAGCAAAAATAAATCGAATGCAAGAGACACAAAATTTACGTGAAAAATCCTTCAATGTGAAGAGAAAACAACCACGGGACTTCCACCCACAAAAGCTCCACTAAAATCAACAAGAGTTACAATAATGTCCTCCAAATCGTTACAACATTAACGCCAAAAATGGAGCAACAATAAAAGATAGTACCAAAACTAGTGAAGAAAGGAGAGAAATCACCCAAACAAAATGAGCTACTGTTCGTGCTCGCAAACATGAGCTACAGATCACAAAATTCAATCTCCACCATTGAAATCGAAGAATCAGATGTTAAGAACCCCCAGTTCAAATTTGAGCACGATCCAATGATTAACGAAACAAGATATGTTGTTTGAAGCGGACTGCTGTAGCAGATTTTCAATGCGCGAAAATCAATTTTTCTCTCTATATGACTGCTATGAATTCACTCTTAAATATATGAAATAAGACCTAAGTGATCCTATATACAGTGAGTTTTAGGATAAAAGTGGGCTGGTCCAAATCGGATTGCATATAGGAAGGGAAAAAGCAAAAATCCGACAAATTGTGATTATTCTTGGGCAAACTCTGTATATCTCCTCCGTTATCTGAGTAATTCTTATCAGTTCTTCTATGTCATTTCCATTGCTATTTCTTGTAGTTTTGTTTAGTGCAATAGTACTAGTTAGTTTTTCTTGTGTGTGAACTGATTATTTCGGGTTTGTTTTATTGGTACTTTAATTGAGAGGTCTTCAATGGAGGAAATTTCGAACTCCCTATGATTCAATTAACATCGGGATGGATTTATGGTCGAAGGAGTTATCTGATATAATTTTTTTATTCTTTAAAAGAACAAATAAGACAACTAAGGGACCTAAATGTTCTTCCAAGTCTCAATATATACTACGTATTTTATTTCATTGAATATATCTTCTACTCACTGTTCAAACCAAATTGACATAATCAAGAAACAAATTGACAGGAATTAGTCTTTACATATCTGCCACGTGTTTCTTGAGTATTCTACGGCGAAGATCATTCATAATTTAGTACTACTTATCAAAAGAAGTAAATAAATATGTATAGTATCCGTGAAATTTTCACAAATGTTTTATCCATATGTGGGCTCAAGCGTATACATGGACTTGCAGACTAAACTAAACTAAAGGTTTTGTTCTTATCTCTATAAAACCCCAAAACTAGACAAAATTTGTTAAGATAGATATGAATTCGTAGACAAACATGGTGTTCCCGGTTTGATTAAAAATTTAACCAAATCGATTAAATAAATTGATAGTTATTTGGATTTGGTCTCGATTGATTTTTAGTTTTAAAAAACTGATAATATTTGGTTTTGTTTTTTTATATTAAAAACAAACCGAAGAAAAAGTTGAATCAAACCGATAAAATAATACACACAATTTTTGTAATTATATGTACACAATATACTAATTTTTATAAATAAATTTAAATACTTTATTTATGTTTTCATCAAAATTTTATTCATTTAAGCTAATGAATTCACACATTAAGTTCATTTTAAAAAAGAAATTTATGAATCCAAACTAATTTATTTTAAGAAACAACTAGTATGAGATTTACCTAAAAAAATTGCATTTTTATAAAGTTTATTCCCTTGATTAAGCTATAGATCTTAAGACATTTTCTCCATACTCCATAAAAATTATCGCTTCCACAATAAAAGGGTAATAACAGATTAATTATAAGTTGGAAAAAGATGGAAAGTCCTACCTAATTAGGAAAAAGAATAAAAGAGAGAAATACTATTAAAAATTTAAAAATTGAGCCAAATCGAACCAAACCAACGACAACTAAACTAATGGATATGTATTATATTTTGTTTGGATTGATTTTAATAATTAAAAAATTAACTATCCCCGAACACCCCTAGACAAAATTGTACAAATAAATTAAAGGGTCAATGTACGACTTTTCATATATGGTGCATTATATTAAGTCCTTATCCTTTTGTACTATTAACGGATACATGTAACTATCAGAATAAAAAATGAGAGGAAAAACCGTTACGTAAGAGTTGGAGAATGATAAATTATATTAGTTCATAAATTCAGTGAATTATTTCAAGGACATGGTCACACACAAATAATTGCATGAAAGTTAGTTGCAAGTCTAAAATACTATTATGGTTCATGTTATCAGTGAGGATTAATACAAAAAATCATGTAAGAAGAACATCCAATTTAATTTGAACCAATGTAGGGTAGTCTAAGGTTCATCTAATACGACCAGGTGTCATACCCTTCTCTAGATCTGCCATCATGAATAATTTGATACAAAACATTTTTGTCTTAATTTAATGGGCCGAATTTGAATTAACAACTTTGTTGGTTCTCAATAGTCAATATAGATGATTATAAGAAGGAATTAGTAAGAGTAAGCTAAGTTAAAAAGGAGAAGATAAGTTTAGAGTGGTGCAATTATGATTAGCAATAGGAATTAGGAACTGGTGCTCGCATGTGTTCTTACTTCATTACTGTTATAGCTCAACAGTATTAATAACTCATTTTTTTGTCTATTTGTGTATCCCTTGTTTATGTTGAACACTCATTTTCTAGACACCCCAAAAATAGGTTCTCGGAGAGTTGCAATCTAAAGAAGAAAAATAGAAATAGACGTAAAAATTGCTACTTTCATTAAGAACATCAAGCCTATATAAAGGCAAATACTTAACAAAATAGGACACATATCAGTCCACGATATGAGTAAGTTCAGATTGTTCTGATTTTTAGGGATCAGTGGAGTAACGTGTTGTGTTTCTTTTAGGTGCAGACGCCTAGCAGCCTTGTAAGTTTCACGAATGACTCCATCTTCAAGGCTTTAGTGAAAATGTCGGCAACTTGATCTTCACTCCTGCAGTAGATCAAATTAATTGTTCCATCATTGCTAAGATCTCGTAGGAAATAAAACTTCACATCAATGCGCTTGCTTCTTCCATGTAGCACCGGATTCTTGGATAGTTGAATTGCTGAATTGTTGTTACAAAAGATCTTGGTAGCTCCTGGTTGCTTGAATTTCAACTCCTCAACCAAATAGTTTGACAAGCATAGCAGTCGCAGCAACAAACTCGACTTCCGTACTAGACAAAGTGACAATTGGTTGCTTCTTAGCTGACCATAAAATAGCACCGGACCCCAACATAAAAGCATAACCTGAAGTGTTTTTTCTATCAACATAATCGCTGTCAGTATATCCGAGCAAATTGGACTTCACTTTTCTTATAAAATATCCCAAATTCTCTTGACTGTCAACAAATACATTTCTGTGGGATTCTCCATGAATGTGCTAATTAAATCACAAAGTACATTATGTCAGGCCTTGTTGTAGTGAGATACATCAAACTGCCCACAATTTATTTGTAAAGTGTGCTGTCAACCTTCTTCCCAGTATGATCTTTGTGTAGCTTCAAACCAAGCTCAGTAGGAGTGTTAACAGGATTACAATCCATCATCTGAAATCTGCCAGAATTTCTCTTATATATTTCTTATGAGAAATAAAGACCCCTTTATCAGACTGCACTACTTCTATGCCGAGAAAATAATGCATCAATATGAGATCGGACATTTCAAACTCATCCATCATTGATTTTTTGAATTCTTCAATCATGACACCACAAATTCAAGTAAATATAAGATAGTCAACATACAAATAAATAATGAGCATTTTCCCTTGATCTCCAATGTGAACAAAAAGTGTATGCTCATAAGGACATTTCGAAAAATCAACTTGTAGAAAATACCCTTCAATGCGACTATACCAAGCTCGAGGAGCTTGTTTTAGTTCATAAAGGGCTTTTTTTAATTTGTAAACCTTATGCTCATTTCCAATTTTGACATAACCAGGGGGTTGTTCAACAAATACCTATTCCTCCAAGTACTCATGTAAGAACGCCGACTTAACATCTAACTGGAAAATAGGTAGACTTTTGAGCCGCTAATGCAATAACCAATTTGATTGTATCATGTCTCGCAACTGGAGATAGTCGATCCTGTATTGTTGCTTGTATCCCTTAGCCACTAAAAGTGCCGTGTACTTGTCAACTTCACCATTTTTCTTCAACTTTGTTTTGATGACCCACTTTACTTCTATGATTTTCTGTCCATTTGGAAGATCGGACAGCTCCCAAGTATCATTTCGTTCAATTGCATCAATCTCATCATCCATTGCTTTTCTCCATTTTTCTTCCTTCACGGCACTCTCAAAAGATGTCGGATCGCAATCTTCGCAATTTGAAAACAAAGAAAAGTGAGTAATTGGATCTTCAATTCCAGTTACCTTATAATCTTTCATCCAAGCAGGCCTTCTTCTAACACGCCCGACAGACTGAGTTATTTCTTTATTTGCTACAGCAACTGTTGGTGAAGTTTTAGTGGCTGGATCTGATGAATTTTTCAGCGTGCAAGGTGCTGAAAATTGCTCTTGTTCGACGTCACTATCGTAGAGGACTTGGGTAGGCTGCTGTCTATTCCAGTCCCAAGTGTTCTCCTCATCAACAATAACATCCCTGCTGATAACAATCTTTTTTGTCCTTGGATTGAATAATTTATATGCTTTGGAAGATTCACTTACACCAAGAAAAACACATTTTCAGCCTTGTCATCAAGTTTCTTCCTCCTCTCATTTGGAACATGAGCATATGCAATGCATCATAAAATTCTTAAATGATTTACTGTTGGTTTTCTCTCATTCCATGCCTCCTCTTGTGTCATATTTTGAACAGAAAAAATTGGGCTTCCGTTTAAAATATGTATACTCCAATTTACTGCCTCTGGCCAGAAAATTTTTGGAATGTTTCCTCTTCCTAACAAACTTCTCACCATGTTGAGGATGGTTCTGTTTTTCTCTCCGATACACCATTCTATTGTGGTGTATACGCAGTTGTAAGCTCTCTTCGAATACCATGTTCTACACAAAAACCTTCAAATTCTTTCGAATAATATTCGCCACCACGATTTGTTCGGAGAGTCTTAATATTTTTTCCAGCTTCATTTTCTACACAAACTTTGAAGCTTTTAAATGTAGAAAAAACTTCAGATTTCTCTTGAAAAAAATAAATCCAAGTTTGTCTTGAAAAATCATCCGTAAAAGTGATTATCTTTTACCTCCATTGGACGTTGGGTTTATCGGACCACAAAGATCTGAATGCACCAGCTCCAGACTTTTCTTTGGAAAATTGTGAGCGAGGTTGTTTGCTAACAACACATTCTATTGTAAAATATGGTACTAACGGGATGAAACACAGACACCGAATTGTTATTCTCTGACTTCAAGGCTCTTATGCAGATTCTTTATACAATTATTTCGACCCTTCCCAATAAATTGACGAGTACAATAGGTAACATAAATATTTCCTTTAGGATACAATGAAGCTCTAACAACGATGTTGAATTCAAAGTTTGTACTCCCTTGATCTAACCAAGAACACACAATATGAAGTTTCTGATGATGCTTAGGGAAGAAAAAAAACAGAAGTTTTGATTCTTTTTAAACAGAAGTTTTGATTCTTTTCCATCAGAAGTTTTGATTCTTTTTCATATCTATTATGTGAATGAGAAAACATCTTTACTACTTATAGAGATTTCGCATCTATTGGTGATGCCTTTTCATCACCAACAAACACCTCCAAGAGGCATCAACAGTGGCTATTACGAAATGTTGCGTCTGTTCAAATTCAAAATAAATATAAATTATGTTAACAGACTCCTCCTATATCTTGAAGGGGCATCACATCAATGATGACTTTTGATTTTACTGAAAATATCCAACATTCTTCCCCTATTTTCAAAATCAGAAAATATAAAATAAAGTAAAATCTTTCATAATAGGAATGGCTGCATTATGTGACTGCCTACGTACCCGAGTGGGATCAAACCAACGTAGTTCAAACTAAGTTGAGACAAAGCATCATCGTAGAAATCAATACATAAATGATAGGTATCTTTTGGATTTGAACCTTCACTTAGTGTAAGAAATTCAAAGTCTTATCGAGGTTCTATGGTGAACTAGTCTTGAACCAAGTACCCCTTGTGATAAAACCGGAATCTCCACACATATTGACTTCAGAGAATTGTGTGTTTTGTAGCTTAGCACGTTAATGGCCATGTGCTTATATCCTGGATTCATGAGTATTCTATAGAGAACGGTCTTATTCTCGTAGGAAACAACCTGATTTCCATATTCATATAGGTAAGTATCTAAGGTGTTTATGCGATACACTTGTAAATAAACATAGACTTATTAAGGATTTCAATCCATCCTCAATCATGCAGAATCACTACACTAATACAAAAATGGGAAGTTTTGACTTAGTGTACCATAATCACTCTCGTAACTTGTTGGTACCCATTGAACCTTATTTATCTTTTTCAAAACATAGGTTGGGTTTATGTTAACCGGTGATCAACCTTCTTTCGCAGACCTTAGTCCCATTTTCTTACACTTTATTGAAACCACTGCCTTTGGTAGACTCTTAGTAAATGGGCCTGCCAAGTTCTTCTTTGTTTCAATATAGTTAACTGCAACTACTCCTCTCTTGAGTAATTGTCTTACTATTTGATGTCTAAGACTTGCATGTCTTGACTTTCCATTATAAGTCTTGTTTGAGACATTATAGATCATAGCCTGATTATCACAGTTAATCAAGACTGCTGGAGTTGGCTTCTTCCATAATGGGATCTCTATAAGTAAGTTTCTAAGTCATTCTGCCTCCTTACATGCATCTGCCAGTGCAATTAATTCTGACAACATTGTTATATCAGATATACAAGTTTGCTTCTTGGAACCCCAAGACACAGCAGCACCACCTAATGTAAATATCCATCCAGTAGTAGACTTGGACTTGGATTCTACATTGTTCCAGTTTGCATCGTTGTATCCTTCCAATACAGCGGGATAATTCTGGAAATGTAAACCATAATCTATGGTTCCTTTCAAGCAAGCCAACACTCTTGAAATTGATTTTCAATGTTCAACTCATGAGTTACTTGAGAAACGACATAGTACTCCCACATATTGGGCTATATCTGGTCTCGTGCAATGCATAACATACATAAGACATCCGATAATACTAGAATACTCAAGTTGTCCATGAGTCCTTCCAGTATTCTTCATTAATTTAATACTAGGATCTAAAGGAGTGGGGGCTGGTTTGTCATTGAAATGACTATACTTTTTGAGAAATTTCCCAATATAATGAGATTGGGTTAAAGATAACTCATCTCCCTTTCTTAGGATTTTAATTCCTAAGATCACATCCGCCTCTCCTAGATCTTTCATATCAAAGTTAGAACTGAGAAAATTCTTAGTTTCTTCCACACAAGATATGTCAGACCCAAAAATAAGCATATCATCAACATATAAACAGAGAATTACACATTCAGGTTTATCATGCTTACTATAGATACATTTATCAGCATCATTAACAACAAAACCATATGCCAAAGCTAATTTGTCAAACTTCTCATGCCATTGCATGGGAGCTTGCTTTAAACTATATAGGGATTTCACTAACTTGCAAACTTTCTTCTCTTGGCCTGGTACTATGAAACCTTCAGGTTGTTCCATATATATTTCTTCTTCTAAATCACCATTTAGAAAAGCAGTTTTGACATCCATTTGATGTATAACTAGCTTGTGAATAGAAGCAAGTGCTATCAAACAACGAATAGATGTGATGTGAGCAACATGAGCATATGTATCAAAGTAATCAATTCCATATTTTTGTTTATAACCTTTAGCAACCAATTTGGCTTTAAACTTATCAATTGTACCATCAACATTCAATTTTCTCTTGAATATCCATTTGCATCCTATAGGTTTAGCACCAGGAGGTAAATCAGATAACACCCAATTTTCGTTAGACAAAAGTGAATGCTTTTCATCATTGATAGCGTCTTTCCTGAAATTAGCATCTCTGGAACTCATAGCTTCAAAATAAGTTTTAGGATCATCATCAACATGCATATCATACTTGGTAATGTTAAGAACGTCATTATTATTAACCTCTACAAGATATTGTATAAAATTGGATAATTTTTGTCTATTCTTGCTCTCTTACTTCTTCTAGGTTCTATATCTTTAGTAGGAACTAAAATATCATTGTTGTGAGTAGGAGCATAAAGTTCAACATTGTCATTAGTCTCTACAGGTTCTAGACTACGTAACAATGAGTTGTAGGTTGTGGTTGAGAACTAGACCTTGTCAAGTTTTCAAAAAATTCTACATCTATAGATTCTATAATCTCAAATGTGTCAAGGATTAAAAATCTGTAAGTAATATTGTTAAGTGATTAACCTACAAAAACACATTTATAAACCCTATTTCCTAACTTTGGTCTCTTAGGGTCAGACTTTCTGACATATGCCAAACAATCCCACGCTTTGAGTCTTTTCAAGTTAGGCTTTCTCTTAAACAACAATTTATAAGGAGAGATATTCTTATTTTTCAAATGAACTGTATTCAAAATATAGCATGCAAACAAAATAGCTTCACCCCATAAATTTTTGACAAACCAGAGCTAATGAGCATAGCGTTAACCATATATATCAAAGTTCTATTTTTTCTTTCAGCAACACCATTTTATTGGGGTGTATATGGAGCAGTGAATTGATGTACTAAACCATGTTCTTGACAAAATAAAGTAAATTCAGAAGGATAGTATTCACCACCACGATCAGAACGTAAAACCTTAATTTTCTGTCCTAATTGTGTCTCCACTTCTGCTTTGTAAATTCTAAATTTATCAAAGACTTCATCCTTGGATTTCATCAAGTAAATATAGGCATATCTAGTACTATCTTCAATAAAAGTGACATAGTATTTGTTTCCACCACAAATCATATGACTTTTCTGATCATCAACATCACTATGTACTAATTCAAGCAAGGCAGAATTTCTTATTACAGATTTAAAAGATGTTCTAGTTATCTTTGCTTGCACACATATTTCACATTTAGAAACATTATCAAAATTGCAATCAGAAATCAATCCTAATATTTTCATATTTCTAAGAGAACCATAATTCACATGTCCTAATCTAGCATGCCATAAATCAACAGACTCAACAATATAAGTAGAATCATTATTTATTAAATTAAGCTTAACCATCCTATTACAAGAGTATCCTTGTCCAACAAACATTCCGTTCTTGGACAATACAAACTTATCAGACTCATATGTAACCTTGAATCCAGCCTTGTTAACAAGAACTACAGAAACAAGGTTTTTATAAATGTCAGGGACATGTAAAACATTAGTAAGAGTAACAATCTTTCCGTAAGTAAACGGGAGATCAACCGTGCCTTTGCCAACCACATTGCTGCTTTAGTTGTTCGCTGAAGTAACTTCATTTTCTTCTCCACTAACCAGTTCGTATGTCTTGTAAAGATTTCTATCTTTACATATATGAATGGTTGCACCAGGATCGTACCACCATCCACTACTATGATCTGCAACAGTGTTGGCCACTTGCACTACATCGATAAGCTTGCTTTTGTCATCGACCACATTCGCTTCATTTTTCATTTGTTTCTTTTGTTGACGACAGTCACAAGTATAGTGGCCGGGTTTCTTACAGAAGTAGCAATTTCCCTTCTTCTTATCTTTCTTGTTGGGATCTTTCTTCTTAAACCGAGTATCAATCTTAGGTTTCAAAAAATTAAGTTTTTTCGATTCTTCCACACTATTAATCTTAGAAAGATTTTCAGTTTGCTGACTATCCTTAATCTCTCGTTTACGAGCATCTTCTTCAATATGAAGATGATGCTGTAAACCTTCAAAGTCATAGTCAGTTTTAGCATGCTCAAGTTTCTTCTTGTAATCAATCCAAGAAGGGGAATACGAGAAATAATAACTCCAACGACGAATGAAGATACAAGGTCAATTCCAACATCTTTAAGATGATTAACAATGAGTAAAAGTTCACTGACCTGGGCAATAATTGACTTACTGTCAACCATCTTAAAGTCCATGAAATTACAAATCAGAAATTTCTTGTTACTTCGCTTCAGAAATTTTGTACTTGTTTTCAAGCGCAGTCCACAATTCCTTTGCAATTTCAAGACTTCGATGGGCATTGTAAACATTGACTCCTAGAACATTCAGAATATGACCACGACACATAAAATCATCCTCTTGACGTTTCTTCCGTTTGGCCTTCAATTCATCGTTGTCCATTGGAGTCGCATCAGGAATTTCCTCCAAACCATGTTCAAGGATGTACCATAACTTGATAGTCATCAGGAAAATTTGATAGTCTCTTGCCAACGAGTGAAACCCTCACCATCAGAATGTTCTAAACGATTCAAAGTCTGGTTCATTACTTGCAATGAGTGAGCAGCAATTGAAGTTTCACCCTCCATGTCATTAATTGTCTAAAAATTGTTGTAAGGGAAGAAAAAAAGAAGTTTTGATTATTTTCAACAAAAGTTTTGATTCCTTTTTAACATAAGTTTTGATTCTTTTCCATCAGAAGTTTTGATTCTTTTTCATATCTATTATGTGAATGAGAAAACATCTTTACTACTTATAGAGATTTCGCATCCATTGGTGATGCCTTTTCATCACCAACAGACATTTCCAAGAGGCATCAACAGTGGCTATTGGAAAAGGTTGCGTCTGTTCAAATTCAAAATAAATATGAATTATGTTAACAGACCCCCTATATCTTGATGGGGCATCACATCAATGATGACTTTTAATTTTGCTGAAAATATCCTACACATTCTTCACAAAATTTTGAAGGAACGCTGATTTGAGGAAGTCACGTGACCATGTTTTTCTGTTGGAGTGTCTTCAAGCCTTCAAAACTCAAGTGACCGTAACGAAAATTCCACAGCCATGAGGAATCCTTTACTTCAGCCATCATAAATAAGATTGAATACTATCAATCTTTAGCTGAAATAATCTGTTGGAGCTTATTTAAACTATTGCAATAGCTCTTCTCACAGGATCATAAATTTCACACTCACCCTTATTAATAGTGATGACATAACCCTTCTCTTGCAACTGACCAACACTAAGTAAGTTGCTTTTCCAGTCAGGAACATACAACACATTAGAGATTGTTTCCACAAAATCATTCTTGGTTTTAATCTTGATATCACCTTTTTCCATCACTTTCATAGTTGAACAATCACCAAAGGCCACAGTACAATGGAAATTTTCATTTAGAGATGAAAAAGAAAATTTATTTTCACACATATGGTTACTGCATCCAGTATCTACATATCAAATATTTGACTCGTGTTTTATTCCATCTTGGAAAACCATTAACAATGTTTCTACTTCCTTATTTTCAACAAAATTGGCACTTTCTTCCTTTTCTTTGTCGTTAGGCAGTCTAGTGTAACATTCTGATGCATAATGACCAAATCTATGACATTTATAGCACTCTACCTTGAATTTGTCATGGTCTCGACCTCTGCCTTTTCCTTGAGATTGATCAGTGTTGGCTTTGAAATTTCTGCTGAAATCTCTGCCTCCACGATCTCCTCTTCCTCTTCCTCGGCCTCTTCCTCTACCCCTTCCTCTATAGTTATTGGAATGAGTGTTAGTAGAAGCCTTCCATGCTTGCTCATGTACTATGGAACTTTTGTTCATCTTCTGTTCATGAACAAGTAAAGAACTTTGCAATTCATCAAGAGATAGTTCATTTATCTCTTTTGACTCTTCGATTGAGCAGACAACATAATTATATTTAGGTGTCAGATAGCGCAAAATCTTCTCCACAATGGCAACATCGTCTATCTTCTCACCGTGGTAGTGCATTTTGTTGGTGATTTTCATTGTTCTAGCACAATACTTAGTGACAGATTGTCCTTCCTTCATCTCTACTGTTTCAAAATCCTTTCTCAAAGCTTGAAGTTGTGCACGCTTCACCCTTGTAGAGCCTTGATATTTCTTCTTTATGTAGTCCCAAATATCCTTGGAAGTTTCTTTGCAAAGAATAGTTTTCAAGATGGGACGATCGAGAATTTTTTTTAATTTTTTTTATTACATAGGGGTAGGGGAAGGGGATATGGGGAGGGAATTACAACGTGATGATTCGAACCCTCACCAACAAGGTGAAAGTTCAAGTAGTCAACCAACTGAGCTACTAGATCCCTACTCGCAAAGAAATAGTTCTTTGCTTTCAGGTCTTTTAGCTTTTTAGCTTCGCAGTTTTTCCCTTTGAGAATTTGTCAAAGTTGTACCTTCTGCTGGCTGCTGAATTCCAGATTCAATTACCTACCAATAATCCTTGGACCGCATAAAGTTTTCCATTAACATGCTCTAATGATCACAGTGACCATCAAAGCATGGAATAGCAGATTGCACGAAATTATTTTTTGTAGCCATTGGATAATGTCAAAAGAAGTTTGTGACTGCCTCACTTGTTTTCACTGTCATGATAACTTAGCTCTTGATACCACTGTTGCAATCTAAAGAAGAAAAATAAGAAATAGACGTAAAGAGTGAAGAAAACAATGGCTGGAAAAACTGCTACTTTCATTAAGAACATCAAGCCTATATAAAGGCAAATATTTTACACAACTCCTAATTCACACGCCTAAGTCATTTTTACCACTCAGCAAAACAGTTACTGCTTAACGTGAAGTAAGGCAAAACTGTTATGAAAAATGTTGGCCCGAATATTGTGACATTTGTTCCAACATTTTTATACATTCAAATCAATACTTTAAAAGATATGTTGGGTCAAATGTCATAACACAAAACCCAACATTAACCGTCCTCGAGATATTAAGATGAAAAGAAAAGAAAAGTACAAACTACATAACAGTAACAAATTAAAGAGAGGTGGCCATCTCTCCACTAATTTTATAAAATCATATGAAGAATAATATAAGAAATAGCAGCTAGCTTTGCCTGCATTTGCTAACATTTGTGGTATGACAAAGTTGTATGTTATGTACTACCCCGTCTCAATTTGAGTGTCTTAGTTTGACTAGACACGAAGTTTAAGAAATAAAAAAATACTTTTGAATCATGTGGTCCTAAATATAAAATGTGTATAATGTATTAAAATGTTCTTTAATCTTATGGCTACAAACTTGTTATATAAGATGTTTGAATTGTCAACTTATTAAATGTGGGAAAAAAAAATTCTTTTAGAAACAGACCAAAAAAAAAAAACACTTAAAATGGAACGGAAAGAGTATTTATTTTTTCTTTGGGCTTGTAAAGAATAGCGTGTAAGGATTTGATTTTCAACATTTATTATGAAGTTGAGATTTCGGAGCCAAGACCCAAGATACATATATTTTCTTCCATTTCATGTTGAGTTTTTTTTTAAATGGTTATAAAATCAGAAATATTATATGATAGTGAATATTGGAGCGGTAAAATTCAACATATTCATTAAATAAATATTGCAGAGATGCGGATGTTAAAATAGGTGTATGATTATATATAAAAAAATTGTACATATGATTAGATAATATTAAAAATGACCCCAGAAGATGCAAATGACACACATTGATGTTAAAACGAGAGAAAGTCGATTGAAATAGTTTGATCATGTCTTGCATCTACCAACAGATGCCCTGGTCTATAGATGTGAAATTATGGTGAATGATGTTGCTAAAAGGGGTTAAGATAGACGATCTAAGACCTATATCTCTTAGAATCAATGTAACTAATTAGCTAAAGACGGTCATAATGAAAGAAAAAAATTGATATAGATGATATTTACTAGTTGGAAATAGATTTTAATCTTGTTAGTACGATTGATTTTGAACCTATTAATTATTGTTCTAAGAGTTTTTTTTGACCTTATCATGTATAGATTTATATGCCACTAAATTAAAAGAATCAAGAAGAAAATTACGTAAAAATGATATGACTATTTTCAATAATTTATTTTCTAGTCACGTTATCAATAAAAGAATTGAAATTTTATCCGTATATAAATTCTGTACAACATAACTAAAGCTGTAATCCAAGAATGTGAGAATACATTAATTTGTTTTAACCCAACAGCTCACGTGGGAAGAGGAAGCAAAAGCATCACCATAAACTCGACAACTTATCAATAATTCTCTCTTCTTCTTTTTTTCTCACCATCCATTATCATCATCATTATTCTATCTTTTTTCCCTTGTGTTTTTCTTGTAACAACAACATTTGTGGGCTATGTGAAAGTCAACAATTCAATTAAAATTATGCTCATTTCACTATATTTAAAGTTTTTCGAACCCTACTTTTTAGTTTATACGACCCCACCTCCGATATTTTAATTTCACAATAATGGTATAGTCGTATTATACAATTTTTTAAAACTTAATTAATTAGCCCTTATCAATATTGTTGTTATCTCTGAGTAAAATTAATGTTAATTGTTGGTTGAAAGAAAGACAAACACAATACTATTCCCTAGATTATTGTTGATCATGCATGATCAAGGTTGATTCTATTAACTTTTGCTTGGCAATTTTTTAGTATGATTTTTTTTACGTCGCCATACTCAAATCTATAATGTAAAACTAATTTTTTCCTTTTTTTTCTTTCTTTTTGGTGGATGGGGGAAGATGGTGTATCTTCTAAGAGAGAGAGACAGAAGGAATTGAAAGGGTAGAAACCTATACGCATTACACCATGGTAAAGAGTATGTAAGTAACACTCTTCAAATCTAAATTATATTTTCAATAAGATGATAAGGGATATACACAAAAGAAAGAGATACAAATAATTGAATAAATAATTAGAATGAAACGAAATAAAGGAGTTTTAACATTTTTAGCCAACCGGTTACGTCTAGCTATAATAACTTGTAGTAATCGCAAGTGTATACAATATACTCTGCGTATAACAAGTGTGTAATATAGTGTTGCATAATGATAAATACACATCATACAATGAATATACACTGCATATTGACTAAAAATTATAAAACCTAAATATTATGTAGGATTCTTTTTTTTATTATGGGCTTTATTGAATTGTTGTTTGGTATAAAAATCCAAAAAATAAATAACGAAACAAGTGACAGGTAGATCAAGTACCAAAAGTTAATTTTTTTTCCTCTTTCCTTTAAGTTTGAATAGAAGGAATCATACGCACAAAAATATACTACCAGCTGTTTTCGCAACTTGAGTGGAGTAATATTTCTCTAACGTTGTCTCACAAGTTGGTATGTGGGACAGAATTATTCTCTGTTATCCTTGTTCTTTTTTCTTCCCTGTTCCATTCAGTGAATTAAAATACATGTTTTTTTTTAATTATTCTAAAGAGTATCAATGTACACCACCTAATATGAGTATCTATTTCACAAGAAATTATAAAAAGAACTTTTAACATAATTAAATCATTCAATTAAAAGGATAAAATCAAAGAAAAATGCAAATGCAGTAACCATTTTCTCACATTTACACCCCCATGAACAATATAAAAGAAAAAGAGTACAAATTACATTATCCTTGCATTTATTCTTTTATGTCTCCTTTCTCTCCCCTCCCATCCCTCAATAAAACTTTATTTTCCAAATTTCAAATAATAAATAATGAAAGTGAAAATATACGTTTACCCCACCACACACAAAAAAAAAGTAAAAACTAACAACTATACCCTTACCAAACCAAAAAGTAAAAAACCAACTTAATGCCTTTGCATTTCCAAATGATATTTTTACTGCAGTCACCAGGGTGTTCTCTCGCCAACATGAATTTCTGAATCCGACAAATCTCTGCCAAATCTGTTGACCCACTTGCCATTCCCAATGCACTGTCACTTCCCAAAAATTACTTTTGTTTTAACTCCTTTGATGCTTCTTTTTTCCTTGTCTCTATTTGAGATATCGCTCATCTTATTTTCGTGCTTATTCAAACTGCTGCAGTAGTAGCAGCAGCAACAGTGGTCATTAATGATGGTTGTTGTTTGTTTGTCACTATTTGATAACCATCTCCTTCGTCCTCGTCGTCCTCGTCCATATCATCATCGTCCTCATCCATACTGTCACTTCCATTATTAGGACGTGGCCATTGTTGTTCCGGTTGAGCCATGATGGGAGCTATCGGGGTATTGTTTTCGGGTCCTAATCCGAACACAGCTGTATTTGTTACTACAACATCATTCTTGGCTTTTTCCTTGTACAATGCTTCCAGCTGGTGGAAATAGGGGCATGTTTTGGAATCTTCTGGTCGTTTCTTGTTGCTTTCTTTAACCTTCTTGAAGTACTTGTTGATGTTCTCCCATTTCTCTTTGCATCTCTTGGCATTTCTGTTGTACCCAAGTTTTCCCATTCCAGCTGAAATTTCCTCCCATAGTGGTCCTTTTGGTCCATTTTCTTGGTACTTCAGATCTAAACATGTTCGAAGACTAATCAAGGCTTCGATTTCTTCTTTTGGCCATCTTGAAGAGCTTGCTGGAGAGAAATTCTCGCCACCACTATCGTTTTTTGGAGTTTCAAATGATTTTGCCACCACGGGTAATGACAGTGCTTGCGGTGTTGGTGGTACTGGAGCATGTATTGTCATTGGTAGTGATACCGGGATAGCTGGTGGTGCTGGTGGTTCTGTTTGCTTATGTGGCGTGGCCAATGGATTTTCGGGCAATTTTAATTGTATTTGAGCTGGGGAAGTATTATTAGTAGTGTTCGGGATCGGTGTGTTTTGCTGTTCGGTTATTTTTTGCAAGAATGCGATTATTGTTGCATCTTTAGCTGCTGCCATTGATCTTTCTTGAACTAAAAGATCATGTTCCCGATTCAATCTCGCCATCTCTTGTACTCTCCACGTCTCCTCTCTCGCCATCCTATCCCTCTCACGCTTGTCGAGTGTCTCCAGGAACTTCTTCTGCAACTCCTCCTGCTTTTCAATCATATCCTTCATCAACCTCTCAAAGAAGTCCTTCCATTTCCGCTTCTTTGTGTGTTGCCTTTGTATATCCTCATCTGACGAAGTGGAAGATGAAGACGTCGAATTTGACAGAAAGCTGGCGGTATTGGTATTAACTTGAGGCCGATTTATCTGGTTCAAGTTAGTTATCGGCTGTACAGCTGGCGTTGGTTGTGGCTGTGGCTGTGGCTGTGATAGTGGCAGCGCGGGCGTAGTCATTGTATGACTAACAGCCTGCGCTGCTGCTGTCACGACATTATTCTGAGAAATGACAAATGAATAATTTTGTGACGACATTGGCACCGGAGGAAGATTTCCTGATCTCACCGGCATTGCCATTGTTAGTGGTGTTGCTGCCAATGGAGGTGGCGGTAATGAATGAGAAGCTGGATTGTTTTCCAATGCCTGTAACTGATCAAAGAAGCGATAGGTTTTTCCATCTGCTTTAGAAGCACGACCTTCTTTAGTTCTCCTGTGATACTTGTAAACGTTCTCGAATTTCTCTTTACATTTCTTACCACTTCTATGATAACCAAGGTCCGCCAATTTCCTGATAACAACAACAGTTGGCAATGAAACAATTGGAATAAAAAGAGACACAATAAGAAACATACAGAAACTAATCAACACCTCGTCTTATCTGATCTCATATCCATGAATTCACTAATAAAACAAAAGCTAATACTCCGTATGCTACATAAAATTAAAACTAAGGTAATTTTAACAATGATGAAGAAATGGAAGAAGGCCTATAAAACTTGGAAAGTCATGTCCAAAAAGACTAGAAGCACATTTTTCCATGGAAAATAAAAAAATAATTACTGTACTAATAGTCATGATTATGTAAGATCTACCAGGTGTACTATAAT
Organism: Anisodus tanguticus; assembly: GCA_034509755.1. Taxonomy (NCBI): domain Eukaryota; kingdom Viridiplantae; phylum Streptophyta; class Magnoliopsida; order Solanales; family Solanaceae; genus Anisodus; species Anisodus tanguticus. The sequence continues at coordinate 38,581,908 of CM067552.1, forward strand.
TCATTCCTATCTTTGCTAATTTTTCTAGAAATGGGGAAGCATAAAAAGCGTTTCTTGCTGGAATTAGCAGAAAATTGGCATAACAACATAACTGAATTCCTTAAAAGCTGCTGAATTCTTGATAAATGAACTGAAACCAATAACACTTTTAATCAAAAAAGAAGTACACTTATAGATCTCTTTTAGTTCTTCAAAAACCAAATCTATTTAATTTTTTCAAAAAAAAGATTCTGTTACTATGAATTATATGCATATGATGATTAGTAGCTAAAGAACAAAAATAAATTAATTACCTTGAAACTTCTTCCCATAAAGGTCCTTTAAGACTTGAATCTTTGAAAACAACATCCATCTCCGATCTAATTCTCAGTAACGCTAGAGTTTCTTGTCTTGGCCACCTGTTTACACCTGAATTCCTTTCTTCACTAAAACCACCACTAACTGTCACATCTCCACCACCGCCACCCTCGCTACTTCCTCCACTTTCAGGATTAGCTTCTTGGGGTGGCGGTGGTGGTGACGGTTGTGGTGGTGGAGCTGCTGGAATGAAAGCTCCATCACCTGTAGTAGTAGTAGTAGTAGTAGTACTAGTAATTAAGCCTGAGGAAACACCAGCAAGCATCTTTTCTTGAAAGAACTTCAACAAAAGAAAAAAAACAACAGAGGAGTACAGATGAAATTGTAAATAAAAATAAATCAAACAACAAAAAAGATTGGTGAATTCTGTGGGTTTTTATGAAGATGGGGATGTGGTGAATTAGTTAGTAATTTATTTCGGTGGGGATCTGTCTGTCAATCTCACACCTCATAAAATACAAAGTAAAAGCGTAGACAAATAAAAGCAAATTTATTTTCTTTATTATCAAGATAACTAGAAGGGTGGTCACTTTAGTTCATTTCAACCTGTTATAAATATAAAATAAACTGGGAAAACTATAAATAATTCTTTCAAAACAAATACTCCCTCCTAATCCCACGTGTAAAAAAAATTAAGAAAGAAACGAAGACTTTTGAAATTTATAATTTAAAATAAAATATTTAGAAATGTGTATTATTTTATTAAAGGTAAAATAAAAAAAATTAAAGTTACATTATTACTATATATAAAAAAATGTTATTTTTTAAAACTGAATAAAAAAAAGTATCATATAAATTGGGATGATTGTAATATCTATTAAATACATACTGAATAATGTGTATGTATAGGTTGGCAGTATATACAAAAAGATATATGTATAATTATGAAGATGGGTGAAAAAAAAAGAGCAAGAGGGAGGTGCAGAAAGAGACGATGAGGATAATAAGTTGTTTTTTGTCTATCCAGCTAAATATAGTTAAAAGCCGGCTCAAGTATGTCATCTTTGCTTTTTTGGCATTTTGGATTTCATTGGATGTTGGCAATGGGCATAGCTAGATGTCAAATGAGGAGAACTTAAAATTCAGCTAGAGGCCTATAACGTGGGTTCGAACTCTGGTGAAAGTAATTTGCTCTCTTCTAGATAGGACCTTGTATGTGATATCAGTTGCTCTGTTATCAAACTCTGGCCATTCAGATACATCCCGCGATTTACTGGTAGTAATGCCGAGGGATCGAGATTACTATCTTTAAGATTAGTCTGGCGTAAGCCGGAAAGCTGAAAAAAAACAAATAAAAAGGAAAGGGGGTGCGTGGTGGTGGGGGAGTTAACCAGGGTAGATTGGTTTGGAGGGGGGGGGGGGGTGACGGTGTCTAATATATGAAAAGGCAAAAAGCATCTATAACATGAATCCCATTGACCTTTTAAATCAAAGATGCTAATCTGACTAATTTTATATTACTTCACCTGATGATGAATGATGGAGTATGAGATCTCCTTTTGTTATAATTCTTGATTAGTTTAAGTATGGGAATTTTCTAAAATGTCCTTGAACGGTGTTTTGAAGATGAAGAATTATATAGAACTACGGTGGAATTTAAGTTATTTACATTGATAGTAAAAGAAAAATAATATCATATAGTGTAGTTCATTTTATTATAGTAAGTTAGTTTTTTTCTTGAAGTTACCAATTAATTTTTATCATAGAGATGATTGATACTCCCTCCGTTTCTAAATAAATGATGTTTTAGGTTTTTTATTTTGTTTCAAAATAAGTGATGCTTTAAGATTTCAAGAATAAATTAATATTATTGTTCTAAAATTACCCTTATTTACATAATCAAGAATCATTAAATAGCTTTTTTTTTTCTAGGCATTAATTATGAGTAAGTAAAAATATTCATAATTTTCTAAGAGTGAGAAATTTTCAAGGGGTGTCCATAAGCTAAAAACACTACTTATTAAGTAACAGATGGAGTAATAAGTAATTTGATTGTGTATAAAGGCAAATGAGGCATTTATTCAATAGGCTCAACTAAAAAACCACTAAAATTTTCTACATCTATTAAATTATTAAATGTATAATTACAATACTATAATAAATTCAATTTTAAGAATTTTACGAATTAAAGTCATAAAATTTTCTTTTGATTAAATAAATATTTTTTGTTCTATTGATGTATAAACTTAAAAATATTGTCAAGTACTGTAAGTTAAAGGGGTTTCATTCCAACTAGTAGTTCATAATTTTCCAAAAATATTTCTACCTTGAGTAAGTAAATCTGTGAGATTATGGTGTTTGTGTAGCCACGTGGGTATAGGGAACCCTACAGCTGGAGGGTGACAATTTTGGAGTTTAAAAAGAAGTTGGAACTTATGGAAGGTATTTTTAAAAGGTTATATTGAGATAAATTGGTTAACTGTCAAATACTTATATTGGGGGATAATTGTTTTTTTTTTTATCTTTAATGAAAATTTTTGGATTCGAATTTTTGAATAGTATTGTCATTGATAAGAACACTTTACTCTCCAAAGTAGAATTATAATCAGTCGAAGCCCAAAACAAATAACAGACACCAATTATAAAGAATTAAACTAGTATTTAGATGTAGGTCATTTTGCTAGGCCATTCCATTTTAGGTAAAAATTAAGTAAACTCTGTTAGGGCTGCAACCTACCGTAATAAATGGTAGAAATTTCAAGAGCAAGTTCTTACTACCATTCATTCAGTTTTTATTTTAATTGTATAAGTGTAAAATAAATTTAAGGACCATTTCACGCAGCTACTTTTGTCTTTCTATACGTATGCAATATATTTAAAAAAAAAACAAGTGCATAGAGATTACGGCTTGATGGATAAATGTTAAATATACAATATACACACAATATACATGTGTATATTGTGTGTATATTGTCTCGGATTTGCTCCCATAAAAGGCTCTCGGTTTTAGCTGATTTAGGTAATATAATTTATGGTAAATAGTTAGTATCCTAGTTTAGGTAATGTTGTAATATAATTAGTAGTGTATTACCATAAATGTATAGAATAAGGTTTTAGGAATAGAATAGGAATATGATTCTCCTATTTTGTAACTTGTAAATAAAGCCTTTCAAGTAATGAAAATAATCAAGGGGATTATTTCTTTCATGGTATCAAGAGACTAGGTCTAACAAAAAATTTCCTCTCCCAAATTTTGTGTCCCTCTCGGCCGAAACACCCCCCCCTCGGGCTTCTTTACCAAAATTAGTCTTCCGCTCTCAAAATCTCTTTTACTATTCCCAAATTTCCCCTCCTTCTTTGTTCTTTCAATATGTCTAAGAACAATTTCATCATGCCCTCATGGTTTCTAACATCAAGAACGACATCCCTATTGTGCTTGAGATGGAAAACATCCAATATGCGACGTGGACAGAATTGTTTAAAATTCATGCTATCTCCCATCAAGTTATCCATCACATAATTCCTCCCGCTGCACCTATTCCCGCAGAGGATCCTCAATTATGGATTACTCTTGATGCTACCATTCTCCAGTGGATTTATTCCACTATTTCGGTTGACCTCTTACAGACAATTATTGAGCCGGATACTACGGCTATGGCTACCTGGAATAGATTGCGTGACATATTTCAAGATAACCAACATTCACGTGTTGTCACACTCGAGCAGGAATTCTCTCTAGTTCGCATAGAAGAATTTCCAAACGTATCTGCATATTGCAAGAAACTCAAGGAGTTGGCGGACCAACTCCGTAACGTTGGCGCACCTGTAACAAATAATAGTCTGGTTCTACAACTGGTTGTCGGTCTTTCTGAGGCCTATAATAGCGTTGGGACTCTCCTTCGTCAAAGCAACTCACTTCCCGCTTTTTATCAAGCCCGCTCCATGCTTACTTTGGAAGAAGCCGGTTTGGCTAAAAAGGCGGCTACCGGAGCAAGCCCCGTCGTCCTAATGACGTCCTCCACAAATTCTTCAGGTTTTGTTGATAATTCGGGCCAAAACCATACTCATGGTGGCGGCAAAAATAATCGTAACAATAATAACAAAAACCGCGGGAGCAAACGCGGCGGTTCCGGTGGTCAGCAGTCCGGTAGTGGGCCCCGTACAGTCAACAGTGGGCCTCCTCCCTACTGGTCCTAACGGTGGGGCCCATGACGGTGGGGGGGGCGGGGCAATGGGTCGTGGGCCGGCGGCCTCTATTTTCCAACGGCTTCGAGGCGGCCGGTGGGGCTGGACGGTCGCAGATTCGGAGCCCAACATTCAAGCGAGCGAGCTCTCGGTTTGGCACTAGGCTGGAGCAGCGGGGTGGTCTGCTTGGGCCTCGGCCCACACAAGCATTCTCGGTAGTGGGCCCCACCTCTACTCACACCGATATTGAAGCCGCAATGCACACACTTGGGTTGACGCAACCGGATCCAAATTGGTACATGGACACCGGCGCAACGACACGCATGACCTCCGATCAAGGTATTCTCTCGTCTTATGCCAATTTGAGCAACCCTCGTGGTATAATTTTCGGTAATGGTAACTCTATTCAAATTCAGGGTTATAGTCATAAAACTCTATCTCCCCCCAATCCTCCCCTTATCTTGAAAAATACTTTACATGCCTCCAAATTGATTAAAAACTTAGTGTCTGTTCAAAAATTCACCACTGACAATTCCATTTCTATTGAATTTGATCCTTTTGGTTTCTCTGTGAAGGATTTCAAGACGGGGAGTCCTCTCATGAGGTGTGATAGTAGGGGAGATCTGTATCCTATCACACCCGGTTTCAGTCCATCGAGTCAATCCTTGCCATCAGCCTTTGCAGCCATTTCTCCTTCCTTGTGGCATGCTCGCCTTGATCATCCGGAATCCTCTATTTTATCAGTTTTATATAAAAATAGTTTTATTTCTTGTAAGGGTACGAGTCGTACTCCAATTTGTCAATATTGTTCGTTAGGAAAAATTGTTAAGTTGTCATTTGTAGACTCAAATTCTCATACTTCAATGCCATTTGATATTATTCATAGCGACCTATGGACATCTCCTGTTCTATGTTCGTTGGGTCATCGGTATTATGTTCTTTTTTTGGATGATTATTCTAAATTTTTGTGGACGTTTCCAATTGAAAATGAATCTCAAGTGTTTTCCGTCTTCATAAAATTTAGAGCATTCATTAGAACACAATTCGAAAGAGAAATAAAAAATATTCAGTGTGATAATGGAAAAGAGTATGACAATAGGGTGTTTCCAGAGTTCTGTGCTAATAATGAGATCAATTTTTGTTTTTCTTATCCTCATACATCTTCACAAAATGGGAAAGCCAAACGCAAAATTCGTTCCATAAATAACATTTTCTGCACTCTCTTAATTCATGCTCCCGTACCCCCATATTTTTGGCATCATGCTCTTCAAATGGCGACATATCTCTTTAACATAATTCCTTCCAAAGGTTTGACATATTCTTCCCCCTCCAAATTTTATATAATAAGAATCCTTCTTATTCTCATCTTCGGATTTTTGGGTGCTTGTGTTATTCGTTATTCATCCACCACAATTAACAAACTACAAGCCCGGTCTACTCCGTGTGTGTTTTTGGGTTATCCATCTAATCATCGTGGTTACAAATGTTTTGATTTATCCTCCAAGAAAATCATCATTAATCGCCATGTAATTTTTTATGAAACCCAATTTCCATTTACTAAAGTTCATACTCCCGAGCCTAGTTCGTATAATTTTTTGGATGATGGTATATCCCCGTATATTACTCACCATTTTTCGAACATGTCCCGCACCCAAAATTCTCCAGCGGGCCCACTGCCCGCTGGCCCCACTGGTCAGTCACAGATTACCGTCCCTGGTTCAGTTCCAGCGATTGGGCCAGTCCAGCCCAATTCTGGAACTGGTCCAGTTCCAGTGCAAAATTACCGTCGTGGGCCAGCAGGCCCACTGCCTGCTGGACAATCCATCTCGAGCCCAGAAAATTCCCGAAATTAGCCCACTTCTTCCTCAAATCATAGACATGTCACTCGTAGTCAGCAGGGTGTTTTTAAACCAAAGAGACATTTTAATTTAAATTTTAATGTTCTTAAATCACCCTTACCCCGTACTCCTATGTCTGCGTTAAATGACCCAAATTGGAAAAATGCTATGATTGATGAATTTAATGCTCTTATTGATAATAAGACGTGGGAGTTGGTGTCCCGTCCTTGTGGTATTAATATTATTCCGTCTATGTGGATTTTTGCTCATAAAGAAAATTCAAATGGTTCATTTGCACGGCATAAGGCGCAGCTTGTGGGTGATGGTAAGACTCAGCAGGTTAGGGTGGATTGTGGTGAGATATTTAGTCCGGTGGTCAAACCGGCTACCATTCGCACTGTACTCAGCTTGGCTCAGTCGAAAGCATGGCCTATCAATCAGTTAGACGTAAAGAATGCTTTCCTACATGATGATCTCAAGGAAACAGTTTATATGCATCAGCCGTTGGGATTCAGGGATCCCAAACATCTTCATCATGTCTATTTGTTGAAGAAGTCATTATATGGGCTTAAGCAGTCTCTACGGGCCTGGTATACAAGGTTTGCTGACTATGTTTCGACTATTGGGTTCACTCACAGCAGGTCAGGTAATTCCTTGTTCATCTACCATCGTGGTTCGTTCTTGGCCTACATTCTGTTGTAAGTGGATGGTATCATTTTGACTGTCTCTTCTGATGCCTTACGCCAGTCTATCATGACCATGCTCAGCTCTGAGTTTGCTATGAAAGACTTAGGGCCCTTGAGTTACTTTTTGGGGATTGTCGTCAAGCGTCATTCCAATGGATTGTTCTTGTCTCAATGAAAGTACGCAGCTGAGATCATCGAGAGGGCTGTGATGTCATCCTGTAAGTCCACTTCTACTCCAGTTGATACTAAGCCCAAGATTGGGGCCGCAGCCGGCATACCATACGAGGATCCGACCCGCTATCGCAGTCTTGCGGGGGCCCTTCAGTATCTTACCTTCACGAGACCAGATATTACATATGCGGTCCAGCAGGTGTGTTTGTTCATGCATGATCCCCGGATTTAGCATATGAATGAGCTCAAATGCATCATTCGGTATATTCAGGGAACACTGGACTATGGGTTGCATTTATATTCTTCATTGACATCCACACTTGTCTCGTATACAGATGCTGATTGGGGTGGTTGTCCAGACACCAGACGGTCTACGTCTGGCTATTGTGTGTTCCTTGGCAACAACTTGGTCTCCTGGTCTGCGAAGCGTCAGGCGACTCTATCCCGCTCAAGTGCCGAGGCTGAATATCAGAGGGTAGCTAATGTGGTCTCAGAATTATGTTGGTTACGTAATTTGCTATTGGAACTTCATTGTCCCATTCAGAAGGCAACCTTAGTGAATTGCGATAATATTAGTGTCATCTACCTTTCAGGTAATTCGGTTCATCACTAACGCACTAAACATATTGAGATGGACATTCACTTTGTCCGTGAAAAGGTTGCTTGGGGTCAGGTACGCGTCTGTCACGTCCCGTCGAGTTATCAGATTGCAGACATCCTTACAAAGGGTCTTCCCTCGGTCCTTTTTGAAGATTTTAGGGACAGTCTCAGCGTTCGAAGACCGCCCGCTATGACTGCGGGGGTGTGTTAAATATACAATAAACACACAATATACATGGGTCTATTGTGTGTATATTGTCTCGGATTTGCTCCCATAAAAGGCTCTCGGTTTTAGCTGATTTAGGTAATATAATTTATGGTAAATATTTAGTATCCTAGTTTAGGTAATGTTGTAATATAATTAGTAGTGTATTACCATAATTAGTGCATTACCATAAATGTATAGAATAAGGTTTTAGGAATAGGATTCTCCTATTTTGTAACTTGTATATAAAGCCTTTCAAGTAATGAAAATAATTAAGGGGATTATTTCTTTCAATAAAAATAGTAAGCAATTATGTGCTAATTAATATTGTTATTTTTTTAATTTGCTTGGTTAAAGTATATGGTACATTTGCAACAGTAAATTCTATTGGTAATTCTGATATATACATTTTCAATTGTAGTATTCCCTCTATTTTATAATAAGTGGTGTTTCTAATTTGGGCACATCCTTTAATAAAACTATTCACTTCTAGAAATTAGAAGTATTTTTATTAACTTACTCTAAAATAGATGTTTTAAAAAAGAAGTAGCTCTTTATTGATTTCTTGATTATGTATAATTTTATTTAATTAAATAAGAGGACATTGAAAGGAAAAAATAAATGCCTTGTAGAATTTGTGAAACATCGCTTATTTTGGAAAAACTACACTTACTACCTCCTCCCCCGCCCAAACTATTTACGCGCGCATGCCCCCCTCCCAAACTATTTTCACTTTATACCCAGCCCAACCCAAACTATTTACGCTCCATACCCCTCTTCCACATCGTCTCAAGCGATCTCTTCATTCGACCCAATTTTCGCGTGGTCTAAGTCTTAATTCTATCTAATTCGATCCAATCTCTCTTAGTCTGTTTTGTCACGTTTCTTCATCATCATTTTTGTGGTGTATTTGAAATTGAAAAAAGTGACAGTTGTTCATGTTTCTTCATTGCATTAACAGTTTGTTTCATAAAAATTTCTAGGTTAATTGAGTTTTTAATAGTAGTTTCTCCTATTTTTCAAAGTCTTTTAGTGTGTAGCTTTTGTATCAAAAGCATGTTACAACTCGATGGAAGGGCCATCGTCTTCAACATTTGACTGATTTTGATGATTCTTTAGATGAAGGTGTAGGTAAACAAGAGTGTATTTCGTAAGTCATGTCGGGCCCAAATTTTTCATTGCACGTTGATAATTCGCAGTCGGTTTCTGTTGGTATCCCTAAACTGAATCAGGGTGACCTCAAATCATATGATGACCCAAAAACTCGACACTCAGAGGAGGTTGATGAAGTAGTGACGGGTAAAGATGTTGACAATGTGAAAAGGGGAAGAAAAAAGTGACGGCGGATGATTCAGACGATGAGAATATGACAAAGAAAAGGAAAAGTGCAGTTGAATCACAAGTTATTTCTTGTGAATCAATTCCTGGAACAGGACCTGAAACAATCTATGCAACATCTGATGATGTTGATGATATGAAGGTAACTTAATTTTTCTCTTTTGTTATCTTTAATTTCTATACTTTATGCAAAAATGTGGTGAAATTGAAGTTGTATATAATGTAGTTTTTGTTGGTACAATTAATAGTGTGTGTGTGTGTTTGAAGTAATGAACTTTTAAGTTGTTGTGATACTCCGATAGTATATAGTAGTAATTGAATATTATAGAAGAGTTAGTGGGTGAAGGTATATTAGTTGCTTCTATATGATTTCATATTAATATATTTATATACAATGGGAGTATCATTTTTTTAAAAGAGTAGGTATGTAATTGATACTCTTTTAATTTATGTGATATACTATTTAGTCATCACAGAGTACTGATATATGGTATATGTGTATAATAGAGTAATGAGGGTTGTTGTTTTGATATGCTAATAGTATGTGTGTATTTGAAGTAATGAACCTTCAAGTTGTTGAGATACTCCGATAGTATATAATCATAATTGAGTATCATAGAGTAGTTAGTAGTTGAAGGTATATTAGTTGCTTCTTTATGATACCATGTTAGTATATTTATATACAATGGGAGTATCATTTTTTAAAGAGTAGGTATGTAGTTGATACTCTTTTAGTATATATAATATATTATTAGGCATCATAGAATACCGATACACGGTATATGTGTATGACAGAGTAACGAGGGTTGTTGTTTTGATATGTTTTTTTTTGTATAATTGTTGTGTTTGCAGGTTAGAAATTTTTAATATCAAGATGGATATTGACTATAAACCAAAGATTGACTGCAACACCAACCGCGATATTATTAGTGAGTTGAATGACAAGTTGTCGGCTAGGCAGCTTGAGCTGTTTAGAGAAACATATTTTGGGTATTTTTTGGACATGCCTCCAATGATGGTGCAAGGGTGATTGTTGCACAATCTGCTGATGAGGGAGGTGCCTTGGATGATGATGCATTGCATTTTGTGGCGAGTGGTTCCAAGCTGCGTTTTGGGTTGGGCGAGTTTGCTCTTATTACTGGGTTAAAATGTAAATGCGGTACATCTATCACAGTCAAATCAGTGCCCAATCGATTAATGAAGAAGTACTTTAAGAATTCAGGCAATGTTACATGGTCTTAGGTTGAACAATATTTTTTAAAAATGTATTGAAAGTCCAATGTTGGTGCGGTGAAGCTTATAATTTTGTATTTTATAAACACGTTCTTGTTTGCTACGTGAAGACCAAATTTATTGATATGACGTACTTTGATTTAGTCGAGTGATGAATTTAATAACTATCCATGGGGGATAGATGTGTTTAAGGCGACAATTAAATCATACTTGAACAAGTTCAAGACAAAGCCCTCATTTTATCGACTTGGTGGATTCCCTCTTGCATTACAGGTTTGATTTTATGAGTGCTTTCCAGATTTGGGAAATAATTTTCCGACTATGTCTTTGACCGAACTTCGCGTATTTTAAATTGGAAAGTAGAGAAAAATATAGGTCACGATTATGTGTGTTTGCGAATATTTGGCTTACAACTTGATGAGGTATTTTTTAGTTTTGTATATGTTACATTTTTGTTATTTTGTGATGCTATTTTTAGTTGAATCTTTTTATTAACTTTAATTGCATGTGAAAAATATTTTCCCAACGGAGGACGAGAGGTTTCTATTAGACTTAGAAGGATTTGCATTTGAACCCATACTGGAGCCTTCTTAAAGTCAACGTATGAGCGATGGATTCTTTTGCATGCAGGCGTCAAAGGCAAATATGGATCAGAGTAGATGTGGAGATGTCGAATCTAGCAATGTTAATATGAAGAAGGAGTAAGAGTCATTTCGGGTTCATGTTGATTTAAAGTTTGCAGAGATCCTTCAAGCTATTGTGGATCTGAACAAGAAAGTAGATGCAAAACGTGGTTTGCAGGTATTGTTTCTTTTTTTAGCTGGTATTTTTCTAGATATGTTTTTGAAGTTTTTGTGAGTGAAGATTTTTTTGTCTAATATGTTGTTAGTATGCTATGGAAATATACTAGATGATAGGGTATCATAGAGGAGTGAACCAATTTTTTATTCCGCATGATACCCTTGTGGCATATAAATATAATGACAGGGTATCGTCAAGAATCAACGTTCATTTATGATACTCAGTTGGTATATCTCATATACTTTCAAAGTATCATAGAGGATAATGAGTAGTGATTTTTTTAGTGAATCTCTCTGCATCTATGATACCTTGTGGGCATCATAGAGGAATTAATAATAATCCTTTTTTATTCCTGTATAATATCATTGTTAGTATATTTATATTTAGGATTGGAGTTTGAGAAGTGTTTGTTTTTTATTTTTTTACATTTATTTGATTTTTGTTTTGCATTTTGTGGACTGCACAACTATCTTAGATGAGAAGGAGGATGTATTTGCTTACTTTGGTGAGTTGCGTACAGATTGTGCTGATTTGAATGTCAATGACAATCAAGGTGTTCGTGGGGGTGATAAGAATGTGAAGGATGTCAAACCGAATGATGGTGTAGGTGGTGGTGATAGTAGTAAGGAGGCTGTCGATAGCGGTGTAGGTGATGGGTAGGTGTTAGTGTAGGTATTGGTGAAGGAAATGACTCTCAGTCTGACTAGATGTTTGTCTCGGTGAGAGAGTCTGCCATTGTTGCTATCACTCAAAAGTATTATACCAATAAAAAGTGTGAAAATGAAAAAGGTGAAAATGAGAAGGTATTCAACATGAATATAAGTACTAAAAATTTGTTGGATGATGCATTTTTTAAACATTTGAGTGAGTCTGAGATAGCAACGATTACACAAGCTACTAAAGTTGGTGTTGCATTGATTGAAATTGTAGGAGATGAAAATATATAAAAGACGGTTGTCCGAAGAATACTACCGTTAATGCAGTTGTAACTGAATAAGCCAGAGAAGATGTGTTACCTCAAGGAGGTGATGTTCAGTCTGCAGATGCTGGTAATGAGTTTGTAGATGGTGAGTTGGCAAAAGGAAGCGAGTTTGTACTCGCTCCACCACTAGAAGATATTGCACGGCCTCAAACTGATCAGTTGGCAGATGAGGTTCCTGCCAAGGCAGAAGATACTTTAAAAGATTGTGGAGTTGATCAATCCCGGGCAAGTGACGGGGATAGTGATTTTGAAGAGAAAGCCCATGACTTTGTGATCTCGCAAGACACAAATGTAGTGGTGATAAATGATGATCAGACAACACCAGTAGAACCTCAAAGGGGTAGGCCAAGACGACCTGCTAATGTAAAAAAGTCACCTCTTGTGTTTGGGTATTGTCTTAGTGAGTTGGATGAAACATCATTGAATCCGGTGAAAGGCAGGTCCCCGTTGATGCCGAGTATAACCTCTCTTGTTTATTACAAATTTATATAGGAGTTCTCAAACTTTGTTGATAAGGATATGATCACGCGCACATATATTTTTATTTGTTATATTTGTTTTGCTTTTTTTTTTTTAGTTTTTTGTCTTTATATAATTTGTGTTATTTTAAAAAGGGGCAGTTTTGTATCTTTGTTTTTGTAGGGAACGTGTTCATTCTTATACTAATGATGACGACCATTTGACATCAAGTTTTTTGAAGTTTTCTCTGTTAGTAGTAAGACGTGGTTCCACACATTAAACTATGATGGTAGACCATTATCAACCGATGTATGTCTATTGAATGTCTATTTTTTTTTTTGTATGAGTTTGATTTTTTAGTGGTTACTTATGCATTTTTGGTGTCATTTTTTTGCATCACTTGAATGTTATTTTCTATTATTTGAGGAAGAAGACAAAATATGGATTAGTGCCAATTATGGTGGCAACAACAGATCTTTACTTCGATACACCATTTTGAAGTTGTTTACAAAGTTTGTGGCTGGTGGGGCAGTGAATCACTTGATAGAGAAGTTGACTGATATTATGGAGTATATGTATGGATTTCGTATGTTGTGCAATACTCCATGGACTGAGGTTGATTATGTGTTGTTTTCTATGCATCTTTGAATGAAGTGGCATTGAGTTTTGAGATATCTATCTATTCATGAAATGTTTTTTTATTTTATGATTCAATGCGTAGTACCCAATATGTCAATGCTACTTAACAGGCTAGAGCCATATCATGTCTTGTTGCCTCTTTTCTTGAACACAATTAATTTTTATACGAGAAGAAATTATATTGTACTTGAAAATGGTCTTTATCAGACTCATCAGTTAAGCGATCAATTGGATGTTAATATGGTTGAGACTCTGCCTAAACAAAGCAATACGTAAGTTTTTTTGTGTTTTTTATATTTTTATTCTTTATGATTCATTTTACTTTACACATTATAATAATTTTTTTTATATGCAGCGACTGTGGAATTTTTGTTGCTTATTTTGCGAAGTACTTAATTGAAAATATTGAAATTACTGTTGCCAATTTTCACATAGATGGATTGTGAAGCAGATACAGGGTATTGTTATGACATTATGGGAGGCAGAAGCAGGAGAATGATGAATGCAGTGATTCGGAGGATTTTTAACGGTGATGAAAACAAATACGTGGAAAAAAGAGGAAGAAGAAGACTTAAGACTATTTTTTCATTGTTATGATTTGACTTTGTAGTAATGTGAAAGTGTAAGCTACAATACAATCTAGTAATTGATAGATGAACACAATTGTTTTATAGATTAGTTATGTGTTTTGTTTTTGAAGCACTAAATGTCTCTTATTTTTATTTTTTGAATAATATGTATGGTATATGTGTTTGGATTTTATGATAGTGTATTTTTTTATTAGTTTGGTGTGTGTTAGCATTGAATGATTTTGTGGGGAATATGCTTAGTGAATAAGAACAATGCCCAGTCCTCAATGATACCTTCTTAGTATGCATATACTATAATGGTATCATGTGTATATAATACGATGGTATCATGGAGAACTGAAGCATGTCCATATGATACCATCTCAGTATATTCATACACCATGATGGTATCATGGGTAGTACTTAATAGTCTCACATTGATGGACATTCAGTAGTCTCTTTATACCATCTTAGTATATGAATATACCATCTGAGTATCATGTCGGACTTCTGAAGAGCCCCTTATTGATGGACTGGATAAACCTCAATGATATCAGCTGAGTATATGCATATATCATGATAGTATCATGGAGGACTATGTGAAGAGCTTATTCAGTCATCAATGATACCATCTGAGTATGTGCATATACCATGATAGTATCATGGAGGACTGTGTGAAGAGCTCATTAATGTAGTGAAACAGTTCTACATAATCCTATCTCAGTATATTCATATAACATGATGGTATCATGGGTACTACTTAATAGTCTCACATTGATGACATTCAGTAGTCTCCTTATACCATCTTAGTATATGCATATACCATCTGAGTATCATGGGGGACTGCTGAAGAGCCCGTCATTGATGGACTGAATCAGTCCTCAGTGATATCATCTGAGTATATGCATATACTATGATAGTATCATAGAGGACTGTGTGAAGAGATTATTGATGGACTGAAGCAGTTCGACATGATACCATTGCAGTATATTCATTACCATAATGGTATCATACAGGTCTGCTGAAGAAAGTCATTGATGAAGTACAAATATTTACTTATTATATCAATATACCATCTTATTATATGAATATACCATGAAGGTATATGAAGCACTGATGATTTTTTTATTCTGCAAATTTGAACTCATATTTAGACTAACAAAATGAAAAGTTGCTCTTTAGTTCTAAAAAAATGAAAACATTATTAACGAATATCTGTTTTTGTAAGAAAAAATGAAAATATTTCAATATTTAATGGAGATATTTCTGCATGTCCTTCGGTTGTGGACTTTCTTGCCACAACGACTGCATGTTACTGTATTGTCCCCAAGGTATTCCTCAAAAGCTGTTTTGCCTCTCTGCTTTTTAGGCCTTCCTAGTCCGATTCTTGCATTTAGTGAAAGTAGGGTACGAGTAGAGACGTGTTGTGGAATCTTGCACATATCCTGGTGTGGTAGAGGATGTACTAGTATCTCATATGTTTTTATTAGGAAATCTCTAGTATAGTATGGATATCAGTACTGGTATTTGTCGAGGTAAAATTTTATTAGAACTGTCATTGCGTGTGAACATGCCAGCTCATCAACTTGGAACATGCGACATGTGCAACTCTTTTGTTGTAGAGACACAATGTGTTTTATTGAACCATCAATTACTGAGTGCACAAACTGTGTTGAAGGTACGACCTGCATTGTTTAGTCAGTAAAATGTCATTAGTGGGGAGACATAAATAATCATTTTTTTTGCACCATATTTTTTTTAAACTGCAATAAGCTTTAAGAATATATCTCACCGACATCGTTTGCGATGCTTTGATATTTACGATTAGCATATCCTCATACTTATTTCTCATTGTGGTATTTTTATATTTGGCAGTAATACCGTAATTGCAATTTCATTTTTGCATCAAATTTGTCATATAGTCGAGCAAATCTATAACTGGAAGCTCTCTTACATGTCTGGTTGCTGAATTTATTGATTCTACAATGTTTGATGTCATTTCTATTATTCGATTGGCTGCGCAACATGCACGAGACCATTTGTGGTATTCAACTTTTTGCAAGTAGGGTTTACCTGGGTTCCAATTACATCTAACTCTATCAGAAGGTTGTTGAACTCTTGAATTGTGTATGCTCTTGACAATGCAAAGTAACTGTCTTTAATCAGTTTTTTTCCTTTTTGAAGTTTTCTTTGACGTTATCCACAAGTGCCATATACAGACACAGTAAGGAATTGTTGGATAAACTGTTGAAGTCGCCTTCGCTATGATGTCGTGTCTATATGAGACAATACACATTTCATGCCTATCCCCATATACCTCTTTGAAACATGTGAAGAAATACTCCCAGGAAGCATCATTCTCCGAATCAATAATTCCATACGCAAGCGATACAATTTGTCCTGTATGAATAGATATAGCAATGTCACAATGAGAGATAAAAAATAAATTCATGAAAATAATATTTCTTAGCAAGGAATTTTTGTAGTTATTCTCACATGATACCCATGAAGTATATTTTTATACCATGCGGGTATCACAGATTAGTGGAGTTTTTTATGCATTACAACCAAGGAATGTGGCATACTTACCTTCTTCATCTTGTGTGGCAGCTACCATCATGGTCCATCTGTATATTTCCTTTAGAAATGTACCATCGACTACTACTGTAGGTTTGCAGTACTTCCAACCTTGAATTGATGCATTTAGTGCTACGAAAACATACAAGAAAGAGTCATTTTGTTCAGTATCTAGTCTTGTAATTGTTCATGAGTTTGCATATTCCAATATGTAAAGATATGTTGGCAATTGTTTGTATGAATCTTTTGGGCTTCTTTTACAAATTTCAATGACTCTTTCCTTTACACGTCATGCTTTCATGTAGGACAAGTTGGTACCATGTGTATGTTTGACATCTCGTTGGATATCTGATGGTGTGTATACCATTTTTGGATCAACAAGCTTTTCTTGTATGATACTATTAACAAACATCATGGTGGTTGTTTTTTCTGAGCAATTTCTGTCATTCTTTGGACAACTGTGGACGTCATTGAAATATGACACTCGAAACATGTTTGACTTTCGTACACTAATTTAGGACTCCACGTACATTCTTCTTTGGCACAAGCAATATAATACCTGTACATAATGGTTGCATAATGAGAATATTCTTTAGAGCAAAATAGGGGGCATGCACATGGGTGAATGACTGAAGCAGTCTTTCATGATACCATCTCAGTATATGGATACACCATGATGGTATCATGAAGGACTGAGAGTTTAACATTGATGGACTTCACCCATTCCTTCATGATACCATATCAGTATATGGATATACCATGATGGTATCATGAAGGACTGATGGAGTTTAACATTGATGGACTTCACCCATTCCTTCATGATACCATATCAGTATATGGATATACCATGATGGTATCATGAAGGACTGATGGAGTTTCACATTGATGGACTTCACCCATTCCTTCATGATACCATATTAGTATATGGATATACCATAATGGTATCATACAGGACTGAAGGAGTTTCACATTCATGGACTTCACCCATTGCTTAATGATACCATATCAGTATATAGATATATACCATGATCGTATCATGTGTGGACTGAGTAGAGTCTTTCATTGAAGGACTGCAATCCAGTCTTTCATGATACCATCTCAGTATATAAATATATCATGATGGTATCGTGTGTAGACTGAGGGAGACCATACCTAGTCTTTTATGATACCATATCAATATATGGATATACCATGATAGTATCATGAAGGACTGCGGGAAGTCTCACATTGATGGACTTTACCTAGTTCTTCATGATACCATATCAGTATATGGATATACCATGATAGTATCATGCGTGGATTGAGGGAGTCTATCATTGATGGACTTTACCTATTCCTTCATGATATTATATCAGTATATGGATATACCATGATGATATCATGTGTGGACTGATGGGAGTCTCTCATTGAATGAAGGACCACAACCCAGTCTTTCATGATACCAACTCAGTATATGAATATACCATGATGGTATCATGTGTGGAGTGAGGGATACCACACCCAGTTCTTTATGATACTATCTCAGTATATGGATATACCATGATGGTATCATGAAGGACTGATGGGAGTCTCATATTAATGGACTTCACCCATTCCTTTATGATACCATATTGTATATGGATATACCATGATGGTATCATGTGTGGACTGAGGGTGTTTATCATTGAATGAAGGACTGCAATGCAGTCCATATGATACCATCTCAGTATATGAATATACCCTGATGGTATCATTTGTGGACTGAGGGAGTCTATCATTGAAGGACTGCACCCTATCATTCATGATACTAAAGCAATGTCACTCAAAAGTGATTCTCAGTCCACACATGATACTTTTACTGTATACGATATATTTTACGGGTATCATAGAAAATTGACAAAAAAACAGGCACGAACCCTTTGTGACATGATTTTTTAATTCGATATTCGAATATCTCTTGTATTGAGTATTGTCGCACAACATCAATTAGTGTGCTTTTGTCAATATAAATTTGGCCAACTTCAATTGCTTGTTTAAGTGGATCAGTAATGATGATGTTGTGATTCATGTGTTGCGGTTGATGAATGACATTGTCAATCATATCTATGCCACCATCGTCATCTAATTTTGGTGAAATCAATTTTGTATTTTTTGATGAAGTTTAGCAACATCAATTTGTGTGATTGCATTGACAACAATGTTTTTGTACGAGATTGACAATGAATACGAAGTTATGGCACTGTTCTTCTTCTTCAAGTCGAAATACACTTTTACTCCCATATCATTTAAGATTTTCATTGGTGGGGATCTCTCTCCAAGTGCGTATTTGATTTCTAGCTTTGTTTGCAGGATTGTGTTGTAACTGAGTTGCAATTTGTGCTACAAGCTCATTAAAATTGCAGTTTTTTTTATGAGAATTGCGTCAATATCATAATTAATGTATTTGTTATTCGAATTCCAGCTACCATTGTGTTTCACTAAAGTTGTAATATCATCAATTGGAAACGTGTCAAATTGCAGATTTGTGTACATATTTTGAGTTTGAGAATTGGCCGAAAAGTAATTTGAAATCTGAAAATCATATTCGGAACTGAAAATTGAAAGTCAATTTTGAATCATACTTTTATTGAAGATTCTCGAACTCAATTATTCAATCGTAATTGCAGTGAAGGGTTGGGGGTTTACGTTGCAGCGCTTCAATTTTGTTGCAGTGGAGGTTCACGTTTTTGGGATTCACATTGTTTGGGGTGAAGCAACTAAAAGTTGGGGTATGTCGCCTAAATAATTTAGGGGATATCAAAAGTAATAGGGGTAAGATCGCGTAATTAGTTTGATTTAAGGGTCATTAGTATAATTTTCTCGCTTATTTTTATGAAATGGAAGGAGTAATTGTAGTAACTTATATGTTCACAGCCGGTGGGGCTAGTTTGCTTATGATTGCATATACTCTAGTTACTTTGTAGAGTCAAACTATTTTTTTACCAAAGGGACTGGAGTTATGGCAACCTGTGGACCCTACCAATCATAATCCATTAAATACAAATGAGCAATAATTACACATTTATAATCGAATACATACATATCCACATATACATATATAATCTTGAATTTATGTTGCGTGAACAAGTGAGATAAGCAAAATATACAGTGTTTTGGGGGGGGGGGGGGGGGGGCGTGGAAATTGATAATGTATTAGTGTTATTTTTGTCATTTCAACTAATTACAAATTGAATTATTAGAAGAATATAGAAAAGGGTAGATAAAAGGGCATAAAAGTTAAAATACAAAAAGGTTGTTAAGTATGAGAAGCAAAACGGGGCACCGTTTTTTGTTGCACCTATTTTTAGAGAGAGAGAGAGAGATTAAAAAGAGGTGAATGGCACGTAATTGATGATGAGAAGACTAGCCGCATTTTCTAACTTTACTCGTACTCTCTCCAATTACATTTGTGTTTGGTTGGAAGCTAAATATTTTTTGGAAAAATATTATAAATTAAGTAAAAGATACTCCTTCCAGTCCAATAAGTAAATTTCTAGCACTTTTTTTTGTTCAAAATAAATAAACTTTTAAAGCTCAAAGAGGTATTAATTAAAAAAACTCAAAGTTACCTTCTCTCTAATGGATTTTTCAAATCCCAAGGCTAGCTATTTCTACATTTAAAAAAAATTAAGGAAAACAAAAGTATTATATTGTCAAATAACCCTTTGAGTAGTGTAATTAATTAACTTTTTTAAGGGGTGTACCACACTCCAAAATTCACTAATTTTGAACTGAATAAATTTTTATTTAAAATTATTTATACACAACCAAGATAAATTATGGAGATAAGGGTGAGGTACGGGTAACAGGGGTGGTGGGGATGCTACGGAGAGTGGGGGCACGGAGGAGACAATAGCGTAAAATATCATTTATGTAACTTGTTTTCTCAATTTTTATCAAAAAGTTATTTTTAGGGTGACAAAATTTTCCATGAAAATATGATCCGCTTAAGTTTGGCGGGGTTAATAATCAGTTTATTTATTAACTCAACTCATGTTGACACACTCAATTTAGTCCATCTAAAAGTTAGGTTGATATGTAGTCCAAGTTGAATCATGAGAAACATTATCAAATATATTTTTTAATATTTTTATTTGATATGCTATTAAAAACCATAATATAACAAATAAAATTTATTATGTGATTACACAAAATATAGAATAGACCAAAAATACCCTTATCTTTGAGCTTTTCATCTATATTCTAACATTGGTTTTGTCCACAGTTTAATGTATGAAATGCGTTCACTCGCCAATTTTGTTGTTGAGTAGAAATATTAACTCCATGTGAGAAAAGGTGAGAAGAAGAATACACCTTATTCAGTTTAGTTCAAACTCATCGTAGTTAGCTAAATTAAGCATGTACTGCTTTCCGAACTACTCTCTCATTTTCAGGCATTATATTGCTTCAAAAAGTAGTAGCATGAAGCTCTCCCAAGTATCATGGATGATAGCGAATATATTACCATATATTTCACATATATTCTTTAATTAATATTTGTGTGTAATTATGTAAAGTAGAGATCTTCAATCAATTATGATTCATATTATACACAATATATATATATTGAATAAATGAGAAAGACTCTCCAATGGAGATTAATACAATCTTACATGCTATCAAGAGACAAAAAACACCTAAACCTAAAGCATCCTCCAATCGACCCCCCCCCCCCTTATTTCTCGGCCGGCGGCTTCCCCACCCCACAAACCCTAATTTTTTTTCTCTTCCTAACCAAAATTCAGCCACTCTAATGGATTCCATGGCTACTCCCACCTCTCCCACAGCTTCCTCCTCCTCCCCAGTCATCATCGGTAGGGCAGCCGCGGTGGTGGCAGAGGCGGCAAAGGCCACGACAATGGTAGAGGTGACAAATGAGGCAAAGGCCGCGACAATGGTAGAGGCGGCAGAGGCCGCGGGCGTGGGGATGAGCAGGCCAAAATTCCCAGTCCAGTCAGCCTTTCCAGTGGGCCGACCCAAGCCAATGGCCGAACCCAGGTAGTTGGGCCTCGCCCCCTGCCCTTATCCTACAACAACAATGGCCCAATACCAAGGCCACTGGCAGCCTGGTATTTTGGGATCCTCACCAGGCCCACGACCGGCGTCCCAGCCGACCCAGCATGCTCATTTAATAACGGCCCAGCAGCAGCAGCCCGCGTATGACTTGGCCCCCACTGAGTTGGGCCAGGCTTTCAGCTCACTAAATCTATAGCAGCACGATGAAAATTGGTACATGGATACGAGAACCACTTCTCATCTCACTCGTTCCTCAGGTAGTCTCTCCCAACTATTTCGTTTAAAGTATCCTCAATTTATTACGGCCGGTAATGGTCATCGCATTCCAATTCAAGGTTATGGTACCACCCACACACAAACACCTTACCCACCTTTCTCGCTAAATAACGTCATATATGCTCCTAACATCATTAAGAACTTAATATATGTTAGAAAATTTACTCGTAATAATTCCGTATCTTTCAAAAACACAATTTGAAAAAGCCATAAAATCGTTTCAATGTGATAATGGTCGTGAGTTTAACAATTCAACTTTTCACAAATTTTGCACCAATAATGGCATGGTCTTTCATTTTTCGTGTCCCCACTACTCTCCCAAAATGGTAAAGCCGAACGAATCATCCGCACTATTAATAACATGGTATCCTTTTTCATGTCTCTCTCCCCCCCCCCTTCCTTTTGGGTTTATGCGGTTAAAATGACAGAATGCATTCTTAATATATTGCCTACGCACACTCTTCACGATAGAACCCCCACCGAAATTCTATTTCGTCGGATCCCTTTATATGATCACCTTCGGACTTTCGGTTGCCTTTGCTACTCGAATCTTGCTTCCACAGCCCCTCATAAACTATCACCTCACACCACTCCATGCGTCTTCTTAGGCTTCCCGTCCAATCATAGGGGGTATTTGTGTTATGACTTGTCCACACGTAAGATCCTCGTCTCTCGCCATGTCACGTTTGATGAAACATTCTTCCCATTTGCAAATGAAAGAAATAATCCCTTGATTATTTTCATTAATTGAAAGAGTGTATATACATTGTACATAATAGGAGAATTATATTCCTATTCTACTCCTAAAACTTTATTCTACTTGGACACTAACTATACAATTATGATAAGTCTATAAGACTAATTATTGTAATATGTATCCTAAAATATTACAATAATATACATACCAAATATACACAACAAACCGATACCTATTTGATTACCAACGATATACCTATTGTATACTTAACACACCCCCGCAGTCATAGCGGGCGGTCTCCGAACGCTGAGACTGTCCCTAAAATATTCAAAAAGTACCGAGGGATGACCCTTTGTAAAGATGTCTGCAATCTGATACCTGGAAGGGACATGGCAGACGCGTACTTGTCCTCGAGCAACCTTTTCGCGAACAAAGTGAATGTCCATCTTGAAATGTTTAGTGCGCTGATGCTGAACCAGATTACCAGGAAGGTAGATGGCACTAACATTATCACAATAAACCAAGGTCGCTTTCTGAATAGGACAATGAAGCTCTAACAGCAAATTACGTAACCAACATGATTCAGAGACCATATTAGCTACTCCTCGATACTCGGCCTCGGCACTGGAGCGTGACAAAGTTGACTGACGTTTCACAAACCATGAGACCAAGTTATTACCAAGAAACATACAATAGCCAGACGTAGATCATCTGATGTCTGGACAGCCACCCCAATCAGCATATGTATACGATACAAGTGTTGACGTCGATGAAGGATATAAATGCAAGCCATAGTCAAGTGTACCCTGAATATACCAAAGGATGCGTTTGAGCGAATTCATGTGCTCAACCCTGAGATCATGCATAAACAAACACACATGTTGTACGACATACGTAATATCTTATCTCATGAATGTAGGATACTGAAAGGCCCCTGCAAGACTACGATAGCGGGTGGGATCCTCGTATGGTGCATCGGCCGCAGCCCCAAGCTTAGGCTTAGAATAAACTGGAGTGGAAGTGGACTTACAGGATGACATCCCATCCCTCTCAATGATCTCAGATGCATACTTCCGTTGGGATAAGAACAACCCACTAGCATGACGAGTGACAATAATCCCTAAAAAATAACTCAAAGGCCCCAAGTCTTTCATAGAAAACTCAGAACTGAGCATTGTCATGATAGACTGGCGTAATGCATTGGAAGAGGCAGTCAAGATAATATAATTCACATATAATAGTATATAAACCAAGGAAGAACCACGACGATAGATGAATAAGGAATTATCCAACCTGCTGTGAGTGAACCCAATAGTCGAAACATAGTCGGCAAACCTCTTATACCAGGCCCGGGGAGACTGCGTAAGTCCATATAAGGACTTTTTCAACAAACAGACATGATAAGGATATTTAGGATCTCTAAACCCCAAAGGATGATGCATATAGACTGTTTCTTTGAGATCACCATGTAGGAAAGCATTCTTTACATCTAACTGATGAATGGGCCATGCCTTCAAAAGAGCCAAGCTGAGCACAGTGCGAATGGTAGCCGGCTTGACCACCGGACTAAACGTCTCACCACAATCCACCCCAACCTGCTGAGTCTTACCATCACCCACAAGCCGCGCCTTATCATTTGCAAATGAACCGTCTGAATTGTTCTTATGAGCAAAAATCCACATAGACCTAATAATATTAATACTAGATGGACGGGGCACCAACTTTCACATCTTATTATCAATAAGAGCATTATATTCATCGGTCATAGCAATTTTCCAATTCGGGTCATTTAGCGCAGACACATGATTACGGGGTAAGGGTGATTTAAGCACATTAAAATGTAAATTAAACTGTCTTTTTGGCTTAAAAATACCCTGTTGACTACGAGTGACTGGTCTATGACTTGGGGAAGAAGCGGGTGGATTTTGGGAACTTTCGGGACTCAGGACGGACTGGCCAGCAGGGAGTGGGCCTGCTGGCCCAACTTGGTGACGGGATCTGGACAAAGGGACTGGACCAGTGTCGGTAATGGGCTGGGTAACTGGCCCATTTACCGTTACTGGCCCAGTAACTGGATTGGACCCAGCTGCGGGAACTATAGATGGTAACAGAACAGTGGGGCCAACGGGCAGTGGGCCCACTGGCAGATTTGGGGTGTGGGACACATTCGAAAAATGGTGAATAATATACGGGGATATACTATCATCCAAAAAATTATACGAACTAGGCACGGGACTACTAACCTTAGCAAATGTAAATTGGGTTTCATCAAAAATTACATGATGACTAATGATGATTTTACGAGAGGATAAATCAAAACATTTATAACCACGATGATTAGACGGATAACTCAAAAATACACACGGAGTAGAAGGGGCCTGAAGATTGTTAATTGTGGTGGATGGAAATAACGGATAACATAAGCACCAAAAAATGTTAAGATGCGAATACGAAGGAGTCTTATTATATAAAATTTGCAGAGGGGACGAATATGTCAAACCTTTGGAAGGAAGAATGTTAAAAAGATAGGTAGCCATTTGTAGAGCATGATGCCAAAAAATGGGGGAACGGAAGCATGAATTAGTAAAGTGCAGACAATGTTATTAATGGTATGAATTTTTCGTTCGGCTTTCCCATTTTGTGAGGACGTTTGAGGGCAAGAAAAATGAAAATTGATCCCATTATTTGCACAAAATTCCCAAAACCCCCCATTGTCATATTCTTTTTGTCATTATCACATTGGATATTTTTTATTTCTCGTTCGAATTGGGTTTTAATGAATGCTCTAAATTTTAAGAAGATGGAAAAACTTGAGATTTTTTCGCTATTGGAAAAGTCCATAAAAATTTAGAATAATCATCTAAAAAGAGAACATAATACCGATGATCCAAAGAACTAAGAACAGGAGACGTCCATAGATCACTATAGAATAATATCAAATGGCATGAAAGTATGAGAATTAGAGTCTACAAATGGCAACTTAACAATTTTTCCTAAAGAACAAGATTGACAATTCGGAGTACTACGCGTACCCTTACAAGAAATAAAATTGTTTTTAGCTAAGGAAGACAAAATAGACGACCTCGAGATGACCAAGACAAGTATGCCACAAGGAAGGGGTAAGGGCTGCAAACGCTGATGGCAAGGCTTGACTCGATAGACCGGAACATGGCGTGATAGGATAAAGATCTACCCTACTATCACACCTTATGAGAGGACTCCCCGTCTTGAAATCCTTCACACAGAAACCAAACGGATCAAATTCAATAGACACGGAATTGTCAGTGGTGAATTTACAAACAAATACTAAGTTTTTAATCAATTTGGGGCATGTATGGTATTTTTCAAGATAAGGGGTAGATGGGGGGAGACAAAGTTTTATGACCATAACCACGAATTGGAATAGAGTTACCATTACCAACAATTATGCCACGAGGGTTGCTCAAATTGGAATAAGACGAGAGAGTATCTGAATCGGATGTCATGTGGGTAGTGGCATCGGTGTCCATATACCAATTCGGGTCCGGTGGAGTCAAACCAAGTGTGTGCATCGCGGCCTTAATATCGGTATGAGTGAGACCTACTACATGGTGGGCTTGCGGAGGTCGTGGCCCAAGTACCCCTGCGTGCCGCCCTGGCCCGTGACTGCTGTTGGAACCACTGACCCAGTGTGCATTGGGCCATCTAGGTTGCTGGGAAGCCCACTGGCCAGTGGCTGGAAACTGTGATGGAGTTGGGATGTAGGGCCACTGCCCACTGTTCCAAGCCCACGGCCAAGAGGCCCAAGGTTGCGACCAGTGGGTCGGTGGCCCACTGTAACCGGGATGGGGTCTAACGCCACTGTTTTGGCTACCGCTACCACTGCCAGAACCGTCGCGTTTGCCCTCGCAATTTTTCCCATTATTTTTTCAGATATTTTTGCCGCCCTCATGAGATTGGTTTTGGTTCGAATTGTAACCAAAATTTTGAGGATTAGTGGAGGATGTCATCATGACTACGGGACTAGCACTTGTAGCCGCCTTTTTAGCCAAGCCGGCTTCTTCCAAGGTAAGCATGGAGCAGGCCTGATAGAACCTTGGAAGAGGATTACTTTGACGAAGGAGAGTTCCAACGCCACTATAGGCCTCAGATAGGCCAGCAACCATCTGTAGAACAAGATGATTTTCACTAACTGACGCACCAACGTTGCGGAGTTGGTCCGCCAATTCTTTCAACCTTTTGCAATAAGCTGAAACGTTTGGGAAATTTTCCATGTTGACGTGGGAAAATTCCTGTTCAAGGATAACAACTCTGGAATTTTGATTATCCTGCAATATGTCATGCAACTTATCCCACGCAGCCATCGCCGTAGCGTCTGGCTCAATAATCGTCTGCAATAGGTCGGTAGAGATAGTGTAATAAATCCACTGAAGGACGGTGGCATCAAGTGTGGTCCATAATTTAGGGTCATCCTCGCGTTGAGGCACCTCCGTGTCCTCAAGAGCAGCGGGGATTATGTGATAGATGACTTAATGCGAACAAGCGTGAATTTTGAACAACTCAGCCCACGTCGCGTATTGGACGTTTTCTATTTCAAAAATTAGAGGGATATGATTCTTGATGTTAGAAATAACAAGGGCATGATGAAACATGTTCCTTGACGTAGACATAACGAAAGAACAGGAGGTGATAGAGGGATTTGGAAGAGAAATTTGGAGAGCGAAAAACTGGCGCAGAAACTGAGGATGTGCTCTCAGATTCTGCTTGTCCTACGAACAAGAAAATTTTGGGAGAAATGTTTTTTGTTTGACCTAGACTTTTGATACCATGAAAGAAATAATCCCTTGATTATTTTCATTAATTGAAAGAGTATATATACATTGTACATAATAAGAGAATTATATTCCTATTCTACTCCAAAAACCTTATTCTACTTGGACACTAACTATACAATTATGGTAAGTCTATAAGACTAATTAATGTAATATGTATCCTAAAATATTACAATAATATACATACCAAATGTACACAACAAACCGAGACCTATTGTATACTTAACAACAAACATCCAAAAATTCTGGAACACAGATTATACCTTTCTCGATGAGTCCGATGCCTCCCCTATCGTCCATACCGTACTCCGTCGTGACACCGTCCCCACTGTCCCGTCACTAACCGACCCAGCTGCCGCCACTCCTGTAATGGAAGATAATAAATTTCAAATCTCAAAGAATAAATTAAAGATGACGTAACAAGATAAGATCCATCTTACAGCTTTGAGCCAAAGAAGGACGTACACGTAAATTAGACATCGCAAACGAGCTGCTAATACCCCTAATTTTAACAAAATTCATAGGTGGTATTAGTGCTCATCTGAAAATAACAAAGAAAAATCAATCAATTCTCTAATTTTCTTGTCTTTGTCCATGTGAAGAAAAGAGGTTTATGATATGTTTTCAACCTATATACCGATTTAATGTAGACAAATGAAGTTTCAAGGATTTTACCGTGGAAAAATAATTGTGCACTGTTGCACTTGAAAGTTGAGGTACTCAACCTCTCGACATAAAAAACAAAAGACGGAAGTTTGAGGGAGGACAAAAATGCACCAACTTGTAAATATGGAGAACTATTAGTACTTTATGTGAAAGAACAAGGATCACTCTAAATTTAAACTCCAAGATAAGGGACTATTTTAAGTTTAATTCATCTCAGGAAACAATTAAAGAAATCAAAACTTGATCATAAAAATAGTATAGGTGGAGTTATGACCCATTATTTAGCCATTTCGAATCATCATATTATGGTCCAAGTAACATTTGTGATCCACCTATATATTAACTCAACTCATTTTAACCTGTCCAAATTCAACTCAACCTATTCATTTGACGCCGCTAGTCAAACTCCTCAATTATTTAAAATTTATTTTCTTAGAGAAAATGTTTTTCACAAACTTTGATCAACCAAATATGGAAATATATTTTCAAAAAAAAAAAATCCTTCAACCAACAACACCCTTAGTAGTATAACAATATTTTCTTTCAATGGATGTTTAAAATAGTGAAATAATATAATAGAAACGAGGTACTAAAGTAGCAATTGAAAAGTTTATTCATAAATAAGTAACACATCAAATTTCTAGAAAATAAGTTTGAATGTTGAAAACGGTAAAAGTTGTATAAAATAATACCGTTAGTCGAATGATGCTAAATACTTTAATGCCACTAAAATTAATATTTTTTTTATTTACACAATAGACACACGGAGAGAGTATATGTTGTATGTGTGTGATTAGTATGTATTTTATTATGTATATCTGGATGGACATGTATTTTTGTTACTAATGCTAGTTTGTTTTATGTCAGTGTTTCATCAGATCCGAGGTGCTTACCTAAAACTATAGTACCCCTCTGTACATATATATATATATATATATATATCATCTATAAGTTTATATTATAAAACTATTGTACAAACTTTATTTGGATGATTTTAATGTAAATACAGTTTATAATTAGCATATTGCAATTAATCTTGACCCACTTGTTTAAATCATATTAATTTACTATGATTATCACATATCAATGTCTTGAGATGCATGTAATTCAATACTATTGGTAAATAATGGATCTTTGACATAACTCAACCCCAAAAGTTAGCTTGTAGGGTGAGGATTGTCCAAGTCCATATAAGAAGTCCATGTTCCCATTCCATATCCGATGTGAGACTTTTAACACTCCCCGCACGCTCAGACTTTGTTAACTGAAGTGTGGATAATATAATTTGGGGGCCCAACATCGGTGAACAAAGAGTTGGAATGAGTCTGTCTCTGATACCATGTAAAGAATGGATCTTGGGCCTAACTCAACCCCAAAAGCTAGCTTGTAGGGTGAGGATTATCCAAGTCCATATAAGGAGTCCATTTTCTCATTCCATATCCGATGTCGGACTCTTAACATTCCCCCGCACGCCTAGACCTTGTTAACTGGAGCGTGGATAATATGATTTAGGGGCCCAACATCGGTAAACAAATAATTGAAATGGTTCTGGCTATGATACCATGTAAAGAATGAATCTTAACACTATTAGGTGTTTGTGCACAACAAATTGATACTAAAAATTGATAATTATTAACGAAAAACAATTGTTATAAGGTACAATCTTGCCTCTGAAGTTGTTGCTTTGTTTGAGAAGTAGAGGTAAGGTCTGCGTACATTTTATCCTCTTCAGATCTCACACTGTGAGATTTCATTGGGTTTGTTATTATTGTTGTTAGAATTGGCTGTGCAATAAATAAAAAATTCCTGCCTCCGAAATACATTGAAAAGGCTAATCAGAAAATTATTTTTCTTTTTGCTGCTTTCCTTTTTCTTTCTTTTTTAAAAAAAAGGATATCTTATACTGTATAATGTTCCAACTCAGTGTATTGCCTGATTTGAGTCTAGCACATATATATACTTTTAAGGGATCTTATGATTTAGCCAATTGGTTAAAAAAAGTTTCACTCATCTAATCGTAATAGTTTAAAGTTGTTATCAGTATTCAATGTATAATAAGTGTATTACAATCAATATACAAATCCACAAATTATACATCGATTATAGGATGAATATTATAGAGTCACTATATTATTCTTGTAGCAAAAAAAGCCATTCTAACTGCGCATGTATTGAGATTTTTTAGATGAATGCTTATTACTAGTTGAATTTATGTGATGAATTGTAATTTGTAAGGATATAAACAAAATGTAATAAGAAAATTTTCTGACATGTTTTGACTTATGCATGTTTTATAATGCTCTGCTGAATTCTCCTTCTATTGATTAAGCTTGTTATGACCGTTATTGTACTTTTTAGCAAGTCATTCAGTGATGAAGACGAAAGTTACATTCAGAATTTAAATATTACTGTATAAGTGTTTAAATGAATTCATAAATTACGAAGACAATGATATATTTTGTCATAATGTAGATAATGGTATAAGGTAGACTGGTATAATTGATGCCAAACACTACTTACTGTCAATTTAGCGGTGAGTAAGAAAGATTCTTTTAGCTGACATTATTAATTAATGTGATTTAATCTGAAGTAATTAGAAATCCTTGACGGCAATGTGAAAATGGCCCTTGTTGGCATAATGAGTTTACTTTTAGAAATACAGAATGCATAGGTGTTGTGTTCATGTTTGTAAGTTACATATATTAGATTGTAATCATTGTAAATTAAATATACTACTCCTAGCCCCATATACTATTGAAGAAGTTAATGCTATGAGTTGGATGAAGATGATGTGTCAACATCCATTTATTAAATTATTAAAAAGACACTTGATATACATCTTTTGTACAGTTGTAACTCAATTTAATTTGTTTTAATTTTTAACCGAATCACTTATTGTTAATTGCATTATTTTCAAACCCTAGTTTTAATTTATTAATTAATACCCCCACGATAACATTGCAATGTTTTTGTGTCAATTTTTCAGTTTGATTAATACTCTAATAAGGTATAGTAGTGGTTACCTGCCATGTATAATTGGTGTGGTATTTTTTCATCCGGTGTTCTATATTTATTTTGAAGTTCGATTAATTCGAATTCATGTTGAGTTTTAACTTTTGATGATAAAACGCTCTCTATTAAAGACAATTCTATTTTCAGGATACAAACCCAATATTTCTGATTAAAAATAAAGAAATACTTATCACTTAACCATAATATTTGATAATTAATTAGTATGATAATTGGTTATTGACCGCTAATTTGAACTTTGAAAACTCAAACTTCTCCAGTAAGTAATTTAGAAGAATTATTCCAGTTCCACTCTACGGGAATCTTACCATCAGTGGGGTACTTCGTTAACTTCATTATCTAACTTTATTCTTTAAATTTTAAAGAGGAAAAGAGGAAAATGTTAGGAACCAAAGTTAAATAATTGAATATAATTAGTAGGTGCATAATAATATTATATTATATTAATATTGAAAGAATGAGTATTTGAAGTTTGAAATCGAATTAAAATATTAGATGTTGAATTACTTCATCTGTTCCAAAAAGTTAATGACACTATTGTTACTCGTGAAGTCAAACATATTTTTCTTTCATATTGTTAAAAAAATTATTTTGTAATACTTTTATGTATCCGATCACTAAATATTTATAGATTTTTTTCGTAGAAGTAAGAAGCAAATATCAAATTTCATACAGTCACTACGAGGAAAACAATTTTTGTGACGGAGAATTCGTTACGATTTCAGCACAAATTTGGACATTGAAAGATTGTGATGAAAGGATAAAATTGTCACAAATCAATCACAATTTTTGTAACAGGGTTATCCGTCATAAATGTTCCGCCATAAATTTGTATATTTTGGGGCCTTCTTTTTCACTGGGCGGTTATTTAGGGGCCTTAGCCCATAATCCGGGTTATTTCCCTCTCGACGATAAAACTTATCCTCCATCGTCTCACTAGCCGACCTTTTGGTACATATTAGCTAGAGTCCGCAACTTAAATGATCCAAAAAGTGGGATTTTGATCCAAAATAACCCCCCCAAAAAAGGCACATTATTACCTTTTGCGCAACAATTTGTTGTGCAATAGAACTTAACAGTAACGGCACCGTTAAGTCCTATTGCGCAATAGGTATAAATCATAAAATCCCATAATTTTCTTCCTCATCGGTCCCCACAACCATTTTTAAAACATAAAAAACGTCATTAACAAGATGTTACAGTTCGCTTTTTATACGGGTTAGCGTATAAAGAGCTACTAAGAATTTAGATGGTGCCCTAAATTGGATAATGTGTTTAGAGTCGCCACCTAATTTATAGGTAAATTAAAAAAATCAGTGTGAAAGGGTTTATTCAAATTCCTTTGAAAAAAATCTATCTAAATCAGTGTGAAACGCTAGGCTAAATCATGCACCGCACCATGTCTTACGACAGTTTGGGCCTGGATACCGGGCCTTTATACAGGACCAGATCCATCATTAGAATCAGAGGCTTGGGACGCTAACGGTGGTCAGACATACGACTCTGATCCTAGATTACGTGAAGTGGTACCGGCAAATCACACATAGCTTGATTGACAACCCTGAGATACGTCATCCAGATGACCGAGGATATGCAACACTTGCGGGACAGTATGAGATGTTGGTAAGTTTACCCTACTTAAACTTAATTAATCGTCTTATATATTACGTTACAAATTTATTTAGTCATTAATATTTGTAAACAAATACAGCTACATACAGTACAAACGACGCGCTGGGTGGGCATGGACCATATGGATTTGCCCGAGACAGCCGGATTTGCAACCTGGATGGTTGAGTTATCCTAAAATGGTATGCGACAATCACAAGAGCTCGAACGTATTCATGAGCGTGTTTCGGAGGTCTCGTATCAGGCAACGAGTGGTCGTGATCGTGATCGTGCTCATAGAGATGATGGTAATAAAGGTGGTGGTGGTGGCAGGAGGGAGGGGTATCGAGAGGGTGGGGCCAGAGGTGCTGGTGGTCGAGGGGATGGGGCTCGAAGAGCTGGAGACAGAGGGGATGGTGGCTGAGGTGGTGGCGGTAAAGGCCTCCGCTAGTAGATGAGGCTGATGAGCATGCTACCATTCCCGCTCAAGCCTAGTAACATCCATCGACTTCAGATCTCCCATCGACTTTAGACCGCCCGATGACTTTAGAGCGCCCGATGATTTCTTACTGACTGTCGACACCTGTATATACACCAGCGTAACTATATTCATATCACATAGACTGAGTATTATTAGAGGCATCTGTGTCTGTGTAGTTTCCAGTTCGTGATCCACAAGGTGAGCAACCAGTTCGTGATCTACAGGGTGGCAAGGAGCTGGAGTACGACGACACATTCATGGACTTTGGCATGTTTAAGAGCCTAGAGGTAAGTGTTTAAAATAATTATTTTAACAAATTAAAATACTTATACTTATTATTTAATAATTTTTCATATCTTAGGATCCAACTCAGGCACCATCTACAACTCCGGCTCCGGGGCCTACTCAGGAGACTTCTGAGGAGCCAGCTCAGGAGCCCTTTCATGAGCCATTTTTACCAAAAGATACTATATTAATAAATTTTAAATTAAAATTAACACTAATTATTTATATATTATTTCAGGTTCATCCTTCTGCGCTTGTGGACCCATCTCCTGACTGTACTGATGAGATTTTGAACGGATATAGTAGTTCACGCAATCCCACGAAGAAGCACATTATGCTCAAGGGCGCAAGGAAGGAAAGAGAGGATGGTCATGACATAGAGCATCCTATTATTAAGAGGAGAAATGGGGATGGAGATAATGGTAGGGGTGGTGGGGATAGTCTTAGGCCTAAGGTTACTCTAAAGCCCACCACCAGTGGGACCCATTAGAGATTGTGTATATGTAATTAAGTTGTATAGTTTAAGTTAATAATATATTTTTTCATATTATTTTCTTAAATATAATTAATTATCTTAGTCTTTATTATCATTTATTAATAACTAGTGCGACACCCTAAATTAATTATGAAAAAAATATCGACATATTCGAAATAAAGTAATGCCTATAAAACACTTAAACCTAACGATAACAAGTTTCTGAACAAAACTTACTTCGGGGCACTTCACAACCCCTAAAACGACAATCCAAATGTTTAGGTATACTTGATGTATTAAGCCTACATTATTGTACGCAGAAAAAAGATATCATGTTCTATATAAAAAATTGATATTACGAAGTTTTGAGCCATGACTAATATTTGGTCAAAGTATGGAAAAAACATGAATTTCAAAACTTTGAAATTATACAAAGTGTGGGGAAAATAAAATTAACCCCTACTGTGCTGCTCAATAGGACTTAACTGTAGCCGTTACAGTTAAGTTCTATTGCGCAGGAAATTCCTGCGCAAAATGTACTTTTGTACCATTTTATTTTTTGCAGGTATTTTGAATCAAAAGTCCACTTTTGAGGTCATTTAAGTTGCGGACTCATATTATCTGAATTGACTTTCATAGTACAAATTTCACTCTTTATTTTAGATGATAAGAGTATTTTTTTCCCCTTTTTTCGACATAAGGGTAATAATTTTGCAAATAACTTTTACATATAAAAATCATACACGAGATTCGCATGGACATTTTCTTTTTGAACGTGGCAATAACTATTTTGCAAAGAGTCCATACTATACACCACCACATTATGGTAGGGTCCTTCAACTATGTAATTAAGTTGTAACGACCAATTTTCCCGTTTCAATGCAAAATGACAGATGGATGGCCCAAGCTGCAAGGGGAATGTGGCAAGAGCTATTATCTCCTTTTATTGACATCACAAAGAGTCATTTTTTTCAAAACATTGCATGATATTGTCTTTTCATTGCAAAATGCTTGAGATGTTCTTGCATTTCTAGTAAAATGGGGACTTTTGTGCAGGGACAAATATATCGTTCATGGTATAAGATTCATCAGTTGTCAATAGTTTTGATTTAAATTTTATTTAATAGGTATAAATTATAGATTTAAAACCTAATAATTTTAAGAAATTCGAATTCAGAATCTATAAGCTTTAAATTATGAATTTACCTTTACGATAATTCCCTTTATTACTCAACGATATAAACTTATAAATAAGTCATCATTGTGGACATGTGTTTATTATGGATTTTCCCACTATTTTTCTCTTTCATCTATATTCTCTATTTTTATTATTTAAAATTTAACTCCTTTTTTGCAACTTTAGTTGCTGTAAGTATCTGTTAGTTCTCTTTCATCCACCAAGAAAATGGAGAAGACAAACAAAAAACTTCAATAAACATAGTTGAGAATTCATCATCTTTTTTTGGTTCTTTAGTTCTGTTTAAAGTATGATATTCGATCTTCAGAATATTGTTTTTCAAACTAATTCTTGATTGATCTAGCATGTAGTAACGATTTTTTTTTATTTTATCAAAAGGTTTAGTTTTGATTGCAAGTTTTTTGGGGTTTTCTTTTTATTTTGAACTTATATATCATCTAACGAAAGAGAAAAAAAAATAGACTTGGTGAGATTGGGAAATAATTAATGTGAGTGGAAACAAGTAATTAACTATAATAAAGAATTTGTGACATGGACCAAAAGTGAGCTGTATGATATAAAAATTGGGTGGCCCCAATATGGAAAAGTTACAAAGGTATAATTGAACATGGTAGGCATGTGAATATGTAGACATATACCATGTGATCATCCATGTGGATTTAACCCTTTCAGTTTATCTGGCATTAGCTAGCAAACCACCCGAGTGGATTTTTCCTTTTCACCCTTCTTAGATGGTGTTTGTACCGACTTATTTTAAGTATTTTTTTGCTTTTAAGTTCATTTCTAATTTTTGAGGTGTTTGAGTGAAATAAAAAATATTTTAAACACTTATTTTTAAGTTAAAAAGGTACAAAAATAAATCAAAAGTCAAAAGTTGAATAAGATCAACTTATGACTTTTAGCTTTTACCTTATATAAATCACTTTTAAAAAGTCAATTCAAACACCATC
Source organism: Anisodus tanguticus (assembly GCA_034509755.1). Lineage (NCBI taxonomy): Eukaryota > Viridiplantae > Streptophyta > Magnoliopsida > Solanales > Solanaceae > Anisodus > Anisodus tanguticus. The sequence continues at coordinate 38,617,999 of CM067552.1, forward strand.
TTAGCCTTACGAAGGAAAAAATTATTTTAGTCAAAAAATAATTATTGTTAAACTAATTGAAAAGGTAGAGTAATTTGCAATCCACAATTCTTTAGATAGCCTATTATATGGAGATTTTTCTTTATAGAGGTAATGTTTGAGCTTGTTTGTGCACGACTAGTACATCAAATATATGTTATTTTTCACGAATACACGTATTAAATAATTTTATTCACCAAATTTAGATCGATGAAAACAGTTCATCTTATATTTTTTTTTTTGGTATCTTTACGCGGATTTACCACCCTAGTCTACCATATATGTTTCACCAACTTTACTTATGGAGAATTTGGGTCTACACTTTTTAATTAGTTTTGCAGATGTGCGGTACCGGTAATGAGATTCTAATTAATTAATTTGAATTTTCATTGCGTAAGACTTATTTAAAGGAGAAGCATTGTCTACCACTACTTATTTTATATTCAAGAGTTGAATTCAAAACCTCTAATTAATAATGATGAATTTACATCTCATTGTGACCCTCGATACTACATTTTTAAGTGAACATAACTACATATAAATTTCAAAAAATGAAAAAATAATTTGGGGTGGGGACATGTCGTGAATAGTTGAGAGAAGTTAGAACTATATTCAAATAACACTAAAAATCAAATATTTTTCCCAATATATAAGAATTATAATGAAGGAGGCCTGTTAACGAGGTTTTATTATAACTTGTTGAAAGTTTTAGCCACCCTTTGAATTAGGATGTTCACAATATGTTATTTTGGCCCTAACAAGAATCAAAGGTTTATTACTAACATCATATCATCATCTTCAATGTGCTCTTATTTCTAATCATAACTAAGCTATTTGCCCTTAAAAAGGGAAATGTAATTTCACTTCCTCACATATCAAAATTGCATAATGAAGTTACTTATGATTGTGGATTTATAATTCTTATTACTATTGAGTTAAATTTGGTATTGAGCTAACTAGGCTATAAGGTTCATTTTCTCTATATAATATTAGCGTCCCGTCTTTGATTTGGGACCCAATGTTCAGTCACTTATGTTAAGTTATTTAACTCTACGCTCCAGATGTCTTGTTTCGGGTGTATCGGACAATGTTATAATTTTACATCAGTTAAGTGTACATGTCATATTTCTTATGTAATGGTTGACAATCTTCACACTTCAACTGCTGATTTCCTTTTCAATGCATTTTATAGTTCATAAGGTAGAAGATTGCGAGTCTCAATTTTAAGAATACCAAATTATACAACAAATTCAACAATATTAAATCAATTTTCTTGAGACATGTGAGGTTATCGGCTTTTGAGATTTAGTTAATTTGACAACTAGAATATGAAAATGTTTTTAGAAGACAAGTTTGAGAAATTTAATTTGTGTTGTTTGGATTAGTTTTGGAGAAATGTTTTTCACGAACTCTCATATCAATTTTGAGAAACTACGTATATATATTTTTTTCAAAAAGGATTCTGATTGTTCTTAGTCTCCAAAAAACATTCAGAACAACATTTCATTCTGATTTTCATAAAACCAAAATTTATTTTTTAAACCAAATAATTGTGTTGGAAAAACTTTTCTAAGACAAACACTAGAAAAGTATACAACCTAATTTCTAATTAAAGGACAATGCTGGGGGTTGTCTAGAGGTAATCAGATAGATCAATAAATAATTATAGTGTGATTAAGAAGCTATAGACAAGCATGTGAAGAGATATAATTGCAATCTAATGTAGTTCTGTGAGACAACTTTAATAACACACATGAAAAGTGTTGGAAATTTGCCTTTGGTGGGAGTTGCATCCACCCATCTTTAATGACTTAAACACTAGGGTTCCGCATGTTGGACACTTTGATTCTTCACACGTGCATAATATACTAAGTGAGTAGATGACCATATGGCCAAGGATCATCAAATTTCGTTGAGAAATGAAAGAGATATTGGTCAACGAAGTGAGGTGTTTGAAGCATGAAAATGTGGTATAGACCAATTCTCCCTCATTGGTGGGGGAAGAAAGATTTGTTTAGTTTATAAGGAGGGAGGACCTAGATGTGTTTTGGTTCAAGGCTAAGTCCACACGCCCGTCCTGTCCGGTCCAGGCTCAGGTCATGGGCTTTGGGCTTCTAATATATCTTTTTGGACCCAAATTGCTTCATATTTACAGTTTGATCTTTGAAGTTTCAGGTAAGATAAAATTGGAAAGAGAACTTGTGACTCTTGGATTGGTTTTTGAAACGTTAAACCTCCATTAATCTGCACATCAATTCAGTCATTTACTTGGCTGAATAACTCCTCACTAAAGCTCCAATACGTTGCACATTTAATTCAGTCATTTACTTGGCTGAATTACTCCTCACTAATTGTCATTACATGGCCATTAATAACAATTAGTTGGGCAGTTGATAAGTCCCCTCCATGCACTATATATTGAAGCCTTTGGCTCAATTGTTGAGACTACACACAGAAAATGAAAAACAGAAAATCTTCCTACTACTTTCCAGCATCATTTCATTACACTAAGTTCTTCAAAGTAACACTTGAGTTTCCTTTGCTCATTTGTTCAGTTGTTGTTTTATCTTGGGAGACTATTGTCCATAACGTAAAAGGATATATATGGGACAATCTTGTCTTAAAGACAGAGTGCCATCACTCGACCCAACAAATCAAAGTGCTTGTAATCTCAGTTTGTTGTTTCAGTTTGTTGTAATTTCATTTTGTTGTAATAGTTAGCAGTTACTTATTTCCCGTTTCCTACCACTACCACTGTTGTAATCAACAAAAAGATGTTGCTTAATATGTTACTTATCAAATGATCAAATTATTAAACTTACAAAAGTCATAATGTAATATCCACATGCCTTTGTTTACTAACTATATATTTTGCATCTATACATGCCTCCAACTATAGAGAATACTGTCAAATGAATTTAAAAAATGCTATCAAATGATTAAATAAAGATTTACAGAAAATAAATTTCATTTATGGTGAAATTGTCATATTTTGTTGGTCAAATTTTTGAAAAAATACTTTTGTTGAAAATAAGTTCCTTAAAAAAGAAGAAAATGACTTCCTTGTTGAAGTAGGGGAAACAAGTTCAATAAGTGGCATTCCACTCCTTCTCGTCCTCCAATACATACCATCACACCTCCACCCACATAGCCTCCACCCCCACCGCCCCCAAACCCCTATCCTGATCCTCACCCTCATAGACTCAAAGGCAAAGCCAAATTTTTTTGTTTATGAATACCGGATCAGACCATAATTTATTTTACTTACTTAGTTTTGAATAGATTACTTATATATATTAAATAAACTTTTAAATATAAATACAAGATTTAAGAAAAACTTACTGAGTTATACAAACCCGTAACTCAAATGGTAGCTCCTCCCCGACTCATAGTGTTTGCCAAAATTTTATATATATGCTTGTGGGATATATAGTATTTCCTGCTTACTTGCCAAATACTATCAAATAGTCAGTAAAATAAAAATACTTATTTTTAATACCAACCACACCCTATATATATTTCAACCCTTACCTAAGCAGTTGGAAATTTTGGACAGAAATCATAATGGATTGGTGTACATAAAAAAGATTAAAATCATCAACAATATGAAAAGAGAATATTCAATTGACGATCCCAATAACATATTATCCATCCTATCTCAATCATATCAATCATATTGTAATTATAGCATATTCTTAGGATAACCTAGATTGATTGTGTATAATTGTATATATATTGTATACTTGGCATGAAATAAACTCATGAGATTAATTTCCTTTACCTGAAACGAAGGTCTGTAAGGATTTTATTATGAAATAAGAAACAAGAAAGGAGTTTTACTTCAGAATCAAGTTTTAATAGTATTATTCACACGAGATTTACCATACTAACACCAAAACATAGCTATACACCAGACCTGTATTGTAGCTCAAGAAATGCCATAACGCCTATCTATGGCTGCGGCTGGACGAGCAGGCGTACGGTCATCTTTAAGTATGGCCATCCAAGTGTTATTATGACTCATGGTGATATGAACTGTCAGAATTTGAATCTAAAACCTTACTTATTCAATTCATATTCTCAAAGCATTCTTAGACAGTATAGGCTATTAGCCTATCATGAATGATTTAAACAAAAAAAAAATTAAAAGGGAGGGAGGTATACCGAAGCTGTAACCAGGAGAGAGTATGTGAGAGAACTCCAATGTTATTAATTCAAAGGAAATTTACAGTGCTCTTTTTTTCTGTCCCTCTTCTCAATGAATGAATCCCCTTTTATAGATTAAGGCGGACTTCAAATCATTTTACAATTTGTAAAATAAACAGTAAAGAATCTACATTATTACAAAATGTTAAACAACTTTACAGAAAGTAAAACTTTGCAAAAAGAAGATAGTGACATCTTATCTTCTGAAAGGAAAAAAGTAAATAAAACAAACGACTTTAATAAAGTCGGAATAACTTTTAATAAAGTTAATGGGGCCGAATGTGACATTCCGTTGTCCTCTTCCATTATTGATGAATAATGGGTCCCTTTACTTTATTCCTTCATTTTCTCTTTTCCTCGTGAAGTCTGATCTTCTTGTCGGGCTTTGGCCTTTTCCTTGACTGCTTCAATTAAGCCGTCAAATAAATCTATGGTGGATGGCTGGTAAGAATAGTCTTCCATTGGCTGAGAGTCTTGGAATAGATTGTCCTCATGTGCTTCTCTCATGGAAGCAGTTGATGTCTCCGAATAGGGGTTTTCATCAATTTTTTTAGCAAAATTCTTGACAATGTCTGCTTTTATCTTATCGAGATATGCAGTCATTAATTCTTCCTCTGAGGCATGAGGATTCTTCATTTTAATATATTTTTCTAATTTAGAAAAAATGGAATCATCTTCTTTGGATTTTTTTTAATATTGTCAATAGTCCTTAGGCTTTTTAACAAAGAAGTAATTTATTCTTCTAACTCCCATCCATATGTGCGAGCTGGGTTTTCCACATCTTTGTCTAATAATTTAGACCAAAATTTGCAGAGAAATTTTCTTTTAGGGCATAAAATACCTTGTGAATTCCTTCCTGCTTCAGGAATCCATTTCCAGATCCATGGGGTTCCAGTTTGCATAAAAACATTAGAGATGCAGAACCTTCGACATAGTCAGAAGGGTTTTCAGGAGAGACACATGGTGTTAGTTGTATCCATTACTTATAGTAATTTATATAGGGTGATGGTAGAATCTGAATTTCAGGTCCAATAATATTCCACCATGGGAAAATCCAGCCTAGTAGTAACTGGCCGTTTTGGCTGTTCTTGAATATTTCTGGATTTAATTTAATCCACCAAGTATGACCTTGCTTCCTGTTTTCGTAATAAAAAACATAAACAAAAGCATCAATGTAGTCATAGTAGTTAAAGACTAACTTAATGTCAGTCCTTGGAATAATAAATTCTTTTGATCGAAATGGGTTAATTCTCCACTCGTATGGAGATATAATTTTCTTCAAATAGAACTTTGAATAGCTCTTTTCCACCCCTGGTTTATGCTCTGGGTAGGAAGTGATTTCAGCAGTACTTGTAGCTGTGAGGATATATTCATAGTACATCCTATTTTTTCCTTCTTGAAAAGGGTGTTAGAAATTTTCTACATATCGATTCATGAGAATCCAGGGGTCATTCAGATAATTTTTATCTTCATGAGTTAATAGGAGAATAGTCTCCTCATGGGGTCGAACCAAATATTGGTTTCGATCTTCCTCTTATTGTAAGAGTTTCTGGGCATATGAGCCCTGCTGGCTAGAAGAAGCTTGTTCTACTAGTTTGACCTTTGGAATAGTCCTAGGGTCTGTTCTTCCTCGACCTCTGCCAGAGCCGCGACCTCTTCCTCTACTCCGATAAGGGGTAGGTGTTGTCCATTCTAGACGCATTTTATCTCTGTAAAAATTCACGAGTAAGAAAGTCAGGGAGTGAATTATCTTCACCTTTAAGATATTAGATTTTAAAATCAAATGGGGCTAAATGTGCCTGCCATCTGGCAAACATTTGTTTGGAAACATCATGTTTAAAATCTTTTTGGAAACATCAAGAATTTCTTTAGCTATAGTAGCATAGTTCTTTTGACTATTACTCCATTTTCCGAAATTATATCGAACCAGATATTCTTGTTTAGTTTGGGGATTTTTCTGTTTCAGAATTCCTCCATAACCAATGTCAGAAGCATCTGTTTCGATAATCTTTCCCCAATTTGGGTTGGCAAGCATAAGACATGCCAAAGCTTGTGCATTATTTTTTATCTTCTTAACTGCTTCAGTATGAACATTGGTCCAGGGACTGGCAGATTTCTTCAGTCTGTCATATAAAACAGTTGCATCTGTAGATAAATTTTTATAATAAGGAGCAATATAATTAAGGCTCCCTAAGAATCTATGTAATTGCGTTCTGTCAAGAATTTCATTAGGAAACTTAGACGCAAAATCAATACTTCTATAAATTGGGATAATATTTCCCTTTTCAATATTATGACCAAGAAATCTAATCTTAGTCTGAAAGATCTTCATCATAGGTTTAGAAATAATAGACCATTGGAGATAACAATTTTTTTGAAAATATCAAGATGCTTAATATGATCTTGTATCGTTTTTAAATAGACAAGTATGTCATCAATATAAACAATTATAAAACCACTATAAGGGGTAAAAATGTCATTCATGACATGTTGGAATTTGGAGGGAGCATTCTTTAATCCGAAGGGAATGACATTCCATTCATAATGTTCGAATGGAACTGTGAAGGCCGTTTTGTACCTGTCAGGTTCATGAACCTGTATCTGCCAAAAACCTGATTTTAAATCAAATTTTGAAAAAATATTAGATTGGTATAACCTATCTAGTAAATCCTTTTTATTGGGAATGAGATATCTAATCCATTTTAAAACTTTGTTTAAAGGTTTGTAGTTAATAACTAATCTTGGAACTCCTCGTTCCTGTTCTGCATGTTTATTAACATAGAACGCTGTACAACTCCATGGGGAGTTTGAGGGACGAATCAACCTTTTCTCTATTAGAGAAGCAATCTTTTTTTTGCAGATTTCCAGATATTCCATATTCATCTGGCAAGGTCTGTCCTTGGTAGGAATGTTATGTTCCTGAAAATCTTCCTCATAGAGGAGTCCAACGATGTGTTTCTTTCTGTTCCAGAAAGCTATTGGCAAATCATTGCAAATAGAAATAGCAAAATTATGTCCTATTCCTTTGATTTTATCCTGTAACTTAGGATTAGTAAGTTGATCATCAATATTGTGAATCATTAATTCTTGTTGCAGATAATCCAAATGTTGCTTCTTGTTTTGCACAAGGTTAATAAAGCTGATAGACTTGTAAGAGGCTATCCAGGGGAAAGATATGATCTTTCCTTCATGAGTTCATGAAAAACCCTTTTCGGTAACATTGTTAAGAGGCATTAATCCATTAATAAAAGGTATGCCCAAAATAACATCATTAGCTAAATTTTTAACTAATGTAAAAGAGTGTTTAATGCAAACCTTATCATGGCAAATGTAATCACTAGACAATTTGTACGAGACCTGAAAATTGCTTTCATCTGCTCCTGATACTTTCCGATTAGTCTTGGTAAAGTATTTAGTGGGGATGAGACCTTCCCTGATGCAGTTGACATCTGCTCCTGAATCAATGAGTGTAGGGACATTTTTGAAAATGGTTCCTTCCTCAATTAATAAATTGATTTGGGTGATCCATCTCTGGCGAGAAACCATACTGATAGCTCCCATGAGATCATCATTAACAGGCTCACTAAAAGTGCTTGGCTGTTCAATAATAGGAGTATGTCCTAATTGTTCCGAAATCTCCGGCTCCTTTTCTTGATAGGAGATAGATTCTAATAGAGTAACTCTATTTTCCAAACCACCGTAATATTTATTTAACTGAGTTATCTCAAGCTTGAGATCATGGATCTCTTCCTTTAATTGCTGAGTAGTCCAAGGATTATCATAACCTCTCTTCTTTTGCAACTCAGTCAAGATTTCTGAGAAATTATACGGATGATCAATCCTTGATTTGATATTACGAGGAGTCTTATCCTTTTATTGAGCTTTAAGTAAAGCTTCTAGGATTTTGGCCTTCTGGGCATCTCCTGGAATATCCTTTAGAAGATCATTAATTTCTTCTCCATTAATGACACTAATATTGAAGCTAGAGAATTGGGCTTGGAGTTTATAAAACTCGTCATCAGTGTTTTCATCCTTGACTACCTGACAATTCTTGGAGGTACAAACACAAGCATTTTCCTCCTCAGAGGAGGATGAGTAGGGATCTTCCGAATCCGTACTCCAAGGCTCTTCTGAATCATCTGATTCATCTGATGAGACAATAACTTTCATCAGAGCATCTTTGATGCTATCATCGATTTTGAGAGCTTTGATTTTATCAACCTTTTTCTTTTTACACTGGTTGGCGTAATGACCTGTTTCTCCACATGCATAGCAAGTAATGGTCTTATTAGTCTTTTTCTTTGGGACATAGCCCTTTCTCTCATTTTTGGCTCTTCTCTTCGCAGCTTTCTTCTTGTAAGAGTCCGATTTGTATTTCTCGTAATACTGCTTCTTATGCAGTTTAACCGCATGCTTTCTCTTCTACCCGTTATTCTGGGATGAGGTAGGTTCGTCCATGGTGAACTGTTGACAGAATTCTCCTAATTGAGTTTTCTCAGTTAGTCTTTGCTTCTTAAGCTATCTCTGCAATTTTATATCATTACATAGGGCTAACCCTTCTTCCATGCACCTGCCTATGAGATGGCCATAGGAGAACTTATGCCATGGAATTTGTGAATTCGGAGATTCTTTTCTCAGGGTTCTTTTAACCTTCTCTGCAAAGAGATGAGGGAGGCCATCAATGAATCTGGCCTTCCAGAAACTATTGCTAGCTTCGGGGAGGTTGAGCACCCTATTGAGGAAAAGATGTTAGGGTTGGGCATCTGTGGTTCTGAAGCCGAGTCCTGATGTTGTCATAAATGGTAGAATAATTTCCTGTAAATTGATCTAAAATGGTTAGAACAAGGGTATAAATCGAATTAGGCTTAAGCTCACTACCAATTTGCTTTACAGCATTAGTAATCTAAGCTTTCTGTTCTATGGAGAGATAATTATCCCACCATGTTTTAAGCTGTCCTGTAAATCCTACAGTAATCATTTTTGTGATGCTAGCTTCAGATTGATTATTGCCTTTGGCAGCTGCTGCGTACATAAGCATCTTATGACAAGTCCTGAAAATCTGACTTTCGGCGCCACCATCAATATTCCACTCAACAATCTCAGTGCCAGTATAGGCAGCAGGATCATTTTTCCATGCTTGTTCCCCAAGCAAGACATCTATCGAAGTGGGTCTCAGGTAATAATAATTCTCCGAGGTAAGCTTGGGAGTCCAATTATTTCCTCTTTTCATGGCAGCAATACAAGCACTGCTGCGGGTTCCAGTATATTCTGTGTTGACCATTCCAACAACAGTTTTGGAGGTGGACTCTTTATCAGGTGATACTTTCATTTTATCACGGAATTGAGTTAACAAATTCTCAATATTTTTAGATAAAGGATTTGTCTGCTCTTTTGCCAGGTTAATCCCTTCCATGGATGTAGGAGGCTGGATGTTGGCACGGGTCTCCAAGGGTTTTGGAAGTTGTTCTTTCTCTGGAACAATTTTAATTATCTGTTCTTCAATAAGGGAACTAAGTCTGTCGACCTTATTTTATAATAAAGTCATTTGTTCACCAAGAACTTAAGATACACATTGGTGTGGTTACTTTGCTTAAAAAGACTGTTCAAATGACCGACTTGAACACCATGTAGAAGAGTTCCTTGAATCAACTTCAAATAGGGTTGAGCATGTAAATCATTGTTACTGCTATCCTTTTTTAAAGAAAAAGGTTCATCAGGAGGATAAAGACTTTTGAGGACTTTTTTAGAGTACAAATGCCATTGCCTTTCTATAACATTGATATTAAGCAAAGCATAGTCTTCCACAAACCAATTAACAAATCTTTTGAAAGTCTACTTGGTCTGTAATTCTTCGTAAAATTGATCTCTGATAGAACATTGTTCTTCTTTCGTGAAAAAGGTAAAAAACCAATTACGGAAAGACAAATAATCTGGACCATTGAATTCATTCTTAATGATCTTGCGTAAACCAGAACCTGGACTATAATCCAGTCAGCAATCATAACTAATTATGTCAGGATTATTAGTCATCACGAAAATAATCAGGATTACTGTTGTCTGTCGGAACTTCAACAGGAATCTGGTTTTCAACCTTTATTTTGTCAACTTTTTCCTCCTGAGAGACTTCTGAGGGGGTGGTGATTTTAGAAAGGTTTTCATCTACTTTAGATGTTGAAGTCTAGCAGTAGACATACCAGGTATGTCATCCAAAGGAGATATGTAATAATGAGATGACAAAGATCTTCCTAATTTAGGCTGCTTAGAAAACTGAAGGCGGATGTTGCCATCAGTGGTCTGGATCACATGAGCAATCTAGGAGTCTATCCTGGGGTGAACCGGGATAGCTTTTTCAATTAGCCAATCTTCGGGATAATTAATTTCATCCCAGCTTATAGGTCTTCTGGTAGTGATCTTAGACCTCTTGGCTAGATTAGTCTCAATCAAGACTGTCTGTCTATTTTTTTTGTCATCCATAATCTTACAGTTAGGATTCATGGTGTCTAATACTCGGAAATAGATACAGTAACAGATACACATAACTTCTATTTCAGGCATGTAATTATACCCATTAGCTTTCACATATAAAGTTAAAGCATGCAATTTATTTGGATCAGACAAAGATAAAGTTAGATTAGGTCTGACATTAAAATATACTGGGCCATAGGCTAAACTTGACTAAATAGCACTCATAAGAGATTGCTTCCTGTTTAAGTTTCTGGCATCTCTCAGAACAGTCATAAAGCTTTCTGGCAAACCTTCCAAGGTTAAAGGTTTAAAAGCAATTTGCACTAAACCTACATGCAAAAATTTGTAATGCAATTTTTGATATCTATCAATATATCAGTATCATAAAATAACTGGATAGTTTTTTCTTGGTTATCCATTTGGACAGATTATTCGATCGTCTTTATGATGTGACGATTTCGGAGGTTTTTGAAAATACCGAAATTATAAATTTCTTTTGTATGAACAAATGGAATGGTCCATTTGTTCAAAGCATCAAGCTGTTGCGAAAGTTCATATTCTTCCGTTCTAGCGTTTTTGACATTATGCTTAAGCCGAAACCACCTTCTTTTTGGCCTCCTCCTAACCCTAACCCTAGAACAAACCTAGCCGAAAACTACCCTCCCACCAATTAGTAATTTCGGCCCTCTACAAACAAACCCTAATTAGGGTTCTTCATCTCCCTTATTCTACACACCAAAATAATTCTTTTTTACGCTTTTTTCTTGTATTTTCTTGGGCAACAATGGCTGACAAACAAAAATTTCATCCCACTCTTGTCGTAAACAACGTCAAGAATTTTATTCCTATTACCCTTGAGATGAAAAAAGAGCAATATTCTTCTTGGGCGGAGGTGTTTAAAATCCATTGCCGAGCATACGAGGTTATAGACCATATTATTCCTTCTAAGTCTTCATCAGAGACCACCGTTGTTGATCCAAATTTATGGTCTCGTTTAGATGCTATAATCCTTCAATAGATTTACGGCACAATCTGCAATGACCTTTTGCACACCATTTTGAAACCGGACTCTACGGCTCAATAGGCTTGGGAACATTTACAAAATATTTTTCAAGATAATAAAATTTCTCGGGCGGTATATCTTGAAAACCAATTCACCAATGTAAAATTGGATGATTTTTCAAATGTCTCCATATATTGCCAAGAGTTGAAAATGCTTGCCAATCAACTTTCAAATGTTGGTGCGTCGTCCACAAATCAAAGGTTAGTTCTCCATGATTGCGGGATTGACCCCTTTTGACCCATTATTTTGTCAGTTTGAACCATTATTTTGCCTGTCCTCCACCTCGACCCTACCGCAGGAGGCAACAACTGCGGCCAACAGGGTCAAAACAGACTCCACTGGCAACAGCCCAGCTAGCCGGCTGGCGGGCAGTGGGGGCATTACCCACCGTGGGCCTGGCAGCCACAACAGTGGGTTGCCCCACCCTGTTCGTATCCCACGGCTCAGTGGGCCAGACCTTCTCCCGCCTCTGGATAGCCCAGGGTTCTTGGCTCTCATCCTCAATAAGCTTTTGTAGCCCATGGACCATCTTCCGCAGGTTATGCTCCGACATATATTGAATAGGACATGAATACATAAATCTAAGTGTTCCCGACGATTTGTGGTACATGGACACTAGGGAAATGTCACACATGACGGCATATCAAGATAATCTCTCGTCTTATTTTAATATGAGCAGAAATAAAAATATTGTTGTTGGCAGTGGGCATGAAATTCCAATTCGTGGTATTGACCATTTAAATTTTCCCCCTCCTTACCTATCTTTACATTTGAAAAGTATCCTACATGGACCCAAAATAATTAAAAACTTGGTATATGTACGTCGTTTTACTACTGACAACAATGTTTCTGTTAATTTTGATCCGTTTGGTTTTTCTATGAAGGATTTTCAGACGGGGATGCCACTAATGAGATGTAATAGCACTGGAGACTTATATCCCATCACCACCACTACCAACAACCAAATCACCAATCCATCAACCTTTGCAGCTATTTCTCCTATTTTATGGCATAACCGATAGGGACACCCGGGAGCACCCGTGTTCAATATTCTTAGAAATAATAATTTTGTTGCTTGTAACAAACGTATGGACTCTTCAGTGTTCCAGGCTTGTGTATTTGGGAAGCATGTTAAACTTCCTTTCATTATCCACTTCAAAAACGCTTATGACATTTGATCTTATGCATTGTGATTTGTGGACATCCCCGATTTTAAGTTCAGCAGGTCATAAATATTATATGCTTATTTTGGATGATTATTCAAATTTTCTCTGGACTTTTTCCTTAGGACAGAAATCGCAGGTCTTCACCATTTTTGAACAATTTAGTATTTTTATCAAAACTCAATTTGACAAATCCATTAAAAGTTTTCAATGTGACAATGAGATGATTTATAAATGTCCAATTTAAAGAATTTTGTCACCAAAATGGAATGTCCTTGCGTCTTTCATATGCACATACTTCTCCTCAAATGGGAAAACTGAAAGAAAAAATCGAACAATCAACAATATAATATGCACACTTCTTGTGCATTTGTCCACACCACCGGTCTTTTGGCATCATGCACTTCAAAGGGCCACATATGTTTAAAATATTCTTCCTAGCAAACTACACTCAAACATATCACCTACACAAATGTTGTACCATCGTCTTCCTTCTTATACACATTTGAGGGTTTTTGGGTGTTTGTGTTATCCCTTGTTTCCATCCATAACCATTAACAAACTTCAAGCCCGTCTCTTTGTGTCTTTTTGAGATACCCACAAAATCATAGGGGATATAAGTGTTATGATATGACGAATGGGAAAATTAGCATCTCTCATAACATTGTTTTTGATGAGTTCACATTCCCATTTGCTAAATCTCACGTGGCATCCTCACCTTCATACGAATTTTTGGACGACGGAATACATCCAATTTTACATCACCATCTCAATGCCAAACTCATACTGGACTAGCCCAAAATACATCACCAACTATAGCAGCCCTTCAACGAAATGGGACTGGGCCAGTCCAAATTGAGGAGCCCACTGCCTCCTCCTCTTCGGCCTCAGCCCAGTCCACGTTACGTGATTAGAAGGCCCACAGGAGGGAGCCCACTGCTCCCTCATCCGTGTCCCCAACTAGGCCAACAGGCCCAACTCTTCTAGCCCAAAATCTAACCCCTCATCGGCCCTATTCCCAAACCACAAACCCATTGTCCTAGCCTTCGGTTTTGGCCCAACATCGGACCTCCCATCAACCTAATTCACAAATTGAAAGTCCACTGCCCTAGCCTTCGGTCTTAGCCCAACCTCGAACCATTGAAACCCGTGCCATGCATAGGATTTTTTGGCCCAAGCGTCAGTTTAACCTAACATCTTCGGTCCAACCATCACCTCTTCCCAAAAATCCCAAAGTGGACCTATCAGACGCGAATTGGAAAACTGTCATGTTAGACGAAATTGATGTTCTTATTAAAAATAAGACGTGGGAGTTAGTGCATCGTCCATATAATGTGAACATAATACGGTCTATGTGGGTTTTCTGTCATAAAAAATATGATGGCTCTTTTGCAAGACACAAAGATCGTCTTATTGGTGATGGCAGGTCTCACCAGGTTGGCGTGGATTGCGGTGAAACATTCAGTCCGGTAGTTAAGCCAGCAACTATCAGGATTGTTCTTAGTCTGGCTCTATCAAAATTAATGTTCATTCATCAGTTGGACGTCAAGAATGCCTTTTTGCATGGTCACCTACAGGAAACAGTTTACATGCACCAGTCTTTCGGTTTCCGAGATCCTACACATTCGGATTATGTTTACTGTTTGCGGTATTTCTAGATGCTATGCAAGTGTACGTATCGCAATTTGTAATAAATTTCGGTAAGATCGAGTATCGTCCACATAGACTGATTTATCAAGTACCAATTAACTAATCCTTAGTTTCTATTTGGCTAACAAATATAAGGAATGATTTCTAATTAAAGAATTAACAAACTAACATGAATTTCTAGAATAAAATAGCAATGAAATCACACGAAATTTAATTCAATAATGAAGGAATTAGGGTTTCCAATGTCCTCGTCTTTCCACTCTATCATTCATTAATGCAAGACTAACTATTCTTCTTCTTATTAAGATAGCAGGTTAACTGAGATGTTCTATATTCCGGTTAGGATATATAAAGACTCAACCTAAGTGGGAACTTTCTATATTTCTATGATAAGTTCTACCACATAGGAGGATTAAGATCAATAACCTAAAACGCTACACAGGCGGTCGTGATACTTTCGTTCAAGATTAAACCTACGTCTAACCAACTATAGCATATTCAATTCTCCCTTTTCAGATCTTGATTTGAACTCATAATTATCATTCAATAAACGCAAGTTGAATAGATTTTAATAGGTGAAGAAGAACATTAACAATGCATTAAATCATACTAGAGTTTCAAGTGATTCAACGGAAAACCCTAATAAAAGTAATTAGCTCATAGACATTCTAAGAACTCATCAATTTAATATCCAACATAAACTGAATTTAAACAAAGAAAAGGAAAAGAACTTGAACAATAGATGTCTCTAATGGCTCCTTGTTCTCTTGTTTCTTGTCTCCAAAGTGTCCCCCTTCAGAAAAACGTCTCCTCAAATATATATCATGAAAAACCCCCCAAAATGGACCTTTCTGCCCTTGTTAAATTTAGGTTTTTCACTGCACTGACGTCGTCGGCACCGCGGCTCAGCTATTAGAGCGTCGCGGCGCTAATTCCCCTGCCAAACATCTTCGCTCACTGCCAAAGGGGCGTCGCGGTGCTGATGTTAGGCGCCGCGGCTCTTCTGCTTGTAGCACCGCGGCCCTCTTGCTTGTTATGTCCAAACTTCATTTAAATTGCTTTCCGAGCTTCCCAAGGCTTCTTTGACTCATTTCTTGTGACCAACTATGCATTTTTATCCTCAATGACCGCCTATTTCCTTTGGATTCACCTTATTCCTTTCTGAATCGCTTAAAACCTGGAAACATACAACACACGCATAATACTGCACAAAATAACTAAACGACAAACAAAAAACTCCCTAAAACATACTCTAAAACAATACTAAAATCTACCTAACAAACACCCCCAAACTTAAACTTTACTCATCCTCGAGTAAAGAACTCTAGACACCCTAAAAATAAAAACACACAAACTCAAACAAAATGAATCAAGTCAACCACAATAGATTATGCCTCGAAGATCATGAACAACGTGCAATAAAATCTTCCGGAACATTCTAGCCACTAATTTTCTATCTAGAATTTCAAGCCGGATAATCCTCAAATTTGCTTAAAGTTATTAATGCATATGATCACTCAACCATGATGATTGACTTAAATAAGTTTTCAATATCAGTTTATGCATAGTGAATTCTCACCAACAGTCCATCAAGCCAAAGTTCTATAGGCTTGCTAACTTGCTATTCTCCACTAATTTAGACAACACATGCTCAAGAATCAGTAGGAATTTTATAGGTTATGACGATAGGCTTAGGCACGGGTAGATAAAATTTCATTTAGGCTCAACATTACCATAAGCATATAAACCAACCAACCAAACTTGATATCCATATTATAACCCAAAAGCAATCCCCACTTTTTCTTTACCCAATTTTTCTTTTCTTTTCGAACTACACCCCCAAACTTGTTTTTCAATGTATGTACAAGGTAGTGTAATATATTCCCATTTTTTTCAATCCTTTGTTCTTCTATTGATAGCACCCAATCTAAGATAACAATTACAAAGTGTCAATCCCCCAGACATATACTTATATGCTCATAGAATTCAAGAGAGGGAAAATATTTGTAAAGGATTTCAAGTAGGCTCATAATAGGTGTCAATCAAAGAATGGTTACTTAAGGCTCAAAAAGGGTAACTAGGGATTAATGTAATCAAGGGTAGCTTGAAAGGCTCAATCGTTCCAAAAATGACCTAAATTATCTTCCTAAGCATGCATCATCTATGATTTCGTCTCAAATAGCAAGCAAACAAGTTCTAGGACTTTCCACCATCTTTCCTCAAATCAAAATTCAATTATGCATAAACTAATATTTAAGTACACGAAAATCACCAATCATGATCAAGTTTTCATACTTATTAATAATTAAAAGAAACTCAAGACCTATCCAACTTAAGCACACAAATTTATGCATTTCATGGCTATCAATTTCATCCAACTCTATCACATGTGTACACTCAATCTCATGGGCTATTATTATCAACTTGATTCATTGACACAAGACACTCAAACACTGACACTAAAACTAAGACACTAACAATAAACAAACAACTGAATACAAATAATTAACACACAACAGTAAGACTCCCCCCAAACCTATTCAACACATTGTTCCCAATGTGATAAGTAAAGCAAGAGTAAGAAGACTTACAAAAAAAACTGCAGCTAAGCGATTCAAAATGGTGGTGGATGATAAGGCGGCTGGTACATTAGAGGATATCCAAGAGAGGACTATACATTAGAGGATATCCAAGAGAGGACTAAGTGTTGTCGTCATCCATGGACCAGTTATACATGAATGAGTTTATTTGGTCGACACTCGTGACCTCATACTCATGTCTTTGTTGCATGTAAGTGTCCATATATTGCTGGTGTTGGATGAGATACTGGTTCTGTTGGATAATGTACTGGTTTTGTTGGAAAAGTTGATCCAACCTCTGCGTGTGGCCATCCTCAATCGCCAAATGAGGTGGCTGACTGCTCTGTCCAGGCTCTCCGGCTTCTTTATCTTGCTCCCTCTGGTGGCGCTTTGGCCGGTTGCGATTGTCTTCTCCAGGTGTAGGGTCTGAATATGAATTGACCATTGTTCGGGTTAGAGGATTCTGCACTCTGCCTTTTATATCATTGCTACTCTCAGGCACTCCATGTGCGACACATAATGCAGTGATCAACGATCCATGCCCCAACCCTGCTGTTGTGTTCAGTCTGTATATCCAATTGAGGCTATTTTTTACAGCTCGACCCACATCTACTGAAAATCCTTTCATGATAGCATACACCAGCTTGATGCGATCAACTGGTATATCAGAGAAGTGTGTGGATGGAATTAGGCGGGCACTCACAAAGTAGAGCCAAGCTTTGGCAACTTTGTTGAATTGGCAGAGGAGCATGCATTTGGGGGCGTCATGTGTATATGTGAAATGGGCCCCTGGTTATCCTACCGTCTCAGCCACTTCAACCCAGTCAATTTTTGAATTCTTCCAAACCATGAAGTCATCTTCCTCATCTTCTTCTTCCTCCAGCAAATTTGTGACCCCACAGATGGCATTAATCGCTTCCGCCCCAACTGGTACTCTTCTCCCTCGTATGAAACAAATGTTATCTTATTTCTCTGGGTAGTTAGCATAGAATTCATATGGCCCTGATAGGTTCATCTACTGCATCTTCATATGGCGCAGTCTGGAATTCCATCCCCCTTTCCGGTACCAGGGAACGAGTACACAACTTGTTATACCTGTCTTGGGCATCCTTATTGGAAAATATTTTCTTATCATAATCGGCCCTTGGTGGTAGATTCATAGGGCCCCGAGAGGAGGATGTCTTGGAAGTAGCTCGTCGTGGACCCATTATTCCTTGTTTAGCAAATTTGGAGTTTTCAAATATCCAGCAGCACTTCCCCTTAAATCTTCCCAACAACAATTCAACTCTTCAACAATATATTCAATCAACCCATAATATCAATACTACAATTCAACCACTCCACAATAACACTTTTCCTCACAAGAATACAATCAACCCTCCAAATTTAGAATTTCTCCAAAATCATAAAAGAACACACAATAATTCTTCCAAACTTGAATGCAATACTTACCTTATGGCGAGAGAGCCTCAAGTATTGAAGATTTGAAGAACTTATGGAATACTTTCTTCAATGATTGGGATTTTAGGGTTTGGAAAGGGGATTTGGAGGAAAGTGTGGATTTAGAGTTAATGGAAGAATTGAGGAAAGAGAAGGGTTTTGTGGTGTGAAAAGGTTGTAATTTGAGAGTCAATGGGGTTAGAGAAGAGAAGAGAAGAGAAGGGTTTTTGTGAATTGTGGTTTGGGATAATGAGAAAAGGGTTCTTTTTCTTGGTTTTTAATCCTGGAATGTGCATGGGCACCGTGGCGCTATCTCGTATGCCGTAGGCGCCGCGGCACAGATATTAGAGTGATGCAGCGCTAATTCAATAGAAAAAAAACCTTTGCTCACTGCCTTCTAGGCGCCGCGACGCTAGTTCAACATGCGGGATTCTGACTTTTTCAACTTATTTCAACATCCCGCTTCGCATTTTCATCCCAATGCTGGCTCACAATTCACTTAACATAAATACACCTGGCAAAAAACATCAAGACAATGAGATTGTTCAAAATAAGATAAACAAAACAGAACTAAAATGTTGGGTTGCCTCCCAATAGCGATGTCGTTTAACGTCATTTAGCCGGACGCAGATTTCCTCTTCATTTTAAGATCTTTTTTCTTATCACCCCCTTCATAGTTGGGTTCAACCTCCTTTGCACCTCAATTGAAGGCCTGCTCTCATTGTCTTCGCATTGTGTTAATGCTCCTTCAAGAGCATCAGTACTCTTGAAGCTTTCCTCAGCAACCGTTTGGTCAATTACATCAATGGAAAAATAGTCGTCGCTTGCTCTGGGAGACGATATAGACTTGAATACATTGAAGACCACCTATTCGACCTGCACTCGGAGTCTCAACTCACCCTTCTGAACATCTATAAGTGCTTGCCCCATGGCTAAAAATGGTCTCCTAAGAATTATGGGCACATCAGCATCCTCCTCCATGTCAAGGACAATAAAATTAGCATGAAAAATGAATTTGTCCACTTTAACTAGCACATCCTCAATAATTCCCCGTGGATGCTTGAGTGAGCGATCTTCTAACTGCAAGGTAACTGTGGTAGGCCTAGCTTTACCCAAACCAAGTCTACGAAACACAGACAAGGGCATCAGGTTGATACTTGCTCCCAAATCGCACAGCGCATGCTGACATTCAAAATTCCCGATGGTGTAGGGAATAGTGAAGCTCCCTGGATCTCTCAACTTCTGGGGAAGCTTCTTTTACAAAATAGCGTTGCACTCTTCAGTTAATGCCACAGTCTCATAATCTCTCATTTTTCTCTTTTTAGAGAGAATTTCTTTCATAAATTTGACATAACTGGGCATCTGCTCTAAGGCTTCAGCAAATGGATTATTTATGTGCAGCTTCTTGAATATTTCCAAAAACTTGGAAAAAATTTATCCAAAGAATTCTTTCTAAGCCTCTGCGGGTACGAAATTCTGATTTGAGACTCATTACTCACTGCTGGTGGTGTCGTTTCCACCGTGGGGTGTTCTTCAGTAACCCCCTCCTTCTCTGAATTAGCTATCTCACTCAGTTTATCAGTCCTCTCTACAGATGGTAGAGGTGCAACTGGTTCAACTTGCTTACCGCTTCTTAAATTTATAGCCTGACATTGCTCATTCTGATTTACAACAGTATTGCTAGGGAGATTCCCCTGCGATATGTTGTTTAACATATTCGCTAGCTGACCCACTTGTGTTTCCTGATTTCGGATAGAAGATCTTGTTTCAGTCATGAACTAAGTTTGGGAATTAGTGAGGGTCAACAAGGCTGCTTGCAATTCATTGGGTTCGACTTGTTGAACTTGTTGTTTGGGCTGTTGGAATGATGAAGCTTGATTCATGGGTTGTTGTTGATTGTTTTATTGATACTACCCTTGAAATTGTGGCTGCTGGTTCTGGCTATTTCTCCACGAAAAATTAGGGTGATTCCTCCACCCAAGATTGTAAGTGTTGGAGAATGTGTTGTTGTAAGGCCTCTGAAAATTTCCAACTTCTTGAACCTGAGCTTGGTCCATAGGAACATTGTTTGGATCCATTGTTGTGCACCGATCAAAAGTATGTGGACCACCGCACATTTCACAAACCACTTGCATCTGAACATAATTCACGGATATAGTATTCTACTGTAATTGCTTAGTCAAAGAAGCAACTTGAGCAGTTAATGCGATGATGGCATCTAGCTCATGAACTCCAGCCACCTTTCTGCTGTTGGTTGGTCTTTCATCGGACCACTGATGATTATTTGTTGTCATATCTTCCAACAGCTCATACGCCTCATTAGAACTCTTGCTCATGAATTTCCCTCCAGCAGCAACATCAATTATGGTACGGGTCGTACCACACAACCCATTGTAAAAATTATGGACTAACATCCACTGCTCAAGACCATGATGAGGACATCTTCTTTGCAACTCCTTAAATCTCTCCCAAGCATCATACAAAGACTCCCCATCAAGCTGATAAAAATTGTTCATTTCTCCTCTTAACTTCGCAGCCTTTGATGGAGGGAAGAATTTTTCAAGAAACTTCTGAGCCAGGTCTTGCCACGTAGTGATGAAGTTAGCTTACACAGAGTTCAACCAGCTTTTGGCTCGGTCCCTTAGTGAGAATGGGAAGAGCCTCAATCTAATGGCGTCATCAGTCACACCATTGTATTTGAATGTTGCACATAACTCCAAGAAATTGGCCAAGTGCATATGTGGATCTTCAGAGGCAAACCCCCAAACTGAACTGTGTTCTGGACCATCTGCAAGATTATTGACTTGATCTCGAAATTATTTGCCTCCACAGCTGGTGGCCTTATACAAGTCTGCACTCCTATTATGGTTGGAAGTATATAATCCTGTAAGCTTCTCACAGCGGGATTCTGAGCTTGCTCCTGTACCATTTATGGCACCCCTCTATTCAACCAATCATTATTATATTGATTAACCATAGCGGTTGAATCAGCAATTTTTTTGTTTTTTCGGTTCTGCCTGCACACTTTCTCAATCTCAGGATTCAGAAGAACAATGTTGTCTGCTCCTCTTCTGCTTCGCATATACCAAAGCTACCTGAAAAGTGATCACAAACACTGCACGCAGATCACAAAAATAAAAAAATAAAAAATAAAACTATGTTCAGGGAACAACCATATTAGAAATAAGATTAATTAACTTGATATTGATAGTACTTCAATCCCCCGAAACGGCACCAAAAACTTGTTTGCGGTATTTCTAGATGCTACGCAAGTGTACGTATCGAAATTTGTAATAAATTTCGGTAAGACCGAGTATCGTCCACAGAGACTGATTTGTCAAGTACCAATTAACTAATCCTTAGTTTCTATTTGGCTAACGAATATAAGGAATGATTTCTAACTAAAGAATTAACAAACTAACATGAATTTCTAGAATAAAATAGCAATGAAATCACACGAAGTTTAATTCAATAATGAAGGAATTAGGGTTTCCAATGTCCTCGTCTTTCCACTCTATCATTCATTAATGCAAGACTAACGATTCTTCTTCTTATTAAGATAGAAGGTTAACTGAGATGTTCTATATTTCGGTTAGGATATATAAAAACTCAACCTAAGTTGGAACTTTCTATATTTCTATGATAAGTTCTACCACATAGGAGGATTAAGATCAATAACCTAAAACACTACACAGGCGGTCGTGATACTTTCATTCAAGATTAAACCTACGTCTAACCAACTATAGCATATTCAATTCTCCCTTTTCAGATCTCGATTTGAACTCATATAGATAATGAAAACTAATGGCCAATTAATTATCATTCAATAAACGCAAGTTGAATAGATTTTAATAGGTGAAGAAGAACATTAACAATGCATTAAATCATAACAGAGTTTCAAGTGATTCAACGGAAAACCCTAATAAAAGTAATTAGCTCATAGACATGCTAAGAACTCATCAATTTAATATCCAACATAAACTGAATTTAAACAAAGAAAAGGAAAAGAACTTGAACAATAGATGTCTCTAATAGCTCCTTATTCTTTTGTTTCTTGTCTCCAAAGTGTCCCCCTTCAGAAAAACGTCTCCTCAAATATATATCATGAAAAACCCCCCAAAATGGATCTTTTTCTCCTTGTTAAATTTAGGTTTTTCGATGCACTGACGTCGTCAGCGCCGCGGCTCAGCTATTAGAGCGTTGCGGCGCTGTCGCACCGCGGCCCTCCTACTTGTTGCATCCAGACTTCGTTTAAATTGCTTTCCGAGCTTCCCAAGGCTTCTTTGACTCATTTCTTGTGACCAGCTATGCATTTTTATCCTTAATGACCACCTATTTTCTTTGGATTCACCTTATTCCTTTCTGAATCGCTTAAAACCTGAAAACACACAACACATGCATAATACTATACAAAACAACTAAAAGACAAACAAAAGACTCCCTAAAACATACTCTAAAATAATACTAAAATCTACTTAACATTTACCTGTTGAAAATCATTATATGGTTTGAAATAGGCTCCCAGAGTGTGGTATAACTGGTTTGCAGGATTTGTATCCACACTGGGGTTCTCACACAGCAAGTCTGATCACTCTTTGTTCATTTATAAGAAGGGAATGACATGGCATATATTATTCTCTATGTGGATGACATCATTCTCATAGCATCGTCTGAGTCACTTCGCTAGTCTATTATGTCATTCCTTGCCTCGGAATTTGCTATGATGGATTCAGGCCCTTTAAACTATTTTTTGGCCATTTCTGTAACTCAATATGCATGTGGTCTGTTTCTCTGTCAAAAGAAATACGTCGAGGAAATCATTGGAAAAGCCGATATGTCCTCATGAAAACTGTCACACACGCCGATTGATACAAAGGCGAAATTGAGTAACTCTACAAGTACTCCATACAGTGACCCAACATATTACCACAGCTTAGCAGGGACATTGCAGTATCTCACCTTCACGAGATCCGATATCTCCTATGCAGTTTAATAAGTTTTTTTATATATGCATGATCCGAAGGAAGAACATATGGGGGCTCTTAAATGAATTATGCGGTATGTTAAGGGTACTCTTAATTTTGGGTTTCATCTGTATAAGTCTATCATTTCTGGAGTCACATCTTATACAAATGCTGATTGGGGTGGCTACCCGGACACACGGCGTTCCACCTCTGGTTATTGTGTATTATTAGGAGACAACCTCATTTCATGATCATAGAAATGCCAACCGACACTATCTCGGTCAAGTGCTGAAGCAGAATATCGAGGGGTAGCTAATGTGGTCTCCGAATCATGTTGGCTCTGTAATCTTCTTTTAGAACTTCATTGTCCATTCGAAAAAGCAATCATGGATTATTCTGATAATGTGAGTGTGATATATTTATCAGGTAACCATGTTCAGCATCAACGCACAAAACACATAGAAATGGATATCTTGTTTGTCCGTGAAAAAGTTGCACGTGGACAAGTCCATGTTCTCCATGTACCGTCCCGTTATAAGATTGCTGATATTTTCACCAAAGGTCTTCTGCGCGTACTGTTTGATGATTTTAGTGACAGTCTCAACATACGAGAACCTCCCACTAAGACTGCAGGGGATTGTTAAGATAATTAGGAACATAATCCCTAATTATCTCTAATTATCACATCATATCAATCATATTATAATTAAATCATATAATTAGGATGATTAGATCAATTATCATGATTAGCATATCCTTAGGATACCCTAGATTGATTGTGTATAATTGTATATATATTATATACTTGGCATGAAATAAACTCATGGGATTAATTTCCTTCACATATGAATGTTGAATCCCATCATCATCATCGTACACGTGTAAGAGAATGCATTAGACTTTTTTGGTAAATAAAATAGTACTTCAATTAAGCTCAAGTAAAATCGTTTAGAGTTTTATTTAATATTTTCTCACGTATTGAAGAACACTTCCGTTTGGATATGATTTGAAATCATGAGATAAAATCATAATAGTTTGAAGTTGAAGTTTTGTTTGAACATGCAATTTAGATTTCTTTAAGTTGTATTTTTTCTTATAGACGTAAAAACCCCACAAGTTGTGAAAACCATCAAAACTTTTCCAATTCTTATAGAATCTTACCAAATGAGCAAGTCATAGTTCATAACAAAATTAATACGCTAGTAGAAGACCTTTCTAAAAAACACATCAATTGATCAAACTTTAGTGCAATAAAATAAAAAATTGAACTATAGTGTAACTACTCTTTAATATAATCCTCACACATGGTTGGTAAGAGTAAATTTGTTATAAATATACTACCAACTTGTAGATCTTTAATATTTGATATAAATAGTTGATAAACATGATTATTGGTAAATATATCTACCAACTTATGGATCTATTTTTACAAAATATAAACTTATGGGTCAATTTTTACATTTATGGGTAAACAAAATATAATCATAGATGAAATCGCATACCCAAACACTGATTTTATCTCATGAGATGAAATCGCTAGAAACACCTACTTAGAATCTCCTAGCTGCACTAGGCACCACTATATAAATATAAGAATTTCATATTGGTGACATATTTATAAATGTTAACTACCCAACCACCACACCCATCCCCAAAAGAAAAGATCAAAAGTAAAATAATGCATATAAATTTTTTGAACACTACCTTGATGGATCATATTTTTTCCAAAGGTTTAAGGAATTCCGAAAGACATATTTCCATGGATTTTTTTTAACATAAAACGTTTTTTCCATATTAGAGAAAAGAGCTATCAATTTCTTTTATATACACTTCTATGTTATAAGAGGTGCAAAACTAGAAATTTCGAAAGTTATTAATAAAAAAAATAGGATTAGCTATGTGTTAGTCTCTCGGTAAATAACACAGGAGTAGTTAACAAATGTTTTTAATATCAGCCGTTAAATAAGATTAGAGACAATTTTTTATTGTTTAAGAGATAAATTATTTATCGCTAATTTTTATTTTTAGTAAAATTACCCATAATGATTTGAACTCCCCCTCGCTCTCCCTGTCCCTCTATCTTTATATCTAACAACGGCAATATAATAGATTTTTCATGTGTTTGCAATTTGTAAGAAAATTCTCCCTCAAATTTTCTCTTCTTTTTATTTTGTTTATTTTTTTATGATGGAAAAGGTGTTTGGCTGCTACTAAGGCATGGGAGGGAGGGGGACCAAAAATTTCCTAGAAAAGTTTTATTTCCTTGTCATTTATGTTCAATAAATAGAACTATTAAAATTGAAGAGTAAGCTGCAAGCCAGCCATTACAACAAGTAAACATTGTACTTCTCTTATCGATTACCAAAAATAGGTCGTTGAAATGAAATCACTTTTAATGCGAAAACATCATGACATTATCAAAGATCTCTAACATTCTTGATTTTAAAATCGACGACACTATCATGAAATCCAAAGCTAGCTAATGTTTCAATTACTTTTGAATCTATCACTATTTTTCAATTACAATTCTGAAAAATGAATATTTTTAAATCTTGGGATAGATCTTAAGAAGTATATTCAAGATTTTGCAAATTAAGAAGCAAAATAGATAACGCAAATTCAGTAATTTCGCCTCAGGCAAAGAAAACTACTCCAACGCCCCCTAAAAAATATTAATTAAAAACTATTCTTATTTATTTTTTGATACTACATTCCTTTTCACCACATTAATCTATCTCTACATTTATTGAGTAAGGATAAAGATGAAAATTAGTAGTTAATTATATTTTTGATTTTCTAAAATGATAATTATTTTAGATCATCTATTTTTAATAAGGACGACAAGTAAAGTGGATCGGAGGAAATATTGGAAAACGAAATAAATAAAGAATTAAAGAAGGGTATCAATTCCCATTACCCAAAACAGAAAGGGAGACAAAAAGGTGAAAAGCATAAATTACAAGTGGGTAATAAGTTTGAAAAGTAAAGCACATGAAAAAGCCCATAATCAGCAGCTGTGTGTAAAAGAGACATTTTGCAAAAATTCATGTTGGCTTCAAATGAGAAAAACCACAATGTTTTTGCACGGATTTTCCTCCCAATGCACTCATCTTTAATTTTTGCCAATCATATATATATATATATATATATATATATATATATGTGTGTACTTTTTAATTTTTTTTCCTGCTACTTATTTAATTAAAATATTTAAACTTTTTTCGCTCGACATAAGTCATGTAACATTTTTATCTTTGAAAATTGATCTTTTGCCTCGCTTGACACAATTTTGTAGGAATTAAGTTCTGCGGCATAAGTTGTGTAGTATTTTTCAGATTATGTTGAGTGTTGAAAATTTTACCTTATCCGATATAATTTGTCTGAATGTTATGATACATATGATGAGCTAAAGGTAAAACTTTGTCGAGCGAAATCTAAAATTAGTGATGAAGGACAAAAATTAAAGATCACAAATTTAAGGGACAAAATTTAAAGATCACCCAAAAATACGAACATTTGTGCAAATGACTCGAGAATCCTGTATAGTATTTTACAGGATTATCCTAGCGGGATAAGAAAAATTCCGTCTATATTCCTTTACAAAAAAATTAAAGACCACCCAGAATAATTTTTAGATTGTATTCAATTTGTTATTTTTTGTATTCAATATTTGAATGTATTTGTTAAATTTTTAGTGTATCTATTTTTGTATTCAGTTTTTAGTGTATCTATTACAGTTGAATCTATTTTTTTGTATTTATGTTATTTGAATACAATCGAATTTAAAATACAATAAATTGAATACAATGTTTTTTTTGTATTTATATTGTTTGAATACAACAGATTTTTAAATACAATATAAAAATAGCTACAAATGAATTGGATACATTTGACGTGAATACAGCTGAGCTAAATACATCTGACTTGAATACAATGAAAATAAATTTGAATACATTTTTTACTAGCTGTATTCATGAATACAGCAAGCCGTTTTATAAATACAACGAGAAAAAAATAGTTATGCCATGTAAATATTAAAATTATAGCTATGATAAATTTAAATCCTCTAAACTATAGTTATTTGTTATGGTTATTTGGGTAAGTTTCACTTCTTATATTTGCTCACGTGAACACTAAATTTATCATAGCAAATTGATAAGAAAAGGTACTTCGCTGTGTATAAAAGCATAAGGGAAGGAGACCCCTAATCCAAGGATAATAGCATAGGGGGTGCAAGAGTAATAATGCTAGAGTGGTTGACAAGGTAGTAAGAGCCTGACTGTTGGATGATGTGCTAGCTAGTCTGTATTTTGTACATTAACACGAATGTGGCAACATAAACTTTACTCTTTCAATGGTTAATTTGGATCTGCAAATACAAGAACAATTCAAGATATTCCAATATAATCTAGGGGAAACAACACCAAACATTCCTAAAATGCAAAATAATTACCCGCCTTATGTTCCTTAACTAATTCGCTTCTTATCAACCGGCCGAAATTATTTACCCGACGTACCCTCTCATCCAAAACATTTCCTTCATAATATTATCGCAACATATTTATATATCATGATGGTGTCATGGAGGACTAAGAGAAGGATTGAAGCAGTCCTCCATGATACCATCTCAGTATATTTATTTACCACGATGTTACCATGGAGGACTTTAGGAGTGTCTCATTGAAGGATTGAAGCAGTTCTCCATGATACCATCACAGTATGTATATATAAGATGATGGTATCATAGAAGTTTTTTTCGAGAAAAATGTGTCGTATTTAATGAATGAACATGATCCTTTATAATACCATCTCAATATATTTATATATCATGATAGTATCATGGAGGACTAAGAGAAGGACTGAAACAGTCTTCCATGATACCATCTCAGTAAATTTATACATTTGTTGGTATCATAATTTGAGAGGCATCTCGGGTAAATAGTTTTGATTTTTTTAGGGGTACAAAGTAATGGGGGTATGGACGGGTAATTATTTTGATTTGAGGGGACACGCACGTTCTTTCCCCTATAATCTACCCGACATGTTAATTTCTCCTTAGTTCAAGGTAAAGGTGTCAAATGGGCAGGTTAAGCTAAATTTATGCGGGTTAAAATGAGTTGCGTTAATAAAATTGGCGGGTTATTGGCTCGCCCAGAAGTTACTTGGGCTGAAATGGGCTAAAATGCGGGTCATAACTCAATCCGCCCAAATCATACTAAGTTTATTGCTTTATTTCAACTTTTATAATCTTTTAGTACCTTATAAAATTATTATTTTGTTTATTATGGCTATATAAAATATATTAAATAAAAAAATATTTTTTTGAAAATATTTAACAAAATTTTTCATGAGTCAATTTGGATTAAAAATGGGCGAAGTCCCAAAATAATTTAGGATTTAACAAGTGTGACGACGGGGATTAATAATAATTTTTTGTATGTCTCAAAAGAGGTTACGGACTAGTGCTATATCACATAATTATGATAATGAGTATATAAAGTATGTGAAAAATGATTAGTATTTTACTGTATTGAGAACAAGAAATTGATCATGTGGGAAATCGACTAATTGTTAGATTTTAATGGGAGACTAATAAATTAATGGGTCGATGGTGGATAACTATTAGTAGTGACTAGTCCATGTGTGACATGGACAAATGGACATACAGATAATGGAAATATAAAGTAGTTGTGGTATCATGTGACAATTGATGTGTCATTATGTAAAATGAGGTGACATCATATTAAGTCTAGGGATGACATGAGTAAAGGGGAGCATTATCTCATTTCTTGACATTTAATGGAATGGAACTATATGCTGCCAAAACGTAATCGTCAATCAATATATTCAGCAAATATTTTTCTTCTTTTTCACGAAATTTAGAGCCAAGTTAGAACAACCTTCTCGTTGAATTTTATGCATAGCACAAAATATATGTGCAGTAACGTTTTTATTCTATCTTAAGCCAGTCAGAAATTTCTTCGTAATGAAGTGAGGTGACAGAAAGCTCTAAAGAAGGCATAGTTCTTGACATATAAGGTAAGAATTCTCCTCTCCTATATATATTTAAGTTCGTCTCGGTCATAGCTAAATTGTGAGATGAGAAATACGGGATTAATAGCGGGAAATCGTATTTAGATGTTGTTATAGAGACTATTTGGTTATTTTCTAAGCTACGTGGTGGCTGGAATTTGGTGGATTTAGTATGGTTCTGGTTGTTTTGAACTCGAGGGAAGTAGAATAAATAGGGGAGATGTTGTCTAATTCATTATAGAACAAGCTTTCCACACGATATACATAATATACTAGTGTTTCCTTAGCTTAACGAGGGTATTACTGTTATTATATGTTGAGGCACTAGATGAGCTGTGTTAGTTAGATTGTCAAGAAGGCTGATAAAGGTATGTTAAGACTATTATTCCTTCTTTTAGCATGACTCAAATGTAAATGAAAGTAAACGAATGTCTGTCCATAGTAACTCTACTCTTGAAAGCTAGAAATGCATATGTCCTTCATTCTATTGAAGAAGTTTATTGATTCATGTATATCTTGTCTTATTGACTCATAATGAAATGTATGTTTATATGTTAGTCTCATAATGTTAATCGGAGGTGCAATGACCTTACGTCACTCCGATAGACTCAGAGTGTCTTAGTATCATTCCTGCATTATATATATGTATATACCATGACCTCACATGCGTTATATACGCTATATGATATGCATATGGGGTATGGAAAATGTTATGGCGTTATATATGAACCACCACCTGATCAGCTGATATATGATGATGATTATGCCCACAGAGGCCGATATGATATGATGGGATGCCCACAGAGGCTTGATGTCGTTATATACGCATATATATATGTATGACCAGGCGTTATATACGCACATGTATGATACTTATGCATATTATGGCCCTTAATGTCATTCAGTACAGGTTGATTCTCTCTTGTCTCATGTTATTTTCATGTCCTATATATTCAGTACATTATTCGTACTGATGTCCCTTTTTTTTAGGACACTGCGTTTCATGCCTGCAGGTTCAGGCAGACAGGACGACGGACCGCACCAGTAGGTTGCCTATTTAACTCATATTGGACCACTCTACTTATTTCAGAATTGTAGTCTAGTCTTAGTACCATATTTTTTATATGCATATGGGTATGGCGAGGCCCTATCCCGACTTTATGATGTCACGTACTCCAATAGAGGCTTCTAGATAGTTATGATGCAGCCAGATGTTATGTGGCCTCTTCGGCCTATGTTTTTTGTTGTATAGTCATCTATGGTAGCCTTGTCAGCTCGTACGGTCATGTCCAGCATATATATATATACATTTATGCCCTGTCGGTCTTGCACCTTTTCAGCTTATTATTTTATTTACGATTATGTGGTGAATGTATGTCTAGTGGTGCTCGGCAAGTAAGGTCCGGGTGCCCGTCACGACCCTCTAATTTGGGTCGTGACAAACATGATATAAGAGAAGGTTTTTCCTAAGGAGTCTTCAAGACGTGCCTAGTAGAGTCTTATTTATGGGTGTATTGTGCACCACACTTATAAATAGGAGGTTATGAGGCATTTAGGATGGTTACCTCCACTTCTTGTTCTAGATCGTGCATTAGAGCTGAGTTATAAGCATTCCATTCCTAATCTGTCTCGTGTTTATGATTCCAGCAATGCCTACAGCACGGAAGAAGTTACAGAGTATGAGGGAGTTGAATGCGGCTACAGACGAGGGTACCAGCCGAGTGCCACCCGCTAGTGAGGACCAGAGTGAGGCCCACAATGTGACTTCTCCGCATGATTCCCCGACTCCACCACCTCCAGAGGAGCTTGGTGGGGCCTCAGTACCCCCAATTCCTCCACTTGATACTCCAGATGAGGATTTTGATATTCGAAGTGGTGTACAGTTGTTGACTCGATTGGTGGCCGCTCAAGCCCAACGTCAGACTACCAGTCCTTCTGATAGAGCAGTTAGTGAGATAGCTCAGTATTTCATCAACCTGGAACATCCGGTATTCACGGGATCAGACCTGAACACGGACCCAAAAAATTTTTTAGATCAGATGTAGCGTACCTTGCGGGTAATGGATGCCACTGATACTGAGTTAGTAAAGTTTGCTTCTTATAGATTGTGGGATGTCGCGGTGAATCGGTATGGGATATAAGAGCATTCTAAGGGACCTCGAACCCTACCAGCAGGATGGAGAGAGTTTTTGGAGGCTTTCTTACAGCATTTTCTACCGGTCGAGCTACGTCGGGCCAGACAGGATAATTTTTTACGTCTTGAGCAAGGTAATATGAGTGTTCGGGAGTATAGCTTATAGTTTAATTCATTGGCCAGATATGCTCCTACGATCATAGCTGAGATGAGCGATCGGGTACATAGGTTTGTTAATGGCTTGTGGCCACACTTGGTTAATGAGTGTACTACGACTTCTCTGAATCCGAATATGGATATTGCTCGCATTCAAGCTTATGCACAAAATTTGGAGGATCGTAAGAGACAACAACGGGTAGATCGAGAACGTGATAGGGGCCAGCACAAGAGGGTTCGATCCGTATGTGACATAGAAGAGTTCAGAAATGGGCCTAGGCCATATTTTTATAGGCGCTCATCTTACCCGGCAGCTTGTGCACCATCACCATTTTCGAGGTCGAGGGTTGATCGGTTTGCTCAATCTGGACCAGGTCAGAGTTCACGAGCATCAGAGTCCTATTATAGAGGGGATTCTAGTCAAATAAGGCCGCCTTTGACTCAATGTGAGCAATGTGGTAAGGCCCATCCGGGGTCGTGCCAACGAGGATCAGAAGTGTGTTATTCTTGTGGTTATCTCGGTCATATTATGCGGGAATGTCCGACAAGAGGCGGAGGTGTGAGGGCCCAGTCGAACGGATCTGTAGCAACTTCATTATCTTCAGCACGCCCGTCAGGGCAAGGCCATCAGACATCAGCCAGTCAAGGCAGAAGTAGGGGAACAACTAGCTTCGGTGGTAGCCAGAACGCATTTACGCATTTATGGGTCGATAGGATCAGGAGTCTTCACCTGATATTATTACAGGTATATTATCAATCTGTTCACATAATGTATATGCATTGTTAGATTCAAGCTCCAATTTATCATATGTCACCCTTTTCATTGCCTGTAAGTTTGGTGTGGAGCCTGAGTTGATAAGAGATCCATTTGCGGTATCTACACCAGTTGGTGAGTCGGTAGTTGCTAGACGGGTCTATCGGAATTGTGCAGTGTTAGTTTGTAACCATCAGACCCTAGTGGATCTGGTAGAGTTAGAAATAGTTGATTTTGATATTATTATGAGCATGGATTGGCTAGCATGATGCTACGCTAATGTTGATTGCCGAACAAAGATTGTTAGATTTCAGTTTCCAGGCGAGCCATTCCATGAATGAAAGGGTAGTACGGCGACTCCAAAGGGTAGGTTTATTTCATACTTTAAGGCAAAAAAGATGATTTCCAGAGGTTGTATATACCATCTTGTTCGGGCCAGAGATGCCGATGTTGAACTACCTACTCTTCAATAAATTCCGATGGTTAATGAGTTTCTTGATGTATTTCCAGATGAACTTCCAGGCCTTCCTCCCGAGAGGGAGATTGAGTTCGGTATAGATGTGTTGCCAGACACTCAGCATATATCTATCCCTCCTTATAGAACGGCTCCAGCTGAATTGAAAGAATTAAAGGAGCAATTAAAGGATATTCTTGAGAAAGGCTTCATTAGGCCCATCATATCCCCTTGGGGTGCGCCGGTATTGTTTGTACGAAATAAATATGGCTCGTTGCGAATGTGTATTGACTATCGGCAACTGAATAAAATCACTATTAAGAACAAGTACCTTCTTCCCATAATTGATGACTTGTTTGATCAGTTACAGGGTGCAAAATGTTTCTCAAAGATTGACCTAAGGTCAGGGTACCATCAGCTAAGGGTCAAGGAAAAGGACATTCCAAAAATGGCTTTCCGAACAAGATATGGTCACTTCGAATTCTTAGTAATGTCATTCGGGCTCACAAATGCGCCAACAACATTTATGGATCTAATGAATAGCGTGTTTTGCCCATTTCTGGATGTATTTGCGATAGTATTTATAGATGATATTCTGGTTTATTCTCACTTGGAGGCGGAGCATGCAGATCACTTACGGGTAGTACTACAGACGCTCCAGGATCGTAAGTTGTATGCTAAGCTCTCCAAGTGTGAGTTTTGGTTGGACTCAGTGGCTTTCCTTGGTCATATAGTGTCAGATGAAGGTATAAGAGTTGACACTATGAAGATAGAAGCGATGAAGAATTGGTCGAGGCCCACAACTCCATTAGAGGTTCGTAACTTTTTAGGCTTAGACGGCTATTATAGGAGGTTTGTAGCAGGATGTTCTACCATATCAGCACCATTGACAAGATTGACACAAAAAGCCATAAAGTTCCAGTGGTCCAATGCACGTTAGCAGAGTTTCCAGCAGTTAAAAGGACAGACTAACATCGGCACTGCTTCACTCAGGCTCAGGAGATACTGGGTGCCAGTAAGTTTGCTTCTATTTAGGAACATTTATCTAATGTTTGGTATTTATACCAAACCAAATAATTTAATCTTAACAGTTACTTAAATAATTACAAATTAAAGTAAGAATACATATCATTTAACCATAGTTAAATTGGTTAATTGATGAAAGTTTATATAGACAACATCTATTATTAGTTTGGTGTAAACATCGAGTGCAGATAGTTTTTTTTTCGCCTGGGGATCAAGAAGAGGATAGGAAGTCCTCTATGAGCTAAAAGATCTACAGTCTTCCTACTGAATATATACTATATAGGAACATTTCCTTTATTCCATATGCTTAGTGAATCTCAAAAATGAAAATTGAAACCCAAATTAGGGGTGGGCGAAAAATTCGGAGAACCGAAAAAACCGAACCGGCTATTCGTTCGGTTTTTTAAAAAAAACTGATTTTTTGAAAAAACCAAACCGAATCAGGATTTAGTGATTCGGTTCGGTTTTTTAATTTTGGATACGAACCGAACCGAAAAACCGCATTAAATATGTAATTAATATTATTTTTCATTTTAGACTACTACTATCTCTTGAATTATAGTCATTGAAGCCAATCTATGAAGCTTTTATGGAAGTCGAATGCGACATGAACTTGATTAACATATCACGGAAGCATTGACAGAAAATGTAGGGAGAGAAAGTAGTTGTAAATTGGTAAAACTTTAAATGGTCATAACAATGCGCTCCGATGTCCGTTTTACCCAAATTTTTTTATTTTGTGTATTTTTTCGAGACGGGGCCGGGTAAACTACCGCAAGGCGGTTTGGCGCCGCCAATTTTATGAAAACGTCCTTTTTCCCAATCAATTTGTGTTTTCCCCCAAATCGGTTTCTAATTTTCCTTTTTCGTTAGTAAACATCTCACGATATACAATACATTCCAACGTCCAAATTTCGTGATAATGTAGGTGTGAATGTCAATTTCAATGTTGGAAATTCAATTTTTTTTAAAAAAACAAAAACTTCCCTAACCCGCCCCGCCCCGGCCCACTAGAAAAAACCGATACGTTCGGCGATATAAACCGAATATATCGATTTTTTTTAAAAGTTGGATTCAGTTTTTTTTAAAAAAAAGACGATTTTTATTCGGTTCATATTTTTCGGATACAAAACCGATATACGCCCACCCCTACCCAAAATCGCGAAAATCCAAGATTACTGTTGCTAACATTTTGCATGAATGATTGAAACCTTCAATACCATCACTAACTTTGAAAAGGATTCACCATTGTATGAACTGGATGATGAAGCAAGATAAACTGCAAGTAACTCCCCAGTTTTCACCACAATTTTCTGGCAAGAAAATGCAGAAACTGAAAGGGCTTTTAAAAACAGAAAATTAGCCAAAGAGAAATTCCTTGATTCCCACCAATATTGTGCTGATTTAATGAAGACCAATCATTTATCCAAGAAGATTATCTTAGATGAGAACCAGCTGAAGCTGACTTCCACAAAGTCAAGTAAAATGAAAGCCATAAAAGTCCACGGACCAAGCTAAATTTGAATAAGAACAAACAACTTGCAGGATACACCTACGCATTATTTTGTCAAGTCACTTGTGGTCTTTGTGTTTCGCAGCTAAATGAAGCGGCTTCCCCACTGTGCAGCACGAAATATGAACGAAAACCGGAACACTTGAACAGACTATACACAGGACATAAGACTGTCATCCAATCATCCTTGATACTGTTAAAATCAACTCATCCTGGAAAAGCGAACGAATTATAATGAGGATTGTGATTATAGTTTCATTATCAGCAATACTTAAATTAAAATTAGGCTTGTAATTATAGTTAAATTGTTAATGTCTCTATCATTAATGTAAATTTACTATAATACAACTACACAAGCATTATGGGAGAAAGACTTTGAAAAGAAAATGGATACCTCTAATCTATCGGCGTCTTTGCTTGGAGTAGCTTGGTGGTCCAACATTTTGAGATCCTCTACCGGGAGAATCCATTGATCCTCTAAAAGAAGCATAAGCTGCTTTTGCTGAATCAGGGACAGAATCCAGAGTAATTGACTCCACAAAGCATGCTGTATTGATTCGAGTCCTCTCAAGTTCAGATTGAAGTATCTCAGAACTAAACTGCTGCGCAAGAGCCTGTGAAATTGGGAACAATGCAAAGGCATGTAAGAAAAGGTGGCGAAACACTTTAATGACAATGTCTAAAAAAGATGATAGAGAGAGTATTTCATACAATCAGGTCATCAGGTGATACAGTCCCCCCTCGCTGCCTTTCATCCTGAAGTACATCATCATTTCCACGTGTTGCCCGACGACTATGACTTGGTGTCTCAACAGTCTCTGGGACACTTTCAGTTGCTTTCTCTAAAAGGACCCCTTGTAAATTTTTCAGAGACTCCCTTGCTTCATGTGTAAAATAAGGGTTCAATATGGTCTCAAAATAATCAAGCTGCAGGATTAAGCCATACAGACAATCAGAGTCAATGCCAGACACTTGGTCATGGGAGAGCATGACCACTCCATTTCAGTTCCCTGATTTATTCTATCGAATTTTGGTAGTCCATACATATATTTAGAGAAACAAATTCAAGAACATGCAATCTAAATCCTCCTCCCAACATTTTTTAAAAGTATTTTTCTGCTTCTACTTGTCGCAAACAGAATAAAAGCTTAAGCAATATAAAAGTACTCAAAGAAACAAAAGCAAAAAACCAATTTGTATTTGCACCATCCAAACAGAAACTTTCAATTGATTCCTGGAAGCACTAGCAGTTTAACTGACCTCAAGCATAAGCTGACAAAAGCCATTCACGTCTAGTACTGTAAAATCTTTGTCTTGATTTTCATGGAAAAGGCTTAAGAAAGTGTCTATTAGGCCTTCAACAAGAATACCAAGTGTCTTATCCAGCAGAGGCTTACAACCAGCAAAAACCTGTAAGAGAAAAACCAAAGTTAAAAAGTTAGACTAAGCAATGCCGGAGAGAATGGTACAAGAAAACCATCATGTAAAGATAGAGATTTGAGATTAAAAACATTTTAAACTCTGCACCAGATAAATCAATTAAAACGTCCATCTACCAAAAATAAATGAGCGAGCAACAATATCCCCAGAAAAACATTGGAGAATAACCTCTGCATGTACAGCAACTAAAGTGTGTAGCAAATCCACAGCAGCATCTCGTACACCCTGCAACGCATAAGAGAATCTTTCTTTCATTCCAAGTGGAAAACATTTTCTGTTATAGAAGGCAAAAATGAGAAAGAGATCTCACCTTAACTGCTGGTGCAGCACCCCATTGTACACCACCCTCCAATAAATAGTTTACAGCAGCTGTTCTAAACAAATTTGTCTGACAAAATGTTTCCAAATATAGAATATTTAGGGGTCCTCCAATCAGGGATAAGGCAAAGTTAAAGAGGCAATCCTCTATTATTTTAGAAAATCTTCTTCACCGATGTCAAGCACAAAGTATCAATATCTTTTTAAAGCGACGATAGGGAGCATAAACCTTTTATAGTTATAAAGTAAGAATATTCACAAGTCATTTATTTCATAAGGCACAGGTATTTCTGATTATATAACTAACAATTTGTGCATCTAGCAGAGTGCTTTGTGCACCATTGCTCAATTGGAATTCCTACAGACATGTACCTCAAATTTACTTTGGAAAATTTCTTTAGGAGTTCTCTATAACAATAAAGTTGAAAGTATAATGAAACAAAACAGAAGGATATCGATTACAGATGAATACCTTTGCCAAAGTATACTGCTCAAGAACATTTTCTTCAAGCCCGGAGAAAGATTCAATCAGATCTTGCATATCACTGTCCTCTTCATCCTTGCCCCTGCAGTAGCACAACACTTTAGTATCAGCGTTAACAAAGGCAAAAAAACGTAGAAAAGCGCCAAGTATCTTCAAAGGCTTTAAGTACAAAGCAAGAGCTGAAGTAAAGAAAAAACGTAGACAAATAATAAAACAATATATGTTATGTAATCCAAGAAAAGATAACTGCGAATACAAACAAATCTATGGACCAAAGGATTGAAAAACCTTAATAAATTGGACTATATGAAGAAAACCATGTCAATCAATTTCAATAACCATTTAATTTATGATATAGATTTTCCAATACAGATTAGGGACTAGTTTTGATTACTAAATTTCTAATTTCTTATTCATAACCACTAAAATAACCCTACAATCAGTATTACTTTGTGATTTCCCTTACTGTTTAGTGTTGTTCTATTTATGAAAGAGACCAAGAACATAGAGGAATGTGCAAGCGCCTGTACTAAAGCATCGCTAAGCAAGATGAAGTGCCTAGACTGCATTGCACCGACCCTCAAGAATGAAGCACATCTCAGTTGGGCATTTAACAACACTAGATAGTACGATGTTAATTTAATGTTAGGTAGCTCGACAAAATATTATTCTGTCAAAGTCTTTAAAGATGAGATGACTGCCGAAAAGAACTACTCAACTGAACATTTTAGGTCCTAATAGCACATCGCTACTTCTTTGTTCAGAGACAGCTTTTATATTCCTGGGGAGAAAAAGCTTTTCCATTCAAAAGGTTAAGAGAGACAGGCCCTTAAAACTAGTCAATTTAGTTCCGTGGTTATCTTATAGAAAGTATGGAAGAGAAGTGGTTTGGAAAACATACAAACTCCTATTTCCCATCAAATTGCCAACTCTTTAGACAATACCTGGGAAGTGGTTCTGCAACGTATTGATATAACAAAGTACCCTTAACCCTGTCCACCCCTATTGAGTGGATTGTTTCCAATGTTTCTGACATTATATTCGATGTAACAAATCATGCAAAATAGACAAGCTATACAGTTCTAGAAAGGTACTTGTACTGTTTAACTTGATTTACAAGCTATAAAGTACCCAATGCTATTTTTGTACCTCGACTGCAGCCAAGTGTGTCTGTACTGGCTGTACAATTCATGAGCAAGTTCATCTTTGAAAAATCCAATATTACTTACGACCATCAGCAACTGCCGATGTGGATCAACAATACTTCCTGGAAGAGGATCTGATGATTTTTCTTCTGGTTCAGCATGTCCGTTTTGAAAATGTAAATTTTCACTGTCATATTCGTTCAGAAGCTGATTGCCAGTGTGGCCCAGCTGGCCTAATTAAAGTGCAAAATTTTGTATTATATTCCAAAGTTTATCAGTTACTGAAATGCTGAGGTATCAACTGCGTTACATACCGGCAAAATTAAGCAAACAGTTCAAAAAGGCAAGTCTAACAGATTCCTGAATTTCTTGAAGCTGCAAGAATATGTCCTCTGACTTCATAGCCTCATTCCTCAAAGACTGAATCATTCTGGAAAGAACAAAAATGCAGAAATGAGGGTGCAATAACCGATCAACTATTTGGACATTTTGCAAAATTCACTCCAATTAACAATTTCAGCTCCGTTTCCTGAAGGCGTATATTACACTGCCCAAACAACTTAAGAAGACAAGAGGCACTACATCTTTGCTAACAAGAAATTATATATCTGCTCAATCAATTGTTTGTCAGTTATAAAACATTCAAGGAGGAGTTTCCATAATAGTTTATGGTATCAATAAGCATAACTCATTACAGAAGTATATCACCAAATCACAGTACAATGAAAATCAAATAAATTCCCCCTTAGTATGAATATGAACACGAGCGTGTGTCAATAGAACTGAGGGAACACAAATCTAGTTCAAACACATATTTTTCTGTGCAAGCCTATGTATATTCGAATTTCTCTTGATAGCTTCACAAACACATACATTTGAATGCACGTATTCTAATTTTAAATAAATTGACCCTAAATTAAATTACTTCCTGACAAACATCAAAGGCAATTTAACAAGTGTTTTGCATATTGAAAAGAAGCTAGCTAGGGAAAATCCTTCAGCTTACCGTGGTATATAGCAGGATTATTAGATCACATGTACAGTTATGCTTAAATGTACATACAGCATTTTGTGGCATCTTTAACTTACGAATTGATCTGATCCATTGCAAATGTGATAATTGAACGGAAAGCCAGAGGCAATGAAGAAATTGTATATGGAGATCTGTTCCTTTCTAAAATAGATACTGGGATCCAGGTCTCATCTTTTGATATCTTCTCAGTTGTAGTACGCATCCAAGAACAGAGCCTCAATATATAAATTTTTGTGACCTCAGATTGAAGTGTGCGCAATGCCGTAACTGTTAATCACCGGAGAAATCACTCGGAAACATTTCAGACAATAGCATATGTCAACTTGGAAAATTTACGTACCAGCAACTGGAGGTGCTGATTCTTTGGCTTCAAAAGCATGGCATGCTTTAGATATCTCTTTTATGGAATCACTCATGTATGGGCAAAGAATATTGGATTCTTCAAGATCTCGAAACGTGTTCTGAACCTGTGAGTAATTTCAACATTCTACGATATGCATTAGGAAGAAGCATGAATACATACTAAATCACAAAAACTTATATCCGATCTCCTAGAAAAAGCTCCAAATCGATTTCAAATCCAGTGTCAGCTAAAACAGACTAAATACACCAAAAGAACTATACAAGGTAGAATGGGAATTCCCAGAGGTCGCTAAGGTTGGGACAACATAAGACTAGTTTCAACTTGCAACGTGTATGACAAAAATTGAAAACATAAGATATATAAGCTAGCACCACTTAGATAGAAGAGAGGTAAAACTCAAACCATGCATGTCTATTTCCTAACAAGTTTTGACATAAGATAGCGAGATCAAAGAGAGATGAAGAGTTTATTTCACTCAATTTCTCAATACAAGACACGACGATAACTTTACAAATTTTTATACAACCAAAACAGACAGAAGCCTTAGCTACATTCGTAATGATTAGGTCTACTGGAAAAGAAGGATGCCGTTAAGAATGTGAGGGTTAAAAGATCGTACAGTCTAGATGGTACTCCCTGTAGTAGTACGGAAATGGCTAGGAGAAAGCACAGTAGCATGCCTAACCAAGCCATTCAATGTTATATCATGGAGTGAAAAAATGTCAAACGACTGAAGAAAGAGCATCTTGGTTTCGGTATATAAGAACAAAGGAGATATTCAAAATTGTACATACTGCTGCAGTATTAGACTTACGAGCCATAGGTTGAAATTTGGGAAAAACTATGGGGCATAGATTTAGGGACATTATAAGGATGATAGAGACAAGTGTTGCTTATGCCTAGTAAAACTACAATAGAGGTTATATGTTTGCCAAGAAGAGGAAGAAGGATATTCACAGAGAAAGCATACAATACAGTGCCAAGAAAGCTCTTCAATAGGTGCTTGGCATGAAAGGAATCCATATCAAATATATAAATTCCATAAAAGATAAATACGAATGAAAAGTCACAAATTTGAGAACGATGAGAGAGGGATAGGTTCTTGGCATTAAAGGAATCCATATCAAATACATAAATTCCATCAAAGATTAATTTTTTTTTTGATGAATTCCATCAAAGATTAATATGAATGGAAGGTCCCAAATATGAGAATAATGAGGAGATACAAAGACCATGGATGTAAACCAAGTATTTTCCTTGAGACTTCGCTTGTTTATCCCAGATGAGCTAACTAATAGTTTTGGAATAAGGTTCTGTGGTGCATGCTTTTGCAAATGATATTGTAATTGATGAAACTAGTAAGAAAGTCAAACAAAAGCAGTCTAGATATTAAGGGTTCTAGAATAGTAGAAGCAAGACATAATATACAGATTGCAAGTTCCAATATCCATAATAACGAAGATAAAGTAAGATCGAATGGAATTATTGGATCCCAAACACACAATTCAGATATCTAGACTCAATCTTCTAGAGAATGGAAATGATAGGGCAGCCATGTGCACTAAGCTCCTGCTATGCATGGGGTCCGGGGAAGGGCTGCACCACAAGGGTCTATTGTACGCAGTCTTAGACCTGCATTTCTGCCAGAGGTTGTTTCCACTTTCCATCGCTCGAATCCGTGACTCCTGGTCACATGGCAGCAACTTTACTAGTTACGCCAAGGCTCCCCTTCATGAATGGAAATGATAGATAAAGAAAAAATAAAGGAGCAAGTTGTCTATAAACTTGTGGCATAAATTTAAGGATCTTTTATTTCCGGAATCATCAGGAGATTTCATATTTTGCAGGAAATTCATTT
This sequence comes from Anisodus tanguticus, assembly GCA_034509755.1. Lineage (NCBI taxonomy): Eukaryota > Viridiplantae > Streptophyta > Magnoliopsida > Solanales > Solanaceae > Anisodus > Anisodus tanguticus. The sequence goes on from CM067552.1 coordinate 38,660,259, forward strand.
CTATCTACCTGATTGTTTATCTTTCAATGAGGTCTAAGCTAGTCCCTTTTTATCTGGATTGTCATATCAGGATTCTGTTCTGAATTAGGCAGAGGTTAAATAGGTTGTTTGGCAATAATGGTGCAGTTGTCTCAACAGAAAGTAATACAAAATGTAAAAGATAAAGACCACTTTAGCTGGCCTAAAAATAGAAAAACAAAGTCCGAAAGTGGCAGTGTCAGAAACAACGACTTACTCTTATCAACAGCCAGAAAAGGAAACAACTAGGTGCAACTGCAGCTTACTCTCCTGCTATCAAGAGGAAGAATTTACCTCGGATCCATAAGCTGATAAAGTACTCTGCAACATCCCAGCAACTTCATCAAGAGAATGACTTGAGTACTTTCCATCTCCTACTTTTTCTTCAGTTTTCTTTGCAGAGACATTGACATTTGAATCAGATGACACTTGGGAACCCTATTTACAAGAAAAGAACCATTAAATCAAAGAGCTATCAAATGGAAGCAAATAATAAATCTGAATAGGAAAGACTTCAAAATCAATGCACATCCCAAACAATTGGAGAAGCAACAAATTTCTCTAGTAAACGGGAAAAGATTGGTAATTTCAATATCTATTCCCAGAAATATACCACTTGAAGTTACAAAGATAACAAAAAGAATGACAGAGAAACTATAATCAAAAGGAATAAATAGATGGCCGTCACAGATGGACACAACCAAAATTCAGTGTGGCAATGGTACGTCAGATTTCAGCTATTTAATCATGGATGCTTGTTTTCATAGTTCCAAGAAACACAGCAGTTGAGGTTCAGAAGTGTGGTATTTCACAGTACTACTAACACAAAAAGTGCCAGGAAAGTAAGGACACTGAAAAATAGATGGGTAATGTTGAGAATACTATGAAATTCACTATCTACAGGTCTGTTTTGCATCAATAGAATGCTCGGAAGATGCAAGTTAATTCTTGTACGTTAAATAAACTTCACAAACATGTGAGACCCAGACAAGAATCACTAATGATGAACTGTAGCATCAAGGAACCTTTATTTGTATCCAGACTGAAAGAAATAATCCCCTTCTTATTTTCATTGATTGAAAGAGTATATATACATTTACATATTTCCAAAATAGGAGAATCATATTCCTATTCTACTCCTAAAACCTTATTCTACTTGGATACTAATTATACAATTATGGTAATACAAATATTATGGTAAGTGTACACTACTAATTACATTACAACTTTACCTAAACTAGGATACTAAAATATACTACCTAACTATACACGGTAGAGGGGGAATCCGAGAATCCGAGAATCAATATACATAGGATATACACATGTATATCGTGTATATCCTTTGTATATTTAACACATCCCCGCAGTCATAGCGGGCGGTCTTCGAACGCTGAGACTGTCCCTAAAATCTTCAAAAAGGACCGAGGGAAGACCCTTTGTAAAGATGTCGGCAATTTGATATCTTGACGGGACATGGCAGACGCGTACCTGACCACAGCAACCTTTTCGCGGACAAAGTGAATGTCCATCTCGATATGTTTAGTGCGGTGGTGCTGAACCGGATTACCAGAAAGGTAGATGGCACTAACATTATCGCAATAAACCAAGGTTGCCTTCTGAATAGGACAATGAAGTTCCAACAGTAAATTACGTAACCAACATGATTCCGATACCACATTAGCTACCCCTCGATATTCGGCCTCGGCACTAGATCGGGATAATGTCGACTGACGTTTTGCAGACCATGAGACCAAGTTATTGCTAAGAAACATACAATAGTCAGACGTAGACCGTCTGGTGTCCGAACAGCCACCCCAATCAGCATCTGTGTACGAGACAAGTGTGGACGTCGAGGAAGGATATAAATGCAAACCATAGTCAAGCATACCCTGAATATACCGAATGATGCGTTTGAGTGCATTCATGTGCTCAACTCTGGGATCATGCATAAACAAACACACCTGCTGGATAGCATACGTAATATCTGGTCTCGTGAATGTAAGTTACTGAAGGGCCCCTGCAAAACTGCGATAGCGGGTCAGATCCTCGTATGGTACGCCGGCCACGGCACTAAGCTTGCGCTTAGTATCAACTGGAGTGGAAGTGGACTTACAGGATGACATCCCAGCCCTCTCAATGATCTCAGTTGCATATTTCCTTTGAGATAAGAACAACCCACCTGCATGACGAGTGACATCAATCCCCAAAAAATAGCTCAAGGGCCCCAAGTCTTTCATAGCAAACTCAGAGCTGAGAATTGTCATGATAGACTGGCGTAAGGCATCGGAAGAGGCAGTCAAAATAATATCATCCACATATAACAGAATATAGGCCAAGGACGAACCACGACAGTAGATGAACAAGGAATTATCCGACCTGCTGTGAGTGAACCCAACAGTCGAAACATAGTCTGCAAACCGCGTATACCAGGCCGTGGAGACCGCTTAAGCCCATATAAGGACTTCTTCAACAAACAGACATGATGAGGATTTTTGGGATCCCTAAATCCCAAAGGCTGATACATATAGACTGTTTATCACCATATAGGAAAGCATTCTTTACATCTAACTGATGAATAGGCCATGCTTTCGAAAGAGCTAAGCTAAGCACAATGCGAATGGTAGCCGGCTTGACCACCGGACTAAACGTCTCACCACAGTCTACACCAACCTGCTGAGTCTTACCATCACCCACAAGCCGCGCCTTATGTCGGGCAAATGAACCATCTAAATTGTCCTTATGAGCAAAAATCCACATAGACCTAATAATATTAATACCAGATGGACGGGGCACCAACTCCCACGTCTTATTATCAATAAGAGCATTATATTCATCAGTCATAGCAATTTTCCAATTCGGTCATTTAACACAAACACAAGATTACGGGGTAAGGGTGATTTAAGAACATTAGAATTTAAATTAAAATGTATCTTTGGTTTAAAAACACCCCGTTGACTACGAGTGACCGGTCTATGACTCAAGGAAGAATTGGGCGGATTATGGGCCTGCTGGCCCAACACGGTAAACAGGGACCGGACCAGTTTCTGAAGTGGGCTGGACTCGCCCTGAAACTGGCCTAGTGACTATACCGGGCACTGTACCTCATGACGGGGCAGTGGGCTGTGGGCCCGCTGGAGAATTTTGGGTGCGGGACATGTCCGAGAAATGGTGAATAATATACGGGGATATACTATCATCCAAAAAATTATACGAACTAGGCATGGGATTACTTACCCTATCAAACGGAAATTGGGATTCATAAAAAATGATATGGCGACTAATGATGATTTTATTAGAGGATAAATCAAAACATTTGTAACCACGATGATTAGACGGAAAACTCAAAAACATACACGGAGTAGACCGGGCCTGAAGTTTGTTAATTGTGGTGAACGGGATTAACGGATAACACAAACACCTAAAGACCCGAAGATGTGAATACGAAGGAGTCTTATTATATAAAATTTGAAGGGGGGAGAATATGTCAAACCTTTGGAAGGAATTACGTTAAGGAGATATGTAGCCATTTGTAGAGAATGATGCCAAAAAGACGGAGGTATGGAAGCATGAATCAATAAGGTTCGGACAATGTTATTTATGGTACAAATTTTGCGTTCGGCTTTCCCATTTTGTGAAGACATATGAGGTCAAGAAAAACGAAAATTGATCTCATTATTAGCACAGAATTTCCGAAACACCCCATTGTCATATTCTTTGCCATTATCACACTGAATATTTTTTATTTCTCTTTCGAATTGGGTTCTAATGAATGCTCTAAATTTTAAGAAGATGGAAAAAACGTGAGATTTTTTCGCTACCGGAAAGGTCCATAAAAACTTAGAATAATCATCCAAAAAGAGAGCATAATACTGATGACCCAAAGAACTAAGAACAGGAGACGTCCATAAGTCGCTATGAATAATATCAAATGACATTAAAGTATGAGAAGTTGAGTCTACAAATGGCAAACTAACAATTTTTTCTAAAGAACAAGACTGACAATTTGGAGTACTACGCGTACCCTTACATGAAATAAAATTATTTTTATCTAAAGATGACAAAATAGATAATCCCGGATGACCAAGACGAGCATGCCACACGGAAGGAGAAAGGGCTGCAAATGCGGATGGCAAGGTTTGACTCGATGGACCGAAACTGGGTGTGATAGGATAAAGATCTCCCCTACTATCACACCTCATGAGAGGACTCCCCGTCTTGAAATCCTTCACAGAGAAACCAAATTGATCAAATTCAATAGAAACGGAATTGTCAGTAGTGAATTTACGGATAGACACTAAGTTTTTAATCAATTTAGGAGCATGTAGGGTGTTTTACAAGATAAGAGGTGGATGAGGGGGAGACAAAGTTTTATGACCATAACCACGAATTGGAATAGAATTACCATTACCAACAATTATGCCGCGAGGGTTGCTCAAATTGGAACAAGACGAGAGCGTACATGAATCGGCTGTCATGTGGGTAGTGGCCACGGTGCCCATATACCAATTTGGGTCTGGAGGATTTAAACCAAGCATGTGCATTGCGGCTTCGATGTCGGTAGACGTGGGTGCCGCTAGGTGATGGGCCTGCGGGGGCCGAGGCTCAAGTACCCCTACTTGCTGCCTCGGCCCAGAAGACTGACTGTAAGTGGACCAGGTCATGGTGGGCCTGGACTGCTGCTGGGCAGCCCACTGCCGTGAAGCAAAAAATGGCTTGGCCCAAGCTGTGACTATGGGGCCTACTGCCACTGCATAGGGGCCCACTGTGGGGCCCAAAACTGTTGTTGCTGCTGCTGACCACCGCGAGGGCCACCACCGCCACCACTATTGGAGCGGCTGCCGCCGTTGTTTCCGCCGCGGTTCTTGCCATTTTTCTTATTTCCACCTTTTTTGCCGCCACCGTTGTTGCGGTTTTGGCCCGAGTTGTTGGAAACGGTAGAATACACCGTGGACTCGGTCATCATGACTACGGGACTAGCACCGGTAGCCTCCCTTTTTGACATGCCCGCTTCTTCGAGTGTAAGCATAAATGAGCCTAATAAAATTACGAAAGCGGATTGCTTTGCCGAAGAAGCGTGCCAACACCATTATAGGCCTCAGAGAGGCCGGAAACCATTTGGAGGACCAAACAATCATTCGAAACTGGCGTGCCAATGTTGCGGAGTTGGTCCGCCAATTCCTTTAGTCTTTTGCAATAAGCCGAAACGTTAGGGAAATCTTCCATATTGACGTGGGAGAAATCTAGCTCAAATGTAACAGCTCTAGAATTTTTTATTATCTTGGAATATATCACGTAGTCTATCCCAAGTTGCCTGCGCCGTAGCATCAGGTTCAATAATCGTTTGCAAAAGGTCGGTAAAAATTGTGGAATATATCCACTGAAGGACGGTGGCATCAAGAGTCGTCCACAACTTAGGATCATCCTCGCATCTTGGCACCTCCGTATCCTCAGGAGCCGCGGGGATTATATGATGGATGACTTGATGCGACCGTGCGTGAATTTTGAACAGTTCGGCCCACGTCGCATAGTGGACATTTTCTATTTCAAGAACAAGAGGGATGTTATTCTTGATGTTAGAAACTGTAAGGGCAGGATGAAACGTGTTCCGTGATGTAGACATATTGATAGAACAATATGTGATTGAGGGATTTGGAAGAAAAAATTGGGAGAAAGATGAACCGTCGGCACAAAACACGAGAAGAAGGGCTCGGATTTTAGAGACTTAGGACGGAAAAGTGCAAGAAATTTTGGAGAGGATTTTAAGACCTAGACTTCTAATACCATGAAAGAAATAATCCCCTTCTTATTTTCATTGATTGAAAGTGTATATATACATTTACATATTTCCATAATAGGAGAATCATATTCATATTCTACTCCTAAAACCTTATTCTACTTGGATACTAACTATACAATTATGGTAATACAAATATTATGGTAAGTGTACACTACTAATTACATTACAACTTTACCTAAACTAGGATACTAAAATATACTACCTAACTATACACGGTAGAGGGGGAATCCGAGAATCCGAGAATCAATATACATAGGATATACACGTGTATATCGTGTATATCCTTTGTATATTTAACACAGACTAAGTTACCTAATGCAATTGGATTATATTTTACTATCCCTGTCAGTGTACTTATTGTGTATGGGACTTAACCCTTTTTTGACAGCAATAATACTTCAAGAAATTGCATTCCACTTTACCATGTGAGGCAAACTGAGAAACCAGCCTTAAAGAAAACACAATAGCAGAAGTTACAAATGACATTAGAATCGACCTCCTCTTATGAAAGATTTATTACAGTGATTCATTCCTCAGAGGGGAGAGCTAGAAAGAGAATCTTCCACCTTGTTTAAGTTTAAGTTCTTTCTTCCTAAGCAAGAGGACGACAAATCATCCATCAATAGAGAGAGAGAGAACAAAAAATGCATCCCGATTAGGAACCACCAGTAAAAAAATTTAACAGACATGAAAATAGCTCAAGTATTTTCTAGAAAAAGGAGAGCAAAAAATCAATTTAAATCTTCCCTTTCGTGTTTACTTAGCTTTTCTACTTTATTTATCCTATTGTCATACCAGCTACATATTTACTTCAGAACGGATTCCGCATAAAAAAACAAGGAGCAGAACCAGATTTTCAACAGCTTTAAAGTTTTGGTACTTGTGTATAATTCTATAAATAATAACTACGCCTCAATCCCAAACAAGTTGCGGTCCGCTATATGAATCCTCACTGACCAGATTTCTCCATTTAGATTAACTCATGTCATTATCATACCAAATAAAAATAGAAGTAAGAAATAAGTTAATTATATAAAAATATCTGCTCTAATTTTAATACTCCTAGAAAGACAATAGGTCCAAATTCAACATACTAACAAGATAAACCTATTTCCAACTAGTAGATATCATCTATATGGATCTTTTTCTTCCATTGTCACCTATATTTAGCCAAGTCTCCACTGATTCCAAGAAATTGTAGGTCTTTCGAGACATATCTTTCCATGTGATTTTAGGTCTACCTCATCCGCTTTTAACACCTAATGTTAATAGGCAGCATAAGGGAAGAAGTGCTACACCTAGGAATCAACAACACGAAAACTTCACTTACCATAGCTCCACATCTACAATCAGTACATTTGTAGGTCGACGTAAGACATGGACAAACCATCTCAAGCGCTTATTCTATCCTCAATGTGTGCTACTTTCACTTTCTGGCGAATGTGGTCACTATTAATCTAATCTAATCTTGTATCTGCGTCTATGCAATAATTATCTTGTGGATATGTTAGACTTAAGCAGCTAACCATTCACTACCAGATAACATTGTTGGTCTTATAACTATTTTGTAGAACTTACCTTCACTTTAGTAGACATCTTTCTATCACATAACACTCCAGTAACACTTCTCCATTTGAACCATCTGATTTTAATTCTCTAAGTAACATCTTCATCTCTCATTTCATTTTCTTGAAACAACGAGCCTAAATATCTAAATTGTTTGCATTTTGGCACCGCAATCCTGTATAATCTCACCTCAACTTCACTCTTCTCATGTTGACTAAACTTGCAGTGCATGTATTCACTCTTACTTCTACTTATCCTAACCCCTTTTGCTCTAAAGTGTTTCTCCATAATTCAAATTTTTGGTTGACACACTCGTCGATTTCGTCAATTAACACAATATCGTGAGCAAATAGCATACATCATGGGACCACATCTTGTATTGTGTTGGTTAGCTCATCCATAAATAAGGAAATGTTGTCATTATTACATGTAAAGATGCCAATAAATGGATGTTGCCAAATGCTATCACTATTACATGTAAAGATGCGAATAGATGACATTAGCACACACTTAAAATTTTGTGGCATTAAGCTTTAACTGGCCCATCATTCAGATGATTGTCCTTTTCACCAAACCTCCTATTAAAAAATAGAAATTACAAATCTATCTTAAAATTCCCACATCTAAGCTTAGAAGATTTACATCATAAGACCATTTAGACTTTTCAATCTTCAAAGATTTTGCATACTCTCGAGAATTAGCACTCGTTTTTGAAGAGTGAGTTCTCCTAGAAACTAGCATCAACCACATCTGATTTGAGTTGGACAAGATGAAAGTGTTAGACAACACAACACGTGAAAAACGTAATTACTTTATTATTGTAAAAGTAATTGCACCAAGACTTGAACACTATAACTTGACCACAATATACACCAAGTTCTTACTCTTTTATTTTTATCAACACTTGACACTCACACTTAAGCTTACTTAAGTATTTACACACACTTTAGACTCACTTGGACACTTTTTGGATGCACACTTGGAACTTACTTCCTTAAGGACCCAAGGTCCCTATATATACATGATCAATGTCGGTTCATCAACCAACTTTACATTGCTAGAAGATTCTAGCTATAACATCATAATGGGCTTGGCCCAACATGGTAAACAACTAGGACATTGACTCTAGAATTTTCTAGCAATTATTTTTCTATGTATTTCTTGAATCTTTACCACATTTCTAGATAATTATATAACTTAATATAGAATGTTCTACTAATGAGAGAGACGGTGGTGATTTTAACACTCCCCCTCAACACCGACTCTTCATACTGAGTTGTTCTCTGAGTTTCTGATATCTTGAAGTGTTAAGTGCTTTTGTGAACAAGTCTGCTATCTGATCTTCACTCTTCACTTGGTGCATCTCTAACTCTTCTTGTAGTACTTTCTCTCTAAGAAAATGGTAATGCACCTCCACATGCTTTGTTCGAGCATGAAACACTGGATTTTCTGCTAGTCGAATAGCAGACTGGTTATCACAATAGAGTGGCACCGCATAATCTGTAAGTTGGTGTAGGTCCTTCATCAATTGCATTAACCACGTACTCTCTTGAGCTGCCATTGCCGCTGCTCTATACTCTGCTTCTGTGGTTGACAAGGACATTAGTGGTTGCCTTTTTGCTACACCAAGATACTACTCCAGATCCAAGAATGAATACATATCCATTTGTTGATCGACGAGTATCGTGATCTCCAGCATAATCAGCATCGCAGTATCCAACTCTCTTTACCACATCGCCTTTCTTATAAAAGAGACCATAGTTAATGGTATCTTTGACGTACCTCAACATTCGTCGCACTGCTTCCAGATGAGGCTTCATTGGTTGTTGCATATATCGGCTTACTACCCCTCCTGCATGTGAGATATCTGGTCGAATCAATGTAAGGTAGATTAGACTACCTACCAGTTGTCGATACATTGCTTCGTCTTGCAAGTCCTTTCCTTTATGAGCGCATAACTTGGCATTAGCTTCCATAGGTGTTGAGATGGACTTGCACTCGAGCATTCCAAACTTTTGTAGCAAGTCTTTTGCATACTTTTGTTGGCAGAGAAATAGACCTTCCTTAGTTCGATCAACTTCTAATCCAATGAAGTGTTTTAATTCTCCAAGCTCCTTCATTTGAAAGCGAACTGACAGATTCTCCTTTGTTTGACATATTTCTGCTTCATCATCGCCAGTGATTATGAGGTAATCGACATATACTAGAACAACTGCGATCTTTGCTTCCTTCACTTTGATGAATAATCTTGAATCTGCATGTGTCATGTCATACCCGCTCTATACTAAGAACTCAGCAATCTTGTCATACCATGCTCTTGGAGCCTACTTCGATCCATAGATACCTTCTTCAGTTTGCAAACATAATCATGATGCTCTTTATCCTCAAATCCTCTTGGTTGGATCATGTATATTTCTCGATCCAACTCTCCATGTAGAAAGGCGTTTTTCACGTCCATTTGCCACAGTCTCTAATCTTTACTTGCTGCAAGTGCTAGCAGGACCCTTACTATTGTAATCTTAGCAACTGGGCTAAACATCTCATCATAATCTAGCCCATACTATTGAGAGAATCCTCGAGCTACTAACCGAGCCTTGTATCTTTCAATTGATCCATAAGGACGAGTTTTTACCTTGTAAACCCGTTTGTAGGAAATGGGTTTTACTTTCTTTGGCTTTGGTACTAGCTCCTATGTTTGATTCTTCTCTAGAGCACTTATCTCCTCTTTTCTAGCTTCAAACCACTTGATATTCTGGGATGCCTCTTCGTATGTCTCTGGTTCTCTAAACTTTTCTTCTTCAGCTACATCATCATTGACGTACTTGGGATTTGGCTTTCAAACTCTTTTCGATCTCCGAGGCTGTGGGCTTACTCCTTTTGGTTGACGGTCTTCTACTCTTTGATGCATGCCTGTTTGCCACGGATTTTGTGTTGCCTCGTCCTCGGTATTTTCTTCCTCACTTTGATCTTCATGCTCCTTTTCTGGACTTGAATATACTTCAACAATTTGCTCCCCATCTTCTTTTGCAAATTGTCTTCTATTTCCTTGGAATCTGGTAACCCTTCCTTTTGAGGTGACCACCATGATGCTGCCTCATCGAATACCACATTTCTTGATGTATAACACTTTCCAGTTGTTGGGTCGCAGCATTTCCTCCCTTTACTTTGGTTGTCGTATACCACAAAGATATATCGTATCACATTTTTATCAAATTTGCTGCGTAGATGACTTGGCACAAACACGTAGCACACACAGCCAAATACTCGAAAGTGAATTACTGTAGGTTTACTACCCCACAGTTTTTCAAAGGGTGAAACGAACCCTAACTTCGCTTGAGAAAGTCTATTGATGACATGAGCTGCTGTTTTCATACCTTCTGCCCAAAATCTTCCTGGAACATTCTTCGAATGTAGCATGCTTCGACATATCTCTGCAAGATGTCGATTCTTCCTCTCAGCTACTCCATTCTGTTGTGGCGTATTTGCACATGTGAATTGATGGTGTATGCGGCATTCTCGTAGGTACTGAGAGAACTCATCTGATGTATATTCACCACCATTGTCTGTTCGGAGGCATTGGATTTTCTTGCCGAGTCTCCTTTCGCTATTTCCTTAATTTTTTTAAATTTTGAAAAAGTTTCGGATTTTTCTTTCAGAAAGAAAACCCATACGTACTATGAGAAGTCATCAATGAATGTAACCATGTATTGCATGCCACTGATTGATGATTGCTTGACTCGCCTGAATACGTCAGAATGGACCAGCTCCAATGGTGCTTTGGCTTTGAACTTTGAATCTTCATACAGTAACTGATGCGCCTTACCGTATTGGCATCCTGCACAAACGGTCTCTGTTCTGACCTCTAGTTGAGGAAGACCTTTCAACATAGATTTCTTCATCATCACCTTGAGTTTGTGATAGCTTACATGTCCAAGTCTTGCATGCCACAAATCAGTTGTTTCGTTCTTTCCAGTCTTGTTTACATAAGCTGACTCAACTGACATTACATAGACAGACTCTAAGCGTCGTCCTCTCATCATCGATGTTCCAGATATTTCAAGATCTTGACATCTTGAGGTCTGAATACGACGTAGTGGCCTGATGCCGTTAGTTGAGCTACTGATAGTAAGTTTTTCTTCATCCCATGTACATGGTAGACATCCTAAAGTGAAACCTCTTTCGAACTGAATCTCGGCATGATTGTTGTTTTTCCGACATGAGCGATTGGTAGTCTTGAGTTGTTGGCTGTCACCACCACAGGACCACCTTTGTACTCGGTCATGTTCTGTAGCTTCTCTTTATCTCCTGTCATATGATTTGAGAAGCCAGAGTCGACTATCCAATCATTATTGTAGTCGATAGTTCCAGGAACGATAACTGCCAAAGCTAATTCTTCTTCCTCCACTGCGAAAGATGCTTCAGCGTCCTACTCTTCATCGCTTGTCTTTCCTGCATTTGACGTGGCTGCATTGCTTTCTGCAGTGCTCTTTTTGAACCAACAATTTTTACCCATGTGGCCTTTCTTCCCACAGTTATAGCATTTTCCATCAAACTTATTGTTATTCTTTGACTGGCCACCCCGATTGTCTTTCTTTTGAGCTCCCCCTGTTTGGGAGCTCCCATGATGATTATCCTTGTCATCATGTTTTCTAGAATTTCTACTAGCATTTGGTCGGGATCGACCTTTCTTATCACCGCTATAGAGTGCTTCTTCGTCACTCTTTAATGAGATTCTAGATATTTGCTTAGTCAACGCTTCTTGGTCAGCTAGCAAGTTTTCTAATTCAACAAGAGAAGGTTGGCTTGGTCAACCTTGTATTGCGGCAATAAAATTTCTATATTCTGGCCTTAATCCATGAATAATAATTCTTCTAATTCTAGCGTCTGACATGCCAGCAGCAGAGTCTAATGCAGAAATTTCGCGACAAAGAGATTTTACCTTGGTAAAGTATTGGTTGATCGTCATGTCGTGTTGTTTGATAGAGAGAAGCTCGTTCCCCAGAAGCTGCAGTCTCGTATCATTTTTCTTGGTGAACAATGTTGCGAAAGTATCCCACGCTTCCTGCGGTGTCTTAGTCGGCTTGATGTGCTCCAACATTTCATCTTCAACTATGGTCCAAATCGCAAACATGGCTTTGCCAGCTCTAATCTTCCATTTCTTCAGAGCGGCTGCGTCTTCTAGTTGTGTGACCTCATTTCCACCAACGATTTCCCACAAGTCTTGACCTTGGAGATATGCCTCCATATGCATTGACCACGTGCTGTAATTCTGATTGTTAAGTTTCTTGATTCCACCGACCACTTGAAGGTCACCCATCGTGTCTTGGCTAAAATTCTATTTTTACCAAGAAAGCTTGATTTCGACAACAAGCTCTGTAGTACTAAACCACACACGAACACTCTAAGAAACTCAACAAACGACTCTTTGGTATGAACCGAACTGACTCTGATGGCACTTGTTAGACAACACAACACGTGAAAAACGTAATTACTTCATTATTGTAAAAGTAATTACACCAAGACTTGAACACTATAACTTAACCACAATATACACCAAGTTCTTACTTTTTTATTTTTATCAACACTTGACACTCACACTTGAGCTTATTTAAGTATTTACACACACTTTAGACTCACTTGGACACTTTTTGGATGTACACTTGGAACTTACTTCCTTAAGGACCCAAGGTCCCTATATACATGATCAATGTTGGTTCATCAACCAACTTTACATTGCTAGAAGATTCTAGCTATAACATCATAATGGGCTTGACCCAACATGGTAAACAACTAGGACATTGACTCTAGAATTTTCTAGCAATTATTTTCCTATGTATTTCTTGAATCTTTACCATATTTCTAGATAATTATATAACTTAATCTAGAATGTTCTACTAATGAGAGAGACGGTGGTGATTTTAACAAAAAACATAAGAAATATTTCTATATTAATTAATTTCAAACTTACATCAGAAAATTTTACTATGTTTCACGACTTCAACATGTGTAAACAAACTAGTCAGAGTAAAGTGATCGAAAATAGCTGCTACTAATGGATTCTGAAAAAACAAATTTAAGGGGAATTGAAACAAGATGCACTGCATATGGAAAATACTAATTTAGCGATTTTATTCCAAAAGTGAATCAGTGCATCAAATTTACTCCACAAAAGCTATCTGGTCCTAACTGACTTGGTAGACTGGTAAATAAAGGATATCTTAATCTTATCATAGAATATATGCACCGACCTGATGAATAATGTGAAAGGGGTAAGGGAGTCTCATTACCTTTGCAAATTTCCCACTGAAAATCGAAACAGAAACTTTCCAGAAGGCAGGTACATGATGGATAACAACAGTAGTCAACCTACGTATATATTTTCCTCTAAGAGCATCACCTTGTTCACCGGTCATCTCTAACGGTTCCAAATCACCAGGAAGATGTGTATTTCCAAGAGATGCAGAGTAATCAATGTCTGACTGACCATCATTTATAACATGTAATGAAAATCATTAATTAGTAGTCGAATTAATAATCAACAGCTTTCTGATAACAGGCAGTCTTACTTACGGAATGGTTCATATCTTGCTGAATTTGCCTCCATTTTATATCAGATAAAGCTCTTTCTCTCATCTTATTTTGTAAATTCTCCATCCTTGCTTCATGATCTAAAGAGCATTTCTCAAGCAAGCCTCGAATTCTGTGGTTCTGAAAAGTAGCAGAATTATGTCCAAAGTTTTCTCCTATTGTGGATAAGTCAGAATGAAATGCCATCTGTAAAGCTAGATAACATTTACCACATCCATAAGGGGAGACACTATTACACCGTGTTAAAGGAGGAAAGAAAATGCCAAACATTCTTATTAAGAGAAGCATACCCTGCATTTTCCTATTCTATGAGAATTAAGCAATGAAAAGCCAGATTTCACAAACATGACAAGCATAGAAGTTCACAGAAAATAGATAGAGAACAAAGTTAGAAGTACTAATGTTACAATATGATTAGTTAGAGCACTGAAAACATTGAAACAGTATAAGATCAGTTTGTTCATATTAAAACCATGAGAAGATAAAAGTTTTAAAAGGACTCACTATATTCTTTACTAATCCCAAAAGCTAATTCTTAATCAACATTAAAGACAATGTTAAACTCCTTAAATGTTTCTTATTGGCATAAAATAACTTAAATAACTGACCATAAAGAATATCTTTTTAAAAGTTAATCGGGCTTTTGTAAAACTAAGTTCAGAACAAACAAGAACTGCCTTACAATATCTGACTAGGTTTTAAACTTTAACAACATATCCAGTGAAATCCCACAAAGTGAGGTCTGGGAAGGGTAGAGTGTACGCAGTCCTTACCTCTACTTTGGGAGGTAGAGAGGTTGTTTCTGGTAGACCCTCGACATAAGGACAAGCAATTAAAAGCAGTATGAAAACAGAAATAACAGAAATGAATAAACCATGGCAACAAACTATACAAGAATGATAGACTAGGTTTTAAACTTTATTAAATGCAAATGGTGGGATTAACATGATAATCTCTGTAAAACTGGCTCTGATCTTAAAACACCCCCTAAGCCAAACTTTTCATCTTTCTCTTTTCCTGGAATCTCTTTGAGTTATTGTATGGGAAGAAGATCTCAATGACACATGGAAATGAGAGAGACAAATTAAGGGTCTTTTCACTGTAAGATCCTTCTATCATACATTACTGGGAAGGGAGAACAAGATTTTCTCTCAGTCCTCAATGTAGGTCCCCAGAGCACCATGAACATATGATTTTTGCGTTGTTAGCATCACAAGTACATACTTACACGTGAGAATCTGATAAAGAGGAAGATAATTCAAGTTAGCTGGCGTTCCATGAATAAGAGGGCAGGGTATCAAAGGGAAGTCGTGAATCGTTATTACTTCTGGAAGTACTACCCTCAAAAATTTGCCATTACTTCATTGACAAGGTGGCACATCAACTATGGGGTATAATTTGGAATCGGTTTGGAAATTGAAATGGGTGAAGTGGATTACCATAAAACATGTGCTGCACAGCTTGGCTTTCATGAGGAAAAGGAAGGGAAGTAAAGCCTGGGAAGTGACCCTGTGAACTTACTAGACCACGTGGAAAGAAAAAAATTGATGTTTCTAGAGATTAATAGTACTTCAATGTTTTTCTAAAGTTTGAAGCAGTTATGCATAAAAAACAAGATAACCTTCGTAAAGAATCATATTTTTGAATGAATAATTTCACTTTTTCTATAGCTCTTGCATACGAAATTGTCTCCATTAGTTACATTACATCAATAACTTAATATGTTATCAACAAACAATGACAGGATTAGTTTGCCTTGGTCCAATTTTTTAAAGTGCCAATGAATCGTGGACCTTGATAGAATCGACTAAAATTAGGCTTCTAAAAGCCAACAACTAAACAGCATTTTAAGGCCAGGGTCGGTGGTGGGGGTGGGGGGGGAGGGGGGGGATAGCGCTGAGGGTCCAAACCTAACACCTTCCAGCAAAGGGAATACTAGGAGGATTTTGTGAGGGCAGAACACCTCCACCCCCCTTAGTCCACCCTAAGCATAGCGCTAATACAACATACCCAATGAAATTCCACAACGTGGGGTCTGGGAAGGGTAGAGTGTACGCAAACCTTACCTCCACCTTGGTAGGTAGAGCGGTTGTTTCCAGGAGACCATCGGCTCAAGACAAAGCATAATCACAAGCAAAACAAGAAACACGGTCAGACTCAGACAGGAAATTAAAGCAATATGGACAGTATGAACATGCTGATAACAAAATCGAATATGTCATGGCAACGCATTCTAACAACAGAAAGCAGTAGCTAACACAACTAAATAAGATAAACAAAGTATACTAAAGAACATATAGCAGCAGAAATCAAACTACAGAGGACTATAAAGCAATATTGTGCCTATAAGTGTGATAGGCTAATCGGGCCTATAGTAATAACACTACAGCTATCATTTTATAAGCGTAAGTAGGACTACGATCGATTACCTACTACCCTTCTACCCTAATCCGTGTCCTCCACAACCCCCTATCTAAGGTCATGTCCTCAGTAAGTTGCACCTGCTAAACATAGCGCTAATATGTAATAAAAAAGGATGATATCGGATTTAGATGCCTCACCTGTATATTTAAGTAGTGCCATACAGGATCTGATTCAGGTTCCAACTCCAACAAGAGCCTCACTATATTTTCAAGCTACAAGAAGCATTAAGAAATAGCACATGTAAAACGTGAAGATTGAGAAACCTCAGAACTTTTTAAAAACTAATACATGAGTATAATTGTCAGTATTTAAAAGGTTGCACCCAATGCCGAGGTATGTAAGTCAAGCCAAATGGAGATGCAGACTGCAACTGAATCAATTTTATAACAAAATCAATCACTTGCTAGAACAATGGTAATATCAAGTGTTTGGTACACCAAAACACTTGAATGAATACCGAGATCTGACTCGCCCTAACACAAGCAAGACAATGAATACAGAATTACTAAATCTTTCATCAGGTAAATGGAATATGCAGCAATATTTATTGACTTCCCACATGTACTGCAAAGATAGATTTATAGTCCAGGAAGTATTTTACTCTTTTCCAATACCACTACTGTGCAAAATTCGAGGGTCAACAAGGGCCATATGGAACAGAATGGTCAAAACTGATCACTGGCTATCAAAACAGATTTGGATGTGTTATAGGAAGGGAGGGGGCAGCTGTAACACCCGTACTTTCGGATGTTTTAAAAAGCTAGACGTATGCAAGTAGATCTGAGCTTGGAGGATTTATGTTATATTCACATATGTAAATAAAGAGCTTAGTATAGAAATGGATGCAGTCCCAAAATAATTTAGGATTTAACAAGTGTGACGATGGAGATTAATAGTAATAGTTGTATGTCCCAAAAGAGGTTATGAACTAGTGCTATATCGCATAATTATAACATTGAGTATATGAAGCGTGTAAAAATAATTTGGTATATAAATAAAGTGAGATCAAGGAGTTAATTATGTGTGTAATTAGTTAAATTTTGGAGTGAAGTAGAAGAAGAATAAAGAAGAGAAATTGATTAAATCCTAAAGGAGGCTACTAGATTAGTGTAGAAAACATTTGTTTTCACCTGGAGGCTAAATAGAATGGGAGAACATGACTCATATAATTATACAAAGTGATCTGGTGCCTTACCCTTAGGAGGTGTACAATTCACATAAATAAATGGACCCCACAGTCAACTAAGTATTACTACCTTTGATGCTTTATGTTTCCCTCACTAATTTTATCTTGAAAACGTCAATTGCTACCTTGAGGACTTCATTAGCTTATGAAGATGTCATGAACTTGTGCAGCAGCAATAAAACATTTTTGAGGATTATAACTTTCTACGTTGGGTGTCCTTTTCAACACCAAGAGGAAATATAACGCCCCAACAATTCATCTTACGAAACTAGTTATGTTGAGGCAGAAATGTGAGTAGCAACATAAGTTTAACGTGTGTCGGGAGTATTGATTTCATTGTAGTGATTGAAAGGTCAATATTCGAGATATATAATCGCTTCCTAACGTCGTGGAAAGGTCGCCTTAAAGGTATGTTAAGGCTACTCTTTTCTTCTTTTGGCATTTTCCAAGTACGAAACGTAAACATGATATTGTCCCATAAATGATTCTACTCTTAGTAGTTAAGGATGTTCATATTATTCATTCCTGTTTTCAAAGCATGTCTAAATATGTTCCTAAATCCTTATTGAGGTATATGGGAAAGATATTAATATTCATAATGTTAATCGGAGGTGAAACGATATAATGTCACTCCGATAAGCTCAGAATGTCTTATTATCATTCATGCATTATATTCATGTATTACCCTTGACCCACATGTGTTATATACACTACAATATGGTATGCATATATATATATATATATATATATATATATATATATATACGTAGGGGATTGGAAAAGGGATACGGCGTTATATACGCAGACCACCTGATCAGCTGGTATATGATAATGATTATGCCCACAGAGGCCAAAATGATATGATGGGAGACGGCATTATATACGCATATATATATGTATGACCGAATTGTGCATGACACTTGGGTATATTATGACCCTCAGAGGCATTCACTACTGGTTGGTTGTTTCTTGTCCCAGTTTACTTTTATGTCTACGTTATGCTATTCTTCATGCCTGACATACTCGGTACATCAGTCGTACTGACATCCCTTTTTTCGGGGGACGCTACGTTTCATGCCCGTAGGCTCACGTAGGCAAGGTGACGATCCGCATTAGTAGGTTGCTGACTCAGCGGATATTGGAGCACTCCCCTTGTTTCGGAGTGTCGATCTAATCTCGGTACGGTATTTTTGCATGTACATATGGGTATGGCGGGGCCCTGTCCGACCTTATGATATTGCGTACTCTTTAGAGGCTTGTAGACAGTGTCTTGTGTATAGCAGTTAGGTATGGCCTTGTCGGCCTTAGTATGTATATATACATAGGTTGAGTCCTTCTGTTTCTAAGATTTTACATAGCTTCTTTTCCAGTTTACTATTTCCATATGTCAGCAGGGTATCTCATGGCGGCCCTCGTGGATCATGAGAAATTACAGTTATATGCTAAATATATGATGGTACCCGGCAAGTAAGGTCCGGATGCCCGTCATGACCCTCTGATTTGGATCGTGACAGGAGCAAAACCAATTGTAAGGACTACTGAGTATTCGTATATACATACTGAAAACCCAGGTCTAAATTTTAATATTTTAAATCCAGAAAGACGATAATTTTAATATTTAAAAAATCTGAGATCTTCAGTCTTTCAACTATTACAGATTATACTGCAATATTCATGCAGCTCCTTACGGAGACTTTTAGAGAACCAACATTCTACCATGACGCCATCCTAAACTTCCCATATAATTACCTCTCAAAAAGATAAACTCAAGTTGGTAAAATAACTAAAGTATGGCTTACATTTGTTAGGTCAATATGAGGATCTCCCAGAGACTTGTAAAGCATGCCTTTAAACTCTTGCATAACTTTTTCAACCTCCCCAACGACACGCTTCAAAATTCCTACCTGAAGAGAACACACAAAATAAATTGTGACTAAAACAAAAGCAAAACCTTTGAATAATGATGACAAAAAATAACAAAAAAGGCAGAATCTATATGCAAAGAAGTAGAAAACCTAACAAAGAAACTTAAGTAATTATCAGAAAGATAACCTTAAGGTGTCCAGCATCATATAAAAGTTAAAGCGCACATGTTCACTACTAAATCAAAGTAAAGACATCAACAGCATGAAACTCGATCAAGTGCCATTTTCCCATGTTGATACCTACCCAAAGAATCTACATATCAACGAGCATAAACAACCTGCACTAGTCAGAAATAAGCCTTAAAGCATTTATTTTAAATAAGCATGGACTCGTTTGTAGGTATTTGTTGGGTTCGTTTGCACAGCGGAAGTTTAAAAATTTTACTTACCCAACAATGATCTGGCATGGCTTATACGATAAACATATAAAGTGTTCAAAACACGATGAAGGAAAACTTACAAGTTTTCGAGCGCCGGATTCACCACTAAGGTATCCACGCGATTAATTTCCTCGACTGCAAGTTCCAACTCTAGTGTATCTCATGTGCAAGAAAGCTAGGAAATCTTGCTTCAGGAACACAGAAGTAATTTTCTGTAACCTCATAATTATGGGGTATGTGTTGTATATATAGGAGTCAGGATAAAACCTAAGCAGATTCAAAACAGGAAAACCTAGCCCATATTAATGTTCAGTGGACCAACCCAGCTGGTCCACCTCACACGTCCAAGTTGGACGGCCAAGGTCTTATTTTTGGCCAGTAATTTCTGGCCCAATTGTTTTCCTGTATTTGTCCAAGTACCCATATAATATATCCAACACATTTAATTAAATCCGAAATTTAATTCGACTTAATTAAATAATTTCTATCAAATAAAAATATTCCATAATTATTATAAATTAAATATCTCGATTCTCAATCGAGTATTTAATACTTTCTCAATACACTCTTAGATCGAAGAAACAATCGCATATAGTGTGGCCCTATAGGCCTTCACATATCAACATTAATCTAGTTAAGGTCCATACGAAAATCCTAGACTGCGTCGTATGACGAACTCAATATGTGAAGTACGTTTACATGAATCCAACAAACTTAACCTTTATGCGGAACTATAAATTCCTTTCATTCGCGACACACTCGATTAAGCTTAGGATTTGCCAAGTGTCTATACAAATGGCTTAATCACTTTATCTCACATTTATTAGTTGACAACTAGACCATATTCCAAATATGTCTCTTGCGCTGGCCAGCGACTTTAGTCAACCTAATAACATTGAGAAGCTGAGTTTTCTCTCGAATTTCCAATCGAGGAATGAATTCTATTCTTGGCTCAACTACCACCTTGATTTACATCCTGATGCACCCAACACAAGCCGTATCTTATCCAGAAGGAGTTTAAACTTAGAACTTGGTCAAAGTACATGATTCTGTAAACAATGTGTGTAGTGACCTCAAGTCAAAGGACCTTTATATTCCACACACCGATAACACTATAGATATGTATAACAAATAGTTTATCGGCAGGGTATACCAATACTTCTCCAAAGTATCCATGTGTCCATCACGGGTAACCATTACTCGTAGCTGTGAGACATACTACATTCTCCAAGAATGTGATGCAGATCACATGTCGATTTGTAGCATATCATCGATATCTCATTCTCGATGATCATTAGTCGAGGCTATTTTGAGAGTTACATTCTATCATTAATATCTCACTCTATTAATGACAACGTAAGCTCAAGGGATGCACATATATGAATAATTGCAAACAATTAAACAATAATTCAATAATTGCAAATGTCATAAATATTAATCTCATTAATAATACGAATGTGTTCAAGTACATTTTGTCCCTAATATAGATTGTCCTATAGGCCATACATATTTTCATCATTAAACAAGGCAACCAGGAAATTTCTATTCATGTACATTGAGGTGAACACAAATGGGTTAAGCAAAGAAAAGATGTTAATTCCGAGCATAGAACATCCGCATTTGCCAAAATGTATGTCATAGGAAGGACCTTGCTGAAATTTACATAAAACCCCTAAAATAATTCTTATAGTTAAGATTTTTCTACTCAAATTACTAGAGTTGAACATTTCTGACAGCCATGTGTTGGATCATAAACTTGATCCATTATGGCAGCCCAAACCCAAACCCAATCAAATTGGAGTCCAAGTCCATAATCAAGGTCCAAAACTACAAGTCTTCTACCTAGATCTTCTAGGGTGTGGTAATTATGCATGTGAATCATTTGATAATTTAAAATATTATTAGAAATATGGAGAAGAATGAGGTGTATGGTTATTGTAATTTTTGATTAGTTTATTTGTGTAGTGTATGATTGTTTTTAAATAATAAATACCCCTCCCCATTTTAGTTTAGGTATCAAGAAAAATTAAGAGCTTCTAAGTGAGTGAAGAAGCAAAGGCTTATAAGAGTGAGTTGTAGTATCTTGTTGTTGAGTGAGAGTGCTCTTGTAATATTTGTTTGAGTTTGAATAAAAGTTATTTGTGAGAGTGTTTCATTTCCAACAAAGTGTTATCATAGCCAGTTGGAAAGTATACACTATTGCATATCAAATCGAAGGTCTCGATGATAGGAATCCGCCGCCGCCAGAATCTCCCCGATCGGAGTTCAGACGCGCCACCGGAAGAGTGCTGCCAGAAAACCGAGTTGACTCACCGAATTGAGCCAAGTCAGCCGAGTTGGAGCCGAGTTGACCAAGCCGTAAGCTTGTTGACCAAGTCACTTGACCGAGCCGTCCAAGCCGAGTTGACTAAGCCATCAAAGTCGTTGACTAGGTCTTTCAGCGTTTCGGATTTTGCAAATTCTCATTATATTGAGAGATATGGCAAATGGTATGGCACCATTCCAAGTCCCGACACGCAACAACAACAACTATGACAATTGAAGTATCAAAATGAAGGCACTTCTTGGATCATAAGATGTGTGGGATATCATAGAGAAAGGCTATAACGAGCCTGCGTATGATGCTGTTTTTGCTGCTCTTACACCAGATCAAAAGACAACTTTGAAGGATTCAAAAAAAAAAAGACAAGAAGGCTCTCTACCTCATCTACCAAGCATTAAATGATGATGGCTTTGAAAATATTTCGAGTGCAAGCTCTGCCAAGGAAACGTGGGAGAAGCTACAAACCTCTTACAAAGGATCCGAACAAGTGAAGAAGGTCCGTCTCCAAACATTAAGAGGTGAATTCGAATCCTTACACATGAAAGTATCTATTTCGGATTATTTCTCAAGAGTAGTAGCTGTTTCTAATCAATTAAAAAGAAAATGTGAGGATAATGGAGAAGATACTCCGTTCATTGGATCCCAAATTTGAGCACATCGTTGTGACGATTGAAGAAACTAAAGACTTGGAAGAAATGACGATCGAGCAACTCCAAGGATCATTGCAAGCATACGAAAAGAAGCATAAGAAGAAGCAAGGGTTTACTGAGCAACTCCTCAAGCTGCAACTCAAAGATATGCATGAAAGCCAAGGCAATGATAGAAACCAACGTGGCCGAGGTCGATGCAGAGGTAGAGACCATGGACGAGGTGGAAGTCGCGGTGGTGGACGAGGTGGAAGTCGCGGTCGTGGACGAGGTTGAAATTACAACAACAAAAATTCCAACAACTATGAGAAAAGAGAAAGCTCAGCACGAGGCCGTGGAAGAATCAATCCGAACTCAAGGTATGACAAATCTCAAGTTCGATGCTAATTTTCAGAAGTTTGGGCATTATGCTTCAAAATGTAGAGCTCCCAACACAAAATTGAGGAGAAGGCCAACTACATGGAGGAGAAGACAGATAGCAAATGAACTCTTCTTCTAGCACGAAAGGAAACTGATGGTGGCCAAGCAAATTCCTGGTACCTTGACAGTGGTGCAAGCAATCACATGTGTGGAAAGAAAGACATGTTCGTGGAGCTAGACGAGTCAGTAAACGAAAATGTTTCGTTTGGAGATAATTCCACAATAGCAGTGAAAGGGAAAGGTAACATCCTTATCCGTTTGAAAGATGGGAGACATCAGTTTATTTCCAATGTCTATTATGTGCCCAATATGAAAAGTAACATCTTGAATTTAGGACAACTGTTACAGAAAGGTTATAATTTTCATATGAAGGATTATAATCTTTCTATAAAAGATGATAAAAATAACTTCATTGCTAAAAGTCAATGTCAAATAATAGAATGTTCCTGATCAACATACAAAATGATGTTGCAAAGTGCCTGAAAGTTTGCCACAGAGATGCATCATGGCTTTGGCATCTTCGATTTAGGCATCTCAATTTTGGAGGTCTAGAGTTATTATCTAAGAAGGAGATGGTGAAGGGACTACCTCGCATCAACCATCCTGACCAGCTTTGTGAAGGGTGTCTAGTCGGGAAGCAATTCAGGAAAAGCTTTCCAAAAGAGTTAAGAGTCAAGAGCCAAGAAGCCACTCGAGCTCATCTATACTAACTTGTGACTATTTCTTCTCATCATTAATGATTTGTCAAAAAAAACCTAGGTATATTTCTTGAAACAGAAGTCAGAAGTTTTCAAGAAGTTCAAAGCTACAGTGGAGAGAGAAAGCGGTAGAAAGATTAAAGCCATGAGATCCGACCGAGGTGGAGAATTTACTTCCAGGGAGTTTCAAGAGTTCTGTGAAGCAAATGGAATTCGTCGACCAATGACAGTTCCTAGATCCCCCAGCAAAATGGCGTGGCAGAAAGAAAGAACAGAACAATCCTCTACATGGCACGAAGCATGCTCAAAAGCAAGAAACTTCCTAAGGAGTTTTGGGCCATAGCAGTAGCGTGTGCAGTCTACTTGTCAAATCGATCTCCAATAAGAAGTGTATGGGGAAAGACACCGCAAGAGGCATGGAGTGGATGAAAGCCTGACATTTCCCACCTGAGAACCTTTGGAAGTATAGCCTATGTTCATGTACCAGACGAGAGAAGAACGAAGATTGATGATAAAAGCGAGAGCTTTATCTTCATCGGCTATGATGCTAATTCGAAGGGCTACAAGTTGTACAATCCAGACAATAAGAAGATTGTGATTAGTCGAGATGTGGTATTCAACGAAGAAGGAAAATGGGATTTTAACTCTCATGCAGATGACTTCAATTTCTTTCCTCAGTTTGAAGAAGATGAGCAGATAATGAGGGAGCAACTAGGTGAACCTCAACAAGAGCTTGCAATTCCACCCACTTCACCAACATCAACCACTCAAGGAGACTCATCACCTTCGTCATCGTCAAGTGGGAGTCAAAGTGAAAGATTTGTGCAACGTACAAGAAGCCTTAGAGATCTCTATGAGGTAACTGAACGACAAGATCTATTTGTCGATTGTGAAGCAGTGAGCTTTCAAGAAGCAGTACAAGAAAAGAAGTGGAGAGATACGATAGACGAAGAAATCAAGTCCATCAAGAAGAATGACACATGGGAACTTACCTCACTTCCCAAGGGACATAAGGCGATAGGTGTCAAATGGGTGTACAAAACAAAGCAAAACGCTAAAGGAGAGATTGAAAGGCATAAGGCGAGGCTAGTTGCTAAAGGCTATAGTCAAAAGGTTGGTATTGACTATGATGAGGTATTTGCTCATGTTGCTCGATTGGAGACTATCATACTAATCACTTCTTTGGCAGCTCAAAACAAGTGGGAAATACAGCAGATGGATGTTAAGTCTGCCTTCCTAAATGGAGTTCTTGAAGAGGAAGTCTACATTCAGCAACCATCAGGCTACGAAGTCAAAGGCCACGAAGACAAGGTGTTGAAGTTGAAGAAGGCTCTTTACGGGCTAAAACAAGCATCAATGGCATGGAATAGCCGAATCGACAAGTACTTCCAAGAAAATGGCTTCAACAAATGTCCCTACGAGCACGCTCTATATATCAAGCTCAAAGATGGAGATATTTTGATCGTGTGCCTCTACGTGGACGATTTGATCTTCACCGGAAGCAACCCAAGCATGTTCAATGAATTCAAGGAAGTAATGACGAAAGAATTCGAGATGACAGACATGGGGCTCATGGCGTACTATCTTGGCATTGAAGTTAAGCAACAAAAGGATGAAATTTTCATTTCACACGAAAGCTATGCAAAGGAGATCCTGGAGAAGTTCAAGATGGAGAACTGTAAGCCGATAAGCACACCGACGGAATATGGAATCAAGATGTCCAAACATGAAGAAGGCGAAAGTGTAGATCCAACATTCTTTAAAAGTTTGGCGGGAAGTCTTCGATATCTAACTTGCACGAGGCCTGATATTCTTCACGCAATTGGATTGGTTAGTCGCTACATGGAATCTCCAACAACCACCCATTTTAAAGCCACAAAGAGAATTCCTCGCTATCTAAAAGATACAATTGACTTTGGCTTGTTCTATTCAGTTTCTAATGATTACAAGCTTGTTGGATATAGCGATAGTGATTGGGGTGGAGACATAGATAATCGAAGGAGCATTACTGGATTCGTATTTTTCATGGGAGATACTACTTTCACATGGATGTCAAAGAAACAACCTATTGTCATATTGTCCACTTGTGATGCGGAATATGTTGTTGCTACTTCATGCGTTTGTCATGCAATTTGGCTTAGAAATCTATTGAAGGAGATAGGCTTGATACAAGAAGAGCCTACCAAGGTTTGTGTCGACAACAAGTCAGCCATTGCCTTAGCACAAAATCCAGTATTCCATGATCGAAGCAAGCACATCGATATTCGCTACCACTATAGAAGGGAGTGTGTTGCAAGAAAGGATGTGCAAGTTGAATATGTGAAGTCACAAGATCAAGTTGCCGATATTTTTACCAAGCCACTGACAAGCGAAGACTTCATAAGATTAAGGAACTTACTAGGAGTCACAAGATCAAGTTTAAGGGGAGTGTTGGATCATAAACTTGATCCATTATGGGAGCCCAAACACAAACCCAAACCCAATCAAATTGGAGTCCAAGTCCATAATCAAGGTCCAAAACTACAAGCTTTTTACCTAGAATCTTCTAGGGTGTGGTAATTATGCATGTGAATCATTTGGTAATTTAAAATATTGTTAGAAGAATGGAGAAGAATGAGGTGTATGATTATTGTAATTTTTTATTAGTTTATTTGTGTAGTGTATGATTGTTTTTAAGTAGTATAAATACCCCTCCCCATTTTAGTTTAGGTATCAAGAAAAATTAAGAGCTTCTAAGTGAGTGAAGAAGCAAAGTCTTATAAGAGTGAGTTGCAGTATCTTGTTGTTAAGTGAGAGTGCTCTTGTAATATTTGTTTGAGTTTGAATAAAAGTTATTTGTGAGAGTGTTTCATTTCCAACACCATGTACTAGCCTGGAGTATGCTATGTTATTATGACGACAAGGTATCTTGGATTAATTGATTACTAAGACTGGGAAACAGAGAGATGTGAACATGTATAGCTGCAATAAACTTCTGCATATTCTTGTGTAAGTGTACTTGTTTGCACGATTTAGATCAATTTCAACAGTTTCAACAAAAAGCTCAATCCATTACTGGCAAGTGTTAAATCACAGAATAATTAAGTGTTCCATACATGAGAAGGCAGCACAATTGACTTCGCTTTCCTGTACTCCCTGACTGCCAGGTCATATTCACCCTTACTAATGCTTTCACGAATGGTACTGGGCAAGTTAAACAATGTTCGGAACCTCTGAAGCATTCCTTGAACAGATCTTATCTTCTCAGCTTGAGCCTACACGGAAATGTTTCTATTTGTTACATACTAACAATAAAAGAAGAGGCAATAAATCTACGGTTAGAATAATCAACTTCACTAAATGGATTGAATTAAAAAATATAGCATCACATCCTACCTACCTGTCTTTCAAATAGTGACTCAAAAGCACGGTTAGCCACTGAATTGATTCCTTGCATACAATCATATAATTGTTTAGTTCCAGAACCTTCAGGATCTTCTTCTATGCGTCTCAACTTTGATTCAATATCTATAGCAAACGCATCACTCCCAGAATTAGATCTTCCAATGATAAATCAAAGTAAGACGAAAATTTCATCCCAAACAAGATGTGAAGCTAACCATCAATCGTCGTTTTGCAAGATACAAAGCAATCAAAATTCTCTTTGACCAATTGTTTTTTCTGTTGCATACGTGCTTTAAGATCAGTCTTCAAAGAAACAGCACCTGCTTCTAAGTCTGCTGCACTAGTATCTTGGTGGATTCGGGATAGAAACAACTTTGAGTCAAACTTCTCAGAGAAATAATTCAACCTCTCTGCAAAATTGACACAATATCTTAAAAAAACTATTCAGGTGATTAGAATCAGACATAACTGGCCTGAGATTGAGAAACTATAGAAGGAATCATAGTAGAACGTGAAAATAGGAAACAAGTAGTTCATCAAAAAGATCCTGTAAATTCTCGGGCTTTATGCAAAAAGAGAGAAACGACACGTACAAGAATCACTTAACATATGTGAATTTAGCATTTATAACATCAAACTGCAATTAAAACTACTAATTTCAGCACCCAATATACAATAATGCCTACATTAAAACATAGCTCAAATTTAAATATCATTAAGGTGTAATTCTGACTAGGCCGCTGAGAGATAACTCCAGCCCGTAGTTTTCAATAGTCAACCATTAAAAGAATTAATGTGCAGTATTTAATTGCAATAGTAAATAAGGGAACATAGAAAAGAAGCGTAGAAGCCATATAAACAAACAATCATCTTTTTTTGCATTGTAGGTTTTTTTAGTTTCACCAAAGTGAACTGGACAATGCCAGAACACACTGCTGATTTGCTGAGTTGTTGGATTAGAAGAGGGGGAAGTAAGAGTCAAAAGAAATGGTGGAGGATAATTCCGGCTTGTGTTTGGTGGACAGTTTGGAAAGAAAGAAATGGGAGAGGTTTCGAAGATAAGTCCAATTCTATTCAGAAAGTGAAGTGGAATTGTATTGTATTTTTCTACTTTTGGTGTAAAGAACATTGTATAGAAGATGTAGAGGAGATTTTTCAGTTCTTAGGATCCTTGTAATCTACTATTTTCTGTTTTCTTCCTTTCTTTTGTCTCCTTTTGGTGGTCGCTAAATGCTGAGGAATACAACAGTACTATTTTCAAAAAAAAAAAAAAAAGAAGCATAGAATCAGCAGTAGCAGCAGAAGTGAGCTTGCATAAAAGAAGGATGAGTCATTGTCTGAAGAAGAAAAAGAGGACCAGAGAAGTAAATCAAAAGTGAAGCAACCTCTTTTCTTCTCTTCTTTTTTTCCCCTAATTTGAAGTCAGATCCTAAAGAAATGGTAGCTTCTCACTTAGATCACTTGGCACTTTACTGTCTGAAGCACACCGCTTTGCTCATGTAGTGATAACCCCTGGCTTCACATCACTCTGTCGCTAAGTGACAAAGCCATGGCATTTAACAGTGCCGAATATCCCTGAAGTCACACAACAGGACAAACCGTGCTTGGTTTGTGGATTATTGGTGGGATAAGGAGGACAAAAATAGCATGCCTAGAACATGTACATTACAAGTCTTATAATTTTGGTAATCTACAAATTCTAGGCATAATCACATCTCCTGACCATAACCATCAAACGCATTCAGATTGTGTACTACTCTAGAATAATTTAGACCAATCTTCAATTTCACTAAGTCCGTTCAATAGATTTAAAAATTGCTTTTTTGCTAAATCAATTACAGAATATTTCATCACAAGGGATCTCTAATTGTTGTGTTTCAACCATCAACCCAAGTAATCAATATAAAACTCATTACACGGTAAGGGTATAAGATGGAGATTCACATGACTACAACATCTTAACAGTCCAGAACTATTTCCATTAAGATGCTCCTCCCCACATAGGATCTATAGAAGAAACTCTATTGTGTTTCCAAAATTCAGCCAGGTGTGGGGGCAAAAGGGAGAGTAACATAGAATTAGCACTCATATACAAAGAATTTCCTTCTCTTTTCTATTCCTTCTTTTCTTTTGTGTGTGGGGGGTGGTAGGGTGGAACCTCTAAGTAGTAGCTTCGGTAGTCCAGAACTATTTCCATTAAGATGCTCCTCCCCACATAGGATCTATAGAAGAAACTCTATTGTGTTTCCAAAATTCAGCCAGGTGTGGGGGCAAAAGGGAGAGTAACATAGAATTAGCACTCATATACAAAGAATTTCCTTCTCTTTTCTATTCCTTCTTTTCTTTTGTGTGTGGGGGGTGGTAGGGTGGAACCTCTAAGTAGTAGCTTCGGTAGTTCTGTTTTAAGATATGTCGTGTCAACGTCAAAGCATAGTTCTAGTGCACGTCCTGCATTTCTGTCCACCACCAAAGATATTCTCAAGAGATGCACACATCACCAAGGGATTGCCACCAATAAAAGAGGAAATAGTATAATCAGGGAATCATCCCGCTGTAGTCACCAGTTGTTAGGCGTCTAGTAATCTAATGCCCATTCCGTCCACATACAAAGTGCACTACAGCAGCATCCCATTCTTTTTCCTCAACCACAAAATGATCTCTCCTAGTAGGATAGTAGAACATTATTCCCAAGGGATCCACAACATAAGGAATAAAATGCCTTTGTCTTAAATCTGCTAAGGAGCCTAAACATTCACATGCCTTACCATGCAAACTTGAGATCCTGTTACACGTTTACCTACATGAACTATAAAGGGAGCACAGCTACAGGCCTAAAGGATAATGCATTGAAACAAGTTCACTCAACTGTACTAAGAGTAAGTGCCCCCACTTGAATCCAGAAGCATCCAATAGCTGCAGGCACATAAAGTGCTATATCATCCACTGTACAAAGTGTATTATGAACAAAATTTCCATCATGCAGATTCATCTCAGTATTTCCACTGCATAGCACGTTCAGTTCGCAATAAAGTAATTTGGTGACAGAATTAAGTACCGCGAGTTTTGGGGTCTAAATGATCCCTATCACCTACAGATGGGGAACTTGATGAGTGCTCACTGATCATCTTTAATGTTCTATTGTCAACTATCCTGTCAGTAAAAGCAGCCTCCCAGTTAGCACAACATTACCAGTGAACAGCTTGAAATACAGAAATAAAACAAGATGATAATAAGTACCCCAATCTTAGAGGATCTATGCATTCCATGCCACGAGGGAAAGACTGCAAACTCTGAAGTGCCTTCTTTGCCATTGCCATCTTCTCCTCCTCAGCCTTAATTTGAGTGACTGGAATTGCTCTAGTCTCCCTCATCTCGCGAACATGACGCCTTAGCTGAAAAAGTTTTGATCTTTAAGTTCAGCACTCACTGGAGAATGTTTTAAACACTACTGGCCAAACAAAAATTTTGTGCACACATTCTGATTTACAATGATAAAAAGACAATTTATCTACTTCCACATGGAATAAAACTTGAAATTTATATAAAGGACCTCACAAATAAGACTGACTCCTTTAAATGAACAACCCCTAAATGTATGCAATACAAAGAGTAATCTCTGATAAGTAAATAAGCAAATATAGTCCTAGCAAGTACATACCAATAAAGCAAAGTCTCTTTTGGTCAGGAAGATAATTTTTTCGGAAAATATTTTCAGCCGAAATAATTTTCTTTAGGGATATTCCAATACTTACTCCACACCATGTGCTTCAACTAATTTAGAAGGTGATGTTAATCTTTAATACAGAAAAATATTACCAAAACAATATAATCATCCATATCCTACACCTTGACTAATTATCTGTTAGGAAAAATTACGGGGTCAAAGCAACCTCACTACTAAAGTGAAAGTTGAGAAAATGTGGAAATAAACTTTAGACACAAGATTTACGTGGAAAACCTCAAACAAATTAGGGGAAAAACCACGGGGCAAGTGTAGGAGGATTTCACTAAGATAACGGGATTACAATACTTCTCTCTAATGTACAAGGACATAACAACAATTACCTATCTCTCTTGTAACTAGAAGAACACTCAATCTCTCTAAACCAATATCTAAGGAGAAACCTATGTTTTTCTCTCTTAAGAATACTAGGATATTCTAGGGAGGTTTTGGAATGAATTAGAATGGAATGAATTGGAAGTGCAAACCTAAGGCCTATTTATAGGCTTCAAAAGAACACAAGTTAGGCTACCTAAATTAGGCTACCTAATTTTGGTAGCACACCAAGTTTGATAGCACACCTTGTTTGGCTTCACACCCTCCTTTGTTGAATTCAAAGTCTAGAAAGATTGGCTCATATTTTGCACATTTTCCATATTTCCCACATAAGGGACTTCACCCTTCACATTCTCCCACTTGAAGTCACCTTTGGTAATCCCTCCATCCTTCCTCATTCGCCGATGCCATGCTTGCTTACGTATCCGCTAGGCCACAGGAGGATCGACACCATTCAAACTTGTTAGCATTAATTGGCTTCGTCATAGCGTCTGCTACGTTCTCATCGGTGTGGATATTTTGCATGTCCACACTCCCTTCCTCCACTACTTCTCGAACGAAGTGGTACTGGACCCGTATGTGTTTTGTCCTTGAATGGAAGGCTGGATTCCTTGCAATGTGCAAGGCACTCTGACTGTCACAAAACAGAACCATCTTCTCTTGTTTGTGCCCGAGCTCCTCCAGTAACCTTTGAATCCAAACAACTTTCTTGCAAGCTTGTGTAGCCGCCATATATTCTGCTTCTGTTGTTGATAGAGCCACAACAGTCTGTAACTTCGACGCCCAGCTTATAGCTCCTCCTGCAAGAGTAAACACATAACCCGTAGTGGATTTACTTTTATCGAGATCGCCTGCGAAATCTGAATCTACGTAGCCTCTGACAGTAAATTCTGATCTTCAGTAACATAATGCAGCATTTGAGGTTCCTTTGATGTATCTTAGAATCCTCTTCACAGTACTCCAATGCTCTCCACCAGGGTTCGCCATAAATCGACTAACCGCTCCCACTGCTTGTGCAATGTCTGGTCTTATGCATATCATGGCAATATTAAACTTCCTGCTGCCAATGCATACGGTACTCGAGACATCTCCATCCTCTCTGCTTCATTGCTAGGACACATACTTGAGGATAATTTGAAATTAGTAGGAAGTGGGGTAGAAATTGGCTTACAATCTTGCATGTTGAAGCGTCGCAAGATCTTGTTAAAGTAGTTCTTCTGGGAAAGCCAAACGTTCCTGCTATCTCTGTCTCGGTGAATTTGCATCCCTAGAATCTTGTTTGTTGGTCCCAAGTCCTTCATGTCAAACTCCCTAGCCAACTGTGCCTTCAATTCCTGGATTCGATCTTTGTTGGGGCCTGCTACCAACATGCCATCCACATACAACAGTAAGATAATAAAATTATTACCACCAAACCTCTTATAGTACACACAATGTGCTGAACCAAGTCTGTTGTATCCAAGGCTCATAATGAAGGAATCAAATCTCTTGTACTAACACCTCAGCGCCTGTTTGAGACCGTACAAAGATTTGTTCAACCTGCAAACCAAGTTCTCCTTGCATATTTCAGAAAAACCTTCTGGTTGGAGCATGTAGATCTCCTCTTCAAGCTCTCCATGAAGAAACACAGTTTTTACATCCAACTGCTCCAGATGTAAGTCAAACGTAGCACACATCGCCAGAACAACCCTGACTGTCGTGAGTCGAACCACCGGAGAAATATCTCATTGAAATCAATGCCTTCTTTTTGAGCAAATCCTTTCACCACCAATCTTGCACGATACTGTTCCACTTGATCGTTGTTATCCCTCTTGATCTTGTAGATCCATTTGTTACCAATGGCCTTTCTTCCATGTGGTAATGATACCAGCTCCCAAGTCTTGTTTTTGTGTAGCGCTTCAATTTCCTCCAGCATTGCTGTCATCCACAAAGATGCATCTTAGCTACTTATAGCTTCATGAAAAGTTGAGGGCTCTCCATCCTCCGTTAGAAGACAATGTGCAACATTGCTTTCCGTAACATACTCCGAGTACCAAGCTGGCGGCCTTCTCTCACGAGTTGACCGATGAACTTCTTATGCCTCAGACTTGACTTGTTCTTGTATCTCATGCTCTGGTGTAGCTTCAGAAGAAACTAAAATTTTAGGTTCCGTGTTATTCACCACCGGAATTGTTGTAGTCTCCGAGCTTACATTCGATGTGCTACCTCCTTCATCCTTTTGTTATAGTTGATCTTCCGCAAAGATACCCCTTAACACCATCAGCATAGCCCAAGAAGATACACCTTCTAGATTTTGGCTCCAACTTCGTTCTTTCTTGGGTGTCGTACTTCACGTACACAAGACATCCAAATGAATGCATACCAGAGTAATCAGGGGGCTTCCCCGTCCACATCTCCATCGGTGTCTTCAAATCAATAGCCGTTAAAGGAGACCGATTTACCACATAACAAGCGGTTTTGGCTGCTTCTGCCCAAAAAGAGTTGGACTGACCCACAGTCCTCAACATAGCTCTCATCTTTTCCGTAAGAGTTCTGTTCATCCGTTCCGCCACTCCATTTTGCTGAGGCGTAAATGTGACCGTGAACTGTCTTTTGATACATTCTAGCCTGCAAAGTGCAAGAAACTCCCCGTCTGTGTACTCCCTTCCATTATCTGTCCTCAAGTACTTGATCTTCTTTCCAGATTCAAGTTCTACCTGCGCCTTGAAGTCTTTGAACACCGGAAACACATATGACTTCCTTTTGATTGGAAACACCCAACATCTCCCAGAGAAATCATCAATAAAAGACACAAAATACTTTGCACCTCCTAGGAACAGTTCTGGTGACTCCCAAACATCAGAATGAATCAAGTCTAGTATGTGCTTACTCCTAGCATCAGATCTACTAAACTTTAATATACTCTACTTACTTCTAACACAATGCTCACAGAAAGGTGAATTTACCGATTTGAGCCCTGGAAGCAGCTTCCGATCGGAGAGAATCTTCAATCCTCGTTCTGACATATGGCCAAGTTTGAGATGTCACATCATCGTCGACTCTTCTCCTTTCTGGTTGACACAACACATGTTTTGGCTTCCTACAGTGTTTCCCCTTTAAGCATGAATAAGTTTACCGCGATCTTTTCTGATTTCATAACCACAAGTGCACCTCTAACAATCTTCAAGATCCCATTCTCGATATGCGTCTTACACCCGATATTATCTATTTGCCCCAAGGACAATAGATTCTTCTTTAGGCCCTTCACGTGTCGTACCTCCTGAATAGTGCGAACTGTACCGTCAAACATCATTATCTTGATACTACCAATACCGGCGATCCCCAAAGCATGATCATCCCCCATGTGCATAGAACCTCCTGAGCTTGGTTCATATTTGTGGAACCATTCTCTCTGAGATGTCATATGCCACGATGCTCCTGAGTCTAGTAACCAGACATCATTGAACTTATTTCTTCCTCCAACCATTGTTGTAGCCTCGCCGTATAGAACTTCACCATCATCCGGGGTACTCGCCACATTCCCATGAGTATTTGATGACTCGGGGTCTCCACTCTTCTGTTTGTCCCTGCAATCCTTCTTAAAGTGTCCTTTCTTGCCACAGTTGTAGCATTTGAGTTGCTTCTTACTTCATGACTTCGATCTACCATGGTTCTGACTCCCACTCGAGCCACGTTCCACCGATCTTCCTCTCGTCACCGTCAACGCCTCCGCTTGCTGCGAACCCATATGCCTATCTTCTTTATTTTTGCGCCTGATTTCTTTTTCAAAAACAACGGTTGCAATCTCATCGAAGACAAGATACTCCATAAGAGTGTTATTAGTCAAGTTGATGATGAGTTGATCGTACGAGTCCGGTAGACTTTGAAGTAGAAGTTCTGCACGTTCAGTCGTCTCTATTTTGTAACCTGTAGATGTCAGTCGCAAAAATAGAGTATTCAAGGTATTGATATGGTCGGTTACCGATGTGGATTCCGCCATCCGAAGAGTGTACAATCTTCTCTTTAAGAAGATCTTGTTGTGTAGTGACTTGGCCTCATACAACCTGCACAACGTATCCCAAATTTCCTTCGCCGTCCTCTTCTCCTCCACGCTGGACAAAACACCATCGGCTAGTGCTAGGTGCAGGTCGGCAACTGCATTGCCATCCATCTCGTTCCACCTAGTATCATCCGTTATCTCAGCGGGCCTATCTCCAATTGCTGCTAAACAATTGTCCTTCCTCAGAATTGCCTTCATCTTCATTTTCCATAACAAGAAATTACTCCCGATGAACTTCTCAACATCGAACTTTGTTGTCGCCATTGTAAACAACATTCTGCTTCGTCACTTGAACCGGCTCCCGCTATTCACACGTGGATAGTACCCGCGAACAGTACCGTTTACAGCCTTGCTCTAATATCGTTGTTAGGAAAAATTACGGGGTCGAAGCAACCTCACTACTAAAGTGAAAGTTGAGAAACTGCGGAAATAAACTTTAGATACAAGATTTACGTGGAAAACCCCAAACAAATTAGGGTAAAAACCACGGGGCAAGTGTAGGAGGATTTCACTAAGATAACGGGATTACAATACTTCTCTCTAATGTACAAGGAGATAACAACAATTACATATCTCTCTTGTAACTAGGAGAACACTCAATCTCTCTAAACCAATATCTAAGGAGAAAGCTATGTTTTTCTCTCTTAAGAATACTAGGGAGGTTTTGGAATGAATTAGAATGGAATGAATTAGAATGGAATGAATTGGAAGTGCAAACCTAAGACCTATTTATAGGCTTCAAAAGAACACAAGTTAGACTACCTAATTTTGGTAGCACATCTTGTTTGGCTTCACACCCTCCTTTGTTAAATTCAAAGTCTAAAAGAGTTGGCTCATATTTTGCACATTTTAAATATTTCCCACATAAGGGACTTCACCCTTCACATTATCAAATATTCCTACTTTACATTGAATCAAACATGGGAAATAATCCAGCAAATGATTTTCCAATTTAAAATATTTTCCTCCAAACCAAACGGCCAAGAGCAATTATGAAATTACCAATCAAAAATATCAAAGAACGGTATGGTAAACCACAAGAATTATCCAAGTAAAGAGAATGAAATAAAATAAAAAGAAGCTATCCGCAGCTTTTGCTGCTTTGACAAAACATCATTGCCATGGAAATCAGAATTACAGCATATGCTTATAAAGCTACTACACACAAATATCTCACTAGCAACAACTCCACAAAGCATATGCAAGCAGAGGTGGTTGTTTTCCTTCAATAGACCCCACTATTTCGTGTCAGATCATGTATGTGTATGAAAAAATAGTAAAATGTAATTATACATATTGCCACATACTCTGAAGCCACTGATTCTAAGGTCACGTTTGGTAGGAGGTATTAGAGAAATTAATACTGGTATTAGCTTTGGTATTATTTAATCCCTTATTTGGTAGTGTTTTCAACCTATGCGTAACTAATATCTGTATTAGTTATAAACTCTATTCAGTATTATTCTTATACATAGTAATCATGGCATTAACAATACTAGTATTAATCCTATTCTAATATACCTTATTCAGTAATATTTAGAAATTATAGAATGCATGTTATTTAATACAACAAACCAAACAGTTCATAAAAAGCAATGTCAGCATAATTAATTCTGGCATTATTAATACCCTCTATTCAGTACTATTTTTATAAACCCCTGGACAGGACTTGTAAATTTGTAAATATATAACGCAAAGTAGTAAAATTAGATATATACCTCGTCTTCATCGACGCGTTTCCAGCAATCAGGTTCACCACCTTGCCACAATTCATCATCATCCTTCCCTCCTCCTCTACTTACACCCCTTCGTTTCGACGCTCCTTTACGTTGATCCTTTGAATCCGATTGTTCCTCATCACCAGAGGAAATGCTGAGTATCTCCAAGTCTGAATCATCTTCATCCTCTTCCACACCTTTCCTCTGCTTCTGCTGCTGCACTGCATTCGAACTTTTTCTGTTCGGCGTCGCACTTCCTGCAGCTCCTCTGCTGGTGCTAGCACTCTTCGGGTTTGGCTTTCGTGTTTTTTTTTCAGTTGCTTGCTCTTGTAATGCCACTTGTAAGAGCTCATCTTCGTCACTGTCACTAGACATTTTAATTGAGTGTTGAGAATTTTGTAATGGTTGTATGTGAGTTTGATGGTAACTGGGGAAATTGTAGAGGTAAATTAGATATGGCATGTTGAGAAGAATGAAAAGCGCAACTATTTTCGTTGATCCTGTTTTTTTGGAGGAAACGTGTTAACGTGAATGGGGGAAAGGAAAGACCGTTTCTATAATTGAATGTACAATCATACTGCCTGAAATGGAAAAAACAATCCTACTCTAATGTAATTATACATTATATTTTATTTTGGATAATAGCATTTGGTCCTTCAATTATTAATAAGTTTTAATTTGATCCAAATTAGATAGAAATTATATTTTTATCCTTTTATGTAGGAAATATATTATATTTGACCTATTTCTAAATATGGAGTAATAATACAAAGGGGCCAGAATCTGTCATTCCTCATGAGGGGCAAGCAGTCAAAACATGTAACACGGGTTAATTCAGAGGAAGTCGGAATAAATACTATACCAGCAAGGCCTCAAGTTGATGATAGGAAGACTGAAGTGGCAAATCAGCTGTTAAATGATCCAAAATATCAATACAGGTAAAGGGGAGTGTAACTACTACTACTAATGGCTTTGCAGATGACTTGCTATGCATTTGACTATTGTTTTAACATGTTTTCTCAATGTAAATTGTAGTAAAAGTTCAGACTGAGACCTTGAACTTACTGGTAAAGGGGAGTGAACTGCCTGTTAGGTATCTAGGAGTTCCTTTGAGTACAAAAAGACTCTTTGTCATTCAATGCTACCCCTTGATGGAAAAAAATGGTTGGTAGAATTACATCTTGAACTGCCAGGCTCTTATCCTATGCAGGAAGATTTCAACTCCCTAAGAAAATCTTTAAGATGCTTGAGGCAGTATGTACATCCTTTATTCGGACTGGTGGATGTGAGATATCAAAAAAGCTATGCTAGCTTGGGAAAGAATTGGTTTTCCAAAACCAGCAGGTGGGTTCACTGTGACTAATGTGTTGAAATGGAATAAAGCTGATATTTATAAGCATTATTGGGATCTTTGCAGGAAGAAAGATAGGCTTTGAATTCTCTGGGTCCTCAAAGGATTGAGTATAGAAGATGTATTCCTAAGCAGGCTGCCTATATGACAAGGAAGATATTTAAGGCTAAAGATTCGGTTGCAGCTACTGGTTATAGATTTGATGAACTGGTGGCAATGACCTCTTTCTCAATTAAAATTATGTATTGCTGCTCTCAGATGTGACTTTTCCAAAGTACAGTGCATGAGGATGGTGTGCAACAACTTAGGAAGTCCTAAATGGATCTTTCACTTGACTTTAGTAGCTCATAGCAGTCTATAAACAAGAGATCGACTGGACAAATGGGGAATGACAAATGATACTTCATGCCCACTGTGTCATGCAACAGATAAGACTATTGAACACTTATTTTTCCTATGTAACTTTTCATCTTAACTGTGGAAGAAGCTTCTTACGTGGAAACACAAAACGGGGTTGTGGGAGAGCAATACAAGCGTCGTGCAGCTAGGCGAAGCAGCCCGAATGCTGTAAGACAGGTTATGGGGTGGAATAAAAAATTGGACTGAACAATTAGAGAGGCGAATAGTCATTCAGCAAAGGCACATACTTACATAATAGTGCTTGCAGGATGTGTCTACCATATTTGGCAGGAAAGGAACCTTCGTGTATTTCAGAATAAGAGGAGAAATGTGGAGCACATGAACATAATCATCGTCCAGGAGGTCCATGCTAGAGTTGCTGGTGTTTTGCAGAACTTAGATTACTACCCTTAGGCATGTGTAGTCGTTGGTAACAATAAAGTGATAAGGGGAGATTTGCTGATTTTTTTTCTCTTTACTTGTATGGGTTTTGTTCGACATTGTACAGCTTTCCTTGGTAAATAAAATTGTTAATTACCAAAAATGTACCATAATATATGAATAATTAAATAGTGAAATGGTTAACAATTATGATATATGATTAGTCAAATTTCACAAAGCAAAGGTAGCATTACATTGAGTAATAAGTTGGACAAATAAAATGCTATAACAAGGAAACGGAAGGAGAGTAATGCAATTGAGTAATAAGTTGGACAAATAATATGAATTAATTAGCCTAACATGAAGTGTGATACACGACAATGTAATAGAGGACTCAAAATCTATCACCATGGACAAAGTTTCAACCATCTTTGCATCTTACAGAAATCCTTGAACTCAACTTCTTCCACCACAGAATAATTATGTATTCAGTAGTAAAACTATATTTATTTTTAATATAGATCTGTTATGTGTCCAGGAGACCAAATAGGGGCGAGGGTTAGGGGTAAGTGGGGTAAGGGTGATGCTAGGCTGAGAATAGGGTCTTGGAATATTGGCACTTTAACGGGGAAGTCCATAGAGCTAGTTAAGATTCTTAAGAAGAGGCATCTCACTCTTCGAGTTTGCTAAAGCTTTTGGGATGGTGATAGCCAATTCGAGGTTCATGCAGAAGGAGGAGCACTTGGTGACTTTCCGTAGCTCGGTGGCTAAGACTCATATAGACTTTTTGCTCTTTAGGAAGGTGACAACGGTCTTTGTAAAGACTGGAAGGTTATTCTGAGTGAGTATCTTACAACCCGACATAAGCTTTTGGTGATGGATTTGGATATCAAGATGGAGAAGAAGAGAAGGGTTGTGGATGACAGGCTAAGAATCAAATGGGGGAGTTTTACCATGGCTAATGCAAAAGAGATGGGGGAGAGGTTGATGGCTAAGAAGGCTTGGGGGAGTAGTGGGGATGCGACCGATATGTGGGACACGACGGCCAGTTGCATTCGGGAAGTAGCTAGAGAAGTGTTAGGGATCTCTCGGGGTAGTCGTGGTAGGCATCGAGGGGACTGGTGG
The DNA here is from genome assembly GCA_034509755.1 of Anisodus tanguticus. Classification (NCBI taxonomy): domain Eukaryota; kingdom Viridiplantae; phylum Streptophyta; class Magnoliopsida; order Solanales; family Solanaceae; genus Anisodus; species Anisodus tanguticus. The sequence goes on from CM067552.1 coordinate 38,700,685, forward strand.
TGGAAAGGTAAATTTCAAGAGAAGGTGGAAGCAAAGAAAGTGGCGTATGCGAAATTGGTAGAAAGAAAGGATGAGGCGGAGAAGTGGACGAATAGGAAATTATATAAGATGGCGATAAAGGAGGTAAATCTAGCGGTTATGGCGGCGAAAATGACGGCTTTTAACCACTTGTATGTGGAATTAGAGGGAAAAGGCGGGGATAAGAAGTTGTACAAACTAGCCAAGGCGAGTGAGAGGAGGGCATGTGACCTGGATCACGTGAGGTGCATCAAGGATGAGGACGACAAAGTACTGGTGGAGGACGCGCATATTAAACGGAGGTGGCAGTCGTACTTCCATAAACTCTTGAATGAAAAAAAGATAAAGACATTGTGCTAGGAGATCTGGAACAATCCGGAAGGTACTGGGGTTTTGGATATTGTAGAAGCATTAAGGTTAAGGAGGTTAAGGGTGTTGTTCGTAGGATGCGCATGGGACGAGCGACCGGGCTTGATGAGATCCCAGTTGAATTTTAGAAGAGCGCAGGCAGGGTAGGTTTAGAATGACTGACTGAGTTGTTTAATGTTATTTTTAATATGACGAGAATTCCCGAAGAATGAAAGTGGAGTACAATGATTCCTTTGTATAAGAAAAAATGTGACATCCAGAGTTGCGACAACTATAGGGGTATCAAGCTGCTAAGCCACACTATGAAAGTTTGGGAAAGGTTCGTGGATATGAGGGTGAGAAGAGGCGTGTCTATTTCCGAGAACCAGTTTGGATTCATGTCGGGGCGTTCGAATACATAATTCATTCATCTTATTAGGAGGTTGGTGGAGCAGTATATGGAGAGAAAGAGAGACTTACATATGGTTTTCATCGACCTCGAGAAGACATATAACAAAGTCCTTAGGGAGGTCCTACGGAGATGTTTGGAGGTTAGAGGTGTACATGTGGCATACACTAGGGCGAACGAGGATATGTATGATGGAGCCAAGACTAAGGTACAGACAGTAGAAGGAGACTCGGAGCACTTTCCAGTGATGATGGGGCTGAATCAGGAATTAACTGTTAGCCCATTCTTATTTGTCTTGGTGATGGATGGACTGACACGACAAATCCAATGAGAGGTGCCATGGTGTATGTTATTCGCAGATGACACAGTCCTGATTGATGATACTCGCAGAGGAGTAAACGATAAGCTGGAGGTTTGGAGACAAACTCTGGAGTCTAAAGGGTTCAGGCTGAGTAGGACCAAGATAAAATACTTGAAGTGCATGTTCAGTAACGGGAACGACCTTAAGACAGGTGTGGAGGTGAGGCTTGGTACTCGGGTCATTTCAAAGAAAAGAAGCTTCAAGTACCTCGGGTCTATTATCCAAGGGAATTGAGAGATTGATGATAATGTCACACATCATATTGGGGAAGGTGGATGAAATGGAGGCTTGCATTTGGAGTCTTGTGTGATAAATAGGTGCCACTAAAACTTGAAGGCAAGTTCTATAGGGTGGTGGTTAGATCGACTATGTTGTGTGGGGCGGAGTGTTGACCAGTCAAGACTTCGCACATCCAAAAGATGAAAGTTACGGAGATTAGGATGCTGAGATGGATGTGTGAGCATACAAGGAAGGATATGATTAAAAATGATGATATCCGAGACATAGTGGGAGTGGCCTCGGTGGAGGATAAGATGCGGGAAGCGAAGTTGAGATGATTCGAGCATGTACAGAGAAGAGACACAAATGCCCTAGTGAAGAGGTGTGATAGGTTGGCTATGAACGATTTCAAGAGGGGTAGATGTAGGTTGAAGAAGTATTGGGGAGAGGTGATTAGACGGGATATGACACAGGTGCAACTTACTGAGGACATGACCTTAGATAGGAGGTTGTGGAGGACACAGATTAGGGTAGAAGGGTAGTAGGTAGTTGAGCGTAGTCTTACTTACGCTTACATACTGGTAGTTGTAGTGTTATTATTGTAGGCCTGCTTAGCTTATCATACTAGTAGACGCAGTATTGGTTTATAGTCTCATGTCATTTGATTTCTGCTGCTATGTGTTATTTAGTGTACTTTATTTATCTTGTGTATCTTATTTACCTGTGTTAGTTACTGCTTCCTTTTTACGAATGCTCTATCATGACTTATTCGCTTTTGTTACCATCATTTTCATACCGCTTTAAATTTTTTGTCCGGGTCTGACCATTTCTCTTACTTTGCTTGTGCTTATGCTTTGTCTTGAGCCGAGGGCTTTCGGAAACAGTCGCTCTACCTACCAAGATAGAGGTAAGGTCTGCATACACTCTACCCTCTCCAGATCCCACGTTGTAGAATTTCACTGGATATGTTATTGTTGTATGTGCACTACTTGTATTTTGCTTTTTTATTTGAAGTTGAGCCACATCTTCCTTAATACGGATCAGCTAAATTTGTATGTGCCTGAGGCCCACTAGTCAATAAAGCTAGAACAAATTTGAGATGTATAGTTCAAATCAGATAGAGGCAAAAAAATAATACTTCCTCTGTCCCCGATCTAGCTCTTTTTACGTTTATTAAGAAAACATGAATAGACAATATAATTACTTAGTCACCCTATTTATTAAATACTTTTTGAAAATTGAGCAATAGTTAAAACTTTTTTAATGTTAAGGGTATAATTGAAAATAATTACCGACTTTAATTTTGTGGGAATATACTGGGTATGTTGTTCTTGTTGTAATTACCGACTTTAATCTTGAATTCCTAAAGCAATTATATTTTGGGACATTTTTTTGGAGCTAAAATGACTATTAACTTGGGACGGAAGGAGTAGTAAGTAATTTCACTCCGGTCTAAGCATTGGTTAAAAGCACACACCCTGTTTATTCAATAAAGAAAAAATGAAGTGAATTCTCAAATCTTAGCAGCTAGAAATCTTTATTTTCCAGTCTATTTTTCTTGAGAATTTCAGTATCTTCTTTGATCTTCATTTGGAATAAATAAATACATGAAACAGAAAACAATAATCTGCTGATTGCTCATTTATATGCATGTATTATTATCACAGAAGCTAACAAGCTAATGTGCAAGATACATCTGTAGTCATAATTGATGATTTTATAACTTATAACAAACACCAATTTGCTCTATTTTAACAAATTAGTAATGAGCATCAACAAGAATTGTAAAGTGAGAGAAGGTAAATGTGCATCCATTAGTTTTTCTCTTCAGCAGCATAAAGCCTTTTGATCTCCTCCACATCATCATAACTACCAAGGAATATTGGCGCCCTTTCATGTATCTTCGTAGGAACTAACACTACAAGAAAATAAGGATACGGTGATAGTTCACATGTGACAGAAATACAAGTGTCACATCTTTTTATTAAATTTATGTTTTTTTTTGACATTCATGTGACAGGTTTTTTAAGTGTCATATAATTATGACATTTGTGTGACGGGTTTTTTAAGTGTCATTTATTTATGACGTTTGTGTGACGATTTTGTGAAATGTCACATAAATAAGTGACTTGTGTTTTAAATTGACCAAAAATGACGTGTTTGACTGATTAAAACAACACCATTTTTTAATTCAAATTAAGACTTACACGATTTTTATTTCTTTTTTAAAATTGTTTTTAATTAAAACAAACTAAACGTTGTCGTTTTAACATTATAAAAAATAAAAGATCAAAAACTCTGTAAAAATACTAAGTGTCTTCACGCTCACACCGTTAGATTTTGCTTCCCCCACTTCACTGATTCTCCCTGGTTTGATTTTTCTTATTTTATCTTAGCTATTAATCTGAAAAAAATAAATCAATTCTACTTCCAATTCGTGAAAGTGAGACTGAAGTATATTATCATATATCATTTTCATATTTTATATATATTTATCAATTTTTACAAGTTGACGAGGACAATTATCTAATTAATTATTATTTAATTGATAAATATTTTACTCCATAAAATTAGGAAATATTAGTAATTAAATAGAGTGTCAAATAGCACCTCAATTTTATTTGTCAACTTGATTTTAATTTTAAAATATTTTTTCATTTTCTCGGTTATTTATTTAAAGGCTTATTGCAAGTTAGCTTTAATTGAGTTTTAATTTTTATTTCAGATCAACTGAACCCAATCAACTAAGGACCCGACCCGACCCATTAGCACGTTTAAAGGAAAAAAGCCCTATGATCTCTTTCATTTCGCGATCAGGCAAAGGGTTAGGACAAAACCCTAGCCGCCCTGTATTGCTCATCTGCTCCGATGCCAAAAATGGCATTATCCTCTCACCATTTCACTTTACACAGACCTCTTGTGGTCATTTAGAGCAAGGCATTTATTGCTTGCGCTCTCTCTCCGCTGTGGAGTAACCGTGAAGAGGTAACCCACTCCGCCTCTCTGTTTTTCTGCTTTTCCTGTTCAGTAAGGATGAAATCTTATTTGATTTTGTCCTATTGTTGACTAAATTCAATTTTGCATTGGTTCTTAGCATTTTCCTTTCAAATATGTTAAAGTATGACTTTTTTATTTGGTCCGCATACTTGAGTGATTATATATTTAGTGAATCTTTACAATTTTTGTTTTAAGTTATATTTACATGTTGATATTTAATTCAATGGCAGGCACCACTACAATTTGGTGGTACCGAGTGTGGCTATTGTGTGATGCGTTTCATGAAAGAGCTGATGCTAGACTCGACTTTAATGACAAATTTATGTAAGTACTTCTATACTTAAATGATAGACCATTAACCATGTTAATTGTTACATCATTTCAAGCATTACTAATTTTTTTTTGTGGTTTATAGTTCTACGGCAAACACATATACTCACAAGAAGAACTTGATGATATTCATATCGAGTGGGGATTGCATTTTTCGAAGATACTTACTGAAACAGAAGTTCGTAAACTAAATGTTGATGAGTGAACATTTTAGATTGATAAGATACTTGATTAATAATGTTTTAGTCTTTAATTAAATACTTTAATAACACTTTGAATGATTATTCATTTTGGGAAGACTTTGTACAAAGGATTTTAGCTATTCAATGTATATTTTTGGTGTTATTTAAATTGTTAGTTCACTTCATCGGTGGACTCAATTTGCAATATTGAAATTAAATTTCTAAAAAAATTAATAATAATTTTCCCCACCATATTAAAATAAATTATTAATTTAATAGAATTTTTTTTTAAAAAATGAATATTTGGTGCCAATTTATTTTTCAACGTAGGTGGGAAATTTCAAAATTTGAAAAAAACAAAGGCGGGAAGTTAAAATTTATGTGACATTTGTGTGATGAGTTTAAATTGTCACATGTCGTGTGATAGATATAGAACTGTCATCCGTTTGTGATAGTGGCAAATATGACACTTACGAGAATCGTCATCTTAGGGGTTAGATGACGGTTTTTACCTATCACCGTAGGCTATTTTTGTAGTAGTGTAAGTCAAGTGCCTGCATAACATGATCAATCAGAGTTCATATAGCCGACGCCAACTTATTTGGAACTAAAGCATAGTTGTTGTTGTTCAATTTCTCTCTAGATTAACTTAATCATAAATTGAAATCTCGAGCACTAAACTAAAATCTCGAAAAGAAAGGTATAATATAAATGGAATGAGAATATCGTCCACCGCACTTCTCATTTGTGTAGGAGAATTCTTTGGCAAGGGCTAAAAGTGATGCCCCAAAAAACTTGCAGTTAGTCTTCTATTATAGTGAAACTAAATATTCAGAAATCTTACCCGCTCCTTTCCTGTAAATGCTTGGCCTCCTGCTTGTTCCATCAGAAACGACATGGGAAATGCTGTCGTACATTAGCTACCATACTGCAAGTTACAGTCCATATGTCATGTAAAATTAGGTGGTGCTAATAATTATTTACACCAGGCAACATTTAACATTACATTTATGATCTAACAGACTAACACAACATGATTAGTTCATTTACACAGATCTTGTCAATCATTCAATGCTTGAACAGAAAATATGAAGATGCAATTCTTTAATAGAAGGAAATGAAATCACAACAATACACATAAGAAACGAAGCAATTTAAGCACTTAAGATCTCACACTACATAGCTCAAGTAGCTTCCAATATATCTTAAAGATTTGGGTGAAGAACCATCCTTGGGGAACTAGCAGCTCTCCACATATCTGAAATTCGAAGAGTAGTAAGGCATCATAGAAACTGGAGAATGTATTAATATACCGTATTAAACTCATTACACATACTTGGATGTTGGACCATCCCAGTTCCTTCATTCACTGAATATATCTTCCCTTTCTTAAGAATCTGCATGTAGGAAGCAATGTAATGATCTTGCTAATTAGAAAGATGCATCAATCCAAATAACATCAAACAAAACAAATAAAATATCATAAATTGGAATTTATAGGCTGAAAACAATATTTACAAAAGCCAGACAAGCTATGGAATGTATTAACGTATATTGATTTAATATACTCCATATATTTTGTAATATTTAGGGTTGTATAATTATGGTACATATAAGATCCTTATTGTATTAGAGTTTCACATTTTACACACTATATATATTTGTATTAATGAGAAAGACTCCTTAGGGAAGATTAATACAATCAAACAGAATGAGTGATGTGGAAAAGATGAGGTCAAGAACTCAAAATATCAGGCAGAAAGGATTTAAAGTTTAAGCAGAGGTAACTTCAGAGCAAGAAAAGGACATAGGAAGTTACTATGCTAAAACATATTCATGTGGCATGCTGTCTAGCATTCTCACAAAGAGAGCCTATTTTACATATTAAACCATTTCATATTATAAATTTATGTTGTTTGGTTCACCAACAAGCTATCACATATTCTATTAATAGAATCTGTAAAAGTGTATTAATCTCCATTGGGGAGTCTTTCTCATTAATATAAATATATATAATGTGTACAATGTGGAATCCTAATACAATACGGATCTTATATCTACCATAATTATACAACACTAAATATTAAAAAATATATGGAGAATATTTTATAATATATGCTAATACACCCCCTCAGTCAGAACGGGAGGAGGCCGGACGCTGAGACTGGATCTGAAGTCGAGGAATAACTGTCTAGGAAGGCCCTTCGTGAAGATATCTGCATACCGATACGAAGAATGTACATGCAACACCTTAACATGACCGATAGCAACCTTCTCACGAACAAAGTGTATATTCATCTCAATGTGTTTGGTTAGCTGATGCTGAACCGGATTATAAGATAAATATATGGCGGATATGTTACCACAATATACCAAAGACGCCTTGCGCAAGGGACACTGGAGCTCCAAAAGAAGGTTTGGGAGCCAACAGATCTCAACAACAACATTTGCAACGCCTCTGTACTCTGCTTCTGCACTCGAGCGGGACAGCGTGGCTTGCCTCTTGGCAGACCATGAAATGAGATTATCTCTTAAGAACACACAGTAGCCAGAGGTGGAGCGTCGTGTGTCCGGATAGCCTGCCCAATATGCATCCGTATATGATAACAATCTTGTTGGGGCAGGGGGGTATAAATGCAATCCATAATCAAGTGTGCCCTTAACGTATCGAATGATACGTTTAAGAGCAGTAAAATGAGGCTTCATGGGGGCACGCATGGTGAAAGTAAGATACCGAAGTGCACCTGCAAGACTCCTATACGGAGTAGGATCGGACACTGGATCACCATTAACAACACTTAGCTTTGATTTAGAGTCAACTGGAGTGAGCATGATCTTGCAGTTCGCCATTTTAGCCCTGAACACAATCTCCTCTGCATACTTACGCTAACATAAAAATATAGTATTTGCAGATCTAGTTACTGAAATCTCCAAGAAGTAACTTAACTTTCCAAAGTGAGTCATAGCAAATTCGGTTTTAAGCACTGCAATGATCTCATTTTTCAACATATCAGAGGAGACAATAAGGACTATATCATCCACATATAACAATTATAAAGCAATGTTACTACTTCGCTGAAAAATAAAGAGAGAAGTATCACACTTGCTACAAACAAACTCAATTTGCATAATGTACTGTGCAAAGTGATCATACCACGTTGTGGGGGCCTGTTTCAAATCATAAAGTGACTTACGGAGACAACATACATAATGAGGGGCTGCAATGATGGAAAAAACTTGGCGATTGGTGCATGTAAACAATTTCTTTCAAGTCCTTATGTAAAAATGCATTCTTTACATCAAGTTGATGAATATGCCAATGCTTACCCATAGAAATACTCAGAACTGTGTGAATAGTGTCCGATTTAACAACCGGACTGAACGTCTCACCACAATCAATACCCTCCTGCTGATTAGTACCATTAGCCACAAGTCTCGCCTTATATCTCTCAAAGTCACCACTGTCTCTGAATTTGTGACGAAAAAGCCACATGCATCGGATCACATTCACCCCATCCGGTCTAGGAACCAAATCCCAAGTGTGTTGTTTCATTAAAGCATTAAATTCCTCACGCATGACCGCATTCCAATTAGAGTCAAGTTTGGATAAATTTGGGTTTTTGGGAATTGAGGAGATGATTTGTGCAGAGAGGTTAAATTGGACTCTGGATTTGAAAATCACGTGTTGGGCACAAGTTTCCATTTGGTGTGTCAGGGCAGGTTAGGTATTTTTGGTGGGTACCGGGTCTAGGTGAGGTTGCAGGATTGGGTCTGTGTGCTGCTGTGGGGTCGGGATCGGTGGATCAGTGACGGTCAAGAGTTGCAAACGGGGTAGGTCGACGGGGTTGATAAATCGGCTGGTGGTGTTGGGTGACAGTGACGTGTTTGGTGGGGTTGTGTAGCCGGTCGGATCTGAGGATTGTGGGTGACTCGAATCTGGGCTTGGTGAAGGTGAGTTTGGGGGAGTGGTATCGGGTTGTAAAAGTGTATTAATCTCTCTTGGGGAGTCTTTCTCATTAATACAAATATATGTAGTGTGTAATGTGGAATTCTAATACAATACGGATCTTATATCTACCATAGTTATACAACACTAAATATTACAAAATATATGAGAATATTTTATAATATATGCTAATACAATCAATAGAATCACTTGATTATTTTCAATTCTCTTACATCTGTTTGGTCAATTACATTAAAAGTTCAATATACAGTGTTTAATCTAACTTTGCTTCCATTCACATCCTTGGCCTATTTACCTTAATTTATTCAATTTTAATATTTAGTTTCACTGTGATGTAATTAAAAATCATTCCCACACTATTAATAAGGGCAGCCCGGTGTACTAAGTTCCCGCTATGCGTGGGGTCCGGGAACGGACCGGACCACAAGGGTCTATTGTACGCAGTCTTACCTCACATTTCTGCAAGAGACTGTTTTCACGGCTTGAACCTATGACCTAAATAATGATTATAATAAAAAAATTATAATTTACCAATAATCAATAATCTCAAATAGAGAACAACATTAAGAAGAAGATTTAAAATGGCATACAAAAATATGAGAAATGAATATTTAGTATTTACTTTAAAGTTGTAAAAGAGTACTGTTTAAAATATAATTATCATGTTTAGGAGATGACTGCAATAGTTAACCCTCAAGGACTATATCTTGTTCCCATCCAAACTCCACCATCGGACTATATTCAACTTTAAGTTCTAAGACAATCTTCAGTACTCATGACATGATCCAGAAAAGGATGACCAAACACAGTCAGCACAGCAGGTACTAATGTGCACTTTAGAATGAAGTAAATAGCTGAGGAACAAATGTTACCTTGATATCTGGATGAGTTAAGATGAACTCGCCAAGAAAGGGGTCAAGTGTAAAACCATTAACACCTTTATCAGTGCTCAAGACAAGCTGCAAACACAGAGCCCCAAAAAAGATATTGTCACTGGTACTTGCAATTCAAACACATCGAAACAATTTCTAATAAGAATCATATGACAATTTGTATAATTTTTGATCTACGTTTGTGGAATCTAACAACACTCTAAAATCTATTACACTAAAAGGCAATATACGTACCGTACAAGAACTTCCATACATGCAGTATCAAGCGGCTAACATATTATTTCCAGGTTGCAAGACATCATCTAGTGTTGGTTCATGAGCATCTTTCATCATGTAAATCCCAAAGATCTAGATGAAAACAGATGCATTTTGTCATTGTGCCATCACGAAAGAAGTAAAAGTTATACTAGTTGAAAGCCTGTGAGTGAAAAATGAATAGCTCAGAGTGGAATAATACCGTTCCGATAGAAACGCCACAATCAATGTTGGAAGATCCATCCAAAGGATCAAAAACTACACAGTGCCTGTTTTTAATATTGAATAAAATGAAATTCATATTAATGATAACCCAAATGGAAACATCTTAGTTCTTAAAACTTGTGAAAACTATGAAGAGCTACACAATGCGTACTTTCCACGCTTAGCTGGCTCTGCAAAAGTAGCTTCCTCGTCTTCTTCAGACACGAGAACGCACTGTATAATTTGAGACCTTTCAGATCAGGACCACTAGGTATTTTAACACAGTACACTAAAACATGAGTGGGTCTTACTGTTCGTCCACTGCTGACCAAAGCTTTGATGAAAACTTCATTTGAGAGTACATCCAGCTTCTTCTGGTCTTCACCCTTCAATTAGAAATTATAACATTCTGATAAGAAATAAGTAATTAAATGATTTAACACTATTGAATGCAGTCACATCGAATATGGAATGAGAACATGAACTCCTTATATGGATTTGGACAATTCTCACCTTATAAGCTAACTTTTGGGGTTGAGTTAGACCCAAGATCTATTATTTACATGGTATCAGAGCCAGACCCATTCCAATTCTTTGTTCACCGATGTTGGGCTCCTAAATTATATTATCCACGCTCCATTTAACAAGGTCTGAGCGTGCAGGGAGTGTTAAGAGTCCCACATCAGATATGAAATGAGAACATGGACTTGGACAATCCTCACCCTACAAGCTAGCTTTTGGAGTTGAGTTAGGCTCAAAATCCATTCTTTACATGCAACACTTCTAACAACTTGCCTGCACATTAGTCTCACCAGCAAGCCCAAGGAGTTTGGCCAAACCTACCTGAAAAGATGTATCCACAGGTAAATACATCAATAATGGAAGGAAGGATAAAACATAAATCTTCGTGTAAGATTTTAAAAAAATGCTTTCTTCTCACTCCTCTCTTCTCTATCTCTTTTTTTTTTAAGCTTCACGGTTCCTTGTGATTGTGGTCCAGTGAGATATCCAGATAGATCTCCTTCAGACCTATCTTTTGACTGGGGTCAACTTTTTGGAGTGAACAGTATTGTAAGCATGAACAAGCATAACCTAGATCTCCGTATCGGCGACCCCTCTCCAACCCTCAGTTACTGCCGGCGAGCATCACAATCAATCAAAAAAAATTCTGATTTCCATCTGCACCAACGACCTCTGTTACGGCCGACGAGCATCACAATCAGTATAAAACACTTGAGTTGTCTCTATCAGTGATGGCTAGCACTACCCATTCGTAAATTTTGCACAGTTTCCATAAGTGGTGATAAATCTTTCGAACTTAAAAATACGGGAGGGGGGGGGCAAACATTACAATTGGTTTTTGTTAATAGAAAGGGGTAAGAGATATAACTAGTAAAGGAGTTGGCCTGGTCAATAAGAGGGAGTCATACTTTGGACTGTTTTTTTCAAAAGAAACTATCTGAAAGCCCCTATGGTTTTCTACACAAGCAAGATCAACATGGATATTCATAACCTGAGATGGGTGTACGAAACCCTTATACAAGCATCAAAAGGTTCTGGACGACTATATAGAAGGTGGGAAATAAAGCAATAACACAATCTTTTCAGAGTCTACCAAAACTTCAACGTTTATGGTAGATTTATTCGCATAAAAGTATGGCATGGTTCATTTAAAGCAGCAATGATCATCCTTGAGATCAACCTCAACAGTGGATGAACAGAGATTGCGGAGAAAATCCTTCAATTTCTGGAGAAATTCAGCAAAACAGTGACATCTCTTCCCCTATTAACAAAATAGTATCACGCATCAGCCAACATTGAGAGATGGCCAGAAATAAGTCAAAGAACGCACAGAGGAGAGTTGAATGAAAATCATACTTTGCACAAAATCTTGGTCGGCACATTCAATGATCCATTTCACCAGAGTCCTAATCCTGACACTATTCGGAAATGGTTCATTAGTAGATGGAGAGTAACTGCTGGCATCAAAGTCATATATTTAGACCACAATCAGTTCCTCTTTGAGCTTCCTTCCAGGCAAGAGGCAATAAGAGTAAAGGCAGGGGATTGGTTCTGGTGCAGAAGATACTACTCTTTATCTTAGTGGTCGCATGACATTATCTCCTCACAGTCTGGTAGCAGCCCGGAAAACATCTGGTTGAAAGTCCTTGGAATTCCCCTAAATGCTTGGTCAATTGACATTTTCGAACATATAGGGGCTTGTTATGGGGAATTTATCAGTGTTGATAAAGATACGAAGAACAGAACCCATCTAATGTGGGCTCATATCCGTGTCAAAAAATCAGGCATGAAGTTTCCGGCAAGTTCGAATTTTGAGTTTGATGATAGGGTTTTCGAACTGCCAATAATTTCGGGAATCCGCTCTTTTCCTTTACCCGTTGGTTCTTCGATTGGTTTGGGTAAGGCTGGTAATCAGACGGGGTCGAATTCTTTTCCAGTTCCACGTGCAAATACCATTAATGAATCACGTGACACACACGTGGAAAAACCTGTGGAGAAAAGAAAGGATTCGAAAGATTTAATTACTAATGGGTCGCCCCAATTTTCTTCTAAAAGCCAGGGTAGTAAGAAACACTACAAATGGAAAACTTCATTATCTTTGAACATCGACTTCATCTTCTTTCAATGCTTCTTCCTCTTTCGATCCATTTGAACTAGAAATTCAAGCATCCAGTATTAGGAATTTAGAACTCATGGAGGGAACACTCTCTCAGCTTGAAGCAGATGATGAAGCAGACCATGCAGGATACTCGATGGACACTTATATCCCCAAGTTGATTTTCTCATAATTGTCAAGACCTGATGAGCCTGACTCTGGTATTTCATCTCAATCATTCGATAGTTTTCTTCATTTGCCTTGACATGATGATCTTCAAATTCAAACTATTGATACCCTTACGGAGGTGGAAACCTCAAAATGGACTAAGTTGAGAATGATGAAGGCTTGTAAAATGTTGGGGGCAAATATTGCTGGGTTTGAACATGAAATTATGGATATCATTATGAGAATTGAGGAAAGAAGGAAAGCACATATTCTTGAGCAAAAAAATAAAGCATGGAAATTAAAGAAAGGGAAAAGCAAAGTAGTTACAGAACTTAAAAAATTGGATTGGGGTCTCCAGGAGGGGAACATGAAGAAAGAAAGGGTCAGGTCTCACAAGGCTCATTCAAGATGAGAGTTAAAACACTCAACTGGAATGTGCAAGGTCTTAACAATAAAGATAAGAGAAGCACTTTGAAATCTCTTATTCACAAGTGGGGAGCTGCTATTATTTGTCTACAGGAAACCAAAATAGAGGCTTGGAATTTATCTCTAATCAGACAGATTTGGGGAAACATATGGATCTCTTCAGTCAAAGCAATTGGTACCAAAAAAAGGATACTAATCATGTGGGACAAAAGAACTTGGAAATGTGTTGATTCTGAAACATGATCCTTCTCTCTATCATGCAGATTTGAAAGTCTTATTGAGGACTTCAAATGGGTTTATACTAGTGTTTATGGTCCTCATACCAATTCAGAAAGGGAGGATGTTTGGCTTGAAATTAGCATCTATCAGGGGATTTTTATCTGACTTATAATCATAGGAAGGGATTTCAATATCTGCAGATTTGTGGAGGAAAGATTGAACTATGTTAGAATATCAAGGGTGATGTTGGGCTTTTCCAACACTATTCTAGATCTGGATTTGATTGATCCTCAGCTTCAGGAAGCACAATTCATCTGGTTAAGAGGGAAGGAGTCTCTCCAAGCCTCTAAAATGATAGGTTCCTCATCTCACCAGAATGGAGTGAGAAATTTAATGCTATCAAATAGTACCCTCCGCCTAGAGTATTTTCATATCATAAACCTATTATCCTGGAGAGTGGGGATTGGGATGCCACACCTTTCTATTTCAAATTTGAAAACATGTGGCTCCAAGCTGAGGGTTTCATGGACATGGTAGAAGGATGCTGGAATTCTTACACTGTATCAGGCACCCAGACGTTGTGCTAATGCAGAAACTAAGGAATCTCAAGAAAGACATTACTAAATGGAACAGGGAGGTTTATGGAAGAATCGAGATTTAAATAAGTAAGGCACTTAAGGAACTGAGGAAGCTGGATCAGTTAGCTGAATTCAAAACTCTCTCTAAAGAAGAGAAAGGTCGGACATTGAATCTTAAACTTGAACTACAACAAATAGCAACTGTTGAAGAGATCTCACGGAGATAAAAATCAAGATGTTTATGGTTGAAAGAAGGGGATAAGAATATAAAGTTTTTTCAAAGAATGATCAATTCTCATAGAAAGAGCAATTCCATTGACAAAGTCAAAATAGGGGATGAAATAATTGAGGATAAATAAAGGATCAATGATGGTATTATGGAGTACTACCAATAAATCTACATAGAAACAGAATCTCGGATACCCTCAGTTGTCTTTAAAGGTTTTCCCAGTCTCAACATAATTGATAAAGAGGACCTTGAACTTCCTTTCACTGAATTGGAGATCTTAGAAGCTATCATGACTTGTTCTCTTGACAAAGCTCCAGGCCCTGATGGTTTCACCATGACCTTCTTTCAGAAATTACGGAACTTCATCAAAGAAGACTTGCTTACAGCTTTTAATTTCTTTCATCAGAACTGCCAAATTATGAGATCATGCAATGCCTCATTCATTGATCTTATCCCAAAGAAGAAAGGTGTTGTAGAACTTAAAGATTATAGACATATAATTCTTATAGGCAGTGTATACAAATTGCTGGCCAAAATACTAGATGAGAGGTTGAAAAAAATGATTGATTCATTGGTTTCTGGACAACATAGTGCATTTCTAAAGAATAGACATATTACTGATGCATCCATGATTGCCAATGAAGTTCTAGACTGGAAAACTAAAATTAGAGAGTCTGGAATCCTATACAAATTGGACATTGAGAAAGCTTTTGATCAGCTTAACTAGGCTTACTTAATCAACATTTTGAAACAAATGAGTTTTGGAAAAAGATGGATAAGGTGAATTTATTTTTGTATTTTAACAGTGAAGTTTTCAGTTTTGGTGAACAGAAGTCCAGTTGAGTTTTTTCTTCTCAAAAGGGACTCATGAAGAGGGATCCACTATCCCATTTTCTCTTTATCATTGCCATGGAAGGATTATCTCAGTTGTAGCTAAGGCCAAAGAATTTTAGTGGATTCAAGGGTTCCAAGTTGGCAGAAATTCTCTCAACTCAGTCTCAGTTTTTCATTTTCTATATGCAGATGACACCCTTATATTTTATGGAGCTGATTGTCATCAGGTTTCCAATCTCAACACCACCATCATGATCTTTGAGGCCATTTCTGGATTTCATAACAATATACTTAAGAGCACTATCTATCCAGTGAATGAAGTGGTCAACCTAGAAGTTCTTGCTAACATTCTTAGCTGCAAAATATGCTCTTTTCCCACCACATATTTGGGACTTCCTTTGGGTGCTAAATTTAAATTATCTGGGATATGAAGTGGAGTCATTTAAAAAATGGAGAAAAGACTAGTCACTTGGCAGATGCAATACCTCTCTTTGGGAGGTAGACTCACCCTCATCAACAGTGTCCTAGATAACATTCCCACTTACTGTATGTCACTCTTCTCAATTCCAAGCTTAGTCCTATAGCAAATTGACAAGCTCAGAAGGAAATTCTTATGAGAGGAAAATAGTGTTACTCACAAATTCTCTTTGGTCAAATGACAATCAGTTATTCAACCCATAGGCCAATGGGGGTTGAGGATCAGAAATCTTAAGCTTCATAACAATAGCCTTCTCATGAAGTGGCTCTGGAGATATGATCAAAATGAGGCAGGGTACTGGAAGGAAATCATCAAGGCTAAGTATGATATTCAAGACTATTGGATTGCAAAGAGAAGCAATGAACCTCATGGTGTTGGAATATGAAAGCACATCAGTAGTCTCCAAGAGGATTTTTTCCAGAATGTCACTTTCAAGGTTGGAAATGGGCTCAAGATCAGATTTTGGCAGGACAAATGGCTTGGGGACGCTCTAGTATTTCTAATAGCTTCTAACAAAAGAAGCAACATTAGCTCAAAATAGAGACACCAATTGTTGGACACCAATTTTGAGAAGAAACTTATAGGATTGGGAATTTGATGAATTTCTTTCTCTCTTACAAACATTGGGACTAAGCACTTTGGTGGCAGAATCTCAAGAAAAATCCTATGGGGCAATTCCAAGGAAAAGATTTACATTGTGAAGGAATGTTACAACTACTGGAGCTCTTAAAATAACCTTTTAGAGGTTTGACCATGGAAACTTGTAAGGAAAACCAGATAGCCTCTCAGACTTATTTGCTTCATTTGGACTGCTCTGAAGGAAGCATGCCTAACACAAGACAATCTCAGGAGGAGAGGTATAATCGTCGTCAACATGTGTCTCATGTGCAAGTAGACCAATGAAAGTGTCAACCACCTATATTTGCACTGCCCTACAATAGCTAGCTTTTGGTATTTCTTTTATTCTATACTTGGACTCCAATGGGTAATGCCTTTCAACATCAAAGATGCCTATGCTAGCGGGATACTTTGGAGAATCGACAAATCCATCAAAAGGATCCGGAGAATGATCCCAACAATAATTTTTTGGACCCTATGGAAGGAGAGAAACATTAGATGCTTTGATGGAATCTCAACTCCTATTTCCACTCTAAAATCTAGGTGTTTAGTTAGTCTTTTCGATTGGCACTTTTTTGCCCCAGTAAACAGTGTGGATAACTTTCTGTGTCTCTAACACAGTAGAGATGCAGGAATTTCTTTAGACTGTTTTACAGATTTTGTTTAGTATGCTTCATGTTTTTTTTGAAGCAGTTTTCTGCCCATCTGTAACCTTGCATCTTCTTGATGCTTTTTTAATGACATTTTATTACTTTACCAAAAAAAGGATAAAACAGAACAACGTAAAGCTAGTCTAAAGTGCATGTTTAAATGATAGGTTAACGAGCAGCTCTTGGGCCTATCCATCTGGAATTGCTGTCAATTTGAGTAGAGAAGAGAAAAGGACGAATTGGCATTCCTCCATTCAACTAAGTACTATAAGGAAAACAATTTTATCAGAGAAAAGCTGACCTCTTACGCATAAACTTGTAAAATTCTAAGCTTTAATTTCACACAAATTAAGAGTTCCTTCGTTTTATCTTGACCCCAAACTCAAAGACAATGATGAGAAAACCTGAAACCAAATAGGGCAGCCAGACCTGGATTACCATAAAAGAAGTTAACAAATAAGAATAAAAAGATTTCTTGATACTTGATAGCAAGATTATATATTTTGATGCATAGCCTAAGCAGAACAATCCTTTTCAAAAGCAAATTGGCAACCCATCATACCAAGATTATCATTTTTTATGACAGTTGTTTTGGGATAGCTTGCCCGTAACTCGATTATTTTACTGACCACGGGTTACCTGCGCAAGGAATCACACACAATATTATACTAATAAAATTTCAAAACCCATAGACTAGCAAATACTGAAGGAGGGGTGTGTATATATACATATAGAGATGATCGGATGAGGAAATTGACTGTGGCTCAATTTATTCTAGCTAAAAGCAATATGATTAAGATTCTAATAAGTCAATCCAAGTAAAGATGTAAAATAGCCACCTCCGAAAATACCAAACACAATTTATGTATACACTGTTTAACTTAGCAAGAAAAATATCAGTCAACGAAACTTCAATGGAATTGGCTATTTGAAGAATCATCTGTATATACTACTATATAAAAAGAGACATTGTTAACAGCAGTACAAACGAATTTGCAGCCAAGAAAAATTGAATTCTAAGTACTATATACGTATCAAAATATAATGGGGACAATTGGGTGGCACGCAATTCCATGTTGACACGAGTAGTCACGCAACCCCAGCAAAACATAAAGAAATACTTCCTCCGTTACAATGTGTGTTACTTCCAGTTTTAGTGGGACTAAAAGTTGATAATTCAAATATTTTATAAGTTTTAATGATTTAAAAATATATTTTAAAATATTACATATCTTAATTTAACATCACAAGATTTAAATATTATTTTAACATATTATAAATATTTTTGATTTAATAAGATTTAAAAATCTTCTTTATTTTTTAAAACTTTATTCTCAGTTAAATAAAGACATTTAAATTGGAACGGAGTATATTATGTAATCTCTCAACAATTTATGTGACTTTTTTTTATTAATGTACAAAGTTAAACTATATAAAAAAAATTAAATTAAATTATTTTTAATTACGAAAAGATAATATTTTTTAAAGTTTGATTAAAAAAAATATCACATAAATTGAGACGGGAGAAGTGATAAGTTGTAGATTGTCGTTTGGTACGTAGATATCTCATCTTATCCCATTAAGCTTGGAATTATTTTATGCCACCTCTCATATGAGATAACTTAGTCCCAGTATTATAATCCCGAAATAATTTAATCCACATATCCAACGACCCCAAGGGTAACCTGGGTAAAAGAAGGGGATTGGGAGGATATCTGATGTCAATGGAATTTCGTATGACACGTAGAGAGAAGCGGGGAGCTATGGTATCAGTGGTTAGAAGAAGATAATGCAATATTTTGTTCTTATGCTTATTCTGTTCCGTTGTGATAGTGTAATTGTATGTATTGCTACTACTGCTGCTGCTTCCTCTGCTCACTTCATCCTATGGTTGACCTTGTTTCTAATAAGCTAGTAATGAAAATTTTGGTAGAGGTTCTTAGTTTAACATCTTAATTTAAAAAGGCTTATTGAAATTTTAAGGGTAATATCCACGATGTTAGAAATTTGCGATAAGGATTGTGCTTTAATGGGATCAATGAATAACAACAACAACATACCCAGTAAAATGTTGTTGTTGTTAATTGATAAACATTAAACATAAACTTTGTTGTACATGAGTTGTGACAATTGTTAGCACCAAGGATGGAAATTGTGCCTTGCTTAATGATGACAATTTTGGCATTTGTTTAATTGAGTTTGTACTTTGTCTTGGCAGGACAACAATATACAGTTAGGGAAGATTCCGTTCGATCTTGATTAAGTTTAAATGAAACATCGAGGATTCATATAGTCAACTCCATTTGATTAGATTAGGTTGAAGCATAATTATTATTGGACGGCATACTTTTTGTAGTTCAGTATGTTAGATGCAAAATTGTGAACTTGTTGCTTTCTGGATAAGCTGCTGAGACAAATGCCAATGTATTTAATGAAACGATGTTCCCACTCAACCTGTGCAAGTCACCTAAGTTTAACTTAGGATTAAATCTATAAAAATTGCTTATTTTGAAAACTATTTTTGTCAATATTGCAAGTACTTTTGTCGAGTAAAAAATTTGTGTTTGACTAATGCATATGCGAACTGCTTTTCTAATATTGGATAACCAAATTCTGTTTAGCTTATCTTGTGTAAAGACTACTTTTGCATGTCAAATTACATAAAAAGATAATATCAAGGTTCAAGAAGAAGAAGAAAGTTGTACTTATATTTGAGTGACAGTTAAATTAATAAGGTATAGTTAGGTAAAATTGAGAGATTGATGATGATCTCACACATCGTATTGGGGCAGGGTAGATGAAATGGAGGCTCGCATCTGCAGTCTTGTGCGACAAAAAGGTGCCACCAAAACTTAAAGGCAAGTTCTATAGGGTGGTGGTTAGACCGACTATATTGTATGGGGCGGAGTGTTGGCCAGTCAAGACTTCGCACATACAAAAGATGAAAGTTGGAGATGCCATCATTACCTCTCTAATTATTATAATTAATATTGTAATTATTCTCATTATTGTAATTGTAATTAGGATCTTATAAATTATGTAAAGATGATTAGTCTTCTAGAATAGTCTTCCATTAATCAAGCATATGATCCATATATATTGTATATTTGGGAAAATAATAATCAAGGGATTCAATTCTTACAATGAGGATGCTAAGATGGATGTGTGGGCATGCAAGGAGAGATATGATTAAAAATGATGATATCCGGGAGAAAGTGTGAGTGGCCGCGGTGGATGACAAGATGCGGGAAGCGATGTTGAGATGGTTCGGGCATGTGCAGAGGAGAGACACAGATGCCCCAGTGCGGAGGTGTGAGAGGTTGGCTATGGACGGACTTAGGAGGGGTAGAGGTAGGCCGAAGAAGTATTTGGGGAGAGGTGATTAGACAAGATATGACGCAGATGCAACTTACTGAGGACATGACCTTAGATAGGGGGTTGTGAAGGACACAGATTAGGGTGGAAGAGTAGTAGGTACTCGAGCGTAGTCCTAGTTATGCTTACAAATTGATAGTTGTAGTGTTATTACTGTAGACCCGATTAGCCTATCACACTTATAGGCGCAATATTGCTTTATAGTCCCCTGTAGTTTGATTTCTGCTGCTATGTTTTCTTTAGGGTATTTTGTTTAGCTTATTTAGTTGTGTTAGCTACTGCTCCCTTTAGTTCGAATGCACTTTATACCGCTTTAATTCCTTATCTGAGTCTGACCGTTTCTCTTACTTTACTCTTTACTCTTGCTTTGCTTTGATTGCCTTGCTTGTGATTATGCTTTGTCTTGAGCAGAGGGTCTCCCGAAAACAACCGCTCTACCTATCAAGGTGGAGGTAAGGTCTGTGTATACTCTACCCTTTCCAGACCCCACGGTGTGAGATTACACTGGGTATGTTGTTGTTGTTGTAGGTAAATATTGTAATTTTTAGTAATAAGAATATTTTTGTTTTGAAAGAAATTTATATTTTGCTTCTACTTCTGTTTTTTGGAAAATGTTTGTAACTTCTTCGCCATGTTGCTTAAAAGCACTTTTTTTTTGCCAAACACCTTAAACCTTAAAAAATATTTTCTTACAAAAAAGAAAAGAAAAATTAACTTCTTATAAGTTTGGCCAAACAAGTTACTCTTAATTTTGATAGCTTCGTTTTCCTTCCGTTAGTAAAACCATATATACTCAAGTTATGAGTCGTTTGGTTGGGATAAGTTATCCGATATTAGTTATTCCACCCTAAAAATAATACTACAATTTCGAAATAAATCGTTTCAAATTTAATTTTGAAATTAAATATCTTTTATCCCTCAAATATTAAACAGGAGCTCATAGAAACTGCTCATATTAAACAGTTTCTATTTGAGAGTGCCAAAAGTCCTCCATTTTATACTTCTCTTTTTTTCTTATCTCTGCAAAAGACATATCCAAAAATTGGGATAAACAGAGAGATGAGAAAGAAATTGAAGAGAGAATTAACACAACAATAGGCTTTTTGCAGTTAATGGAAGATCATTGAAGAATTCAGCTCCAGTGTCTTTCACTCCATATTATAGGTTCTCTCTCTAGCTTATTCATCTTTATACATGTTTTATAACTTTCTTTTCTTTCTTGAAAATGATTTGAATTTGAAATGTATTGAAAATGTTACCTTATTAGCCAAGAAATCCTCGAAAACATTACTCCCTCTGTCCCAATTTATGTCCTATTTCGAGAGTCGAACAAGAAAACTTTTTACCACAATTTTTTAGTGTTTTAAATTGTTAATTATTTAGACTTATAATACTTTTTGTGTCTAAATATATAAATTATTTTTCAAAAAACTTAAAGTTTGACTCTCAAAATCCAAATTGTATCACATAAATTAGGACAAAGGCACATCATAAGGCTGTAAATGGTAAAAAGATCCATTCTTGGTGGATATTTCGATGTAATTCTACAAAATTATAGGGATATCCTATCTAATAGTAGCTGTTAAGACAACTAATTGACTGATATGCTTTGAAGGGCAGTACTACCAAGGTTTATTTGTTTTATATCTAAGTGGTAACTAGCAAATGGACTAAAAAATTGGAACTTTAAGTGTGTAAGCTTCTATGTTTGATGTTAATATTGAGAGACTATGTTCTCTTTGGTTAATGAAGAAAAAAACAGATCTTGCTTTGTCAGGCCCCTTAATTTATTAGCCTTGAGGGTTGTATTCTGTAAAAAGGATGCTCCATTGGTTTAAAGAGTAGTATCCTTGTTGAGAGTTTCTCTTGAGAATGATGAGCACCATTATGGGCTAACTCTAAAATTATGCTTTTGGTTGATGAGGGAGAATATTTTAAGGGTGTGCAAGAACCGGTATGTACAGTTAACTAGCATGATTGTTGATGATACGTCATGAATAAAGACTGAATTATTTGAGACTTAGGGGTTGGTGGGATAAGGGTTAACAATCTTCGGATAAACTGCAGGATTATTTATCCCGTGTTTGGTTATGGGTATTAATTAGTCCTGGGAACCATTTTGTGCTAAAATGGTGGGATTAGCTATCCCATAGAAGGTGGATAGCTAATCCCATGGGATATCCTTGTCTATCCCTTCCTGGTAACCAAACAACCCCTAAGGAGTATAGATTTCCTGATGATTTGCTCAGAGTTGAATCGAAGCGTTATCTGAATGGTGAAGATTTACCTCACCGAGAGGTGAAGGTTCAGTCGATATTTAGCTGCTGTTGCAATAGAAGAAATGACTAGAAAGGAAGGTCATAAGCCTTGTTTTTCATGATCCTTGCCTCCAACCTAGGTCCAGGAAAGGTTTATAGATTTAATTCGAACTCCATAGATGTTCACTTTATTCCCGGCTTGATGGTTTCTATGGGTTCAAAAGAGATGCAGAAGAGATCAACGGGGCTGACTGGTGCATGAATTACTGTCACTGACATTGTGGAAAAGAGCATCAATTTTGAAATGGGGTCATTTTAGAGAAGAAATTTGCCTTCCAGAGGAATTAAATGTTTTGTTGATCAAGCATCCTGGCATAGATATGTTCTCTTCTGTTGAAATCTCTCCAAGAAGCTCTACTTAGGTCTTTTATTCAATTTGTTTTTCAAACTTATCCTTTTGTTGTTAAGAGTTTGTGAGACTTAAATACCTTAGTCTTCTTAGTTCTCAAGGAACAGAGAAGGAGAAAGAGATGTCATCGAGTTTGCGTATTGCATCTTACAAGATCTGCTTATAATATACTCTCAGAGCCATAGTTCACCGGTTTCCTATTAAGGCGTATCTTTGTCTTTACTTTGAGAAAATGTAGAGTATAACATTCAGGATAAGTTTGTGACGTGAGAAACTTATCCGGCCACCAAAATATAAGCGCAGCTCTGATAATGTGCTTCTTATGCTTGTCATTTTGTTGTCTAACAGTCTTGAGCTTTAGCACTTCTAATTTTGTGGCTTTGGTGTTTTTCACTTACATGAATGATTCATTGTTGCGTAATTTACAGGAAAATGAGGCGAAGCCTTGAGGTCTGGAAGATGGGCAAGGTCAATTACTTGGAGGCGCTGAAGCTGCAAGAGAAGCTGGCATCTGATAGAAAAGCCCTAAAAATTACTGACACCCTATTATCTCTACAACATCCACCGACATATACAGTTGGCAAAAGGGAAACAGTTCATAATCTACTCATTCCTGATTCGGAGATCAATGCAATGGGCGCAGAACTTCACTATACGCAAAGAGGAGGTGACATTACTTTTCACGGTCCTCACCAAGCGATCTTGTATCCCATTGTTTCGTTGCGCGATATTGGTTTGGGGGCTCGAAAGTATGTCGAGAAGCTTGAGCTAACCATGATTGAATTGGCATGTATGTATGGTGTGAAAGCACAGGTTGGAAATAAATGCGAAACTGGGGTTTGGGTTGAGGACAGAAAGATTGGTGCAATTGGAGTTAGAATATCATCTGGGATTACGTCTCATGGATTAGCATTCAATATGGATCCGGATTTAAACTACTTTAAGCATATTGTGCCTTGTGGCATTGCGGATAAAGGTGTTACATCTTTGAAGAAAGAGGCAAATGTAGAGCTTCCTGCTGAAGAAGTGATACAGGAGCAGTTGATCTCTTGTTTCGTGAGGATATTCGGGTACCATGATGTTGTATTAAAAGATAAGTCATACTTATAATTTCATAAGCAACAATATTGACACACATTGATACATTGTCACAAACTTTTTGTGTAAGCTTCCACTATTTCATTTAGTTACAAGATTAACATTTTGGATGAATAGTCGTCAATTGCAGTAGCTCACTGCAATTCATTATTTTAAATTATCAAGCTTGGAAAGAAGGTACATCTCTGTGGTTTTTCTCATAGGATTCCACTACATTAGCTTTCTTCATCCCCTTTATGACATAGAAAATTAGGGCATCTCCATTCTGCCTCCAAAAACTAGGTGACTATCCGCTGTTAGCATATATGGATTTTTTCATCTAGATCCATTCCAAAAGACAGAATTTACTGATCCATTTTTAAATATAGCCCCGTCGATCTGCTTTTTGAGGTCTTATTTGACTGGCTCCGGAGATTAAGGGGGAAATACCAGTTGCAATTTGTTACTGCACTTGGTTTCATTTGAGGCTTATGTTTATTCTTGATTTTTTGTTCAAAAAGCATAATCTAATGTGGAGAACACATCTAAGCCCCAGTGTTATTTTAATGACATTTGGGTCGTCCAGCTTAAACAAATCCTTAATTCATGTTGAAAGATTCATCTTTCCATAACATGCTAGCTTATCAATTTGAAAGTGGATAACACAAGTGGAGACAAAGGGAGGACAGTAAGGACTTAGGATAAACACTCAAGATATTCATGCAGAGTTTCTGTGCTGTTTAGACAACCTTATTTGCTAATTAAAATTTGTTCCTATGTCTTGCAATCTACTGATATTGTCTCTGAAGAAGAAATATAGCTATGAATTGTGTCGTGAATCTTCATGTGACAATTTTCAGAGAAGCTAATGTTCCCGATGATTCTCTTTCTAAGCTAAGCCACGATCAGAAAATGCTATCCTTTTTAGCAATATGCATGAGCTTCCAAACCATATTAGGGGCCAAGTTAGAATGGACAAGGTTGGATTTCCCTCCTTCAGAAGCTCCAAAACCAGGCAACTGGTTTTATTGGATTAATCCAATCCCTGTGGTATTTAACTCTCTGTTTCATATGTTTTCTGGTTGATTAGTACAGCTTATCTCAGGAGCTGTTTCATCCCTCAAAAGCTACAGAACCAAGACTGGTGGCTCTTTAAAAGGGCTATATCCTGGAAAGAGATTATAGCTGTTAAGAAGGGTTGGACTATCCTCTCCTATTTTGTCAATTTTCACAATCTTGGTCTGCCTGGTTTATATGCTTTCTCAGTCCATTATCTAGTTTATTTTGTTTTTCATGTGCCTTAAGAAGAGCTATGTAAATAGTTTTTGCCTGAAGATAGGAGCATCTTCTAGGATTCTAGTAGAACGATGCCCCTTTTCTACTCTAATCCCCTTGTATTTTGGCACTGTTTTGTTCTGATTTTCCCATCAGTCTAGAGTGTGTAATAGCTCTTCTTTATTCTCTAGGAGGTCTTTGTCTATGTCCCCTTCCTATGTATCCTTTTGCTATTAAAAAATAAAAATCCTATGTTCAATGGGATCCGTAAAGTTGGAACACTAGAGTGATCGGCTATGTTTACACACATATTACTTAGCTTGTATGAAGACAGGCTTTATTTGGAGTAGGATAGTGAAGAAAACACTTCCGTGCTGCATTAGGAATAAAGGCAAAAGTTTGTTGGTATAATGGAAAATTATAGGTTTTCTTTTTCCTTCTATAAATCCATGTCACTTTGGAGAAGTGGGAGAGAAAAATCTAAAAGATACCCAAGAACACGAGGACCTTAATTTGATGAGTTTGCATTTGAACGGACTTGCTCCACTAATCTCTGGCATTTGAGCATGCTGACCAAATAAAAGCCTGTTATAGTAGCTCTACAGACTACAATTCCCACAAATATTTGTTTCACTCTTCTTTCTCTTCAATATGTTACACAAATTTCAGTTTAAAGGGTTTTTGGTCCCTATCCGATGTCCTGTGTCCTTGATCTATTAATTACCTGATTGCTCTTTGATAGGTAATGTTAGCTTTGACATTGTTCTGGTTTCGAGCTCATTTCATGTTATTTAAATAGAAATGAGACATGCAACTTTATAGAAGGTGTGATGACTTTGCTGCTTGCATTAGGATTTGTTGGGATATTGTGATAATAAATACTACAAATATAGTTTAGACGCTCTGAATGTTGTCCACAATCTTTGAATGTTTAATGGGAAATTGTTTGTCAAACTTTTACCTTGTTATCCAGAGGCATCAGTTTACCTCTTTAGGTGGACAGGGGTACTGCTTTCTTGTTCTTAAGTACATGAACGACGGATCAATTTACCTCTTTATGTGAATAAGGGTACCCCTTGTTCTGTAGTACATGAACAAATTGTTCACGTTGTCATGATACTTAACCAAAGGCGCTCTTGGTAACAAGGTCCAAAAGCTGATGTGCTTGGAATGTTTCCTCAGGAAGAGGAAATTAATATAATGTCTTGGATGAAAACAGGATTTAGTGCAAGCGGCAAGTTTAGTCTGGACTAGATCATAACCATGAGTAATCTGGTCATGTTTATGAGGATCGCATGGCTTTGACTAATCATAGAGACAACACAAATTGGCTGTTAATATTGTTTCTGAAGAATGAACGGTTTGTCTCTGGCATTCTAGATGGCACTGACCGGCTACAATTTTAGAAGAGACTCCTTGACTCTTATTTATACTAAATTTATTTTCAAGTCTATATCTTTCTAAAAGCAAAAAATGTGGACCTTTTTTGGTTAATTGTGAAGTTTGTGTTTATTGATGATGTTCCTTTATTTCTTTAAAATATTTTAGTAGCCAGAATGCATGAGTTGAGTTATTTTTCCTGCTGTATATTCTCTAACTGATGGATGGTATTTGCATTTTGAGAAGCAACTGAATAGAGCCATACTTGGAGTGATATGAGCTTTAACCTTCAGAAAGTTATTTGAGATATAGAAATGCTGGCGTTGAAGCTCAGAAGTCTTGAGTCCTAACACCTATTCTCAAGTACATAAAGTTGACAGTGTTTAGCTGTTATATTGATATTGAAAGATCTGTTATGAGCAATTATATCATCTAACTTACAGGCTCATTGCTCAAGCTGCAACTAAGATTCTATCTATGGCTATGGCTATGGATCCTGGCAACTTGCATATTTTCTGAATTCCTATATCTTCAAGATTCTGTAGCATACAGAGTCTTGTAGTGCAGCTTTGGACTTATCAAATAAAGATAAGCAAAGAAAAAATTGAACGAATCAGTCAAACGAGTAGATGTTTCAACATGAATAGCATCAAATTTAAATATACATATAAACAAGAGAGTTAGCGAAACTTTAATCTTAATACATATCATATAATCAAGAAACAACTTGTGAAATGCGATTTACCTGACTTGTTTATGTTGCTTGTAAGTTTCTCGGTTTCATTGCAGTTGTTCCAAGCTCCTATGGCTAATGGTTTAAATAATACCACTGCCTACTGTTACTTAACTCCACATCGTTGTTCAACTGTCACCTTCTCTTGATATAATTCTAGTTTACTACTGTCTCTTAAGTGGGTCAAAATTGGAGTCTCTGTAATGCATCTTGCTGAAATGAGAGGAAGCTACACTAGACTATCTGCTCTCTTATCATGCTGCCTTATTTTGTTTTTGAAATTTGTTGTACCAAACATGTTATAAGTCTGTAGTTCTAATTGATTTGATTGCGAAAGAACTATATTGTCTCTACAGAATACAGGTTCTAATGACCAAATTGAGAAGCTCATTCTCAAGGAGGATACAATTGTGTACAATTGTGGAATAGTGGTCTATGGAATGGAACTGCTGCTTCATTTTTTTTTCTTTCTGATTTCTGATTATTTATCTTGAACATCTGGTGTCATTCATTCTTTTTCGATGAATTATAAGTACCATATATACAATATGGATATTATCATATTTTGATTCGAGTTAGCAATGATGATAGATGCCTGGTTTCAGGACATAGTGCACGGATTGAAGTCTTGAAAATTTTGGATGACAAGTTGGGTATAGAGAGAACATTATCATTATCACGTTCTCCGGTTGAATCAAAGCTTGTTGAGCAATTTGTGCTGCCTTACAGGGCTCAGATTCCCAATCTGTATCTCACACAAGGAAATAGTGAAAAGATAGTACTTCTGAGTAGCACTTTTTTGCTATTACATGCAGAAATTTATATCTTAGTCTTTCATATTCACTTTGGTTGTTGAATATTTTTTCTTGCAATTCATATATATATATATGAAGTCAGGAGATTTTATATTTGGATTGAACAACTTTTTCATACTGCAACTGACAACATTGGCTTCTGCAGGCATCTAGCTGCCTTGTTTTTGCCATGGCAGTGCTCTAGTCTAAATCTAAGTTTTCGGAGTCCCCAACTTAAGTAACCCACTTTGTTGGATTTTAAACATAAATAACCACTAAAAAAAGTTATCATACAACCTTTTGCGCAGGAAATTCCTGCGCAAAATGAGTTAATTGTAATGGCATAGTTAACTCCTTTTGCGTAGAAAATTCCTGCGCAATAGGGGTTAATATAATCCCCAACACCTGACCATTTTCAAGTCACTTTTCACCTCTTCCATTTTCACTCTTTCAACATACTTTAGCCCTTCGAAAATTATATCTCAAAACGCCGAAACGTTAGACTTTGCTATAGAACCTGATGTTTGTGAATGCAATTATTATTGTAAGCTAAAAACATCAAGGACCCAAGATAATCTGGGTTGTCGTTTTTGATGTTGTCAAGTGCCTGAAGTAAGTGTTTTTACAAGTTTTTAGGGTTTAGATTTTTTCACATTATCTACATATTTTACTTTCAAAATATGATTTTTGTGTAATGTTTATAGGATATGAATGGTTGCAAACATTTTCGATGGGAAGATGACATTCCCGTAGATAAAACGGTGGCGACGAAGTTTAAAAAGCCTCGTGTTGATAGAGATACCTTGAATTCACGTATCAATAGAGATACCGTGAAGTTTGACTTGCAGTTTAGACTTATGGAAGTTCAAGAAAAAATTGACCTTCTGGAGGGCTTGCTAAAATAATCCGAAGAAAAATAAAAGATTTTCAAGCATAACCTTATATACATTCAACACGAGAAAAATCTTTTGAAAGAAAAACTGAAATTTTGAAAGATTATTTGTGCTATCATATTGTTGTTTATTATTTATATGTATTTTGTTTATTAAGTTTATTATTTCTATGTATTTTATTTTTATGTATTTTCGGTTTAGTTTGTTATTTTTATGTATTTTGTTTTTACTAGTTGCATGTTTTCATGTATTATGTAATCGACACCTTCTATGTACTAATTTATTTGTGTTTTCTTTAAAATTGTGAATTGTTGAATTTTTTATGTATTATTAATTAGAAAAAGCTTCTATAAATTAATAATAGACTATAACAATAAAAGAAAATTAAAACATACTAATTTTCTTTAAATTGATGACTTAATCATAAATTAAAAATATAAATAAATCATGAGTCCAAAATTTAAATGACCCAAAAACTAAGCAAGTGAACTAAAATAACCTAATCATCATCAGAATAGAAGTCCTCAATATCGTTCTCAGAACAATATTTTGGGTTTCTTAAGACATATATTCTTTCTGTAGATGTTAGTTCTCTACCCGTTCATGATGCTTGTTTTTCGGCCAATTTTAACATGTAAAATCTACAACGTCTTGCTAGCATTATGTTGTTTTCTTTTCTAATCCTCTGCATGGCAACCTCGCAAGAATGTGGATCAGTTCGAGGCATGGTCATTGAGAACCTTGTTAGGATTTGAGCGTTGAGATTCTCCAAGTCACGAACAAGTCGTTCTGATTCGGCATGCCGACATACCCATTCTCGACATAACCCGCAATAATATTCTCGTGGATCTGATTATTTCACATTGCAAAAATCATCATTACGCTCTATAAAAAAGTGGGGTTTCAAATTGTCTATTTTGAATTCATTGTTATCAAGATAACTCGATTCACCGGAGTAGCTGCTATGATTTGAGCTATTATCACCACTTATTCGAATCATTTTGGAAGGAATACCGACCAATATACATTTCTACTACTCGACATTGAATATGTTGTAGTTTAATAACAAATGAAAGACTATTTATATAGTTGCAAACCCCCAAGTACCCTTAGGGTCATCATTATGACCCTACCTACCTACTTTATTATAAAAAAATATTAATAGGATCACGGGGATTCATCTTCATCGGACAACTCCCCGTCCGAATCCCACTTGGATTTGAATCTGACGTAACCATGTTGATCATATTCTACCCCGAGGCAATGCATTTTTATCCGATTGTTCTCTTCGCGAAAACGATTAAGAGAAAAATTGAACTCTTGTGGTGTACCACGAGGCATTGACGTAGCACGAATTTTTGGACGTTTGAGTCCGAGTTCCCTCAAGGTTTGTTCAAGCATTTCAACCTCCCTAACACTCTAATTCCACTCAACTCTCATTGTATTATTGTATTCTTGATTGTATCCGTGGTTCCAGTTATTTGAGTATTTAAAATCATCCTCATCTAGTTCTCATGTCCTACCCATTGCTTCGAATATGTTTGCTGGGGGTAAAACATGTAATAGAACCAATATCAGAAAATTGGTTCCAAATTGACATAATAACTCGTTTTAATGTTAATGCTAGTTGTTCGTCATTCATATTATATACTACTCCTTGATTTGACAACACTATGCTCGATTTTGACCGCTTTATATGACACACTTATATTGCTCAACTTTTACATGCACAAAATATGAGTTTTCGGAATGACATCCTGATTTGACAATACTATGCTCGTTTTTTACCCTTTTATATGACACTTTTATTGCGCAACTTTTACATGCGCAAAATATGAGTTTTCGCAATGACATCCTTGATTTGACAACACTATGCTCGCTTTTGACCGCTTTGTATGACATACTTATATTGCGTAACTTTTATATGCACAAAATATGACACTTATATAACAGAACTTTTATATAACTCATTCAGTTAAAAAACTCATATTTTAAAAATGCCTAGAAAACTTACATTCAATAATTGGTTCAAAAATAGACAAAAAGACGAGGGTAGCTGAAGAAGGCCTCATGGTAGGATAGAAACAAACATAAACACAAACACAAACACAAACACAAACACAAACACAAACACAAACACAAACACAAACACAAACACAATTGAATCATATTTTGAAAAAGAGATATTAGGATGTTACACAGATTTATCTGATGAAAAATGGTATGGTGTTCTTCGTACCTTTGAAAATCAATCAATTTTTATCAATGTTGATTTAAAAGTTGTTGGACACATAATTGAGGGTGACACACTCTCATCAAAACCCGGATGAGTAATAATTTGGGGTGAAAAGCTTTAATGGGTTCAATTATATTCGAAAAGGTGTGATTATGAGGTATTATGTTGTTGACATAGTTTAGTTGTGCAACAAGCGTTGTCTCCTACAT
Organism: Anisodus tanguticus; assembly: GCA_034509755.1. Classification (NCBI taxonomy): domain Eukaryota; kingdom Viridiplantae; phylum Streptophyta; class Magnoliopsida; order Solanales; family Solanaceae; genus Anisodus; species Anisodus tanguticus. The sequence goes on from CM067552.1 coordinate 38,732,324, forward strand.
ATTAGACCTCCAAATTTAAGGATGAACCACTGGTTATCCAACACTTGATGAAAGAAATTTCAAAAATGCAGAAAGAACTAGATATGTATCATGCTTTGGACTATCTTAATTTTTGAGGAGCGGATGAAGAAGATCATTGGAAACTGTTAGAAAATAAAAATCTTCATCGAGACTCTTCTTATCCAATAATTTAAGAATGGACAGGTCTTTCAAAATATTTACCATAAACATTAGATTGTGGAGTGCATATTGTTATGTTAACCAAGCGAGTGCTCCTAATGATGATAGTTGGGATCTACACTACAACGAGGATGATGGAGAGAGAAATGAAGTGGAAGAAGATGAAGAAGAGAATGCAAGTAAGGAGGATGATGAAAATGAAGACGATGACGAGGTGATTCCAGAAAGCGACGAAGATTAAAATTCTTTTTCTAATTTTTTATGTTATGAAAATTTTAATAGAATTTTCATGATGATAAAAAGCCTAATTCAAGATACTTCATTAAAATAATAATACATCATTCATTCCAAGAAGAAAAATACTTAAGATTCATAATTCAAGACAATTCGAATACATCAAAAAAAATTAAAATACATTCATAAAATCATGAGGTTTTTCAACCACGAGAAGCTCTTCCACTATGAGAGGTTCTTCCATCACCACAACCCCGTAAGTTACACAAACGCTTATCATGGCCAAACTCCTTACAAATTGAGCACCTTCGAGAGTATGTCCTATCCGGAACATCCATTTGATTAGGAATTCGAGTTCGTACGTTAACACGCAATTTACAGATATACTCCTTGTTAGCAATCATTGAAAATGACTTGTTTGACCAATAAGCCTGATCACCGTGTGGGTAGAAATGATCGGCATACACTTTAAGATAACTTTTGACGTTGTATTCCGATGCCACATAATTTGATACTACTTTTCCAGTTGCCTCAAAACACTTGATGGCATGAGAACACGACATGTGGTATGATTTCCACTTACCACAACTACACGTCTCGTCATCTCATAAACGGTATGTGTTTCCTCTCCGACATTGATAATAACATCTCCTGACTTCAAACACATGTTCCACGTGGTTATATTCTACCTCTAAGAAAGAGTCTCGACCGACCCAGTATTGACTTATTATATATAAGTTTTGGCATCTTGTGTAGCTCACATTTTTTCCTATGACGCTTGAACATTTTTGCAGGATTTGGCATCCATTTCCCACCATATGATAATATGGCTTTAGCATGTCTTATTCTATCCACAAACCGCTCCACAACTTTCTTGTAAGTCATTCTCACCATTGCAGTAACGGGCAGTCCCCGTGCAGATTTTAGCAAACTATTGAATGACTCTGAGCTGTTTATTGTTAGCATCCCCCATCTCCCGCCTTCATCCGCATGTAATGTCCATTTATCAATGTTGAGTGCCTTCAACCAATCATATGCTTCCGGCTTCACTGCCTTTATCATCTCCATCCGTACAAGAATTTTTTTCTTGATGCTCTATTGCAGCTGCCCACATCAATTTTAGTGTATTGTTTCTAAAGGCCGTTTGAAAATTTGCCTTTACGTGCCTTAAACAAAAGCGATGGTAAGCAAAGAGAGTTTGCCACCCCGCCAAATGAAACATATTGTTTAATATATCGTGATGTCGATCAGATAGCACGCATATGCCCATACGATTCTTAATAACATATCATCTCAAATATGTCAAAAACATCCCCCATGTTTCATTTTTCTCGTTAGCGGCAATGGAGAAAGCAAGAGGAAATATCGACCCATTAGCATCCATTCCTATTGTGATCAGTAGCTTGATATCGTATATCCCGTACACATGCCTACCATCTATGGATATGACTGACCGAAAATGAGCAAAACCATCAATGCATGGTTTGAATGTCCAAAATACAAAATTGAAAAATATTACCGGCCACACCAGGTTGGGTGTCGAGCTTCCACTCTACAACAATACCAAGATTGAATTTTTGTAAAGTTGTCTTATACCTCTGCAATTGCTGGAAAAAGCCCTCCTAGGTACCATAAATCATCTCAAAAGCACGCCTACGCCCGAGATATCCCTTTCTCTTGCTTATCATTTTACGATATACTCTCTCAATATTTCTAATGCAATCTTTGATGGGGAACCTGGACAAGTTTAAATAAATAACATTTAGCAATGATAATTTAATTGATGTCAAAATATAATGAATTTGGTCGAATAGGTTACCTTGGAGTTTCGGCAATGTCAACAAGTAACACTTGAGCAATCATATTTGTATCTAAATTAAAATGATCTGCTCGATTCTCTTCCTTATCACAAGTGTGACGTGGATGGAATTTTGTGATAGTCCATATACTATCATGAGTAACAATACCCCGAATCATCCATTGACAACTTTGATAATATAGTTTGCAAACCAGTCTCCACGTCTTTCGGGTTGAATCATCAATCCTAAACTCCCTCATTTTCTTGAAGCTATAAATTTTGACAGCCCTTTGCAATGCCTTTTTGTATTGGAACATCATGTCTTTTGCAAGGTGAACTTTTTCATTTACAAGATCGATCTATTCTTTTCACATTTTTGGCGAATTGGATCATCTTCTCTGGTGAAGACAAAGGTATCAAAACGACCTTAAAGATTGTCAAGATATGAAATCACGTCAGAATGCCACTGAATTGGGCTTTCTGCCATCGGTTCGTGCTGGTGAATTTGGTTTCCTGCCAGCGGTTCTTGCTGGTGTGGTCGACTTTATATCATTTCTATTAACTGTTGTTCCTGCCTATGAGGATGAACATCAACTTCATTAACTGATATATTTACGTCGTCATCATCGAATACTTCTGCATTTTTGGTATATCATCGCTATCACTCGATGATGTTTCTATATGATTTGGATAATCATCACCATCTAGTAAAGACCTCTTCATATACGAAAAATAGGTAACTTATTTTAAATATCAACATCAAAATATATATGATTATTTAATATCAAGGTGATGAACCTATTGATAATGATCAATATTGTCAGGGTTTGAAGAAAGATCAACTGCACGAAATCAACGTTTGGTACCACTGGCGAGTTTTGTGAATAATTTCACTACAGAGACAATTCAAGTAGTGTAAATACTAAACATCAAAATACTTGTATTATTTAATTAATAAAAAATATACCTACCGATAATAATCATCTGCATCGAACTGAGAGGATTTCCCAATATTACTCATATCATTTGTATAACCCCTAAAAAGATACAAAAAAATATATTACTATTATCATACGTATAATAAACATGTGCTACTACACAAAATAATAATTAAAAAAATAGATATTTACCAATTTTCTCCGTAATTTTGAATAAATTATTGGCTTAGAGTTTCCAGCGGCACCTGACCACTCAAAATGTCTCCATAAGAACTCAAGTCTGTATAAATGTTACCATGAGTAGGCTGGACTTGAGGGACTTCCTGACGAGTCCTGGCCAAGACTTCACTACGACTGTGAGGTATCTTTTCAATATACATTTCAAGAATATTGAGGGTGATTAACCCCCTATATTCTTCCGGCGTCCTCAAATATTCCCTCAAAGACTTATCACCAGCGATATTCCACTCTCCATAAAGCACTAAACCTTGCGGTGCAATGGATATTGAATATCTGCTTATTACAGATAATCCATACTTACGCTTACTTTTCATTCTTTTGTGTATGGCATCGAGTAATGTTTCGTAATCCAAGATAGTTGGAAACTTAACATGGTATTGTGGTTTAATACTATAACTAACAATATTATTATCATGAATAATCTCTCCATCCCAAAATAAAGAAACATTAATAGTTGAAGGAGGAGAGGTCATTTTTTATGAACTTTGGAGTTGGATATTTTTTTCAAGAACTTGAAAAAATGATGACTTAAACTTATGAAATGGATGAGTCTTTACCTCATCCAATATTCATATTAAATAAAAAAAACGGATGTGTTGTCATAGTGTCATGTCAAATTAAGTACAAATTGGTAGAAAAATAATTGATTGTAAAACACAATAATTTATTGCGTAATTGGACTAAACGTGAACATTTGAAAAACGTGATTGCTACGGTTTTATATTAACCCGTATTGCGTAGGAATTTTCTACGTAAAAGGAGTTAACTGTGCCGTTACAGTTAACTTCTTTTGCACAGAAATTTCCTACGCAAAAGGTAGTGTTGTAACTTTTTTTAGTGGGTATTTTTGCTCAAAATCTCACAAAGTGGGTCAATTAAGTTGCGTCCTCCAAGTTTTCAACGGTATTTTCTGTTAGGAATGTTTGGTCAATTGTGTTAGACTTCCTGCAGATTAAAAATAGTGTCCACTTAACCTTTATTTTTTGTGTAAAAAAGAGTGTTCACTTACTAAATACTCCCTCTAAATAAAAAAGAATATTCACTTAGTCATTTGCATTGCTTAAGAAAATACTAAATCCTAGGTAACAATAAATAATTTAACTAAAATGCTTCTAATTAAACAGGTATTGAAATTTAGTCACCTCACACTTAATAAGGACAAATCTAAAAAAGTAAGGTTAATTTTTTATGATTTGATAAATGAACATTTTTTTTAAACCAAAAAATTAAGTTAAGTCGACACTCTTTTGATCCCGAGGGAGTAGTGTTTGTAATCCTTTTCTGTTAATTGTTTCTCCTTCATCATAAAGCTAACGTTAAAATTGAGTCTAAAATAGTACTCCTTTCGGTACAAATAAGGGGTTGTTTAAGTTATGTAGGTAGTAGTAATACATAGATTAGTTATGAAGGATTTTTATGTATTATTTTATGCATATATTAATTATGTAGGATTTAATTATTCATGTATTAGTAGATGATTTACATCCACACAAATATTTAAGACTTGTTTTGAATACGCATTTCAAAAGTCTACCGTTATTTCTTAAACTGTATGCCAAATCAAACTAAGACAATCTTTGTGGTTTGATATATTACATACACCTCCCTTACTTCAATTTTTATGCACCAAACTAGTTTTAATTAATAAAAAGTCTATGTATTACAAATTTACCCTTTTTATAACTTAATTAGTCGAACAATGTTTTAAGTATAACAGTTCTCTCCCCTAAAGTTGATATTATATACTCTACAACATTTAGGTTAAAAAATTTAAACTTTCTTATATTTAAATAACATTAGAAACATGAAATTATGAGAAATCCTTAATTATAATGTTACTGTAATATTTCTCTTTTTTAAAATCACTGTTATTTAATTAACAACAATATTTAGACTAAAAAGAGCACATTTCTCTTTTTTTTTTAGAGAGTTAAATGAATAGCCTGTTTCTGATTTTTTTTTTTTTTAGAGATTTCTCATAATCAAACTTTGTTAACTGCAATGAGTTTCAAACTAATTTTTTTGGTAGAAGGAACATAATAGTTGTGGAATTTTCATGTTTTTAGTGTTGAGATGAAAATTTTCAAACATAGTAAAAAGAAATCCAAAGTACCTATAAAATTACATTGCTATAAAGTAGGAAAAATCTTACAATCAATGAGAAGCTACCATTATCAACGGTTTAAACATTATAAATTTGAATACACACCTGATCATTAATATTTTCTATTTTCTTATGATTAGAATATATAAATTTATTTAAAATTAATAATATAATTAACAATATATTTCTAGTAAATTGATAATGAATATGATATTCATAAAATATTAACTAACATTGTATTAAATTAAATTATTTCATTTTAAAAATAAATTAGAAATAAACTCAACCCTTCAACTTTATGATGTTTTAATTTCATTATTTTTTTCTTATTATTTGTTTTAATTATGAAATGTAACTATTTTCCTCTATAATGGCTACATTTCACATATAAAATAGGGAAAAAGCTCAAATATGTCATGAACTATCATCAAAGGTTCATTCATGCCACTCGTTGATAGTTTGGCTCAAAAATGTCACCGCCGTTATCATTTTGAGTCATCTATGTCATTACTCACTTACAGAACTCTACTAGTATCAGATTTTGACACGTGACATTATCTAAACCCTTCATTTTACAACTGACATATATGAGCCATTTTGTAGTTCAGTGGCATATATGTTAAAATGTTTTAATAAATTTTCTTATGGGTCAATTTAGGTAACGTATTTAGTCTAAATCAGTCTAACCTTTAGATAAGTAAAATTGGACATGTCAAAATGGGTTGATTGATAAATGAGCGTATTATTAACTCACTCAAATTTGGTCGAGTTGAATGAATCATGTTTCTATGGGCTAATTTTAGCACCTCTAATGGTTAATCAGTATCCAACGATTTGTTAGAATTGAAAATTTGGATTTAATAAAGGTTTTGAGAAGAAAAGTGTATAGGACAAAATTCGTATATAACAGTTGTATGAATTATGATGCGACACGTGTCAATTGATGTTGAGTCAAGTTCAAGTCAATTTGGGGCATTACCAGTAGCATTCAAATGGTACCGGAAGCGACACAAGCGTAGCCGGTACCGGTAATGCAGAAGATTGAAAGCCGTTTGAATTGTAACGGGCAACCATTACCAATCCGATCACGCGTCTTTCAATGGAGCTTTAATGACATTTATTGAGATATTGATTATCTAATTATTACCACATTCATTCTCCTGTATTAATGAGAGCATATTTCATGGATTGTGTACCCGTGTAGCTCATGTATAAAAAAGACACATTATTCCATTGTAACGTATCATATGCTAGCTATTACATAATACTCACTGATATTCTCTTGATTTTTGTGCTTTCATACAAGTTATCGTCACTTTGCTCAGAAGCTGACACAAGACTCGGGCTAATTATTGCTTACTTTGTCTTGTTAATATTTGTTTTCAGTATAATTCATCTAGAATTCATATATAACTTGTTACTTGAGATCCACGTGTCCTTGATCACGTATACAAATTCAACTGTATTATTTTACAGGTAAATAGTTTGGCGCCCACCGTGTGTCCTGGATAATTGTGGTGTAACATGTGACCCCTCTACTAATCTAAATTTTTCTTTAAGTCTTATTCTTTGTTCAGATCAGACAAATGACAGGAGTAGGGAAAAGTAGTCGCAACGTCGGGGACAACACAAACTATCTAAGGCCAAATGGTCTTCCAATAAGAACCACGAGACCCGATGCATACATATGGAGTCACTTCTGGGGACGATCAAACTCAACATGGAAACGTTCCCACCGACGAAACACCTGAAGAAGCCATACAGAATCTTCAAGCGTAAAACACTGCAATGAGCGAGGAGTAAGAACGTCTGAAGCAGTTTCAAGTGGAGTTCATGTCTAAAAATATTGGCAGTACTCTAACAGGAGAACTGGTGCCCCCACCGAATGCACATGGGGTAACCGGTGATGATCAAGGCAAATATGGAAATGATGGTTTGGATAGCGAAGTCCTTGAAAATGCATTCCAGGAAAAGGTCTTGAAGTTCATGACAAGAAAAGTTGATACCGATGCAGAGAAGGCGGAAAACACTACCCAGGAGTTCCGGCGCCAGTTCAGTCAACCGAGGGCTCCTTCCGTGGTTGACGGTCCGGATGCGAAGAAATACATCCAGTTGGCACATAAGCCAGAGGCTGTACCCAAGCTAATCCCCAAAAGGTTTAAAATAACTTTTGTGGCCAAATATGATGGAACTACTAATACTCAGAAGCACATCATGACCTATACTACGACCGTGAAAGGAAATGATCTTAGAGAACATGAAATAGAATCGATTCTGATAAAAAAGTTCACTGAAACACTTGCTAAGGGAGCTCTAACATGGTATTCAGAACTCCCTGAGCATTCGATTTGTTCATTCACCTAGCTCGCCGACATGTTCATAAAGGCTCATGCGGGGACTTGAAAGGTGAAAACACACAAGGCGGATATCTTACGCATTGCAAAAGGAGAAACTAAACTCCTTAGAGATTTCGTTACACGGTTCCAGAAGGAACGGATGCATTACCCGCAGTCCCGGATGGATGGGCTATAGAGGCTTTCATAAATGGTTTGAACCCTTTAAGTACAAACGCTTTACGAAAGCTCAAGGAACATCTCTTGGAATTCTAGGCTACGACTTGGGAGTACGTGCACAACTGGTATGAATCTAAAATCCGAATTGAGGATGATATGCTTGAATCTAAAGCCGGGAGCATCTTTGCAAATTCAAATAAAGGGAATTCCTCAAAAAACCGGTACCAACCTTATCCTACCCCTAGAAAGTAGAGAGGTGGACAAGGCTTTCGCTCCTTTGAAAAATCAAAGAACAAGGGAGGATCCGAATGAAACAATCAATGATTGGTGAATTATGAGAAAGGTAACTCATCCAAGGGTACCGTGTTACACTATGTAGTTTTGTGTTTCGTCGTGTTGCCAATTGATATCGATGACCCGGGAAGAGGTACGAACTTACGGAAGGTTAATGAAGGTTTAAAATTTATTCATGGAAGTTCCGGAGTGTATGGATGTTAAACGGATCAAAGAAACTACATTTCGATGAAATCATAAAAATTGTCCATTTTGACGGCAAGATTGATGGACCGTCAAAATACCAATATGAACCATCCATTTTAATCTGCAAAATGAAATCTTAGGTATAGATTGACGATCTATATTGATGGACCATCAAAAGTTTGACGAACCATCAATCTGGCCGTCAAATAGGTCGGTGCAGATTTTTTTAGTATAAAAGTCATTTTGTCGACTTAAGGGATCATTTCCCCCAATACTCAAACCCTAAATCATCCCTAAACTCATCCTTAAGGCTCTCTATTCAATTTGAATATAATTCAATGGCAAAACACCCAAGATCAACGTAAAAAATCCCCAAAATATCGTTAATTTCACTTCTTCGTGTTGTATAAACTTTGGAAATGATTTGGGGATGGAATAAGCTTCAGACTAGGGAGGTTCTTGGAGTACTCAAGGTAGGGTTCATCTTCTCTAGATTAATCCTAAATTGGTATACGTGTTAGATTGAATTTCGAGGAGAATTCTTAAAGAACTTAATGACTTTGGAATTTGAAGTTGAATTAGGTTGTGTGGGTTGTTTTCATTGATTGGAGTTGTTGAATTGAACTGTATGAGTATGGATATCTTGATATGAAGAAGTAGGATCAAGGGTAAAGGTTGTTGAACCGGATATATATTGAATTTGACCTAGAAATGATCATATGAAATATTATACAAATTGTTTGACGATTTAACTAAATGAAAACCTTGACATGATATGATATTGAAATTGACACAAATCACTTATATGTTATAGATAATCATCCATAAGGCATACAAGGCTTCACGGGACATAATTAGCTTTCTCGATAAGGTATGTAGTGTTTTTTCCCTCTTTCAGCATATTTTATATGAATGTGATATAAACGCACCGCTATTCCATAATAATTCCATTCTGGATAAGTAGATGTCTCTTTGATTCATAATTATACAATATCTCTCTCAGAAAGTTTATTCATGGGTTGTGAGTTTGATAGAGTCATATAATAACAATGATGTTAGTCCCATAATGTTGATCGGAGGTGTAATGAACTTACATCACTCCGAATAAATTGGTAATCATGACATGTACTTCAGTTGTTGGATATATATATATATATTGTGCATTGATATTTCCCTCATAGGCCTATGGCGTTATATACACAACTTATACACATATGACATTGCCCTAAGAGGCCTATGGCGTTATATATGCAGCTTATATATGGACTATCAAAAGACCAATATAAACCGTCAATTTTACCCTGCAAAATGAAATCTCAGGTCTGGATTGATGGTCCAGATTGACGGACTGTCAATCTGGCCGTCAAATAGGTCGGTGCAGATTGTTTTTAGTATAAGAGTCATTTTCTCAACTTAAGATCTCATTTTACCTAGTCTTCAAACCCTAAATGATCACTAAACTTATCCCTAAGGCTCTCCATCCAATTGGAACATAATTCAAGGGCAAAACACCCAAGATCAACGTAAAGAATCCCCGAAATATCGTTAATTTTACCTCTTCGTGTTGTCTCAACTTTGGTAATGATTTGGGGGGATGGAATAAGCTTCAGAATAGGGAGGTTCTTGGAGTATTCAAGGTAGGATTCGTCTTCTCTAGCTTAATCCTAAATTGGTATATGAGATAGATTGAATTTCGGGGAGAATTCTTGAAGAACTTAATGACTATGAAATTTGAAGTTGAATTAGGTTGTGTGGGTTGTTTTCATTGATTGGAGTTGTTGAATGGAACTGTATGAGTATGTATATATTGATAGGAAAAAGTAGGAGCAAGCATAAAGGTTGTTGAACCGGGATATATATTGAATCTGACCTAGAAATGATCATATGAAGTATTGTACGCAAATTGTTTGACGATTTGTCTAAATAAAAACCTTGAGATGATATGAGCTTGATATTGACACAAATCCCTTATATGATGTAGATAATCATCCATATGGCATACAAGACTTCACGAGACATAATTAGCTTTCTCGATAGGGTATGTAGGGTTTTTTCCTCTTTAGGAATGATTTATATGAATGTGATGTAAACACACTTCTATACAATAATAATTCCATTCTGGATAACTCGAGGTCTCTTTGATTCATAAACATACAATATCTCTCTCAGAAAGTTTATTTATGGGTTGTGAGTTTGATAGAGTCATATAATAACAATAATGTTAGTCCCATAATGTTGATCGGGGGGGTATAACGACCTTACGTCACTCTAACTGAATTGGTAACCATGACATGTCCTTCAGTTGTTGGTCATATATATATATATATATATATATATATATATATATATATATATTATGCATTCATATTACCCTCGGATGTCTGTGGCTTTATATACACAACTAGCTATACACATATGACATTGATGATATTACCCTCAGAGGCCTATGGCGTTATATGCTTATACATATATGACATTGATGATATTGCCCTCAGAGCCCTATGGAATTATATACGTAGCTTATACAATACATAAGAATGAGGATATTGCCCTCAGAGGCCTAAGACATTATATGTGCGACTATTATACACATCTATATAGTTAATGTATTGTGGCATTATGTGTTCCAGGTAGTACTTTCTCACTTCCTTGCTTACAATTGGTTTATTTATAGTTGATTATGCCCTACATAATTAGTACATCTTTCGTACTGATATCCCTCTATGGGGCACTGTGTTCATACACGCATGTACTATATAGAGCGGCGCTCCTCCTCAGTAGGTGATCTGCTCAACTATGATCCCTTCTCTAAGAGTTACAGTACAGGAGTTCTTAGGCACTATTATATATGCTACTAGTGTTTTGGGTATGGCAGGGTCCTGTCCTGACTTGTTGATGTGTATGTACTACTCTTGGAGGATTACAGACTTATGTATAGTGGGTGTTGTATGTCGTATCCTTGTCAGCCTTTTTATTAGTAGTGTACTCATCTAGTGGCCTTGTCGGCTTTGGCTATATGTATATATATATATATATATATCCTACTGGGACTCTTCTGCATGCATGCTACTATTTAGTCTTGTCGTATATGGTTATTTGGAGGCCTTGTCAGCTCAAGTTTTATATTACATGATTCAGACACTATAGTCGTACGATCAGGCCTTCAGGCGCAGGGTGTCGACCACACCCCCCAAGGCTGGGGTGTGACAAACTTGGTTATAGAGCAGGTCTGTCCTAGGGAGTCTGCGAGCTATATATAGTAGAGTCTTGTTTTTGGGTGTGTTGTGCACCACACTTATAAGTAGGAGGCTATAAGATATTTAAGATGGTTATTGTTCTCCTGATCTAGATTGTGCGGTAGCACTAATTCGTAAGTGTTCATTTATAATTCCTATCTTATTTTTGTTCTCAGTAATGACTGCTACTACTCGACGACAAGAAGCCCTGCGGAGGGTATACGAGGAAGCGGGAGAGGGTGCCAGTTAAGCACCACCCGTTGACCCGGGGAGACAATAGCACCAAGATGAGGTGGTATCTCAGGCCTCCAGGACTTCACCCCTACCACCACCTCTGAAAGGACTGGGGGGAGCTGATGTGCCTCCAATTCGTCCTTTAGTTGTCCCTGATAAGGACCTAGATATGCGGAGTGCGGTTCAACTATTGACTTGACTTGTGGCCTCTCAGGCCCAACGTTAGACCCAAGTGTTTCTGATAGAGATGTGAGTGCAAGAGTTTGAGATTTTATTAACCTGGACCCTTTGGTATTTACAGGGACAGATCCCAATACAGACCCATCAAATTTTCTAGATAGAATGCAGTGGACCTTACGAGTTATGCATATGATGGATGCTGAGATAGTATAGTTGACTTCCTATAGATGACGGGATATGGTCACAACCTGGTTTGAGACTTGGGAGCAGACTCAGGGACCCTAAGCCCCCCCCTTTAGACTGGAGGAAATTCTCTGAAGCATTTTTACAGTAGTCTCTACCGGTTGAGTTGCGACGAGCCAGGCAAGATACGTTCTTACATTTGGAGCAAGGTAATATGAGTGTCGGATAATATAGCATGCAGTTCAACTCCTTGGCCAGGTATTCTCCCACGATTGTTGCTGACATGAGCGATCGCGTACATCTATTTGTTAATGGTTTGGGGCCACACTTGGTGAATCAGTGCATGCCAACTTCTCTAAATCTGAATATGGATATCTCCTGTATTCAGTCCTACACACAGAATCTAGAGGAACGTAAGAGGCAGCAGTGAGTCAATCGAGAGTATAATAGGGGCTAGCACAAGTGGGATTGGTCTGTAGGTGATACAAGGGGGTTTAGAGGTGGATTTAGGCCTGAGTTTCCTAGATGCATATCTTATTTGATGACTAGTGTGCCATTACAATTGCAGATCCAGCGTCGTGATTCGATCACTTTTTCTGGTCAAGGTCAGAGTTCACGGGCAACATGCCCACAACATAGAGAAGTGTCAAGCCAGTTCAGGCTACCTCTACCACGATATGCTTAGTGTAGCAGGGCGTATCAAGGTCACTGCCACCGAGAGACAGATATATGTTATTCTTGTGGTTACTCGGGCACTTTGCTAGGGATTGTCCAATGAGAGGTGAAGGAGGTATGGCTCAACCGACTGGGTCTGTAGCAGATTTTTATTTATTAGTACGCTCTTTAGGGCAAAGTACACATGCACCGGTTGGTAGGGGCAAAGGCAGAGTTGCAACATCTAGTTCGAGCGATCCCCAGAACCGTATCTATGTTTTGTCAGGTCGACAAGATATTGAGTCATCCATAGATGCGGTTACAAGTATATTATCTATCTTTTCTCTTGACGTGTATGATTTGATAGATCCGGGTTCCACCTTATCTTATATTACACTCTTTGTTGTTGGTAAGAGTGGAAAAGAGCTTGAATTATTACATAAGTCATTTGAAGTGTCTACACCTATGGATGCACTTGTAATTGTTAGATGGGTGTACAAGGATTGTGTTATAAATATTTATGATCATCATACCGTAGCCGACTTGAGTGAACTAGAAATGGTGGAATTTGATGTCATTATGGATATGGATTGGTTGGCTTTTGGCTACGCTAATGTTGATTTCTAGATGAAAGTCGTTCGCTTTAATTTTCAGGCGAGCCGGTCATTGAATGGAAAGGCTATATAGTAGTGACAAATGGTAGGTTTATTTCCTACCTTAAGGCTCAAAATATGATCTTGGAAGGATATAGCTTCCACCTCATGCGAGTTTAGGACGTGGAGGCAAAGTCTCCAACTCTTTACTTAGTCCCCGTCGTTAGTGAATTTTTTGATGTATTCCCTAATGAACTTCCTGCCATTCATTCCGAAAAGGAAATTGAGTTCTCTATCGATCTCCTCCCAGATACCCAATCTATATCTATTCCTCTATATCAAATGGCTCTTGTCGAGTCAAAAGAACTAAAAGCTCAATTGAAGGATCTTCTGGAAAAAGGGCTTTATCAGACCTAGTACTTCCCCGTGGGGTGCACCAGTGTTATTTGTTCGTAAGAAAGGCAGTTTCTTAAAAATGTGTATTGATTACCATCAACTGAATAAGATGACTGTTAAAAGAAAGTACCCGCTACCAAGAACCGGTGATTTATTTGACCAGTTGCAAGGCACTAAGTATTTTTCAAAGATTGATCTCAGGTCTTGATATCACCAGCTATGGGTTAAGGAGAAAGATATTTCAAAGACCACTTTTGGAACAAGGTATGGCTATTACGAGTTTCTTGTTATGTCTTTTGGTCTAAATAATTAGCCACAACCTTCATGGATATGATGAATAGAGTATTTAAGCCATTCCTGGATATCTTCGTAATAGTGTTTATTGACGATATTCTGGTATATTCTTGATCAAAAGATGAATATGCAGATAATTTGTGATTGGTGTTACAAACACTCAAGGATCATGAGTTATATGCTAAGTTTCCTAAATGTGAGTTCTGGTTGAACTCAGTGGCATTTCTGGGTCATGTATTATTGGACGAAGGCATCAAAGTGGATAGCCAGAAGATCGAGGCAGTAAGGAATTGGCCGAGGTCGACAACTCCTACAGAGGTGCGTAGTTTCTTAGGCTTGGCAGGTTATTATCGAAGGTTTGTAGAGAATTTCTCTTCTATTGCCGCTTCATTGACAAAGTTGACACATAAGGCAACTATGTTTTAGTGGCCTGAGGCTTGTGAAATGAGTTTCTAGGAGTTGAAAAACATATTAACATCAACACCTGTGTTAGCACTACCTGAGGGATCAGAGGGATATATGGTGTACTGCGATGCCTCTAGAGTAGGATTGGGTTGTGTTCTGATGGAGCATGCTTCGAGGAAATTAAGGAAACATGAGTAGATCTACCCGACTCACAACTTGGAATTAGCAGCTGTTATATTTTCTCTGAAGATATCGCGTTATTATTTATATGGAGTCCATTTTGACATATTCACAGACCATTAGAGTCTACAGTATATATTTAGCTAGAAGAAGTTGACTTTAAGGAAAAGAAGGTGGATGGAGTTATTAAAGGATTATGATGTTGACATTTTATACCACCCTGGTAAGGAGAATGTCATAGCGGATGCCTTAAGCCGCAAGTCTATGAGAAGTTTGGATGGTATTGAAGCCAACAAGTTAGAGATGACAAAAGAACTACGTCACTTAGCCAGTTTAAACGTGCAACTTTTGGACACGGATGACGGAGGAGCGGTGGTGCAGAATACCGCAGAATCATCCTTGATAGTAGAGGTGAAATCAAGACAGTTTGATGACCCTGGGTTAGTCCGAATGAAAGAAGGGATTCCCCTGCAGAAGAAGCCGATGTTGGAACTTACAGGAGACAGAGTCCTTAGATATTAGGGTCGACTATGTGTATTGGATGTATGAGGGCTACAACAACAAATCATGGATGAGATCCACCGGTCCAGGTATTCCACTCATCCTGGCTCGATAAGGATGTATAATGACTTCCAACAAATTTATTGATGGAACGATATGAAGAAACATATCGTAGAATTTATTGCTCAGTACCTAAGTCTTTTAATGTGTTATCTTTTCTGATTATTTGTCGTAATTTTTCTTCTCTTAATTTCATATTTTCTTCCTCTTTTTGTCTTAATCTTTCTTCTTTTAGGGATATCATGTTTCTTAAGATTGTAATAGTATTTTCTTGTTCACTTACTTGTTGGGAATATTCTTGTAGACGTTGATCTTCATCTTTTATAAGATCCATGCTTATTCTACAACTTACTATATGTTGGTTTATATCTCTATAATATGTAAGGGTTTTTTCGGCTATCATTCTAAGTTCTCTTAACTTATTTTGTTGTTCTATTAGTTTATTTTCATCCATAATTTTCTATTGTCATTCGTAGGTCTTCGTTCAAATCTGCTATTACTTGATTTTGTCTAATTATTTCATTGTTGAGATCTATTAATTCTCTGTATATTCTTATAACCTCATCCAAATTTGTACTTATTTCTGCTAAGTCAGTCTCTTCATCTATCATTTCATAATCTTCCAGTCTTTTTATTGCTAATTCTTTTTTCCTTAATTCTATTAAATCACTATAATATTTTAACAGTATTTCATTTTGGTTTCTTCTTTGTATTAAGAGGTGTTTTAGTACTTTAAATAAAAACATTCTAGTTTGGCTAAATTCTGGATGTTTCTTCATTGTTTGTAACCTATTCCTTTTACAAAGCTCTGATACCAATTTTACGAGTGGATCTTTTCATAATCTAATAACCCTGAAGAGGGTAGGAATATAAATGGTATATTAACATAGTTACATGTAAGTTTATCAAATAATAAGCATGTAGTACGGAAGCATGTGTTATCAACTCAAAATTCATTTTTTAAATAAAACTCTATAACCTTCTATCAATATTTAAATAATTGTAGAGACCTATACTTATCAAGATCATAATTAGAAACACATAGTATGAAAACATACCTCTTAGCAGAATTTGAAGATCACCGGAGATACTCAACCCACCCTGGCTCTGCCTCCCTTTAACATCAGAAGAAATATTTTCACAACTCAAATACTTAAAATACAAGGCAAAAGAAATAAAACTAGAAGAAAAGATAAAATAGTTAGAACAACAATGTGATAAAATTGACAAAATATGGATAGATCTGAGAAACAGATGGAAAAAGAGAATAAATAATCCTGACTAACCCTAACAAAAAAATTAATGCGTTATGGGAAGAAATAATAGTAAGAGAAAAAATGAAAAATACATTAATAATGATGGATGAAATAAAAGAAAACCAAACACAGATGCAAGAAGTAATAAGAGAAGAATTAACAAAATTATGGAATGTATTTGAAGTACCAACATTTAAAATAATACTGGAAAAACTTAACATATTAGTAGAAGAGACAAATAAAGGTAAAGATAAACAAGGAGAAGAAGAGAATGGTAAACAAGTAGAAGGAGAAAATGAACCTAGTACAAGCAAAGAAAACACAATAATTAGTACTATAACTCAACAATCAGAAATTGTACCGATAGATGCTTGGAGAAGAAGTAAAGAGCCTATAATGGAAGATATTAGTAAAATAATACAAAAATTGTCAAAAAAAGTAGAAAAATTATTAGATAGTTTAGCAATATTAAGTAAAAAAGGACAATTTTAATGGAAAACCAAGAACCTAGTGTACTTACGTTTTTAAAAAACCATGGGAAAAATATAATAGAAAGAGAAAGATACAAGTATGAACCAATAAAAAAGAAAGAAAAAACCCCACCATACAGTAATAACAATTCAAAAGGTGAAAACATTTACTTAGAAGACGCAGAAAAAACAACCAACGAATATTTAAATCTAAAACTAGATAAACAAAAACAACAAATATGTGAATTAAAAACAGAAAACACCAAATTGAGAACACACAATAATGAAGAATGGTATAACAAATATAAAAAATATAAACACAAATTTAAAGATACAAAGAAAATACTAAAATAAACCAAAGTGGAGTTGAAACAAAAAAAAGAAGAATTGAATGAAGTAAAACAAGAATTAAATGAGGTAAAACAAGAATTAAGAGAATTAAAAGAAGAAATACAAACCCTTAGAGAAGAGATAAAAAGGTTAAAAGGAAAAAAGAAAGTAAGAAAAATTATTAAAACAAGCGATGAAATCAACTAGTAATGAAAAAACCGAGAGTGATACAGACGAGGATAACAACATTGAATTAGCTAATCAAGAGATACAAGTAGCAGAATTCATAGAAGAAGAAGACTCAAAAATAGTAAAAAAATAAAACAACCAGATAATAGAAACCTTACAAAAAATAAAAAGGGTAAATGCAATCATAGAAGATGAACCTGAAAGTGATATAGATGATGAATTTAATAAGCCTGTAGAAACAGAAATATAAACTGATGATATAATAAATGAAGATGCAAATGATTATCCTGAAGAAGAATTAGTAGATCCTAATCTAGAAATAATAACAAGAAAATGAACTGGATTGCCAAATCATATACCAGTAGGACAACAAGCTGAATTTAAAGAATTTGTAGGATCAATGGCACAAGGTGTAAATTACAATAGATATTTTTTAGACTTAGATA
The DNA here is from genome assembly GCA_034509755.1 of Anisodus tanguticus. Classification (NCBI taxonomy): domain Eukaryota; kingdom Viridiplantae; phylum Streptophyta; class Magnoliopsida; order Solanales; family Solanaceae; genus Anisodus; species Anisodus tanguticus. The sequence continues at coordinate 38,750,418 of CM067552.1, forward strand.
ATGTTTATGATGAACAAGAAATAGGAAGAAGAATAAATGATTGGAATCTTGGAATGTATATAACATTAATGAACTCTACACAAACAGAAAACCTAGAATATATGTATGACTTGATATCTAAAATATTAATCGGAAAGGTAGCTTATTGGATAGAATCTATAACATACCAATTAAGAGGTGAAGTATTTATCCATGCAGGAGATTGGAAATCTATGTCAATAATATTTGATATTATACTAAAAAGAGAATTTTTAGGAGAAAAACGGTTAGTAGCACGAGAAAACGTACTTGCAGAAAGAAACTGAGATAATAATGAATCTAAATAACATGAAATGTTGTAAAATTAAAAAATTACTAGAATATACAATACGTTTTAGTAAGTTCTTCTATGAAGTAAGATTTTTACCACAAGAAGGTTTAATAAATCAACAACTCTATTATGACCACTTACCAATACCTTATAATACTGAGATATCAAAAGAATATACCCGACTAGAACCAAAAGAAAATACATTAGGAGAATGCATAAGAGTACTAAGAGCATACCTAATGCGAAAATGTGAAGAATATAGAATGCAACAAAAGATTAAAAAAGATAAGAAAATAGGATTAAGAGAGATATGTGGATTTACAGAAAGAAGACTAGTATTTGGATGTGATGATAATAGAAGAGAAAAGAAATATAAGAAAGGTCATAAAAAGAGATATCAACACAAAAAATATAAAAGATATAATAATTACAATAGACAAAACCAACAACTTTATTACAAACCTTATAGGAAAAAGAGATTTAAAAGATATAGAAATACCCCTGAAACCAGGAAAAAATTTAAACATAAGAGAAAATTTAGGAAAAGAAAATATATAAAAAAATTAGAAGAAGAAAAACTTAAAGAATGTAAATGTTGGAATTGCAATGAAAAAAGACATTATGCTAATAAATGCTCAAAGCTAAAGAAAAAAGTATAAAATATATAAATACAACACAATTTATAATGAGTCTACAACAAATAAAAGAAGACAATAATAAATGGTATGAATATGAAGACTTTTATGTCAGTCAAACTGATGAAGAAAGTGAATCAGAATTAGAAAATATTAACTTTATTAACCAAAACTCAGAAAGCGAAAGTAGTTCTAACTAAATGGAATTACAAGAAGAAAAAAGAAAATTATTAGAGGAAAGAAATTACTGGATACAATATGAAAGGCATGTTCGCCATAAGCTTATTACAACTACAACTACTAGTGAAACATGAAATAAATACTATAATGATAGATACAAAAAGATTACTAAAAACCTTAGCAGAATAAGAGAAAGATTGAGTGAAATAAGATGGAAAAAACTACTATAGGAAGTAAGAGAAATGGAACAAGATGAGGAGCTTCAACAAAGATTAGGAAAGATAGATTTGGAACAAAATGATGATTAGATGATAGCAATCTATATAGAAGCTCATATAGAATACAAGCCTAATAAAATGATAAAACAAAAGATCTTTATTGACAGTGGAGCAAACTTATGTTTAGCAAAGAAAGAGGTATTAGAACCACACAGATGGAAGAGATATAAAACACATATAACAAGAGTATCAGACTTTAACGAACAAACAAAATAATTTGATTTAATAGCGGAAAATATGAGAATAATATTAGGAAAGACAATATTTAGACTACCAGTAATATACCAACTGAATGATATGAAACAACAAGTATTGTTAGGAAACAATTTCCTAGACTACTTTAAAACACAAGTGATAAATAATAATACTTTTAGCTTACAAACGCATTTTAATAAGTGGATAATACTAAAGAGAGTACTACCAATACACACACTAAGAATATGTAACATAAGGTCAGATAGGAATAGTAACCTACATTTATTAAGAGAAAAATATCTCAATATATTAAAAATAAATTTTGGAGAAAACCCAATGCAACTATGGGAGAAAGAAAAAATATATACTAAAATCAAGTTAATAAATCCAAGTGATATAGTTAGATCTAAACCTATTAGGTATAGCCCAACAGATCAAAAAGATTTGAATCCCAACTAAAAGAATTATTAGAATTAAAATTGATACAAGAGAGTAAAAGTCAACATAGTAGCCAACCTTTTTAGTTAGAAAACATAGTGAACAAAAAAGAGGAAGGCTAGAATGGTGATTGATTATAGAGAACTAAACAAAAAGATAATATTTGATGGATATTTTTTACCATACAAAAGAAACCTTATCAATAGATTAGGAAATAAAAAATGGTTCAGTAAATTTTATTGTAAAAGTGGATTTTGGCAAATAAAACTAAAAAATGAATCAAAATCTTTAACAACCTTTAGTGCCCCTCAAGGACATTACGAATGGAATGTACTACCCTTTGGATTAAAAAATGCACCACAAATATTTCAAAGAAGGATGGACCAAATGTTCAGAAAATTGACAGAATTTTGTATAGTGTATGTTGATGACATATTAATATATAGTGATGATTTGGAAAATCATATAAAATATCTAGAAGAATTTATAAAAACTGTGAAACAACATGGAATATTATTATCTGAAAAGAAATATGAAATCTTTAAGAATAGTATAGAATATTTGGGATACATAATAGATAATGAAGGATTACAATTACAAGAACCCATTGTAACAAAAATAAAAAATTTAAAGATAAATTAGAGAGCAAAAAAGAGGTATAACAATTTCTAGGAGTAGTAAACTATGCTTCAGACCATATAAAGGATTTACCACTCTTAAGAAAGTCATTACAAGAATTAACTAGAAAAAGTATAACCTTTGAATGGAAGGAAGAACATACTAAAGCCATAAATAAAATCAAGGAAAAAGTGAAAGCCTTGCCAAAATATAGAATACCAACAGAACTAGATCAACTAGAACTTTTTATTGATGCTAGTGATATAGGATGGGGAGCAGTCCTCATAGCATATGATAAAGAGGATATAGATAAAGAAAAACCACTAATTTGTGGATATGGAGGTGGAACATGGAAACCAAATGAGAAAAATTATCATATTAACAAAAAAGAACTATTAACAGTAAAATTTGGAATAAAGAGATTCCATTATTACCTATTACCAGTAAAATTTATTGTTAGAACAGATAATACCCAAGTAAGAGCTTTCATTACAAATAAAATAGACCCTTTACCATAACTAAACAAAAGAAGGAAGTGGCAATCATTTTTTTATTTTTATGATTTTATTGTTAAAAATATATCTGGAACTCAAAATATTCTAGCTGATTTTCTTAGCAGGTATAATGATGTCAACAAGCAATGAAAAATTTGAAGAATATATTACCAGTGTTACAAAAATCATCAAGCAAAACAATGAAACCATTATAATAAAAATGCAAGAAAACGCACATCTGGTAGATCAATTGACAGAAGCCTTTCAAGACTTCTAAAACCTACAAAACCTAAAAACCACTCTATCTACTACAGAAAAACCAAAAATATTTACATCCAAGCTTGTAACCATGCCATCCACTATGCCATCTACCATAACAGCCTCATCTTCTCAAAATCCAACAGCAGTATCAATGAGTGACAAATTGAAGTTCGCACCTGAATATATTACAGCTTACGAACAAATAAATAAATTTTATGACTATAAATCTAACCCTCATATTTTATGAAGTGCAAAACTTAGCAAATACCTAAGATTTTTATGTAATGAAAAATCTAACCCTGATATTGTTGCAAAACTATTTACTTATGGTTTTTATAGATAAAATACTAGTAGATGAAACTTTTTACAATATTGCTAAATTACTTACTGTTATAGTACAATCTGTTCAAGCAATGATGAAATCATTTGGAAAAGGTATCTATGGTATACAACTATTTGATGCCTCAACAGATCTAACGGAAAACCCTATTATAATATGCCAGTTGTTCAAAACTAAAAGAAATAGCAACATTAGTGGAGATGATGAAGATCTCAAGATGAAAATACCATGTATCCTGGAAAAATTTCAAGAATGGCTGAGTGCCAAAAGAGCTATTGGACTATTAACATTAAAATAAAAAATTGAAGATATGTTATGAGTAGGTAAAGCTAGCATTATTGGAAATTCCAAAGGTGGAGAAATTGAAGAAATTATTACCCTATACTACAACAACGACGTATTATCTCAAGATACCATGCAACTTACAAATATGCATGACCGGATCATAAACTTGAAACACAACCACTTCAGTGCAATTGTGGAACAATACAAGCTTCTGATAGGCCAGAGGAAAAGGCCTGTTATTAGTACAAAAAATGATACCAATACTACTCATACTACTATGAAAAAAGAAGGACCATCTAATCCTTTCGCATGAAATGACTCAATGTAGTATAACTACAGAAAGCCACAATGTAACAAATTGATACGGCCCAATGTAGTCTAACTACAGCAAGCCCATATATTATCATAAATTACCAGTATTACTACTAAAAGAGATATCCTTCCTATTCTATAGGAGTATCTATTGAAAAATTGAAACGATACCGTTCCTATTCTATAGGAGTATCAAGAAAAAAAATTTGTCTTATTATAAAAAAGACAGCTTGCAAAGTTATTTGTGGAAGAAAGCAACCGGCCTCAACAAATTGCAAAAGCCGTCGGACCCACAAAGAATCAATGACAAGGATGATAGTTGACAACGTTGAAAAAATGGCAACAAAGACAAACAACTTTGAAGAAAAATCCGGAAATTACTATTTACTTTTAGACTTTTGTAACCAACTACTATTTGCTTTTATACTTTTGCAGCATAACAATAATGTAAGCAATCAAAGATGTTATCTATATAAAGAGCCTCATTGTAACTTCTGAAATCATCTTTCAAAATACAACAACTTCAAATATTTGAAATACTCTATCTCATGTCTAGCTAAACCACCTTCTAGTCTATACCCCATATCAAGAATAATATCATAATACCAGAGAATATATACTTTGAAAGCTTATATTTAGAACCATATTAGTCCATAAAACACAATCTCTTAAAAGAAATTTTAAGAAAGAGTCTGTTGAGCAACTCTCAGCACCTAGGCCATTTATCCCGTCGAATCCAGTGAGGAAAAAGGGAGGCAGAGCCAGGGTGGGTTGAGTATATCCGGTGATCTTGAAATTATGCTAAGAAGTATGTTTTCAGACTATGTGTTTCTAATTATAATCTTGATAAGTATATGTCTCTGCAATCATGATGTTAAATATTGATAGAAGGTTATAGACTTTTATTTAAAAATGAATTTTGAGTTGATAATACCTGCTTCCGTACTACATGCTTATTATTTGATAAACTTACATGTAACTATGTTAATATACCATCTATATTCCTACCCTCTTCAGGGTTGTTAGATGATGAAAAGATCCACCCGTAAAAATGGGAAAATGTAGTGTTATTCTTATTGCTGCGGAATGGTGGAATAACTAATCCCGGGATAACTTGTTCCCAACCAAACGATCCCTTATGGGTTGTTTGATATGATGTGTAAAGAAAATAATCATGGTATAAAATTTAGTGTAATTTTATTCAATGTTTGGTTGTACTTTGAAATTTGAATCACGTGTAAATTAATTCTTGTATAATTTAATACATCAATTGATCTATTATTTTATACCATCAATAGTATGGAATAGCTAATCCATGTATAACTTATACAATGTTGTATAATATACATGGATAAAACTACCTTTATCTTTTTTCTAAAAATCAACGAAGGTCATCCAAGGGTATAATTATGAACTCATTACTTTTAGTTTAAAAATAAATAAATATTTTAAATGATATCTTGTATATCTAATTTTAGTGCATTAATGTACTAAGCACCCAAAAAAAATGTATAGAACTAATCTCTCTATATATATATCATAACAAACAATCCCTTAGTATTAAGTATCTATATATACGTAAAAATCTATGTCAACATCTGTGGAGTATAATGTGGAAGACATCTGTGGAAGGAAAATATGATGTTGAGGGAGACTAGTATAAAGTGAAGATTGTGACTCCAATTATCTACAAATTTTGAGTCAATCTTTTTTTTTTCGAGTCAATCTTTCATAATAGTACTTGAACTAATAAGTATTCTATCTTAATTGTTAGAAAGGTCTCTAATCACAGGCGGAACTATATCCAAGTAAAATTCATATATACATGGTAACTTTTCTAACTCTTATATATATAATTAAAAAATAATCAAATGGGAAAGCCGAAAGTAAAATTTTCGTTTTTCTTGTCCTCATACATCTTCACAAAATGGGAAAGCCGAAAGAAAAATTCGCTCCATAAATAACATTATCCGCACTCTATTAATTCATGCTTCCGTACCCCCATATTTTTGGCATCACTCTCTTCAAATGGCTACATATCTCCTTAACATAATTCCTTCCAAAGGTCTGACATATTCTTCCCCCTATAAATTTTATCTAATAAAACTCCTTCTTATTCTCATCTTCGGGTTTTTGGGTGTTTATGTTATCCGTTATTCCCATCCACCACAATTAACAAACTTCAGGCCCGGTCTACTCCGTGTGTGTTTTTGGATTTTCCATCTAATCATCGTGGCTACAAATGCTTTGATTTATCCTTTAATAAAATCATCATTAATCGCCATTTCATTTTTTATGAATCCCAACTTCCATTTTCAAAAGATAATACTCCAGTGCCTAGTTCGTATAATTTTTTGGATGATAATATATCCCCATATGTTATTCAACATTTTTTGGACATATCCCGCACCCCAAATTCTCCAGCGGGCCCACTGCCCGCTGCGTCTACAGTTCCGCGTCCACCCCCAGTTTCCAGTTCTGTATTTGGGCCAAGGTCTGCCCCAGTTTCCGTCATTAGCCCAGTTACCGAGCCCATTCTAGCATCTAGGTCAGTCCGGCGTCAGTTTCCAGTTCCGAGTCCAGATTGGGGCCAGCAGGCCCACTGCATGCTGGCCGGTCATCCCCGAGCCCTGCAAATTTCCAAAATCCATCCAATTCTTCCTCGAGTTATAGACTGGTCACGCGTAGTCAACGAGGTGTTTTTACACCAAAACGACATTTTAATTTACATTCTAATGTCTCTAAATCCCCTTTGCCCCTTAATCCTGTGTCTGCCTTAAATAACCCGAATTGGAAAATTGCTATGACTGATGAATATAATGCTCTTATTGATAATAAGACGTGGGAGTTGGTGCCCCGTCCATCTGATATTAATATTATCAGGTCTATATGGATTTTTGCTCAAAAGGAGAACTCCGATGGTTCATTTGCCCGACATAAGGCATGACTTGTGGGTGATGGTAAGACTCAGCAGGTTGGTATTGATTGTGGTGATACCTTTAGTCCAATGGTCAAGCCGGCTACGATTCGTATCGTACTTAGCTTGGCTCTTTCGAAGGCATGGCATATTCATCAGTTGGATGTCAAGAATGCTTTCCTACATGGTGATCTCAAGGAAACAGTCTATATGCATCAGCCGTTGGGATTCAGGGATCCCAACCATCCTCATCATGTCTGTTTGTTGAAGAAGTCCTTATATGGGCTTAAACAGTCTCCACGGGCCTGGTCTACAAGGTTTGCTAACTATGTTTCAACTATTGGGTTCACTCACAGCAGGTCAGATAATTCCTTGTTCATCTACCGTCGTGGTTCATCCTTGGCCTACATTCTGTTGTATGTGGATGATATCATTTTGACTGCCTCTTCCGATGCCTTACGCCAGTCTATCATGACCATGCTCAGCTCTGAGTTTGCTATGAAAGACTTAGGGCCCTTGAGTTACTTTTTGGGGATTGCCGTCAAGCGTCATTCAGATGGATTATTCTTTTCTCAACGAAAGTATTCAGCTGAGATCATCGAGAGGGTTGGGATGTCATCCTGTAAGTCCACTTCCACTCCAGTTGATACGAAGCCTAAGCTTAGTGCCGCGGCCGGCGTACCCTACGAGGATCCGACCCGCTATCGTAGTCTTGCAGGGGCCCTTCAGTATCTTACCTTTACGAGACCGGATATTACGTATGTTGTCCAGCATGTGTGTTTGTTCATGCATGATCCCATAATTGAGCACATGAATGCGCTCAAACGCATCATTCGGTATATTCAAGTTACACTTGACTATGGGTTGCATTTATATCCTTCCTCGACATCCACACTTGTCTCGTATACAAATGCTGATTGGGGTGGCTGTCCCGACACCAGACGATCTACGTCAGGATATTGTATGTTTATTGGAAACAACTTGGTCTCCTGGTCTGCAAAGTGTCAGTCGACTCTATCCCGCTCAAGCGCCGAGGCTAAATATCGAGGGGTAGCTAATGTGGTCTCAGAATCATGTTGGTTACGTAATTTGCTTTTGGAGCTTCATTGTCCCATTCAGAAGGCAACCTTGGTATATTGCGATAATATTAGTGCCATCTACCTTTTTGGTAATCCGGTTCAGCACCAACGCACTAAACATATCGAGATGGACATTCACTTTGTCCGTGAAAAGGTTGCCCGTGGTCAAGTTCGCGTATGCCATGTCCCGTCGAGATATCAAATTGGCGACATCTTTACAAAGGGTCTTCCCTCGGTCCTTTTTGAAGATTTTAGGGACAGTCTCAGCGTTCGAAGACCGCCCGCTATGCGGGGGTGTGTTAAATATACACAATATACACACAATATACATGTGTATATTGGCTCTCGGATTTGGTCTCCCTATTACCGTATATACTCTATATATTTAGGAAATATTTAGTCTCCTAGTTTAGGTAATATTATAATGTAATTAGTATTGTACACTTACCATAATAATTGTATTACCATAAATGTATAGTTAGTATCCAAGTAGAATAAGATTTTGGGAATAGAATAGGAATATGATTCTCCTATTATGAAAATATGTAACTTGTATATATAGTCTTTTAATTAATGAAAATAATCAAGGTATTATTTCTTTCAGTCTTGAACCAAGTAAATTTAATTGAAACCAAATTTTCAGTAAACTACAAAGCTTAAATTAATTAAATTTAAATGTTGAATTCGTTTCTATATATCTCCGATTTGCCATAGTAAGATATGAATTAATCAGTATATACTATGAATATCGTTACTAGTTTCTTACTCCTACTTTTAGAGGAAGTCTTTTCGTATAGTCACTTACACAGGACCTTAAAGTTGTTACAATTCATCAACTAGTATTGATTCAATTCATGTGTAGTCTACTAAATAGTGGAGTAGCTAATTGGACCACTCTGTCAAAAGATGCACATCATTTCAATTATTAACCTTCAAGGGGAAGCTAAAGTTTGATTAGATATGGCTCATCATAAGAAAGAATATATAATGCAAAGTGATAAATTAAAAGTGAAAAATCCAAATTCAGAAGTGACCAATATATGCATTGATTCCACTGCATGTTGAAAGGACAAATTGTAGAAGTTGTCTTCATCTTCAAGTTAAAAAAAAATAAAAATTTCAGGATAAAACTCGACAGGATTTTTCGTGTTCATTTTTATTTATCCATTATATTAAATATAAGTTTTTATTTTTATTTATTCACTTTAACATATATATTAAGAGAAATTTTTTTTGTTTTTGTTTTACCCTTGACATTAACTACTCATGATTGTCAATTCATTTTCTAAATTCAGTAATACTGTCACGACCCCCTTTCAGGAATCGTGGTGGCACCTACATATTTCACCGGTAGGCGAATCAATCTCGAATCATTTATATGATATGACATAAATAAAAGCAAAAAGGTAGCAAAATACTATGTAATATGTCTAAGATATAAACACAGAATAATATAAGTCTGAAGATCAACATACATCCCCAAATGATCTAGTATATAGATACAAGAGTAAAAACGATACAAGCCTGAAACTGAGGGCAACAAAATGTCAAAATCAATACATAAGCTAAAGATGTCTGTCATGTCTCTCAAGTGCAAATAAAAGACTGAAATAGAGATGGAACATCCAAGGATATGCTAGAGATAACATCCTCACCTTGAATGTTGGAGATCAGTTGCTCGAACGCAGTCACATGGTCTCGAGCTAGTGGTCGGATCTGTATCTGCATCAAGAAAAGATGCAACAAGTATAGCATAAGTACATAACGTACCCCCGTAGACATCATAGGCCGACAACGACGGAAGATATGCAAAAAGAGAGCGGCTCTTCCCCGGATCCCGCGCATAGCGAGAGCTTAGTGCATCAGACTGACTTTTTTTTAATAATAGTTGACATGAATGCCAACTTCTTTGCTTCAATTTTAAAAGAGTATAGTATAACATGATTCTTGATAGAACCTATTGTGGTCCTATCTAATTAAGACTTTTTGCGTAGCTCAAACAAGAAAGCTTAACCAACCCAACAAATATAAAGAAAGCCTTGATTAAAGGACCAGTAATATTCACGGGCTTATTCAAACAATGGGGGAAAAAAGGAGGCTTTCCATTTTAGACATGCCAATTATTGATTAAGGTGAGATTAGTTTCCCAGTCTTTTTCTATATAATGATTAATAAGAAGCCAACCCATATATTATATTATCTTGATATGCCATTATATATATTCTTAATATTAATGTTACAATAATATGTTATAATTATTATCTGAAACATTTGGAAGTGAGTCGCTAATCATTTATTTGACCCTTCGGAAGATGTTGAGAGTGACTTCTAATATATTTTAGAACTTCATAAGGAAAATCAACTGCCATTTTATTTCTAAATACAAAATCTCTTTTAAATTAAAGGAAATTCATATATATAGTCTTCCAATAACTTTTTTGTTTCGCATCTTTCTTTATTATATTATCCAATGTTTCATATTATTGCATTGCTAACATAAAATTTTGATAAGTCATCGCTGAATAGAATTACAACGAATTTTGCTATAGGATTTGTTTGTCATTAATTCTTATATTTTAATAGTGTTCTTTGTACAATTTTCCTATTTATTTTATGAATAATTATTTTTTTGTAGAAGTTTCGACATCATCAGTGTTAAATCCTTTAGTTCAACAAACTCAAAACTCAAAAGTCCAACAAAGCTAAAAAGTCAAGAATCTTCTAGTAGAAAAACATACTAATTGTAAATTATAGGGGTACCCATAGGAAAGGTCTTAAGTGAAGAACATCAAAAAATTAAAATCCATGAAATAAACTATAAATACTGATTATGTTGGGTTCAAAGCACATAAGTAAGGCACAATTCGAAGTTTAAAAGGTTTTGTTTCTTACTTACCCCAACAACAATTTATGGTATGGTTATAACAATGAAACTTGTAACATAAAACATTTACTTACAAGTTATAATATCTGGAATCTTTGTCTACTATAAGGTGCACACGCGGTTGCCCTTCCGATTGCAAGCTCCAAGCTTCAATGTACTTCTCTTTCGGAAAGCTAGGAAATCCGGCAGAGGTTCGAGATTATATGATTCTAAGTCTCTAAGGCTTAGAAGGTTTTTCAGAATTAGTGTGTTGAATAATGAGGTGAATGCCTCTATTTATAGTTGAAAAATATGTCAAAACCGGATTAGGGTTTGACCTTGGGCTCAACCCAAAAATCGAGGCAGAGGCGCCGCGGCGCTCGGCATGCGCCTGCACTGCGCCGCGGCACTTGACTTTTTTTTCCCGTACATTCTTAATTAAATCCAAAATCCAATTTTGACTTAATTAAAATAATCATTATTCATTTAAATGTCTCGATTCCAAATCGAACATTTTAATTACTCTCCCAATATATCCTTAGATCGAAACGGACAATCGACATAGTGTAACCCTACAGGCCTTCTCATATCGAAATTAATCAAATTAAGGTCTACACGGAACACCTAGACGGTGCCGGAAGACGAACTCAATATGTGAAGTACATTTACACGAATCCAGTAAACTTAACCTTTATGTGGTAAAATAAAATCCTTTCATTCATGACACACCCGATCAAGCTTAGGATTTGTCAAGTGTCTATCGAAATGGCTTAATCATTGTATCTCATCTATATTAGTTGACAACTAGACCATATTCTAAATATGTCTATTGCGTTGGCCAACGACTTAGTCAACCTAATATCACTGAGAATCCGAGTGTTCTCTCAAATATACATCAGAGGAATGAATCCTAATCTTGGCTCAACTACCACCTTCAATACAAGTTGTAATGTACCCAATACAAGTCATATCTGTGGCGTTCCTGGAGGTGTCCATTCAGATTGGACTCCATGTAGGTTTAAGTAATCTAGAAAATCCTTGTTTAAGTAGTCACCTCCTCGATCCGATTGAAGGGTCTTGATACGTGTCGCAAGTTGCTTTTCTACTTCTGACTTGTACTCCTTGAACTTCTGAAAAGCCTCGGATTTGTGTCTCATAAGATACACATACCCATAACTTGTGAAGTCATCAGTAAAAGTGATGAAGTATGGGAAGCCTCCTTTAGCTTGAGTCGAGAATAACCCACATACATCAGTATTGACCAACTCAAGCACCTCCTTGGCTCGCACACCTTTTCCATAAAGTGGTTTATTGGTCATCTTTCCTCTCAAGCAAGATTCACAGTTATCATAAGACTCTAAGTGAAATGGTTCTAGGTAGTCTAACTTCCTCAATCTTTCTATCCTTGATTCGTTGATATGACCAAGTCTGCAGTGCCATATGTAGGTAGAGTTTTTATTACTTGTCTTGGCTCATTTATTTTGTACATTGAAAATCTCTCGACTACAGTTCAGTGTATATAATCCATCCACAAGAGGAGCAGTTCCATATATAACATTATTAAAAGACAGTACATGACTGCCATTATAAATATATGAGGAAAAACCCTCCATGTCCAATACTGGGATAGAAATAATATTCCTCGTTAATGAGGGAACATAAAAATAATCATTCAATACTAAACAATAGCCGGAAGGTAAATTTAATCTATAAGTCCCTACGCGCTCATCATCGACTCGTGCTCCATTTCCAACGCGTAGGTCTACCTTTCACGGTCCAACCTTCCTACTATCAGTTAGCCCCTGCACATTTGTACAAATGTGTGAGCCACAAGCGGTATCCAATACCCAGGAATGAGAGTTATTTATAGACATATTTATTTCAATGACGTACATACCTTGTCCACCAAAGGCAGGAGCACCTGGTTCTTTCCCTCCTCCTGGTGCCGTGCAGTCCTTTTTCCAATGCCCCTTCCTATGGCAGTTGGGGCATTCATCCTTAGCCACACTCACCTTCTTTTTCACACCTCTCTTAGGCTTCGTAGCTGAGGGCGCAGCAATTGCCTTGCCCTTCTTCTTCTGCCATTCCTTGCCTTTCGGCTGGAAGAGCTCACCATGAGCACAACTTTGCCTTTGGAAGTGAAGGACTCAAAGGTCTTGAGCATGTTGTGCAGCTCTGGCAAAGTCGCCTTCGTTCCATTCATGTTGAAGTTCACTATGAAGTTCTCAAAGAAACGAGGGAGAGAGTTCAGGATGAGTGTGGTAGCGATATTCTTTTCAAGCTTCATTCCAATCGAAGCAAGCCTCTCTATCAGCCCTATCATCTTCAGCACATGCTGCGAGACCGGGCCCCCTTCATTGTGCTTACACTTGAAGAGTTCTATTAGCAACTCAAATTTCATTGTCTGGGATTCAGAGTCATAGAGACTCTTCAAGTGTTCGAGCATCTCATTGGGCCCCATGTTCTCATGCTGTCTCTGAAGTTCCCTCGACATGGAAGACAACATTATGCATTGCGCCGAAGTGGCATCATGTAGATGTTTCTGAAAAGCATCTTTATCAAAGAAGGCATATTCTTCAGAATCTGTCGCAGGGATTGTTGGGAACACGGTGTCCAACACGTATTCTATTTTCTCTTATCTGAGTACTATTCGCAAATTCCTTAGCCAGTCAAGGTAGTTTGGTCCAGTAAGTTTATTCATCTCAATCAACATTTTCAACGACAGGCTTGACATCTTTTATAATCTGAAGAATTAGATAGACCGGAAATCGAATTCAAAAGTTATTTCCTATTATACACATTCATTTAGGATAATCAACAAGGCCTTTTGTTTAATTATCTCCCACTATTTTAACATACTTCTACGACCCCATGGTAGAATACAGACCTATATTAATTGAGGTCATAATGAGCCAAGATCCAAGCCTATGTTATCTCCGCATTTGGTTTGGCTGATAACTTCAATAACATATCTTGCTAGGTTCTAAACCAATTGCAAAACTTATTCACAGCTGTTGGTTGATCAAATTATTACATTTAATCTTGCGTCTTTAGATTAGTCCGACACTTTGGCGCCAAGATTTGTCTAAGCAAGTCAACCCCATTACATGACTGCGTTTATGTATCTAAGCAAATTTGGCCTTTGTGAGCAAACACTTTGGTGTAAATACCCACAAAAGTTTATCATTTACCTTTACATTAAAACACATCTATAAAAGAGTCTGGGTCCTCGTAGATTTAGAGCAAATACTTTGGCATAAATTCTCATATCGCCGAAAAGGATTTTGCACTCTAACAATTATAATGGACGACGCGTTTTAATTTAGACTTGTATTTAAAGTTTCGGGGAACATTTTAATTTTAAGGTTCTAACCAAGATCAACACTTTTACGCCATATCCAATATGACATCTTAACATCATGCAAACTAAAGACACATATAGTTTGGGAACCGTCAACCCAATATGCATGATATAAATGGTTTAATCAAACACTGGGCGCCGTCTGCCTAGACAGTTATAGCGGACACTATTCTAGAAATGTAAATGACAAACATTGACATTTAGCACATAAACAATATACTTATCAAATAATATACTGTATAATAATAATGTTTGGTTAAACATTATGAACTCAAATATTTTTTTTTATGTTTCTGGATAGGTGGGGCCGCGGCGCCACTGAGGCAGTAACGCCAAAATTCTTAAAAATGCACTAGCGCCGCGGCGCTCCACCATGGAGCCGCGACGCTTCAGATGCAGTAACATTTCTGCTTCTGCAATTGAATTAGCATTGCGGCGCTCCACAATGGAGCCGCGACGCTGCAGAGGCAGAAACATTTCTATTTCTCAAAATGCATTAGCGCCGCGACGCTTCACCATGGCACAACTGAAGTTTAAAATTGGGTTGACTAAGTCGTTGGCCAACACAATAGACATATCTAGAATATGGTCTTGTTATCAACCAATAAAGATGAGATATAATGATCATGCCATTTGGATAGACACTTGGCAAATCCTAAGCTTGATCGAGTGTATCGTGAATGAAAGTATTTTTTCTTATCACATAAAGGTTAAGTTTACTGGATTCATGTAACGTACTTCACATATAGAGTTCGTCTTGCGGCGCCGTCTAGGAGTTCCGCGTAGACCTTAATTTGATTAGTGTCGATATGAGAAGACATGTAGGGTCACACTATGTCGATTGTCATTTTGATCAAATGATGTATTGAGAGAGTATTAAATATTCGATTTAGAATCGAGATATTTAAATGAATGATGATTATTTTAATTAAGTCAAAATTGGATTTTGCATTTAATTAAGAATGTGCTGAAAATTTTTGGGCCAGGCCAAAGGTCAAACCCTAATCCTGTTTGACCTAATTTTTCACCTATAAATACAGACCTACACTTCATTATTCATTACACTTGATTTTCATATCAATATTCTAAGTCTTAGAGACTCAGAATCAAAACACTCTCTCGAACTTCTGTCGGATTTCCTAGCTTTCCAAAGGAGGAATACATTGAAGCTTGGAGCTTGCAATCAAAAGGGCATTCGCATGCGCACCCGCAGTTGATAAATATTTAAGCTATTGTAAGCATGTAAGTACCATTCAAGTCTTATGTTTACAATCTAAAATTATCATATAATCAAACAGTTCTACGTTTGTTGAGTTTGAAACAAGTTTTCAATATCCGCTACGTACCACAACCCAACAAAAAACCTACAATATAAGCATATGGGAAGTTGAGAACTCAGATAATTAGTGAATTCTAAATATCGAGAAGGTATTTGAGTTGAGAGTATAGACATTAAACCATCTTTGATAGGTTTGGAAATTGGTTAAATTTGATTTTAAGTTGGCAAAAGAAAAGGAGATCGGGTTCAAGAGAAATAATGATTTGATTCCTTTTCCCTGTTTCATTTGGGTCCTTCAGGAAAAATATATTGGTAATGATATGTACTATCTAAAGTGAAATAAAGCAGTAAAATAGCCCCATCGTTTTTGGACGAACTGCACTGCTTGTATGTATGTTTATCTGTAGTATGTAATCAGTATTTATAGTTTATTCCATGGATTTTAATTTCTTGATGTTCTTCACTTAAGACCTTTCCTATGGGTACCCCTATAATTTACAATTAGTATGTTTTTCTTCTAGAAGATTCTTGACTTTTTAGCTTTGTTGGACTTTTGAGTTTTGAGTTTGTTGAACTAAAGGATTTAACACTGATGATGTCGAAACTTCTACAAAAAAATAATTATTCATAAAATAAATAGGAAAATTGTACAAAGAACACTATTAAAAAATAAGAATTAATGACAAACAAATCCTATAGCTAAATAGCAAAATTCGTTGTTAATTCTATTCAGCTAGACTTATCAAAATGTTATGTTAGCAATACAATAATATGGAACATTGGATAATATAATAAAGAAAGATGCGAAACAAAAAAGTTATTCGAAGACTATATATATGAGTTTCCTTTAATTTAAAAAAAAATTGTATTGAGAAATAAGATGACAGATGATTTTCCTTATGGTGTTCTAAAATATATTAGAAGTCACTCTCAAACTCTCAACATCTTCCGAAGGGTCAAATAAATGATTAGCTACTCACTTCCAAATGTTTCAGTTAATAATTGTAACATTTTATTGTAACATTCATATTAAGAATATATATAATGGCATATCAAGAGAATATAATATATGGGTTGGCTTCTTATTAATCATTATATAGAAAAAGACTGGGAAACTAATCTCACCTTAATCAATAATTGGCATGTCTAAAATGGAAAGCCTCCTTTTTTTCCGATTGTTTGAATAAGCCATTGAATATTACTGGTCCTTTAATCAAGGCTTTCTTTATATTTGTTGGGTTGGTTAAGCTTTCTTGTTTGAGCTAGGCAGAAACTCTTAATTAGATAGGACCACAATAGGTTCTATCAAGAATCATGTTATACGGCACAGGCGAGTTGGTAAGTGGCAAGGTGATTGGGGTACAACCACTCCGACGTCACGGGTTCGAATCCGTATGGTGACAGTCTTTGTTGAAATATTACAAGGGTTGTTGCTGGGTTCGTGTCCCGTTGGTCCTCTCCCTTGCAGGGCTGCCACTCACGCATATCCCTCGATTTACATCCCACCTGGCCAAGGGGCCTCTGATACAGGTGGAGGGTTTCGCATTCGGGACTTTCCCCTTCACAAAAAGTCATGTTATACTATACATTCTTTTAAAATTGAAGCAAAAAGTAGCACTAATTTAAGTTGACAACATTGAGTTTCTGGCCTCCATGTGATTCTCAAAAGTGAGAGCATGAGTTCCTAATAGAAAAAAAAAAACCATAGGAGTTTTGGCATTTTTTTATTACATTAGTCAGATGAAAAGCAACAAAGCAACAACAGACTAGACCATGATTGCTATAATTACACATGATTAAAAAAATTACTTTTAAAGTTATGTTCAGATTCTTCCAATGATGTTTCAAATCTTATTAAATCCCTATGGTCAAGTGGTCGCGTTAATTTCAATGATTTTTTTAATCAAATCTATGTTAAAGACTCATCCGTCCGAATTTAAATTATATACATTGATAATATAATAATTTTTACATCATTAAGCTACATAAATTTGTTGTAATAGGTAAATTGACTTATTTTTAAAAATAAAATCTCACATTTTAACAAGACTTGCATGTAAATACTAATATTCTTTGAAAATCTGATAATATAGAAAAAAAATTACAATGACTTTGTATATATCTTAAACCAAAAAAAAAAGTGAAAAAAAATGTAACCATAAGGGATACCAACTTTTGTAGTATATAAAACTCTTGGAGCCCGTTAAAATTCTACTCCCTTTATCTCAAAAAAGATTATTTTAATTTAATTTGACACGAAGTTAAAAAATAAAGAAGACTTTAAAAATGTATAATTCAAAATAAGTCTTAGATATTTATATGGTTGAAAATTATCTCATAAAATTAAATTATTTCTAAATATTAAAATGTGTTATTTTTTTTAGAATAAACTAATAAGGAAAGTAACACAATCTTTTTTAAACGGAGAAGTAATTCAATAAGCCATCAAGCAGTAGATGATCTCAGCAATGATGTAAACTAAAGTAAAACGTTTGTTTTTCTTTATTTCCTTCGTTTTTCTGCCTCTTTACGTGTATATATATTAGGCACTTGGATTAATCATTTGAGCATATTCTTGGTTTTGGCTTCTCAAGAATGGAGAAGCCTGCATATTATGCAACAACATAGAACTAAGCTGCAAACATAGAACTTGCAGGTTAATTTCATGTCTTTTCTTGTGCTTTACAAGATCATGATCTCCTCTGATTTTGGGAAAGGTATCAGAAATCAAAATCAAAATCAAATGGTAAATGATCACCTGAAGCGATAGCACACATACTCGGATATGTTGGGAGAGGCGAATTCAAAATTTAGTTGAAGCTACGATCGAAATAAATGTGATCAATTTTACATTTTCTTTTATATGTAAAGTGATTTGAATTAAAAGTACTGAATTCAATTGAATTCGCTGAAATTTCTCGGGATCCGCCTCTTTGACTCATGTGTTGGATACTCAACATGAGTGCATCAAGACAAATGAAGTGTACAAGTAAAACATGGGACTCAAGTGAAGATTGAATGTACAAATTTTATAGCAGAGTGCTCACTTCTCAGATATCTGTCATTGCCAAATTAGGAGGCACATGGTTCACTAATATTGGCATTTTTCTTGCAAGAAAACCTTCAAAAAAATTGATGGTTGTTTCAAACAACTTTTTTACATCATTTTGTAAAGAATGGATATATCATGTGAAAATATATTAATGTCTTAGAGAAAATCTGTATTAGGATAAATGTACTTTATACATATTCATATTATTATTAATGAAGATTAATATTTTGGCATTTGCAATTATTGAATTATTAATTGATTGTTTGTAATATTCTATAATATGCATCCCTGGAGGTTACGTTGTTATTAATAGTGTGAGATATTAATATTATAACGTAACTCTTAAAATAGCCTCGACTAATGATCATCGAGAATGGGATATCGATGATATGTGATAAGTCGACATGTGGTCTGCATCACATCCTTGGAGGATGTAGTATGTCTCACCTGCTACAAGTAATGGCTACTCGTGATGGACACACGGATACTTTGGAAGTATTGGTATACCTTGCTGATATACTGTTTGTTATACTTGTCTAAAGTATGATCAGCGTGTGGGAGATAGAAGTCCTTAGACTTGAGGTCAATATGCGCCTTGTCTACAAAGTAATGTACTTTGATCCCGTCCTAAGCTCAAATGCCTTATAGGTTGATATACGACTTGTATTGGGTACATTATGATGTGGATTAAAGGTGGTAGTTGAGCCAAGATTAGGATTCATTCCTCGAAAGTATATTCGAGAGAACACTCGGATTCTCAGTGATGTTAGGTTGACTAAGTCATTGGCTAACGCAGTAGACATATTTAGAATATGATCTAGTTGTCAACTAATATAGATGAGATACAATGATTAAGCCATTTGGATAGACACTTGACAAATCCGAAGCTTGATCGGGTGTGTCGTGAATGAAAGGATTTTATCTTACCACATAAAGGTTAAGTTTACTGGATTCACGTAAACGCACTTCACGTATTGAGTTCGTCTTGCGGCGCCGTCTAGGAGTTCCGCGTAGACCTTAATTTGATTAATGTCGATATGAGAAGGCATGTAGGGTCACACTATGTCGATTGTCCGTTTCGATCTAAGGATGTATTGAGAGAGTAATTAAATGTTCGATTTAGAATCGAGACATTTAAATGAATAATGATTGTTTTAATTAAGTCAAAATTAGATTTTGGATTTAATTAAGAATGTGCGGGAAATAAATTGAGACAGTGCATAAATTCATCGAGCGCCGCGGTGCCCATACCCTAGGGCCGCGGCGCCTCTGGCTCGAATTTTAGGCCAGGCCCAAGGTCAAACCCTAATTCGATTTTGACCTATTTTTTAACTATAAATAGTGGCATTCTTTTCATTATTCACACACCAGTTTCAGATTATCATTCTAAGCCTTAGAGACTTAGAATTAAACTCTCTCGAACCTCTACCGGATTTTCTAGCTTTCCGAACGAGAAATACATTGAAGCTTGGAGCTTGTAATCGGAAGGGCAACCGTGTGTCCACCTTATAGTAGATAAAGACTCCAGATACTATAACCTGTAAGTATTATATTTTATGTTACATGTTTGATTGTTGTATAACCATACCAGAAATATTGTTGGGGTAAATAAGAAACAAAATTTTAAACTTTCGTTGTGCCTTACTTATGTGTTTTGTACCCAACAAAACCCTACTGTAGGGTTAAGATACTATAAATTTCTTCAAGTTCTCTCCCCCCCCCCCCCTCTCTCTCCTTACTTCCGCCGGCGCCCCTTCCCCACCTAACCCTAATTTTTTTCTTCTTCTGAACCACCGAAAACAACCACCTCTTGGCTATTCCCGAATTTACCGAGGGTTCCTCCTCCCACCCCGACATCACACATCTTCTTCCTCCCTCCTCCTCTCCTAACTCCTTTCATCCGGCCTTCGCCGTAATAAATATCAAGAACTTTATCCCTTTGGTTCTTGATCAAGAGGATGGAAATTTACCCCTGCTTGCTACTCTTGTCCTTTAGAAAAACATGTTAGACTTTCTTTTCAACCTTCATTAAGTGTAATGTTTTCTCCCTTTGATATTATTCATGCGGATTTATGGACATCTCTCATTACTAGCAAACTAGGTCACAAATATTATTTGGTGCACTTTGATGATTTCTCTCACTTTCTTTGGGTGTATCCTCTAAAATATAAGTCCAAGTCTACACAATTTTTCTTGAATTTCAAGCATATGTTAAAACTCAATTTGAAAAAACCATCAAAACATTTCGATGTGATAAAGGTCGTGAGTTTGACAACCTTCCCTTTCACAAAATTTGTGCGGACCACGGCAATGGTGTTTCGATTTTCTTGCCCTCATTACTCACCTCAAAATGGTAAAGCCGAAAGAATCCTACGCACCATCAACAATAAGATTCGCAATATGCTCTTCCATGCTTCCATCCCCCTTCTTTTTGGGTATACGCCTTACACATGGAGGCATACCTCCTTAACATATTACCAACACGAACTCTTCAAAATAAAACTCCAACCGAAATTCTCTTCCGTCGGATCCCCTCTTATAGATTTTGAACACCCTAAAAACAAGACTAGATGTTGACTAAGTGGTTTAGGGGGTTCAAAATTCACTTTGAGGTTCCAAGATCAAATCCCAAGCACTATATTTTTATTTTTCGAACACCCTTAATGAAAATTCTGGATCCATCACTGTTAAGAATACGTCGCTAAATAGTTTATTGTATTAATGGAGATTAATTAAACTAAAATAAAGTCTGTAAAACACTTATTAATTAATTACTACTCAGTTTTACTTCATGTTTAAATCACAAAGTAATAGAAATTTAAACATTTATCATTTTATCTGGTGAGACACGGGCAATGCCAAGTTGCCAACTATATTTAAAAAGACATTTATTTAGCCTCCAAAAATAATGACGACAAATACAGAAAGCTGAAATAGATAGTACCTAATTTCATTAATGATCAGTACATCTCCAACAAAAGAAGATGATAACTCAATTTACATCAAATTTACACTGAATTTTTACAAAGAAACTTATGTGAACATAAATTGTCATTTTTACCCTAAATTATCATATTTACAAGTCATAACATATTATCTATCTTAGTTTCAAGATTACAATTCTCACTTTCTATGAACGGTAAATATTTATGTTGATAGTGTAAAAAATAGTTACACTATCAACGTATATGAGTTAATCTTCCCTTTGCAAATA
The DNA here is from genome assembly GCA_034509755.1 of Anisodus tanguticus. Classification (NCBI taxonomy): domain Eukaryota; kingdom Viridiplantae; phylum Streptophyta; class Magnoliopsida; order Solanales; family Solanaceae; genus Anisodus; species Anisodus tanguticus. Next base: position 38,772,529 of record CM067552.1, read on the forward strand.
GATCCTAAAACGCTTTCAAGCCTTATTCATCTAAAAAGGCATTAAACTTAATTATTCATCTAAAACGTATAAACAGTGTCATTTGCTCCAATAACTCCATGGAAAATTGCTCTGCTTGCTGAGATGATAAAGAAGACCGAAACCTGAAGTTAGAAATGTGTTGATTCTCCCATATCGGTTGTGGGATGAAAATTTGGACTCCTTTTATGAACTTGAGCAATCCTTTCCTCATAAGCTAGCTTTTGAGATTGAGTTAGGTCCATGAGATATCTATTCTTTACAAAATGATGTAAACAAGTTGTTTGAAACAACCATCAATTTTTTGAAGGTTTTCTTGGAAGAAAAATGCCAATATTAGTGAACCATTTGTCTCCTAATTTGGCAATGACAGATCGAAGAAAAATGCCAATATTAGTGAACCATTTGTCTCCTAATTTGGCAATGACAGATATCTGAGAAGTGAGCACTCTGCTATAAAATTTGTACATTCAATCTTCACTTGAGTCCCATGTTTTACTTTTACACTTCATTTGTTTTGATGCACTCATGTTGAGTATCCAACACATGAGTCAAAGAGACAGATCCAGAGAAAGTTCAGCGAATTCAATTGAATTCAGTACATTTGATTCAAATTACTTTACATATAAAAGAAAATGTAAAATTGATCACATTTATTCCGATCGTAGCTCTAACTAAATTTTGAATTCGCCTCTCTCAACATATCCCGAGTATGTGCACTATCGCTTCAGGTGATCATTTACCATTTGATTTTGATTTTGATTTTGATTTCTGATGACCTTTCCCAAAATCAGAGGAGATAATGATCTTGTAAAGCACAAGAAAAGACGTGAAATTAACCTGCAAGTTCTATGTTTGCAGCTTAGTACTATGTTGTTGCATAATATGCTGGCTTCTCCATTCTTGAGAAGCCAAAACCAAGAATATGCTCAAATGATTAATCAAGTGCCTAATATATATACACGTAAAGAGACAGAAAAAAGAAGGAAATAAAGAAAAACAAACGTTTTACTTTAGTTTACATCATTGGTGAGATCATCTACTGCTTGACTGCTTGACTGCTTATTGAATTACTTCTCGGTTCTAAAAAAAAATTGTGTTACTTTCCTTATTAGTTTATTCTAAAAAATTGGCACATTTCTATATTTAGAAATAATTTAATTTAATGAGATGATTTACAACCATATAAATATCTAAAACTTGTTTTGGATCATACATTTTAAAAGTCTTCTTTTATTTTTTAAACTTCGTATCAAGTTAAACTAAGATAATTTTTTTGAAACAAAGGGAGTAGAATTTTAACTGGCTCCAAGAGTTTTATATACTACAAAAGTTGATGTCCCTTATGGTTACATTTTTTCTCACACTTTTTTTTTTAGTTTAAGGTATATACACTACTGTCATTGTAATTTTTTTTTTCTATATTATCTGATTTTCAAAGAATATTAGTATTTACATGCAAGTCTTGTTAAAATGTGAGATTTTAATTTTGAAAATAAGTCAATTTACTTATTACAACAAATTTATGTAGCTTAATGATGTAAACAATTTTATATTATCAATGTATATAATTTAAATTAGGGCTGTTGAGTCTTTAACATAGATTTGATTAAAAAAATCATTGAAATTAACGCGACCACTTGACCATAGGGATTTAATAAGATCAAGATTGAAACATCATTGGAAGAATCTGAACATAACTTTAAAAGTAATTTTTTTAATCATGTGTAATTATAGCAATCATGGTCTAGTCTGTTTGTTGCTTTTCATCTGACTAATGTAATAAAAAAATGCCAAAACTCCTGTGTTTTTTTTTCTATTAGGAACTCATGCTCTCACTTTTGAGAATCACATGGAGGTCAGAAACTCAATGTTGTCAACTTAAATTTGTGCTACTTTTTAATTAAATGGTTCGTTAAGTTTGAGGGTAGGTCTATTTTTGGTCTTAATATTGAGCATAGATGGTCCTTTTAGTTTGTAAAATGAATATTTTCAGTCAACTCAATTGGCAAAACATCAAAAATGTGCCAAATTAAACGGAAGTGGCACATGTTTTTCACGAGACCAGAGTGGAAAATGTACCGATAGAAATCTACCCAAATTTGTTTTTTGTATTAGGTAGAAAAGTATCCGGGAGCATCAAGTGTAAGTGTGTGGGTTAGAAAGGTACCCGGTGGCATCAGCCGTAAGTAAGAAGCTTTGTGGCTCCAGAGGCATCAATTGATCCTCACAACTGTCATCCACTCCCAACAACCCCCGTAACATCAGTCAACTTCGATCAGAACGAAGCATCACGCGTGAGTGTAATTACGTTAGGACGCTTATGTTACCTAGGGTTATAATGGTCTAAATTTTATCTATATAAGCAAGACTTAGAGGAGAAGAAAATGACACATTGTATTCTCTCTAAGCTCACACCTCTTGTAACTCAGATCTCTCTCGAGCTAATATAGAACTCTCAGCTTCAATACATATTTATTTTTCATATAGAATTTATTAAGTTCTCATTACTTGCTTGTTCTCATTTATATTTGTAATATTGACCTATCCATTATCTAAATCTCAATTCCGGACTCAATCAAGAGGGTCTCCGGATCAGATATGACCGACTTGTCTTTAAACCCTTGAAATACAAATCTCTAACTGCGTTTTTGGTAGAAATCATTTTTACCAGAAAACAGTTTGGCGCCGTCTGTGGGGATATACAGTTGTGGAGTTATCTCGATCCCTGACTGATTTTCTTGAAAACCCCAAGACTAACGTTGGCTGGTTTATGGTCGATTATAGTCTTGGTATGATGCCTCAGGCTCATACGGAGGCAGTTCGGGAAATTGAAGCTGCCTCCGGGGAATGGGTGTTATACACGGACAGGGCCCCAATCATAAAAGGCACCGGCCTGGGAATCGTCCTTGTCGCCCCCTCAGGGGCCACGATTAGACAAGCCGTTAAATTTGTTTCTTTGACTAACAATGAGGTCGAATATGAGATTGCCATTGTAGGTTTAGAATTGGCTAGAGGACTCGGAGCCAAAAATATTGAGCTCAAGAGCGACTCACATCTGGTCATTAATCAAATATTGGGCAAATATGAACCCAAAAACAGTCGAATGCAGGAATATTTAAGAAAAACTACCGCTATGTTGGCTCGATTAATGGAATGTGATGCAAATCCTGCGAGAGATGAACTTCGAAGCTGACTTTTAGCCAACCTAGGCTCGTCGTCCAGAACAACTCAAGGAGAGTCGGATGCCATAGTCCACCTCTTATGTTCCATCTTGGATTCTGGCATGCACAAAGTAAATTCAGCTAGTCTTATTTGTGACTGGTGGAATGATATCATCAATTATCTGCAGGCGGGGACTCTCCCCGTGGACTCCAAAGAAGCTCGGGCACAAAGGACAAAGACGGCTAGGTATTGCATGCATGAGGGGGGCTATACAGAACATCATACCTCGGACCCTTGGCCAAATGTCTAGGGCCAATGGAGGACGATTATGTGATGCGGGAGATACACAAAGGGAACTGCGAAAATCACGCCGAGTCTGATTCATTAATAAAAAAGATAATGAGGGATGGGTATTATTGGAATCGGATGGAAGAGGACACAAAGGCTTACGTCTGGAAATGTGAAAAATGTCAGCAACATTCGCCAATAATACATCAACCTACTAAACCCCTCCATTCGGTAGTGGTTCCATGGCCATTTATGAAATGAAGGATGGATATCGTGGTCCCGTTGCTAGGAGCTATAGAAGACGTAAGGTTCCAACTAATCCTAACTGACTATTTCTCAAAATGGGTGGAATCCAAATCATATAAAAGGTTTACGAGAGGCAGGTCATATACTTTATATGGGATCATATCATATGCCGGTTTGGGATACCAAAGGAGATCGCTTGTGACAATGGCCGATAGTTTGTGGGAAAGAAGGTCACTAAGTTCCTCAAAGGGTTAAACATCAAAAGGATCACTTCGTCACTGTATCACCCGTGTGCAAATGGACAGGCAGAATCAACTAACAAAACTATCGTCCAAAGCATCAAGAATAGGTTGAAAAGGTCAAAAGAGTTGTCAGGGGTATTATGGACTTACAGAACCACCGCTAAAACAATTACAGGGGAAACCCCTTTCTCCTTAGTATATAGAGTTGAGGCCTTAATATTGGTGGAAGTAGGAAAACCCAGCTTCAGTTACACTCAAACCACCGAGGAAACAAATAAATAAGCAATGGCAATAGGTCTGAAGTTGTTGGAGGAACACAAGGAGTTAGCCTTCATACGCCTCACAACACAAAAATGAATAGTAGAGAGGTATTTCAACAAAAAGATGAACTTGAGGCATTTCAAAATTGGGGACTATGTTCTAAGAAAGGTCACCCTCGCGATAAGGGATCCAAATGCTGGTAAGTTGCAGGAAAACTAGGAAGGACCATACCGAATAGATGGAATTGCGGGAAAATGAGTGTATCGGCTCGAAGATGAGTCTGGAAAGGAATTGGAGAATAGTTACGACTCTTTTTGAGTCCCGAAACTCAATTCCTTGAGACCTCGCGCTCGAGCCCGAGAAGAGATGATGAAGCAATACAATCATAAGAGAGCCCTTTCCAAAACAGACTCTGGTAAACTAGGACTACTAGCAGTCACGTTACTTGCTATGTCGCTTTATTTTATTAAAACTTATAAGCACCAAAAAAAGGGATCATGTACTTACAGGACGAGTCATCCCCTAGGACTTCGAAAGAATTAAATAAAAAAAAAGCTTGTATGATTTTCCATATTGAAACGCGCAATAAGAGAAAAAAACATTAGGGGCAAAACCGAACTCGGGAGCCATACGACACCGTAAAACCGCTTCAAACAACACGATACGGCTGCAAGAGCCTCAGCGCATGTGGGTTCTTTATTTGAACCTCCTTTGTGCATTTACATGGGGTGGAGACGTGTTCCACATCAACACCGAAAATCAAGTATCTTTCTTAATTTTGAAATTGGAGGTCTTAAATCCCAATTTCTCACTATCATTCCCGAATATGAATTCCCGGATTGAGTCAATGAAAGAAGACCTCAAACACCAAACATCGAAATATCGCATAGGCATGCACCGATTGTCAACCCTTGGGCATAAACAAAAGATGCTCAAATAATAGCATAATTCTGGTAGACGGGCATAACGGTTACGCCTCGACGGGTAAGTGTATAAAGTTGATGGGTCATTATATGAATATCAATTATTGCAATAAACAAAGTGCACATTAAAGCGTAGAACAAAAGGTAAAGGAACAATCACCATTTGTGCGAAAGAAGCGCCATGCGCTTCATACCAAAATAGTAACACGGGGCATATAAACCCCAGAAGTCTGACAAACAAAAGCACAGAGGCTCAAACCCAAGAAATAATTAAGGGCGCAAGTGCCCAGAAATATCCAACAAATGGCACGCAGGCCAAAACACAGTCATAATAACAGAATATTTTCAAAGGACGCGCAGGCCCACCTCAAAAACATCAACAAAAGGTCACGCAAACCCCAAAAAAACTAACAAAAGCTGAGAAAAGAACCAAACACCCAAGATAGGCTAGGGGAGGACCTTCATCACTAGAAAAGCCAGCAGAAGCATCAGAGAATGGGGCGTCTCTTCGCGTAAGCCTTCCATGTCAACATTGGCTTCCCCCAAACTCACCTCTTCATCAAACATGATTGAGGCAACATCAGTCACTCCTGGCTCCACTCCTTGCATGACCTTAAAACGAGTCTTCAGGATTGTATGGTCATGGAGCAAGGTGGCCCTCCATTGATCAGCCTCTCGGAGATGCGTCAACCGTTGGTTCCGGGCTCTGAGATGGGTGCAAAAAGCCTCTAAGGCTTGCATCCTCGCCCAACATGCATCGCGATCAAGTTCGGCCCAAACCAAACGTCCTCCCATTAACTGGAGAGCTTGGGACATGGTTTAAAATGTGTCCTCCCTGGCAACCAGAGCTTGCTTGGCTTCCTTCCATCTAACTTCCAAGATGGTTCTCTGCTCTAGTAGATGTGTGTGCTCAGCCCTGAGTTGAGCGACCTCTTCTCAGAGATGGAGGTTCTCCTCCATCAACCTCTCCATATTTTGGGAGAATGAGGGCGCATTCCTGAAAAGCTCGATGGCAGAGAAGACGACATCATGCCCCTGGAAAATTGGGCAAAGTAACGTTAGTTTCCGCATTGGTGTTAAAAGAAGAAGGCATGAGAAAACAGCTTGAGTTACCTGAAGAAAAATGTCCAAGAGGTGGGCCAAAGAATATTCCAGGCCTTGATCAAAACCAACAGTGGGTGGCGGAGGAGCAGAAAGTCCCGCACACGCATCCCTCTTTCCCATGCTTAGGGGCTAGCCACCGCTGGACCCAAGCTCTCTGATAGCTTCATTCTAGGGGATCCCCGTGTCCCCGGATGTAGCCTCCTCCTCGTTTTCCTCCACACAAATAACCATCTTCACATCCTCTCTCACGGGTCCACTCAGTTAGTAACACATCCTCACACGTAGACTAATCTCGGAGGTAGATGTCTCAGCGTCTCCCGAAAGCACTCATTTCCTGCTGTCTCTGGCCTCCGCGATGGCCTTTGCAATATGGGCCCGGGCCTCGTCCTGGGTAGGAACTTTTCTAGCCTAACCTCATCTCACAAGGAGGCCTTCGAAGAGAGAAGTAGAATGGCTTTTTTCCCTTGCATTCCTAAAAACAAAAAGGGCTCTCCACTTCCGCTCGATGCCTTGAAAAACTCGGAGCAAGCCTATCACCTACCCCAAAAATGTCCGGTAATGACTCAGGAACCACTGTAAATAAAAGAGACAAATTAATCGAAAGGAAAGCCCGAAGTACAAAAAGAAAAGAGGAATGGGGTTACTCACAGGCGTTGTTCCAGTGCTCGGGAAGGGTGCTGAAGTTGGTGCCCTGGAAGAAAAGGGTGGGAATCATTACAAATCGATCATTCCACCCTCGGTCATGATCATCCTCGGCATTTGTGATAAGGGCCCTAGAGCCCCTAAAATAGAGTTGATTATTCCCTCATGCAGTACCTGCGGGGATTAGAGGTGGATTAAGTGGTCTAGAGTAAAAGGGAGGTGAGCGAGATCAGCCTAATATTGTAGGTAGCAAACTATTCTCCATGCTTGCGGTGCTAGTTTCCCGGACAAATGTCGTATCTCCGGTAGAAAGTTTTCATCACCTGATGAATCGGTAACCCAAAACCGATGGTGAACGAATAAGTGTAGATGAGCGATATTCCCGGAACATGCTGAGTAATGTTGGTGTTGAACGGAGGGGAAAGAACTTCAATATCCAATCCTCAATCACAGTCAATACGAACTTGGGGAATGACAGTATCATCGATCAAAGAAAGCATGTCCTCCACAGATTCAAGGCAGAGGTTGGCACGAAAATCCCTTTCAAAGTAGAAATTCAGATGGATGATTTCAAAGGCTGTGGATCCCAAGTCGATGACTTGGGAAACACCAAATGACGACAGTCGACGATGAGACGGACCCAAATCCGCCACCATTCTCATGAGGGTTAGGCCGTCGGAAGTACCGAACGTCAAAGAAGTAGACATCTTTTTTAGAAGGAAAGAAGTAAGAGAAGCTGAAAAGTGAAGTTGCTATAATAAGGTTGAAAGCAGGAATGAAGAAAGACGATCGAGACTGTTGGCTTAAATAGCCAAAGGAATAATAATTATCCTTGAAAATTAGAGGGGGAGCGTCCTGTTAGAAAATGTAAATCGGTGTCTTAAGGAGGTGCCGTCAATTATGTAACTCAGCGCATTCAATGAGTAACTGACGATGTGTCTAATGGCGAACATATGCGACATTTTGGTTCCCGCAAAGAGGTCTGTTTTTTAAAAGGCGCATAAACTCTTCCACTTCTCGTTCTTTTAGCTCAAGAGTCCAAGAAAGTGGAGGACTATCTGTATCGGGTAGAAAATCATCCGGGAGCATCAAATGTAAGTGTGTGGGTTAGAAAGGCATCTGGAGGCATCAGGAGTAAGTAAGAAGCTTTGTGGCTCAAGAGGCCTCAACGGATCCTCACAGTTGTCATTCACTCCCAACAACCCCGCCACATCAACCAACATCGATCAGAACACCGCAGCACGCATGGGTGTAATTACGTCAGGATTCTTACATCACCTAGGGTTATAATGGTCTAAGTTTTATCTATATAAGTAGAACTTAGAGGAGAAGAAATGGACACCTTGTATTCTCACTAAGCTCACACCTCTTGTAACTCAGATCTCTCTCGAGCTAATATAGAACTCTCAACTTCAACCCATATTTATTTTTCATATAGAATTTATTAAGTTGTCATTACTTTCTTGTTCTCATTTATATTTGCAAACCTATATGTGATCTAAATATCAATCCCGTAATCGATTAAGAGGGTCTCCGAATCGGATACGACCTACTTTTCTTTAAACCCTTGAAATACAAATCTCTAACTGCGTTTTTGGTAGAAATATGTTTTACCGGAAAATATTTTTACAGTAAAACCTCTCTATAACAACATCGTTGGATTCAAAAAATTTGGTTGCTATAATGAATGACTGTATACAACTATAACAACATTGAATTTAAATAATATTTTACTGTTATAAGCAAAAAAGATGCATAAAATCTAATTTATCATTTTCAATTATCAAATTCTAAGCTTAATTTTTTCTTAATCTTAAGCTTAATCAGACTTTGTATAACGAAAAACATCTTTTAATGATGAAAATATATATTCATCTAATATTGTTTTGTCATAAATAGTATATTAAAGTATCAAAGTATTTGGTCAAAATCTCTAGACCTATTATTGGTAATCTTAGAGATTCAATTTATGTAAAGATGATTAATTATTATATTACCAAAAAATAAGATAGTTGCCATAGAGGGGTAATTTCATAAAGAGCGTACTGTTATAAAGATGGTTGTTGTTGTTATAGGTAAAAAAATTGTTATAGAGAGGTAAAATATAATATAAAAGATCAATTCCGAGAAAAACTTGGATATTATAGAGAGATATTATTATATGAGGATGTTGTTATAGAGAGATTTGACTGTATTTCCAATTTCAGGACAAACATATGGCATTTCCGTTATAGTATTAAATGATCCATTTGTGAATTACATCAATTGGATCAAAAGTGCTCGACTTTTGTAAATTCAAAGGATCATATTTGCTCAAGGTAATACAATAGGAACCAAAATAAACTTACCCAAAACTTAATGCATCATTTGGCTTAAAGAACTTTAGAGACAATCCATAATCTAAAGTCAGTATGATTTTAATCTTATTACATGCATATGTACACGTTATTAATATTTTTATGCATCAATACGTATAGCTCGAGACGAAAATAATAGATTTAATTGAATTTACAAAACTCGATCTAGCTAACCCTTTGGTATTATATGTATATATATATATATATATATATCTATAGGGGGGGGGGGGGGGGGGAGTTATATGAGAATAGGGATGGAGTTATTTTTAAAAAATTATATCATATCAATTTTTTTATTAATCTACAAATATCAAAATTAGACTTTTCAAAACCGTCTTAATCGTCTCAGTTTTTCTTCGGTATCGGTACGGTTCGGTTAAATTTTGGCTATTTATTCGACGTCACCTTATATAAAATAACAACAAATTTTAATATAACATATAAAGTATACAATTCTTTATTAGCATGTCTAGAATAAAGCTCCCTCAAAATTTTGATCTTGCGTGGTATGTGGTAGATCTGTTGCCTCTTCTTTTCAGTATAAACTCACCTAAGTATTATATAATATTTATTGATTAATATACAATAGAAATAACTTTTGGCCTCAGAAATCAACCCTTAAACTTTTTAAGTAGTTGAAAGTGTTTGACTACTTCTATTAATCTTTTGAATTAATAAAATTTAAATGGGTAGAAAAAGAAGAAGAGGAAGTCTCAAAATATACATTCGTACAATTATTTTAATATTGACAAGTATCATTGAAAAGAAGTAAGTTGAGAAGTAATATTAAATCATAGACTTTAAGCAATAAGCCCATGTGACTGCTTTATTTAACCTAGTAAGGTAGATTTTGATATTACTTGTCATTTCCCCAAAGCTCATGGCCAAGATGAAGTTTTTAATGTTTTATAATTTAATAATTGACATAGTACTATATATATATATATATATATATTCTTTTCGATTCAGTATTTTTTTATGAAATAAAAAACCTACCTAATTATTCGGTACGCTTTTAGTTTATACTAGAACCCTTCGATTTTACTAAAATAAACCTAAAAATCGGTTCAATTAAGTTCGATTTGATCAGTTTTCCAAATAGTTTTGACACTCTTTGAATTCATAATGGCCACCAAACTTTTTGAAGATTACAATATATAATCTTGGAGGATTCCGAAAGTGATTTTTTCAAAAGGCAACTTACAAGTTACAAGCGGCCTAGCATTAGCGTAATATAGCGGATAATTTTAAAATTAAAATCTCATATTTCAAGAAGATTTATTTGTAGATATTCTTTGGATAATTTTAATAGAGTAAAAATTCTTTATACTGATAATATAGGTAACTTCAATGTAATATTTTTGTTCTGTGTTTTTTCCATTACGGTTTTTACTTTTTAGGGAAAGAGTGGCCATGAATAGGGGAAGATGAAAGAAAAACTAAGGGAAGTTGTACCTAAATCATGTTGGTAAGGTTGTAACTTTTGAATCATGTCGGTAAAGTTATAACTTTTGAATAGCCAATGTAAATAATAGTCATACAATCAAATTACTTAGAAACCAACGGTACGTGTGTCTGCACCCATTCAAGCTTGGGTAACATTAAAAAAAAAGAATATGTATTATGTTAGAGACTTGGTATCAAGAGCCAAATAAACAGAACCCTAAAAACCTTTCTCTTCCACAGCCGCCGGCTGCCTCTCCTACGCCGCGGCCCTCCCGGATTTTCTTCTTGTTTTTCGGGTTTTGTTCTTCCTTTCTTCTCTTCTCTAAATGGCTATCCCTGATTCTTCCACACTTTCTGACGCCTCTACCTCCACAAATCCCACCACAAAGTCATCACCCCCGTTTCATCCCCGCCTCTTCGTTTCCAACATCAAGAACCATATTCCCATTATTCTTGATCAAGAAAACAACCAGTATTCTCCCTGAGTTGAAATTTTTCGCAATCATGCATGTCTCTATAACGTGCTTGACCATATTGATGACACTACTCCGCGCCCTACGGAGGTTGATGATTCTATCTGGCATCGTCTCGACGCTGGTGTCAAACAATGGATATATGGTAGTATCTCTCAGGATTTGCTCCTTACTATCATGAAATCTGACTTCACAGCTCTTGACTTGTGGAATCGTTTGGAGGAAATTTTTCAGGAAAACAAGCACACTCGTGCCGTGTATTTGGAAGAACAGTTCAACAAAACACGTCTTGAAAACTTTTCCAATGTCTCTGAGTACTGCAAGCAGCTTAAACTTCTAGCGGATCAACTCTCCAACATCGGCACGCCTGTCACTGACGATAAAATGGTGCAACAAATGATTTCTGGCCTTACTAAGGGCGAATATGATACTTTGGCCACCATAATTCAACAGGCAGATCCGCTACCGAGTTTTAACAAAGCTCGCTCACAATTGTTGCTCGAAGAAACCCGTCGTGCTAAGCAGGATGAGCACGCCCAGCAGGTGTTAGTTGTCGACACACAACCCAAGATCAGACGCCACCAAACAACTCCCAACAGCGGCAGGGCGGCGGCGGCAAGGGTGGAAAAGGTCGCGACGGTAGAGGAGGCCGTGGTCGTGGCAAGGGTCGCGGTCAACAAAACCAACAGCAGCAACAACAATAGAGATCGCAGAACAACTGGGCCGCGGCTCCTCAGCAGTTCGTCTACAGCGTCGCGGCACCCTAGTACAGAGCCGCGGCGCTCCAGTTCAGAGCCGCGGCGCTAAGTCCATTCCAGTACCAGCAGCCATACAATCCGTATTCTAACCCCGGTTTGTTAGGCCCCGCTCCAGCCCCACAGCAGGCCCACTTCATGCAAGGTCAGGTCCCGCAGCCCTCCTCCTGCATGACACCCACTGAGTTGGGTCAGGCGTTCAGCACCCTCTCTATGCAACAGCCTGACAATACTTGGTACATGGACTCAGGCACCACATCTCATGTCACCCAGTCTGCAGGTACTATTCCTAAACTGTTTAGTTTAAAGCATCCTCAATATGTTACAGTTGGTAGTGGACAACGCATTCCAGTTAATGGTTATGGTACCTCATACACACAACCTCCTCATCCACCCTTCTCCCTCAAAAACACCCTATATGCCCCACACATGATTAAGAACCTCATATCTGTCCGCTAATTTACTCGTAATAATACTGTCTCTGTGGATTTGACCCTTTTGGTTTTACTCTGAAGGATCTTCATACGGGGACACCTCTTACGAGATGCAATAGCACGGGGGATCTCTATCCATTCACTTCCACCTCCGCTGCCAGATCTTGCTCTCCCGTCACTCTAGCGGTTGTTTCTTCTTCAACTTGGCATAATAGGCTTGGTCATCCAGGAGTCCCAATTTTTAATTTTCTTAGAGGCAACAATTTCATTGCTTGTAATGGGAAACTTGCCCAAAATTGTGTTTCTTGCTCTTTAGGCAAACATATTCGTCTTCCGTTTAAATCATCTACTAGTGTTACATTTGCTCCTTTTGATATCATACATGCCGATTTATGAACATCTCCTATCTCTAGTTCTCTCGGTCATAAATACTATCTTGTGTTGCTTGATGATTTTTCACACTACGTTTGGTTATACCCTCTTAAATTTAAATCGGAAGTGTTTGTCAAATTTCTTGAGTTTCGCAAGTTCATTCAAACACAATTTGGAAAAGGCATAAAATCATTTCAGTGCGATAATGGTCGTGAATTCAATAACTCTATGTTTCACCGCTTTTGTACCAATAATGGCATGGTCTTTCGCATCTCCTGCCCTCACACCTCACCACAAAACGGTAAAGCTGAAAGAATCATCCGCACCATTAACAATATGATTCGCACCCTATTGATTCATGTCTCCCTCCCTCCACCATTCTGGGTCTATGCTGCTAAAATGTCAGAATACACTCTAAATATTCTCCCTACTAGCACTCTTCACAATATGACCCCTACCGAAATCCTCTACCATAGAATCCCCTCTTATGATCATCTACGGATTTTTGGTTGTCTGTGCTATCCCAACCTTAGCTCCACCGCCCCTCACAAGCTCGCTCCTAGGTCCACTCCATGTGTCTTTCTAGGATTCCCGCCAAACCATAGGGGCTATATATGCTATGACTTGTCGACTCGTCAAATCCACATATCTCGTCACGTCACATTCGACGAGACCACATTCCCGTTTTCGAATCTTCTAAAATTCCAAAAATAGGACTACTCATTTCTTGACGAGTCTGCCATCTCTCCCCTCATAATCAAACAACTCACATCCTCTATTCCGTCGTCAGAGCCGCGGCCTCGAGGGGAGGCGTCGCGGCGCCTGATTTCCAGAGAGCAATCTTTTGAAACACCGTCGACAGCGCCGCGGCCCTGTGCTGAGGCGCCGCGGTGCCCAAACTTCAGAGAAGCCTGTCAACTTCTAGCGCCGCGACTCTCGATCCAGGAGCCGCGGCGCCTCCGACGGCTTCGCCCCCACCTTCTCCTTATCCGACTTTACCCCCCGTCTCAGACACCACTCCGCCACCCACTGTCCCTACCCATCCAATGGAAACTCGTTCAAAGCATGGAATCTTCAAACCAAAAGTCCATTTCAACTTGTCTGCCCAAACCATCTCTCCACTTCCAAAGAACCCAAAATTGGCCAAACAAGACCCTAATTGGAATGCGGTTATGTATGAGGAATTCAATGCTTTAACTAAACAGCACACGTGGGATCTAGTACCTAGACCTGAGGGGGTGAATGTCATTCGTTGTATGTGGCTATTTCGTCACAAGTTCAGAGACAATAGGGATCTTGAGAGGTATAAGGCCCGTCTTGTGGCTAATGGCACAAATCAGCAGAAGGGCATTGATTGTGGTGAGACCTTCAGCCCGGTTGTCAAACCGGCTACCATCCGCACAGTTTTGAGCATTGCCATGGGCAAACACTGGCCGATCCATCAGCTTGATGTGAAGCATGCATTCTTACATGGGGATCTGAGAGAGACATTCTACATGCATCAGCCACCAGGGTTCACCCATCCAGCAGTTCCTCACTATGTGTGCCATCTCCGTAAGTCACTATATGGCCTGAAGCAGGCCCCCGTGCGTGGTATGATTGCTTTTCCAGGTATATCTTGCAGATTGGGTTTGTATACAGCAAGAGTGATACATCACTTTTCATTTTTCATCGAGGTAGTAGCACTGCTTACTTACTAATTTACGTGGATGATATTTTTCATACTGCCTCCTCCGACGGATTGAAAAATGACATTATTGTCTTGCTCAAGTCCGAATTTACAATGACTGATTTGGGGAAGCTGAGTTACTTTTTGGGGATATCAGTGACCAGGTCTGCCAATCATATGTTCTTGTGTCAGTGTAAGTATGCAGAAGAGATTGTGTATAGGGCTAAGATGGCGAACTGCAAAGAGGTGCCTACTCCAGTTGATTCCAAATCTAAGCTCAGTGCTATGGATGGTGCTCCAGTCTCTGATCATACTCTGTATAGGAGCCTTGCAGGTGCACTTCAGTATCTCACATTCACCAGGCCAGACATAGCTTATGATGTTCAACAGGTGTGCTTATTCATGCATGCCCCCAGGGAGTCTCATTTCACTGCTCTTAAGCGTATCATTCGATACATTAAGGGCACTCTTGATTATGGTTTGCACCTATAGCCCTCTGCACCAGACAGGTTGCTTTCATATACGGATACAGATTGGGCAGGGTGTCCGGACACGCGACGCTCCACCTCCGGCTTTTGTGTTTTCTTAGGGGATAATCTGATTTCTTGGTCCGCAAGCGACAGGCTACCCTATCTCGCTCCAGTGCCGAGGCTGAGTACAGAGGCGTTGCAAATGTAGTAGCTGAGATTTGTTGGCTCAGAAATTTACTGTTAGAACTTCAGTGTCCTTTGCGTCAGGCAACTATTGTGTATTGTGATAACATCTCTGCTATCTATCTTTCTCATAATCCGGTTCAACATCAGCGAACCAAGCATATTGAGATAGACCTACACTTCGTTCGTGAGAAAATTGCGTTAGGCCATGTCAGAGTGTTACATGTTCCATCATACTATCAGTATGCAGACATATTTACCAAAGGACTTCCCAGACAGTTATTTCTTGACTTCAGATCCAGTCTCAGCGTCCGGCCTTCTCCCGCTCCGACTGAGGGGGTGTGTACACGTGTAAATATAGGAAACAATATATTCCCTACCCATAATTAGAATATTTCCATATATTGTGTAAATATAATTATGGTAAGACTAGGATTCCTCTTTTGTATAGGCTTAGGATTCCTATTGTATAAGGGATGAATATTGTACTTTATATATACCTTGATATTAATGAAAGACTCCCCAAGGGAGATTAATATCATCTTACATCAAATTAAACTATACAGACCTATAAATTTATTCTATATCGTCAGTGTATAAATTCTAGCTTCTCTTAAAAATAAGATTTAAGTGATGTGTAGGGATCTAGTAGCTCAGTTGGTTGGCTACATGAACTTTTATCTTGTTGGTGAGGATTCAAATCCCCACGTTGTAATCCCCTCCCCATTTCCCCTTCCCTTATTCCCTATGTAATAATAAAAAAAAAAATTAAGTGACGGGAACTATAATTTACATTTGTTTTGTTATAATTTTGATAAAGAAATGAATTTTGGGTTTAACTCAACCCCAAAAGCTAGTTCATGAGGTAAGAATTGTCTAAGATCATATAATGAATCTATATTCCTGATAAGTTTGTGAGCCTTAATGTGAAGGTTGCAAGGTGCGGTAGCCCCTGCGATGGACGTAGCAAGGAGCCTAAATAACTTGGATTTTTTCGCAGTCTATATAAACTTGGCTTTTTCATTGTATTATGTATCTTGTAATCATCTTTCATTGAGAAATAACTAGAGTTGGAAATTGGTTGCGGATTATCTTCCCCTTGAGGGTTTCCCACATAAAATTATGTGTTCTTTCGTTTCGTTATGATTGCTTTAATTCTTGTTGTCTCATAACAATTCCCATCCCACAAACGATACGAGACTTCAACATCCCTCCCTGCACGCCCAGGACTGAACATCTGGAGCATGAACAATATAAGATGAGGCCCCAACAACGAAAATACTGAATTGAGATGAGCTTGACTATGATATCGTAATGAATAAATGAACTTTAGATATAACTCAACCCTAAAAAACTAGCTCATGAGAGAATAATTGTCCAATACCATATGAAGAGTCCACATTCTCATCCCACAAGCCACAAATAATGTGGAACTCAACAAATTTAAATATCTCAAGCAATCTGTCTATCCTTGATTAAATAACATGATAATAATTGTTATCTGGGGAAGGTTGGAAGGAGGGGCCATTTGGTTAGCAACTTGTTGGTAAATTTTATCAATGAACATTAAAGTGTTTTCCATATCTAGTTTAAAAGGAGTGGGGAAAGTAAAAGATAATTATATATAAATTTTATATAGAGTAGCAACAACCGACTGTGAATTAACTATAGCAGCAGTCACTCAGCTAAAAGCAGGACATCAGTTTATATATACCATAAGTACTACCTAAGCATTTACTTCATATCTTGCTGGAATTGTACTTGCCATATTTTATTACCCAACTACCTAACATTAAAAGGAGTTCTGTTTAAAAGTTTGGCATATTTGGATTAAAACGTATTTTAGAATCTAGATAAATATGTACTAGATTGTTTGATAATGCCTTGTAAATTAATGATTGATGTTGGCACAAAATTTTTCTGTGTGATAGGGTCCATTATAAAATTTCTAATTTTAAAGAAATTTCTATCAAGATGATAAATCTTTCTAAAGGTGTCTCAACATGAGTTTTGAGTAAAGCTGGCCAGCGGGCCGGAACGGCCCAACCCCGACCCGACTCCGTCCCGAGCCCGCCCCGACACCGCCCCGACACCGCCCCGACCCCGATTAGTATTAAAAAAAAAAATCGGTAGCGGGACTCGAACCGGGACGGGACAATGTCTCATCCCGACCCGTCCCGAGCCCGCCCCAGGCCCGCCATACCCGAGCCCTCCCCGATCCCGCCCATAGTCCCCCCTTTGCAAATATAACCGTTGCACCAACGATCATTTTAGAATTTGACCGTTGGGCAACGGCCATTTTTGCCCCCCCCCCCCTCCCCCAACCCCTCCTACCCCTTAATATTTATTTTTAACCCATAAGTTTACACTTTAACCCAATTTTTCAACTATAAATAACTCATTTTCTCTTCATCTTTCTCACAAATCTTCCTACAATCTCTCTAATCTCTCAATATATCTCTCTACAAGTCTACATTGTTTACTAAATATTCAATTTTATTTAATCATTTGAGAATTGGGAGTGAAGTTGGCAACTAGCTTGAGAATCTTCCATCGAGCAAAGTTTCAATTTTCAACCTCTCGATTACACGTCGACGTTACGTCGGCGTTTGGTACATTCGTTCCTTCATTAAATTATTATTGTCTGTTTATTTTATTTAGCGCACTTAATTTTATTATCTTTAATTATTTATTATAATAATTAAAATGGAAGGATTAAGAGGTATGTTTAAGGGTAAGGCTAAGGGTGCTTCTTCTAGTAAGGGCAACCAGGGCAAGGGTACTTCTTCTAGTCATCTTATTCCTACACAGGATGATTTTGTTGATACTCAACATTTTCCTACAATACCATTAGATTTAGATGAGAAGCTATTTTCTGGAACTCAAGAAGACTTTAATTTAGACGATGATCTAGATGATACACCCACTAATGTTGATGACAACACACCCACTAGTGCACCTTCAACTGAAATGCCTCATATTCCCCCTCGTATGAGACGAGGTCCAGCAAAACGACCATTAAAATCAGATGCATGGATATTTTTTGATAGGGACGTAGAGAATCAAGTAGCTAGATGTAAAATTTGTAAAAATATTTTAAAATTTAAAACTGGAAAAGGTCACTGTGGGACGGGGGGTTTAATTAGACACGTAGTAAGTGCTCATCCAGCTAGGTATGCCCAATACCAGGCTTCAAAACCGGGTGCGCAAACGTCCGCTCCATCGGAACAAGGTTCACATATTATCCCGGACCAAGTACAGGGTCAAATTAACCCCACGACGGGGAGAATTGTAGGCCCTAAATACAATAAACGTAGAGATAGGGAAGCAATATCAAAATTAGTTGATGTGGAGGGTTTGCCTTTTTCATTTCCTTCATCTCCTAGTTTTATTCATTATATTAGAGATATATATAATCCTGTGTATAACGGTTTTCCTAGATCAACTGTTAAGAGAGATGTATTTAAATTCGCACATGAATATTAACAATATTTACGTTATTCATTATATCATTTTAATGGCAAGGTATCTATCACGTCTGATATAGGTCATAGTACTAACGGCCATGATTATTTAACGGTAAGTTGTCATTGGATAGATTATAAATGGTCTATGCAAAAACATATCTTAGCGTATAGATATATAGATGATAGGCACACTGGTACTTTTATTGCAGATAATATTTATCAAGTGTGCCATTATTATGGAATAACTGATAAAATTATGACTATTACATTAGATAACGCTTCTTCTAACAATTACGCTTCTTCTAACAATTACGCTATTAGAATTTTAAAAAATAGTTTAACTCCATCTTTTCCAGATCATTTTCATATAAAATGCGTGTGCCATATATATAACTTAATTGTAAAGGATGGTCTATCACTTTTTCAAGACATTCTTAGTAAAATACAATTTGCTATAAACTTTATTTTTAAAAGTAATAGAGTACAACGAAGAAAAGAATATAAAAAAACTTGTCACGATTGTGGACTACCTTATAGAAAAATTTCAGAAGAAGTATTCACTGGGTGGAATTCTTTATACGAGCAACTACTTGTTGCTTATGACTATAGAAAACCTATAACTTTATTTTTTAACTCTCATAATCAAAATCCAGCTGATATGATTGTAGATAGTGATTGGGTAAAAATTTCCGAACATATTGTATTTTTAGAGAAATTTTTTCAAGCAACAAAAGAATTTTCCGGTATATATTATCCTACTATTTCAACTATGTTGTTTTATATAACTCTAATATTTTTATTACTTAGTGAATATATGGAAAAACCAGCTTATATGACAGCTATTAAAAAAATGTTTATCAAAATAAAAAAATATTTTATTCCTATTCCCACTATTTATATTATTGGTGTTGTATTAAATCCGACTATTAAAATAGACTGTACTAAATCACTAATTGAAACTATTTACGATTGTATAGAAGTACTACCACCTTCAAGTCCCAAAAATCTAAATCACCCACCACCTATTGAACAAACTAAAGAAGAAGTGTTGTCAATATATAGGTTTTACCAACAAGAAAATGCTAGTAACTTACCGGCTTCCATACCATCTTCTTCATCTTCAACACAACCTCACAAAAGACATGCTGTTTCTGCGGCTAGTATTGAAAGTCTCAGAAATAGAATGTGCGGCCGTACCGCTACTAACCAAATTAGCGAGTTGGGTATTTTTGTTTTGCAGGGTTCTGTACCGTACCAAGAAGTTATCAATGAAGATGGACATGAAGACTTGCTGCAATATTGAAGGGGGAATGAGAAGACCTTTCCGACACTTTCAATGATGGCCCGACATGTTTTGAACATTCAAGCGCCATCAAATGCGTCTGAAAGAGCTTTTTCTGCCGACATATATCAAATAGGAGACCACAGACACTCATTAGCCGGAGACAGCTTGGAAATTGCAGTATTATTCAAAGATTGGATACGAGCGGAGCGGAGAAGGTGCGGTCAACCGGAGATCAACGAAGAAGAAGACGAAAACTACAACGAAATCTTATCCGAAGGTGGTGGAAGCGACATGGATCAATTTGACCAACAAATACCAATTCCAACCGAATAACCACATGAAATTATCAAGCAATTAGAACAGGTTTTTTTGAGAATGTAATTTTTTAATTGCAATTTTATTATCTCATTTGCAACTTTTGGACGACACTACAAAGTTGCAATTTAGACAATTGTATTTGTATTACAAAAAAATCATATGTCTATTAAATAATATAAAAGGCACAAAAACAGTCTTGGGGTATTTTTATTACACTATCTTGTCTTGTTTATTGAGTTTTTTTTATACATATGTTATTAAAAAAAAGGAAAACCCACCGGAACCCACCCCGATCCCGACCCCGTCCCGACCTGATTCCGACGGGATCGGGATCGGGACGGGACTGGAGTAAGTCCCGCCAAACCCGACCCCGCCAAACCCGGCCCGCCAGACCCGAGCCCATTCCACTGGCCAGCTATAGTTTTGAGTAATTAAATATGAACTGATATCATAAGCACTTTAATGATGAAAGAGGCGAAGAAACATTTCACAGAAAGATTTGGCCACTCACAAAATTATGTGATTAATGAGATTTGTTGAGTACGTAGTTATTCATATTTGAAGAAGAATCGGTTGGAAATTTACTAGTGTGGAATTAAGTTTATCCCATTATTTATGACTCGAACAACTGTGGCCCCGCACGTCGGAAATTTACTAGTGTGGAATTTGCTAAGGTTTTCAAGGCGGCGGCGCGGCGCTTACTGGACAGTAGGCACCGCAGCTCCATGGTGGAGCGACGCGGTTCTAATGCATTTGCAGAAGCCGAAATGTTTCTTCTCTTGCAGCGCCGCGACTCCATGGTGGAGCGTCGCGGCGCAAATGCATTTGCAAAAGCCAAAAGGTTTTTGTCTTAATGATTAGCACCGCGGCCCCACCTAGCCAGAAACAAAAAAAAATCAGAGTTCGGAATGTTTAGCCCAAGATTATTATAATACATTATATTATTTGATAAGTATACTGTTTATGTGCTAAATGTCAAATCGTTTGTCATTTAAATTACTAGAATAGCGTCCGCTATAATTGTCTGGGTAGGCGGCGCCCAGTATTTGATTAAACCATCTTATATCATGCATATTGGGTTGACGGTTCCCAACTATATGTGTCATTAGTTTTGCATGATATTAATATGTCATATTGGATATGGCGTAAAAGAGTTGATCTTGGTTAAAACTCTGAATTAAAATTTTCCCCAAAATTTTAAATACAAGTCTAAATTAAAACGTGTCGTCCATTATAATTGTTAAAGTGAAAAATCCTTTTCGGCGATACGAGTATTTATGCCAAAGCATTTGCTCTAAGTCTACGAGGACTCATACTCTTTCATAGATGTGTTTTAATGTAAAGGTAAACGATAAACTTTTGTGGGTATTTACACCAAAGTGTTTGCTCACAAAGGCCAAATTTACTTAGATACATAAACGCAGTCGTGTAATGGGGTTGACTTGCTTAGACAAATCTTGGCGCCAAAGTGTCGGACTAATCTAAGGACGCAAGATTAAATGTAACATTTGATCAACCAAGAGTTGCAAATAAGTTTTGCAATTGGTTTAGAACCTACTAAGATGTGTTATTGAAGTTATCAGCCAAAGCAAACGCGGAGATAGCATAGGCTTGGATCTTGGACCATTATGACCTCAATTAATAAAGGTCTGTATTCTACCATTGGGTCGTAGAAGTATGTTAAAATAGTGGGATTTAATTAAACAAAAGGCCATGTTGATTAGCCTAAATGAATATGTGTAATAGGAAATAAAATTTGAGTTTGATTTCCAGTCTAACTAATTCTTCAGATTATCAAAGATGTCGAGATTATCATTGAAAATGTTGATTGAAATGAACAAACTTACTGGACCTAGCTACCTTGACTGGCTATGAAATTTGTGAATAGTGCTGAGACAAGAGAAAATAGAATACGTGTTGGACACGGTGTTCCCAACAAGTACCTGCGACAGACTCTGCTGAATATGCCTCTTTTGATAAGGATGCTTACCAAAAACACCTAGATGATGCCACTTCAGCACAGTGCGTGATGTTGTCTTCCATGTGTATGGAACTTCAGAGACAACATGAGAACATGGGTCCCAATGAGATGCTCGAACACTTGAAGAGTCTCTATGACTCACAATCCCAGACTATGGAATATGAGTTTCTGATAGAACTTTTCAAGTGTAAGCTCAATGAAGGGGGCCTGGTCTCGCAGCATGTATTGAAGATTATAGGGTTGATAGAGAGGCTTGCTTCAATTGGAACGAAGCTGGAAAAGAATGTCGCTACCACCCTCATCCTGAACTCTCTCATTCGTTCCTTTGAAAACTTCATAGTGAATTACAATATGAATGGAACGAAGGTGAGTCTGTCGGAGCTGCACAACATGCTCAATACCTTTGTCTTCCACTTCCAAAGGCAAAGTTGTGCTCATGGTGAGCTCTACTAGCCGACCCAAGCCGAAAGGTAAGGAATGGCAGAAGAAGAAGGGCAAAGCAGTCGATGTGCTCTCAGCTATGAAGCCTAAGGGAGGTGTGAAGAAGAAGAAGGTAAATCTGGCTAAGGATGAATGCCTCAACTGCAATAAGAAGGGGCATTAGAAGAAGGACTGCACGTCACCAGGAGGAGGAAAAACACCAAGTGCTTCTACCTCTGGTGGACAAGGTATTTACGTCATTGAAATAAATATGTCTATAAATAACTCTCATTCCTGGGTATTGGATACCGCTTGTGGCTAACACATTTGTACAAATGTGTAGGGGCTAACTGATAGCAGGAAGGTTAGACCAAGAGAGGTAGACCTACGCGTTGGAAATGGAGCACGAGTGGATGCTGAATTTGCCTTTTGGCTATTGTCTAGTGTTAAATGATTACTACTATGTACCCTCGTTAATGAGGAATATCATTTTTATCCATGTTTTGGACATGGAGGGTTTTTCCTCATACTATCTTTTGATAATATTATATATGGAACTGCTCCTCTTGTGGATGGATTATATACATTAAACTGTAGTCGAGAAATACTCAATGTACAAAATAAATGAGCTAAGATAAGTAATAGAAACTCTACCTACCTATAGCATTGCAGAAGACTTTTGAGAAGTTCAAAGAGTACAAGTCGGAAGTAGAGAAGCAACTTGCAACAAGTATCAAAACCCTTCGATCGGATCGAGGAGGTGAATACTTGAGCAAGGATTTTCTAGATTACTTAAAGCTACATGGAGTCCAATCAGAGTGGACACCTCCTGGAACACCACAGATGAATAGTGTTGTCGAAAGGAGAAACCGAACCTTATTGGATATGGTTCGATCCATGATGAGCTCATCAGCTCTACCTACATACCTTTGGGGACATGCTATACAAACCTTAATATATATTCAGAACAGGGTTTCTTCCAAGTCAGTAGAAAAGACACCCTATGAGATATGGTGTGGAAAAAAGCCAACTCTTAAACATATGAGACCCTGGAGGTGCCCTGCATATGTTAAGAAGATGCTCACTGACAAGTTGGAATTCAAAAGTGAGAAATGTTACTTCGTGGGGTATCCAAAAGAAACTAAGGGATACTACTTCTATCTTCCTGGATAATGTAAGGTCATTGTTTTCAGGAACGCAACTTTCCTTGAAGAAGAATATGTCTACAAGGAACATAGTTGCCCAGAGATAGAACTTGAAGAAATTCAAGAACCACAAGATAACACATAAATTGAACCCTTGTCGAATGACCTAAACAAGGATTGAGTGGGAGTATCTGGTGAAGATTGGTTACTTAGAGTACGCCCTTCAGCCAGTGGAAGTGATGTGAGAGATAGTGCAGAAATGCAAGGCTCTCATACACAACCAATGGAAGGTGATACAATGGTTGTACATCATTCCATTCAATAAATACATGAGAATGACATTCCTGAAAGCTCTCAAGGTGATATATTGTCCAGCACACAAATACCTTCTCACAATCAGAATGCAACAAACACTGAAATGCAGAATAATCAACTCCGTAGGACCACTAGGACTCATCGTCTGCCTGAAATACTTGATCTCCTTGTTGAAACACACAATGAGATAGATATTCCTGATGACTATGAACATATAACCTACAACGAAGCTATGTTAGACATTGATTTCCAGAGATGGCAAGAAGCCATGAAATCTGAGATGGACTCGATGTACATAAATCAAGTTTGGAACTTGGTTGATTTGCCAACAGGGGTTAGACCCATAGGATGCAAATGGGTCTTCAAGAAGAAGATTGATGCATATGGCAAGGTACAGAATTATAAGGCAAGATTGGTGGCTAAAGGTTATAATCAACGGCCTGGGGTCGATTATGATGAAACCTTTTCACATGTTGCAAAAATTAAGTCCATTCAGATTTTGCTTGCAATAGCTGCATAATATGACTATGACATTTGGCAGGTGGACGTCAAAATTATTTTCCTCAATGGTAATCTAGTTGAGGATGTGTTTATGAAACAACCTGAGGGTTTTTCGCTTGAGTCCAAACCAAATGCTATATGCAAGCTACAAAAATCCATTTATGGGCTTAAGCAAGCCTCGAGGAGTTGGAACATTTGCTTTGACAAGGCTATCAAGTCATTTGATTTCGTCAGAAGCAAAGAGGATCTATGTGTTTATAGTAAACACAAGGATTGTAGTATTTCCTTCATTATCATATATGTAGATGACATATTGATAATGGGAGACAATAAGACTCTTATGCAGTCAGTCAATGAGTGGTTGTCCAGTACCTTCATGATGAAGGATTTAGGTGAAGCCTGCTACATTTTGGGAATTAGGATATATAGAGATAGACCTAATAGATTGTTGGGGTTGTCACAGTCAGTCTACATAGACAAAGTGCTTAGACGTTTTTCTATGGAAAATTCCAAGAAAGGTGGTCTACCTATGTGACAAGGCATCAAGTTATCTAAGAAGGATAGTCTTTCTAATACTATAGAACTTGAACGCATGAAAAGGATCCCATATGTTTCGGCTATAGGATCGATCATGTATGCCATGACCTGTACTAGGCCAGAAATGGCCTTTGCACTTAGTATGACTTGCAAATTCCAGCAGAATCCTGGGGAAGAACACTGGAAAGCAGTCAAGAGTATTCTTAAGTATCTTAGATGAACTAAATATTACTTCTTAGTCTATGGTGGGGAAGAAAAGCTAGTTGCTACTGGGTACACTAATGCTAGCTTCCAGACAGATCTTGATGACTTCAAATCTCAGTCTGGGTACACGTTTATTTTCAATGGTGAAGCAGTAAGCTGGAAGAGTTCCAAACAAGTTACAACTGCTAATTCGACAACAGAAGCTGAGTACATTGCTGGTAAAGAAGTTGTCGCGATTTCTGAGTTCCTGAAGGAACTAGGGGTTGTTCCAAGTGCCACTTGTCCAATAACGATTTATTGTGACAACACTGGTGCGATTACATAAACTAAGGAACCAAGATCAACAAACAGAAACAAACATGTACCAAGGAAGTACCACATACTCAGGGAGATGGTGGAGACTGAAGAGATTAGATTAGACTATGTTCCCACAGACGATAATCTAGCTGACCAATTCACTAAACCATTAAGCTTAGTCAAGCATAATGGTCATTTTGAGAATATGGGCATTAGATATGTTAGAGATTGGCTCTAGGACAAGTGGGAGATTGAAAGTATATTTATGTCCTAGAGACAATCTGTATTAGGACAAATGTACTTTATACATATTCGTATTATTATTAATGGAGATTAATATTCTGGCATTTGCAATTATTGAATTATTAATTGATTGTTTATAATATTCTATAATAAGCATCCCTGGAGGTTAAGCTGTTATTAATAATGTGAGATATTAATATTATAACGTAACTCTTAAAATAACCTTGACTAATGATCATCAAGAATGGGATATCGATGATATGTGATAAGTCGACATGTGGTCTGCATCACATCCTTAGAGGATGTAGTATGTCTCACTTGCTATAAGTAATGACTTAATGACTACTCGTGATGGACACATGGATACTTTGGAAGTATTGGTATACCCTGCTGATATATTGTTTGTTATACTTGTCTAAAGTATGATCAGCGTGTGGGAGATAGAAGTCCTTAGACTTGAGGTCAATACGCACCTTGTCTACAAAGTAATATACTTTGATCCTGTCCTAAGCTTAAATGCCTTATAGGTGGAGATACAACTTGTATTGGGTACATTACGATGTGAATTAAAGGTGGTAGTTGAGCCAAGATTAGGATTCATTCCTCGAATATATATTCGAGAGAACACTCAGATTCTCAGTGATATTAGGTTGACTAAGTCATTGGCCAACGCAATAGACATATTTAGAATATGGTCTAGTTTTCAACTAATATAGATGAGATACAATGATTAAGCCATTTGGATAGACACTTGACAAATCCTAAGCTTGATCGGGTGTGTCGTGAACGAAAGAATTTTATCTTACCACATAGAGGTTAAGTTTTCTGGATTCGTGCAAACATACTTCACATATTGAGTTCGTCTTGCGGCGCCGTCTAGGAGTTCCACATAGACCTTAATTTGATTAATGTCAATATGTGAAGGCATGTAGGGTCACACTATGTCGATTATCTTTTCGATCTAAGGATGTATTGAGAGAGTATTAAATATTCGATTTAGAATCGAGATATTTAAATGAATAATGATTGTTTTAATTAAGTCAAAATTGGATTTTGGATTTAATTAAGAATGTGCGGAAAATAAATCGAGACAGTGTAGGGCCACGCCAAGCGCCGCGGCGCCCACACCATAGGGCCGTAGCACTAATGACCTAATATGTCTCAATTTTTGGGCTACGCCCAAGGTCAAATCCTAATCCGGTTTGACCTAATTTTCACCTATAAATACAGACATTCACTTCATTATTCAATACACTTAATTTCATATTATTATTCTAAGTCTTAGAGACTTAGAATCAAAACACTCTCTCGAACCTCTGTAGGATTTTCTAGCTTTTCAAAGGAGAAATACATTGAAGCTTGGAGCTTGCAATCGAAAGGGCTTTCGCGTGTGAACCCACAATTGATAAAAATTCCAGATAATACAACCTGTAAGTGTTCATGTTTTATGTTACAGGTTTTTTATTGTCAAATAACCATACCAGAAGTAATTGTTGGGTAAGTAAGAACAAAATTTTAAACTTACGCTATGCCTCACTTATGTGTTTTGAACCCAACAAAACCCTATAAGTTGTAGCTAAATCATGTTGGTAAGGTTGTAACTTTTGAATCATTTCGGTAAAGTTGTAACTTTTGAATAGCCAATGTAAATAATAGTTATACAATCAAATTACTTAGAAACCAACGGTACGTGTGTCTGCACTCATTCAAGCTTGGGTAACATTAAAAAAAAAAGAATATGTATTATGTTAGAGACTTGGAGCAAATTAAACTTTACAGACCTATAAATTTATTCTATATCGTCAGTGTATAAATCTTGACTTCTCTTAAAAATAAGATTTAAGTGATGGGTAGGAATCTAGTAGCTCAGTTGATTGACTACATGAACTTTTATTTTGTTGGTGAGGATTCAAATTTCCACGTTGTAATTCCCTCCCCATTTCCCCTTCCCCTATCCCCTATGTAATAATAATAAAAAAAATTAAGTGACGTGAACTATAATTTACATTTGTTTTGTTATAATTTTGATAAAGAAATGAATTTTGGATTTAACTCAACCCCAAAAGTTAGTTCATGAAGTAAGAATTGTCTAAGATCATATAATGAATCTATATTCCTGATAAGTTTGTGAGCCTTAATGTGAGGGTTGCAAGGTGCGGTAGCCCCTGCAATGGACGTAGCAAGGAGCCTAAATAACTTGGCTTTTTTCCCAGTCTATATAAACTTGGCTTTTTTGTTGTATTATGTATCTTGTAATCATCTTTTAGTGAGAAATAACCAGAGTTGGAAATTGGCTGCGGATTATCTTCCCCTTGAGGGTTTCCCACATAAAATTATGTGTTCTTTCGTTTCGTTATGATTGCTTTAATTCTTGTTGTCTCATAACAATTCCCATCCCACAAACGATATGAGACTTCAACATCCCTCCCTGCACGCTCAGGACTGAACATCTGGAGCATGAATAATATAAGATGAGGCCCCAACAACGAAAATACTGAATTGAGATGAGCTTGACTATGATATCGTGATGAATAAATGAACTTTAGATATAACTCAACCCTCAAAAACTAGCTCATAAACATATAAAGAGTCCACATTCTCATCCCACAAGCCACAAACAATGTGGAACTCAACAAATTTAAATATCTCAAGCAATCTGTCTATCCTTGATTAAATAACATGATAATAATTGTTATCTGGGGAAGGTTGGAAGGAGGGGCCATTTGGTTAGCAACTTATTGTTAAATTTTATCAATGAACATTAAAGTGTTTTCCCATATCTAGTTTAAAAGGAGAGTGGGGAAAGTAAAAGATAATTATATATAAATTTTTTATAGAGTAGCAACAACCGACTGTGAATTAACTATAGCAGCAGTCACTCAGCTAAAAGCAGGACATCAGTTTATATATACCATAAGTACTACCTAAGCATTTACTTCATATCTTGCTGGAATTGTACTTGCCATATTTTATTACCCAACTACCTAACATTAAAAGGAGTTCTGTTTAAAAGTTTGGCACATTTGGATTAAAACGTACTTTAGAATCTAGATAAATATGTACTAGATTGTTTGATAATGCCTTGTAAATTAATGGTTGATGTTGGCACAAGATTTTTTTGTGTGAGATAGGGTCCATTATAAAATTTCTAATTTTAAAGAAATTTCTATCAAGATGATAAATCTTTCTAAAGGTATCTCTACATGAGTTTTGAGTAATTAAATATGAACTGATATCATACGCACTTATTATGATGAAAGAGGCGAAGAAACATTTCACAGAAAGATTTGGGCACTCACAAAATTATGTGATTAATGATATTTGTTGAGTACGTAGTGTTGGAAATTTGTCTTTGGCGGGGAGGTGCGTCCACCCATGTTTAATGAATTAAACACTAATGTTCCGCATGTTGAAGGTTTTGTCTCTTCACACATGCATAATCTACTAAGTGATTAGATGACCGTAGGGCCAAGAATCGTCAAATTTCGTTGAGAAATGAAAGAGATATTGGTCTACGAAGTAAGGTGTTTGAGGCATGAAAATATGGTGTGGGACAAATCTACCACATCGGTGGGAATAGGAAGAATTGCTCTCTTTATAAGTCTCTAAAGTGGTAAAGGGTTTGGGACCCCAAGGGGTATCCCATGTGTTTAAAGGAGGGAGGACCTAGATGTGCTTGGGTTCAAGGTGAAGCCCACACGCGCGCCGCCGCCCGTCCGGTCACTGGTCACTGGTCACTGCCGTTGGAACTGTTTTTTGGGGCATTAATCAGACATTACTTGGCTGATTAACTCCTCCATAATCAGCCCTTCTTCAATGGCCTGAACAGTCCTTAAACCTGCCATTAATCTGCCTCCCTAATGGCCATTAACAGCCCTCACTAATGGCTATTAACAGCCTTGTTTGTGGCTGTTGGGCAACCTCTTCCATGCTATATATTGATGCCTCATTTGGCTCAATAATGTGACAGAAAATTAGCACAAACAGTGACGAAAAAGATAGCAAAACAGTGAGGAAAAACACACATATACACAAGATATACACTACAGAGACACACTATATACACATAGACAAAACAAAAGAAAAAGTCAGTCCAAACGTTGGACGAAAACAGAAACTCTTCCTTCCTTTTCCATATCTTCAGCAAGTCGATTCATATTTGTTTTCTTCGTCAGACTCAACCTATTTGCTTTGTAGTGTTGAGATTAAAGTATTGTTTTATCTTGAGAGACTATTGCCCGCTAACATAAAAGCATATATACGGGGCAATCTTGTCTTAAGGACAGAGTGCAATCACTCGACTCAACACACAACGTTGTAACCATCCAGATTTATTTGTTTCTTGATTTCAGGTTTTCAAGATTCAAGACACAACAAGCTTGCGGCAGTTTTGAAGATTGACCATTTATTTATCCTTTCGAACACTTGTACTAATTATTTATTTTTCGTACTGCTTTATACAATAGAGTACCAACACGTAGTTATTCATAATTGAAGAAGAATCAACAAAATAGCTGACACATAAAACATTTTGAAAGTAAATATAAAGAAACAACTGATTAAAAAGGTTTTGGCTTTCATTTCTTGAATGATATATTTTAAATTCTTATTTTCCTTTAGAAAACTGGCAGGTTATAATATTCATATAGTCAATGTCATGTTGTCATCATGGCTTACGTTTTTTCAGAATCTGAAATAAACCTCAACTCTTGTATTGGTAAATATCATATTTTTCTTGTTTCATACTTAAAGTAGTATTTGCCATGGTATAACATGACATCAATGTTGAGATTTTAATTAGTAGATCAATTTTAGGTGGTTAAAATATTTTTGTTCCTTCGGTATAGGTGGTTAAAATCTTAATTAGTAGATAACATTGGATCAAATTTCAATAAAACTAGGTACTATAAAGGCATAAAATGCATTTGTATCTACAAAGTAAAAGAAGAAAAAGAAAACTTGAGATTCATTCGCCAAATGTCATGTCATCAGTGTAGAGTCAATATTGACGTGAGAAGTGATTTTTTAGCCCATTACAAACTTGTTTTAATTTTATGACTTTTTTTTTATACAAGAGATCTTGCCTATAAGAAAATTGAAAAGACCAGTTTCTTCTATTCAAATTATAAGAGGGCAAGAGGTATATTGATAAATCCAAATTTATTTGTTCTATATATACTCAATGTGTAATAAGATATACTCAGTGAGTATACAATATACTCAATGTATGTAGTATTTTGTGTTCGTGAGGGATTCAATCTCGTTTTTCTTTTACTTTTTGGGAAATTAACTTAAATAATTGTCCGCACAAATAAAAGTATATGTATAGTACTATATAATATATTAGGCTAGTGGCCGTAACTATTTTTGGCCGAGCACCAAATGTGTAACTTCCCTTTGTCTAAGTCTTATAACTGTATGAAGAAGTTGGCCCAATACCATATAACGGGAAGAATTAAAAAAAACAAGGCCCAGTATAGGTACTTCAGTAGTTCAATTCGTACAGCACTAAGATTCCGACATATAGGATTAACACAAATGTTTTCATATGATTCATCTTGTTTATTCAATGGGGGGGGGGGGGTGTGTTTCTGATTATTAAGTTACCTATGATCACAGTAATCACATAATTTGTAACTCTCTTTGTCTCAATTTATGCACCACTTTTCATTTGAGAACAAGACCACGTATACACGTTGATCAATATTTTCTTTTACAGTAACATTTACTTTTCATCGTATTGACATGAAAATAATTGTAACTCATAGTATTTTTCAAGTAGCATTTGAATATCTAAAGTCTAATTTTAAAATATTGAGTTAATTTAATTCAATTTAGATTTATAAATTGACGAAGGGAGTATATTATGTTGGTTATTCTATTGTACTTTATAGAGCAGTACGGGAAGTAATAACTATTACAAATGTTCGAAAGGATAAATAAATTATCAATCTTCAAAACTGCCGCATATGTGTTGTGTCTTGAATCTTGATCACTTTGCAAAGCCAATCTTGAGAACTGCCGCAAGTTTGTTGTGTCTTGAATGTTGATATGCTGAAATCAAGAAACAACTAAATCTGGATGGTTACAACGTTGTGTGTTGAGTCGAGGATAGCCCTCTATCCTTAAGACAAGATTGCCCCGTATATATGCTTTTACGTTAGCGGGCAATAGTCTCCCAAGATAAAACAACACTTTAATCTCAACACTACAAAGCCAATAGGTTGAGCCTGACGAAGAAAACAAATATGACTCGACTTGTTGAAGATATGGAATAGGAAGGAAGAGTTTCTCAATACTATTCTCTTTTGTCTCTGTGTGTATATAGTGTGTCTCTGTAGTGTATATCGTGTGTATATGTGTGGGTTTGCTCACTGATTTTCGTCACAATTTGCTCACTGTTTTGAGCTATTTTGTGGTTGTTTTTCAGTCAATTTTTCTGTGTCTTTTTTCGTCTGTTTTCTGCCTGTTTTGTGCTGAATTTCAGTCACATAAGCATCTGTTTTCCAGCCAGTTATTGAGCCAAAGGATGCATCAATATATAGCAAGGAGGAGGCTGCCCAACAGCCACAAACACGGTTGTTAATAGCCATTAGTGAGGGCTGTTAATGGCCATTTAGGAGGCAGATTTAAGGCTGTTCATGGCCAAGTAATGAGCTGTTAATGGAGGAGTTAATCAGCCAAGTAATGGTTGATTAATGCCTCAAAAAACAGTCCCAACGGTAGGCTTTCTGCCTTCCGTCACCTTCCCATAAACTTTGGGGACCAAACTGTACATATGAAAGAATTCTGGTCCAAACTGTACATATGAAACTTAAGGGATCAACTGTACATCTGGCAGAGTTCTCTGGTCCAAAAAGATAATATCAGAAAGCCCCGTGCCCCGTGCCCCGTGCCCCGTGCCCCGTGCCCGGACGGACGGGCGGCGCGCGTGTGGGCTTAGCCTTGAACCCAAGCACATCTAGGTCTTCCCTCCTTTAAACACATGGGATACCCTTGGGGATCCAAACCCTTTACCAATTAGAGACTTATATAGAGAGCAATTCTTCCTATTCCCACCGATGTGGTAGATTTGTCCCACACCACATTTCCATGTCTCTAACACCTTACTTCGTGGACCAATATCTCTTTCATTTTTCAACGAAATTAGACGATTCTTGGCCCTACGGTCATCTACTCACTTCGTAGATCATGCATGTGCAAAGAGACAAGGTCTCCAACATGCGGAACACTAGTGTTTAATTCATCAAAGATGGGTGGACGCATCTCCCCGCCAAAGGATAATTTCTAACATATTATACTGTAGTCTGTTAAGTCCTTTTCCTTACCGTGCTGCTACTATTTTCCATATACAATTAAAAGACCTTTCCTTTTTCTCCCTTTGGATTACTTTAGTGGTCATTTCCATCCATTAACATAAAAAATTGTGTTGGTATGAGGAGGAAACTTTGGCTTTTTATGCTTTTTGTGGAATGAAAAAGCCTTTATAAGTCGTTGCTTGCTACTTTTATCGTGGTCGGTCGTTAACCTGTTCCCTCCATTCTCGCCTTCTATTTTGGTTTTACAAATATCAGCAAATCTTGGAAGTGCTAAAGCAATTTTTAATTTGATAAACAATTCACTAGGGTATCCGAATTTAGTAATTTTAGCTCAAATCATGTACAAGTGATAAAAAAAAATGAATAATGAGCAACCCAAAAGGTGACTCATGAGCTGACGATTGTCTAAGTTCATATAAGGAAATCTATATTTAAGTCTTCAACTGATGTGAGATCTAATCATATATTTTAAAATTACAAATAATAGAATTCAAACTAAGTAAAACAAATAAATCATGTTAGAAACTTGAATTCTTAATGTCAAATGATAAAGAAATGGAATTTTAGTCTAACTCAACCCCAAAAGCTAATCTATGAGACGAGAATTCCAAACAATATAGAAGTCCATGGGGCCCCTGCACGTGCATGACTGGACATCTGGATTGTGGACAATATAAGAAGGGAACTCAACATTAAGTAACAATGAATTGGGATGGGTTTGTCGATCTTGGATTTAACTCAACCTCAAAAGCTAGTTGAAAACGTGAGGATTGCCCACAGCCATATAAAGACGTCCAATTTCCTCATCCCACCCGATACATTAAAATCCTGAATCCGTTTTTTGTCCATAAAATAAATCATATCAGAGCTGACGAATAAAGTTAGAAAAAATATCACCTAGTTAAAGTAAAAAACTTTATGTAATGAACACAAACATTGTCTTATTGTTTTAATGCATGAACTACAGAGGGCGGGTCAATCATATCGGCGCCAAACTCTAATTAGGAGACGCAAAATTACTAATAACTTTTCTAATTCTCTCTCAATCCCCATCCCAAATGGTCACTTTTCCTTCCCTTTTTATGTTTTTTTTAAATTCCCTTTTTTATGGTAACAATTCAGTACGTGGTACTAGTAGTTTTTTTTTAAAAAAAATAATACATATAAAATAATGTGGGGCCCCCATAATTGGGGGCTTAGACAATTGCCTATGTGGCCTATAAGTTGAGCCGGCACGGGAACTACATTCAGATGAATATTTACGGACTACTGGTATTTCAGTCTTCTGTCGATTGATGATAGTGAAAATCAATGTCAGATAGGTACAATTGTGTCTTTTGTCGGGGTCGATCGTGATACTAGTTGACGTTATGCTGAAAAGAATGTTCATGGTTGTGTAAAATATATAATTCCAATTATGCAAAGTAACATTGACAAGAATATTAGCTTACTTACATTTCTGCTTGGAAAATTTTTAGAAACTATTTCATGTGATTGTTTCCTTTTTTAATCCGTTCATAAAAGGATGATCTCTATCTGAATTTGAAAATAATTTAATCTATTTTTTTTCATTTACCCGAGAAGTTATATTTTTATAACTATATAAATGTTAGAATATTCAAAAACAAAAAATTCAAAAGTTCTGATTTCATTTTTAAACTTTGTTTTCAGTCAAATAGGTTCACAAATATTGAAATGACGGGAGTATTAAATTCCAATATGTTTGATGTACTATTTTCCATTAAAATGAGTTCTAATTCATGATTTGATTGGAATTTTTCAGCAAATATTGATGGTAAGTCTTAAAGCATTCCAAGGTCAGGTTATTTTCAAAAATATATTTACTGTAAGTCCTTTTGGAAAAGTTTATTTTCATCGGATAGAGGAAATATTTTTTGTTAAATATTTTGGGCGAAAATCGTTTTCAGTTTTCTTTGATATCTTTTTTTAATAATTCACTTTCAGTCAAACACAAGAAAAAGATTCAGCTTTTTCCATAGAAACTTTATTATGAAAAATGACTTCCGCCATATAAACACATCCTAATATTAATTTTAGTTGCACTAAGAGATGTATGTCTTGCACTATTTGCTTTAACGGTTATGCTGGTAGAGTTGAACATGTCTAAAAAAATTATTTCTTCATCGTTGAGATTTATAAAATGGGATATCCTCAGTCGAATGTCAAACTACTATTAATTATTATGTGTAAAAATTTACTATTAGTCTCGGGGTCTTGAGTCTTCTAAGTTTCAAATCAAGGTGCATGTACTTAACCTTTTATAGAAAGCCAGCCAGTTTCCACAAATTGAAAATACTAGAAGGCTTTTAGTTTTAGAATGATATACTTCCTTTTCTGTATTTATATATTACTTGGCTAATGATATAGTACTAATTTTCAAGCAATGATTCTAGTAGTCACCACCAATTACAAGTAGGCAATCTTCTTTTCTTTTTCTTATAAAGATTTTGTACGTTTTTTTCTCTATAAATTTTTGTAATATTTTTAAATAGAAATTAAGGCATAAAATATACTAATATTAATAACTTCTGGGGCCTCAAATTATATATAGGACATAAAGCAAAGATTTTATTAACCTCCCCTAAGTTGTTCCTGTCTCGGTCTTTGGCGACAAGTGACAAATATATGTGTGTTCTTTTTTGCCCTTTTGTTTTTTCAACCTGCTGATTTGAGGGAGTTAATTTGATGAATCTTTCAAAGTCAAGGTCTAGATATGTATCAACATTAAGATAGTGTGGATAAAAATGCCCCTTGAATTCTATTTCTTGTTAGTTATTTTTGGGATTCTATTTGATTGGAGACCAAGAAATGGCACAATTTATGGGGTCAACATTTTGGTCTAAGCCTCATCCTCTTCAATCAAAGGGGGGAACTTTGGGAGTTTGGACAAAATGAAGAAGAAATAATTGGAAAGTTTTACATTTCTAAATTGTTTGTTATTCAAGATTCCAAAACACATATTGTAATTAAGGGTGTTCGATAGTGAGTTAGTGACATTAAATCAGCTTTTGAAATAAACTCAAATTTGGAATTTAGATATGGTTCCACTTTCCTAATGAAAAAGATTTTTCAGAAAGTGCTATTGATGATCACTTTTCAGTCCCCAAAAAGTATATTAACAGAGAAACAGAGGGATTATAGATTGTTAACTTTTAGGAAAGGCAAAAATTGAACCACAAGTTTCGACACTTATCTTCTTTCTTTTGTGTGGGGTTTCTAGTTTTAGAAGCTTGAATGGTAAATGCTTTTGAGAAATATGGTGAAAGTTTGACTCAAAGTGAACAGTATCGCACCATATTAAGAATATATATCTTCTAACTGACTTAGCTAAGCAGATTAACTGTCTTTTCCGTAATCCGTGATGCACACAAGGATAAACGTATGGACTTCGATGACGATAAATACTCGAAAAATATGAGTTAGACACACTAAATCTCGAATTAACCGATGAATGTTGGTTATGGGTCATATAATACTTAGTTCAATAGGAATTGTTGGATGCGTTAATAGTTAATAAGAAAAAATTATTTATGTAAAAGGTGTAAAGAGACTTTTATGATATAAGGTCTGTTGAGAAAATCACACCATGTGCTTTTGGGCTGGCTTAGTTCAAACATTTCATTCAACTTGCAATTTCAGTATTTTATCTAACATAATTTCTCAATCGATCTCTGTTTAATGTACATTTATCCTTAAGAGTGGAAAAGAAGGAATATACAAGAATATGTTTATCAATCATCAATGTGTGAGCCACGAGCAGAAGATCTCATGTGGTTGTTCTAGGCTGGAAGGACATTTTTCCTTAGAATAGAATGGTTAAACACCATGTGAAAAGAATTATATTCTTTCTTTTTACAAACACTAAACGATAACTCAGGTGCTCCTTTCTAGTACCAAGACAAACTGCATGCAGTTCTAGCCTCCCATTGCACAATTTGAGAGACCTACTGCATAATTAAGAAATGTTAACAATAAGCTTGTCCGAAGTACAAATATGTAGGAAGATTAATTCCTTGATTAATATTCTTCCAAATATACAATATATATACAATCATCCAAAGCTTGAATTATAGAAGACTAATCTACCTTACCTAAAATATATGATACTAATTACAATCATAATAATTATAATATATTACATTATCAATTATAATAAATGAGAGGTAATTATGGGATAACCCCATAATTACTCTAACAGTCCTCCGCAGTCTTAGCTTGGAGGTTCTCGGATGTTGAGATTGTCCTTGAAATCATCAAAAAGTACGCACGGTAGACCTTTTGTATAAATGCCAGCTATCTGATAACGAGACGGTACATGAAGAACACAGACTTGACCACGGGCAACTTTTTCTCGGACAAATAAGAAATCCATTTCAATGTGTTTCGTGCGTTGATGCTAACCAAAATTGCCAGATAAGTAGATCGCCCTCACATTGTCACAATACACCACTGTTGCCCTTTCAATCGGACAATGCTCCAGTAGTAGATTACGGAGCCAACATGATTCAGCAACAACATTGGCCACCCCTCGATATTCTGCCTCTGAACTCCAAGTCAGGATCATTCTTGGCGTATGCGTCTAAGGTCCGGTAAGAAAATGAACCCCGAGTCTAGTCCACATCCTAAACAAAATCCTCCCAGAAGGAACAACGAACCAGCATCCTCATCGGGTATGCCTACATCAGTTGATACCCCTCCACTTCCTCCATCAACCCAAGTTGTGGAAGAATCTAGCCAATCTGAAGGCCCAGCCATAATGACCACGTCTTTTATTAGACAACAGATCGACTTAGACATCCACGATATTATGTACCAAGTTTCTAACCAATTGGCTGACATTGTGAAGCCGATGGTACATAATGAGGTTCAGCAAGCGAGGGAGATGGAAACCAATCCAATGCACCTAGGAGAATGTTCGGCTAGTTCCACCATCCTTTTGATGAGCGGTGTTGTTCAGCATAAGACCGTGACTCCTGGTGTTGTTCCTCAGCCGTATGTGCATCAGCTAGTGCCTACTCAGGTGCAGCCGGTAGCGCACCTAGGAACACAAGCCCAATCGCCTGGAAACCAGCATACTGCATGGTCGTCGCCGAACCTTGGAGGGCAAAATGTTCCACTTGACAAAGCGAGTCTGCAGTATGGGCAGATCAACATGGCTCGGAGACCAGTTCAGGCTCTAGGACACTTTGGATTGCCGTACGTTTTTACGAATGGACCTACGATGCAGGCGAATAATGTTGGCCAGCCGATAGCCCCTGGCTATGACTTAGCTAGGCTATATGGTGACGCTGTTTACAGTGGAATACCATTTCAGCAGTCATTGCTAGTACCCAGTCCATACCTTTAAAGAAGCATAAATTTTCTAAGAACGGCCGACGTCCGAGGAGAGCCGCCACAGAATATTGTTCCACCTTATCCTTAGGCTGCGTTAGCCATTCCAGATGCTCAAGTTGCAGGCTTTGGTGGCCATAGCCAACAACAATAATGGGGCATTACCCTACCTATTAGTAATGTGCAACAGACCACCTACAACCTTCAAAACCCTGTCTAATAAAGTACAAAATGAAGGCCGACAGTGCAAAATGCCTACCAGCCGAATCCAGTCGAGAATCGACAAGGGACGTCACAACTGATAAACTCATAAATTATTGCTAATACCATGTGGAGGTACTTCGGCATCATACTAAAACCTTTGGACATGCCTGTTTATAAGAAGCCTTACCCCGATTGGGTAGATCAGATAACACCTTTGTCGATGGGCTTCAAAACACTGGAGTTTGCCATCTTCTCTGGCGACGATGACAAATCCACTATCTAGCACATTGGTATATTTACTTCCCAATGTGGCGAGGCTAGCCAGAATGAGTATCACAAGTTGTAGTTATTCCCTCTCTCTCTAAAGGGAACAACCTTCGCATGGTACTCCTCTTTGGCCCCCTGATTCCGTACATAACTGGGGTGACATGGAGGGTTGCTTCAATGATAGGTTCTATTGGCCCCAACCTCAGGTTACCGTGACTGATCTAATGAATATAAAGCAGGAGGTCGATGAATCGGTTGCCGATTCTATTGAGAGATTCAGAAAGAAGGTTGGGAAATGCAGCGTACACTTCCCCGAGTCTGAGTGTGCCCACATGATAATCAACAACATGCACCCTCAGTTAAAGGAGAACTTGGTGGGACAATCCTGCTCTGACCTGAGTT
Source organism: Anisodus tanguticus (assembly GCA_034509755.1). Taxonomy (NCBI): domain Eukaryota; kingdom Viridiplantae; phylum Streptophyta; class Magnoliopsida; order Solanales; family Solanaceae; genus Anisodus; species Anisodus tanguticus. The sequence continues at coordinate 38,811,834 of CM067552.1, forward strand.
AGTTAGCCGAAAAGACTAGCCAAATAGAGCAGTACTACCAGAAGAAGGAGCGGAGAAGATCCAACCGAAATTGAAGCTCCCACTTGGTATCCATCAATGAAGCGGATGAGTCCAACTTAGAGTCAGCCAACTGCGCGGTAGACGCAGTGGTGGCTAAGATTGTTAGGGGTAAGGTTTACTCTTGTCCAGCCTTGAAAGCCGTAAAAGGCAAGGAGATGAGTTCATTCGATAACAGGGTCTGTTACTCGTTTGACATTATGAAGGTAGATCAGATATTTGATCATCTTCTCAAAGATAAGCGGATTCGGCTGCTTGATGGTCATAGGATTCCGCCTGCCGAGGAACTCAAAGATAAGAAGTACTACAAGTGGCATAATTCATACAGTCACTCTACTTTTAATTGTGTGGTCTTCAGAAAGGCGATCGAAAAGGGCATCATAGAGGGGAGGTTCAAGCTAGCCGACAACAGTATGGCTGAAATATCCATCGATACCGACCCCTTCCCCGTTGTACCAATACCTATGGTATCTTTTTCTAAGCCCGATGAGTCAAGGGATACCAAAGAGAGACAGCCGATGAAAAGGGTGTAGTTCCTAAAGAAACCTATCGAAGAGGACTAGGCCACAGGACCTCTATGTTCAACCAGTTAGGCAGCCTACATGACATTCGTGATAACAGGCAGCTAGCTAGGAGCAGTTTTTATGGCCGCCCTAAATACTCGAAGGACATTGAACAAAAACTTCAAGAACAAACCATGAGGTTCAGAAGGGTCCCTATCGGCGCCAGGCATAGGCCTGGAGGGCAAGTACGGATGCCAACCAACCGATAGCCAAGCATACCTCGAATAGATGAAGAACCACTCGCTAAAACCAAATAGAGGGTGGTCGAGTTTAACATAAACGAGGGTGTTTCATCCTTACGTATCACAATGAGAAATAAGGACCAGACGAGACCCCGGAGAATGATTAAACCAATGGCCAACACATAAGAGGGGAAATGGTCTGTCAATCATGCTCTTGGAAAGAAAGAGGCACCACCGAGAGTCGCATCCAAGACTCAGAAAAGAAGGATGCAACGTGCCAAGGCCTTACATAAGATGCAACAGACATTGTATCTAATTTTCAACACCAAGACAGCCAAAAATCACGACACTCATGAGTCTGCTGTAGCCGAGGATATCGAGCGGGCATTCAACTCAGTTGCTTCAGGGGCAATGTCACCTGAATGAGAGACATCGAGGCAACCAGAGCTAGATGGACAGCCTACTGACAACCCGATGGAGGAACCCCGATAAGAGAACGTGGCCTCGGATGGACCTCTAACTGAGGCAATCCCACAGATCGTGCATAGGATTCAGTCAGAGGATCCTCAGTCGATCATCATTTGTCTCAAGGAAATGGAAGATATGAGCTTCTGGTCAGCCGAATCGGATGAAAGAGGGGACTCCATCCTCGATTTATTTAGCCATGACCTGGTTGATAAGATTTGGGCAGACATTGAAATGGTCAGCCTAATCCCATGTGAGTTCTGGGCCAGCCGCTCCGCGCTGGATAACCTAGAAGGTGATGTTTGCGTAGAAGACGCAGAATGGGCAACAATAGTCGATACTCCGGCTAGGGACACTTTGAGCACCGTATTTGGTGCACCTACAGAATATATGGTTAAACACCTCAAACCCCTTTACGTCAAGGCTTACATTAACGATAAAATTATTAATCGGGTGTTTGTCGACAATGGGGTTGTGCTGAATGTGATACCGCTGCTTACCTTGAAGGATCTTAACAAAACAAAGGAGGATCTCATCCTAACTAACATGAAAATGGCTAGCTTTATGGGAGAAGCCTCTGAAGCATTAGGGATTCTAGTAGCAGAAATCACTGTAGGTCCTAAGGCGGCCAGGTCTGCCTTCTTTGTATTAGATGGCAAGCCGTCCTACACCATTCTGGTGGGCAGGGATTGGATTTACACCAGCCGACACCTTCCTTCTACCATGCATCAAAAGCTCATCTTTTGGGAATGAGACAAGATAGAAATCATCTCAGCGGATGATAACCCGTTCCGACCAGGGGTTCCGAACGTAGAGGTTGTCCTCTATTCACCATATGTGGCTCCTATCGCCGTCATAGAGCAGTATGAAGAAGAATCTTAGGAATCTTGTAATCTTACCTTGCGAGGGTTTGAAATAAAACAATTAGTCAAACCACGACTTATCTTGGAATATTTAAATGGTTGAAGAAACACAAATCATACGTGACCTGTGGCATCGGCTGACCGCCTTATGTTCTGAGGCAAGGATAGTCGAGGCATCGCGGATGGGGAACCACGACAATGAACCAACGCTTGCAGCCGATGAAATTAAGTTGCCGATGGAACTTGAATCACCCATAAGAAGGGTTATGCCTAGTTTTGAGTTTCAGGATCCTTTGGAAGATATCAACTTGGGAACTGAAGAAATCCCTCAGCTAATACATATTAGCGGTTTGCTGAAGGAAGAAGACAAACAAGGCATAACAGCCCTTCTACTATAGTATAAAGACTGTTTCGCATAGGATTATCATGAGATATCTTGGCTGGCACGTACTTTTATAGAACATAGATTTCCAATCAAGGAGGGTTTCAAACCCTAAAAATAGCCGCCCAAAAGGTATCACCCTCAGCTGATGCCTTAAATCAAAGCCGAGATTGAACGACTGCTGAAAGCTAGGTTTATCAGAATGGCTAAGTATGTGGAATAGTTGGCAAACGTCGTACCAGTCAAGAAGAAGAATGTCAAGATTAGGGTATGTATTGATTATAGGAACCTAAATCTAGCAACTCCTAAAGATGAGTACATCATGCCGATAGCCGACATGCTAGTCGACTCAGCAGCCGCTAATGGTGTATTGACCTTCATGGATGGATACTCTGGCTATAATCAGATATCGGTAGCCGAGGACGACATTCACAAAACTACCTTCAGATGTCCAGAAGCATTGGGCATTTACGAGTAGGTAGTTATGTTGTTTGGTCTGAAGAACGTTGGTGCCTTTTATCAAAAGGCAATGAACACCATTTTCCATGATTTGATCGGCAAGACTATGGAGGTTTACATCGATGATGTAGTAGTGAAGTCTAAGGACTTCAAGGATCATTTAGCCAATCTTGAACAAGTATTAAAAGGAATGAGGATTCATAATCTCAAAATGAATCCAGCCAAGTGCATGTTCGGAGTATCGGCTGGCAACTTCCTTGGCTTTTTAGTACACAAGAAATACATCGAGATAGATCGTAACATAGCCAAGGCAATAATGGGATCCGCACCACCCAAGACAAAGAAGGAGTTACAAAACTTATTGGGAAAGATCAATTTTTTAAGGAGGTTCATATCTAACTCGGCTGGCAAGATGAAGGCTTTCTCACATTTACTCATACTTAAAGAGTCAGAAGAGCTAGTATGGGGTCCGAAACAACAAGAGGCCTTTGATCAAATTAAAAAGGTCCTAGCTACTTCCCCCGTACTGGTGCCTCCCGTTCCAGGAAAGCCATTGAAATTGTATATTTCGGCTGTAGAATTATCTATCGGTCGTTTACTAGCACAGGAGGCCGATGATAGAACTGAAAGAGCGGTTTATTATCTTAGCCAAATGCTCAGCGATGATGAAACTAGATATACTCATTTGGAGAAGTTTTGTCTGTCTTTGTTCTATGCGTGCACAAAACTCGAATATTATCTAATGCCTCACGTTATATATGTTTTGTGCAAAGTTGATATTGTCCGGTACTTACTAAATAGACCTATCTTGCAAAGGCGTTAATGAAATGGGCCATCAAGCTTACCGTGTTTTCTCTCGAGTATAGGCCGCTCAGGGTCGTCAAAGGCCAAGAAGTAGCTGATTTCCTGGCAGAACACCTTTGTGTAGACATGGAGTATCCATGTGCCCCTCATACTGCATGTATAGACGGTGTGTCGTGGGTACTAACCTTTGACGAGTCTAGAACCTAGAAAGGAGTTGGAGCCGGAGTCACGATAACAAATTTGAGAGATAAAATGTGGAGGTTCTCCTATCGGCTAGATCCTGAATTGACAAACAACTAAGCCGAATACTATGCTTTCATCATGGGACTCAAACTCCTAGTTTCTATGAAGATGAGGTGCATCGAGATCCGAGGAGACTCTCAGCTGGTGATCAAACAACTGGCCGGGGCCGGAGTCACGATAACAAATTTGAGAGATAAAACGTGGAGGTTCTCCTATCGGCTAGATCCTGAATTGACAAACAACCAAGCCGAATACTATGCTCTCATCATGGGACTCAAACTCCTAGTTTCTATAAAGATGAGGTGCATCGAGATCCTAGGAGACTCTCAGCTGGTGATCAAACAACTGGCCGAGGAATATGACTGCAAAGACCCAAATTTGCTGGCCCGTCACAGGACGGCTAGCAGGTTGCTTAGTGGGTTCGCATTATCCACGTTAAGTTATGTTCCCAGAGGCATGAATGTTGAGGCTAACGACTTAGCACAAGAAGCTTCAGGTTTTAGAACGTCTCTACTCACCTTAGAGCACGATGAATTACTAGCCGAAGTGTTAGTCGTTGATCAAATTGACTCATGGAGGCAGTTACTAATTGACTACCTAAAAGATCCCTCCAGTTGCAAGGACCTCAAGGTTAAAAGAAGAGTCTTGAAATACGTGCTCATTGATGAGTGACCTCTATAAAAGGAGCGTGAATGAAGTAATACTCAAGTGCATTTCCAAAGTAGAGGCCTTGAGGGTCATAGGAGAGGTCCATGAAGGAGTATGTGGATCACACAGAGCGGGGCCAGTAATGAAGTGGCTGATCTACCGCCACGGCTATTATTGGCCTACTATCACAGCTGACTGATCCAATATGCAAAAAGATGCGGAGAATGTCAGAAACATGGACCAATCCAAAAAGTACCAGCCGAGTTGTTGCACCCAGTCATAAAACCTTGGCCCTTCAAAGGATGGGCTATGGATCTCATCGGAAAGATTCACCCACAATCGGCTAAAGGCCACAATTTCATTATCGTGGCTACCGATTACTTCACCAAATGGGTGGAAGTTCATCCGATGAAGAGGGTCCATCACACATATGTCATTCAGTTTATCTAACACCAGATCATATACAGATATGGTATTCCTGAGACGAGTAGCACCGATTAAGGTACGATGTTTACTAGTTCTAAGGTGGCAGCCTTTGCTGAAAAGTTCGATATCAAGATGATCACATCTTTGCCTTATTACGCACATGCGAATGGGAAAGCCGAGACAGCCAACAAATTTATTGTGAACACAATTAGTAAGAACGTGGAGGATAAACCAGGAATGTGGCATCTTACTCTGGATGAAGTCATTTGGGCGACCAGGAATTCTAAATCTACAGCTACCAGGACGACACCTTATCGGCTAACCTATGGCCAAGATGCAGTGTTATCGTTGGAAATTAATGTCAAATCCTTACGGGTGGCCAAGCAGAACTCTCTAAGTTTATAGGAGTATCAACATGCCATGTTAATGGAGTTAGACCAGCTAGATGAAGATCGACTGATGGCCCTATATAAAATCGAAGCCGATAAATGTAAAATGGCTAAAGCATACAACAAACATGTTAAGCCTAAGAGGTTTGCCGAAGGAGACTTAGTTTGGAAAACCATTTTGCCGACTGGGATGAAAGATCGTAAATTCGGCAAATGGTCACCAAATTGGGAAGGACCTTTCGTAGTAAGCCAACAGATCACCGACAACGCATATCGACTAAGAAACATGCATTATGAAGAAATGGACAGGAATATAAATGACAAGTATCTAAAAAAGTACTATCCTTCGATTTGGGGCATGCATGAATAAACGACAGCCACATATCGGCTGCCTAGTCGCCCAAAATAAGCTAATTCCCTCCGACGGGAGATGTATGGCTAAATGACAGCCACAGATCGGCTGCCCGATCACAAAATACAGAGAAAGCCATTTTTCACACGTCTGTGTCATAAGGCTGGTCGCACTGCTCAAGCAAAGAAATGCCATCCCAAGTGGTTAAAGATAATGGCCCATCAAATCTGCAGGATTTATTCTAAATTTGCTTAAGAATGCTGAGAGCAATGCTGCAGGTAAAGGGTGGGATATGGATTCCCACATCCAAGTAAACCAACCATAAAAACATAGGCGTCTCACATACCCGAGCCCGGCGTTACAACGGAAATCAAATTCCGACAGTGCGTCAGCATCAAAAGGACCCATGCGCCTCCATTCGACTTCTATGACCAACTTCACTCGGTCCAACCAACCTGAATAATGAGCGACCTTAGTCGGCCAAATATGAAAGTTAGCCGAATAGCGGCCGCCGGTGAACCAGTCAAAAGTAGAAAGAAAGTCATGGTTTATCGGGTTGAGGTAGTGAAACAAGAGAGAATCACCTTGTTCCGATCCACCGTACGAAGTCAAAACCAGTTTTTCATCAACGAAGGTCAAGGCAGGGGTCAGGTCACTATCGGCTAGAATGATTTTCCTGATCTTCGAGATAAAAAAGATGAAGCCATGGTTTTCGACTAAGAAAAGGGCCAAAGATTAGGCGAGAAACCTATGGGGGGGGATACATTTCCTTAAATAACCTTCAGAGGCACGTCTGAGATTAATTTATTATTTTCAAAAGCACAGCCTAAAATCATCAGAGCCAATTCGTGGTAATGGAGACGCCTCGGTTAAAGAGGAAACACATTTCAAGAAGTGATCATCATGGCATGCACTCGAGACGAGACGATTGAAGTGACATGCGCGGCTGTCAGATTGAAACGACAGCTACTTTCGGATACATCAACGCAACAGTCACACTCGAGTTAATGTAGGGGGCAATTGTTAACACTCAAAAGCAAATTCAGTGACTAGTCAAATTCAATGACAGCCGAACTGTTCCAGAGCCGAATTTACTCCTAGCCCTCGACTACAAGAACTTCATCGGCTACTAAGGCACCTTAGCCGAGTTGTTAGTTAGAGGTACGAATAGGACCCACTCAAATGCAGACGCCTCAATGAACAAGTCAAAAGGGTTTTCAGACCCCTAGATGCGGTAACGGCCAACAACATCTAAAAAAGGGCCATTATCCGAGCAAGAGAAGTAGAGGGCAAGAAAATCGGCACCACATCCCCCATAGTCGACCATTGAACTTAGTGGGTTACTTGATGGCTGACATGGGGGGGATCACGTTGTATATTTTTTTCTTTTTTTGTACTATAAATAGGATCATTCTTTGTATATACGAGAACACAATCAATCAATCAAACAACTCAATTTTTATCTATCTTTATTCTTTACTTTATTGTACTCAATTGCATTCATGTTTCTTACCTCTTAGTTTACTCATACCATCGTCCTAACGCTTTCTTGAGTAGTTGGAGAACCCATTGTTGGAAATTAGAGTTCCGTTTTCAGCCCAAATTGCTTAAGTTAAGGAATTAATTTGTCTCCCGATACGGTCAGCTGATAAAACGGCAAAGAACAGAATTCGGGGTGAGAACACCTACATCACAACCCGATTCTGTAACTTATCTCTACACTAAACAATCCCTAATTTAATTCTGAATATAAAGTTTTTATTACTTAATTATATAGTATAAACTATGAAGTGGAAGTATAATCATTAAAATATAACTATAATCACAAATAAAAAGTTCACTGAATTTTTTTATTTCTCACTCGTTATTTAGTATTTATTTTCGAATCCATCTAATTTGAATTCATTATGAAAAATCTCCTTTTGAGAAATAAAACTCTTTCTATAAAGATGATCCCATTTTTGAGATCGAAATTTCATGTTACAAACGAAGAGATACTTATTACCCCCACAACCTTTGGTGGTACTAAGGTTGTCTAACGAGACAGGAAGAAACATAACGATTTTAGGGGACCAGACGCAAACGTAACAGGATAGGGGGTACCAGGATGTTAGTGGGATGGGACAGGGGGGACGAAACACTAGGCGTGTCTGATCCCACAAAGCTAATTGGACTGAGGCCTTAGTAGTTTTTTAAAAATAATTGTATTTAATTTGAATAATTAAGTACTAAAAATTTATAAAAAGATGATAGTGTTTAGAACATATATTTAAAATAAAGGTCAAACTTAAATTGATGAAATTCCAAATTCAAAATATACAAATATATTTTTTTTCTAATTTAAATGGGACGGCATGGGACGAAATTATGAGAAGAGGGGGACTAGTATGGAAGTGGGACGTGATAAGGGGAATGAAACACTAGTCCCGTCCCATTACACAACCTTGGTTGGAGTTGTAGTTACTAAACCAAGGTAGAAAGTGAGAATAAGAGGGGTCAGACTCTGAACCTTTGTACACTCCCGTTAGCATGATACTTGACTTTCTAAACCCACTTGAGCCCTATGGGTTATTTACTAGGAGGAAAATCCATGATCCCCCAAGTATGATTGCTCTCAAGTGCATCAATTCCTTGTTTCATAGCATGAATCCATCTATTATCTTGAATAGCGTCAAATTAAAATTTTGGTTCTGTCATGGGAGAGAATTTGGAAAGATAAGCTTGATAAGAGGAACAAAGATGAGTATAATTAACAACCTGATTAATAGGATGTGTCGAAGGATTTTTGGAAGTAGTTTGAGTATGATGGTAGTCAGTTAACCAAATAGGAGGTTTGGTTGCTCTAGTGAGTTTTCTGGTGATAGGGGAAGCTGGAATAACATGTAGAGATGGAGGAGAAGTTGTTGACACTCAATTTTTGCCCTCGGAAAATTCAAATTAACTAGTCAAGCTCTTGAATCGCAAACAGAGCATAATAATTATTTAAAAATCAAAAATACTTTCTAAACTAGTTTTGGTGTTACTTTACCATTTTATTTGGCAAAATACCATAATATGTGTTATGTATATTTTACATATAATTTTAAGTATTAATCATGTCTATTTTATCAGTTAGAAAATCAATTCACACAAAAATAAGTATTTTAATTAAGTACATATTTTAACTGTCTATTTTAAAGTTATATTTTACTTTGTTGAATTTAATAAGCTTGATTAATTAATTGTCTATAGCTTTAATGCCTTATTTACAATTGAAATGAGGGAAGGCTATCTTTTAAACTCCATTTTAGCCTCTTTAAATTCTCAAAATCAGCCCCCATTCCGTCTCATCTTTTCGGACCTGACTGAACTCAATTTGTGTTCAATTCACAACCGAAAACTGCCCAGCCCAAATGCCCAAAATATTTTCCAGCCCAAAGTCACCCGACCCGACCCACTTACCTCATTAAATGTCCTCATTTTCCCTTTACTAGCAAAATACGAACCTTAATCGCCACCCTACCTTCTAGCTCATCTCCGCTAATTTTGGCAAAGTTTCAGACGCGTCTTCCCCTCCATCAATGGCAAAGAATTTAATGCTCGCTTGTCTTCTTTGAACGGTAACTGGCTTTTTCAATTTCTCTTTGATTTCATCTTTTATTTTATACAAGACTCGGATTTCGATTGAAACTAAATGAATTTCAAATTTCTACATAGTCCCACATCGATTTAAAATTCGAAAACCCTAGAATTTGGGTTCTATTTATAGAACCCCATTTCCCACTTCTCAACCACGAGTTTAGGACCTAGAAAGGGACTAACACGAATTAACTTGTATAATTGGACTTAGATCCTAAAAGCCCCGAGTTTCTTCAAAAAATGCCTCCCAGTTCTTGAAATTCCCAGAGTTAAATGTTTTTCGAGTTCGAGTCAGTTCATTCTCGTTGGTGAAAGTATGTGATCGATTCAACTCTCGTCGTCTCCGTCGTTGCATCTACAAAAGATCCTCGATGAGTAAATTGACTCCTCCTCCCTACATTATGTGTTGGGCAAAAGTCCCAACATAATATCATTATCGAAGTCAGTCTCATCCTAATATCTAGCACCAACCGCGAAGAGAAGGCCCAGCAATGGATAAAAATGGTAGAAGGCCCAATCATGGACAGAAATGGTTTAGATAATAGATTTTCCAGCATTTATTTTATACGGTAGTTGGTGGGCCGGTATACCCACCAATCCTTTACTTTATATTACTCTTGTTACGTATTTGCTTATTTGTAAAGCATTTAAGATATTATTGGAACCCCCGGAAATTAGAACTTAATAACATAGAGTTGTCTTTTATGCCTTTAAATAAACTTTCATTTTTTGAGATTGATCAATTCTCGGTTTTTCTAAAGTTAACACTTTGCTAATAAAAGAGAAGAGCTTGGTTTGAAATTTCCAAAGAAAAATGATCTTTGTTTCTCAAAATTGGCATAAGTTTAAAATCAAGTTTTGAATTAAAATGTTTTCGAAATTGGAAGTTGATTGCCTCTAAATAAAATTGGAAAATCCTTCATAACTATAGTTTGGGTTAAAGGGAACAAACTCCTATATGGTTGACTTCTTTTCATAAATAAAGATTTTATTTTACTAAGTTATATTCTAATTCTCTATTTTACATAAAAGAAACAAGTGTTTTACTATCTCTTTGGTAGAAAAGGAAAACAAAAGGAAATATTTTGCAAAAAGGAAGGAATTTTACAAGTTCCTCAACTCTTATCCCAAGTTGATATTCCCGTTGACATCAGTCTATCATGATACATTCGGTGGGATCAACACGAGTCAATCACTTTTACCCTAAAGAAACTTTTTTTGAGCGCAGGGACAAGAAAGCTACAAGGCAACAAGCCTCGAGTCGACGTCAAGTCCGTCAATCTTGACCAAAGGCGTTATTAGGCCCACCACGACCTCAACTCTATAAGCCAAATGGCTTTACCTCTAACTCCACCTTTAATTATATTCCTTTCACTTCATTGTGTCTACTAACACTTGCTCTTAAAAAATTGCAGGTGACGACACTATGTAAAGTGGAGACTATGAATCAAGACTATGAGGCACCAACTGGCTTTTCACACCCTAATACACATAAGCCAAAATGGCTTCATCTCTAACTCCTGCATTTTCTTATCCTTTGTCCTTGCCATAACAAAATTATAATTTTACTGACAATCACATTTGAATCTCGTAGGAATTGCACGTCAACCTCGAACATGAAGATGACGCTGAGCACGCTAAAGAATAGCACATCAAGGCTAAGTATCAAAGATCAATGACATCACTTGGCTAAACAAGATCATCACAAAGCGATCGGAACAGACATCAATTCTTCAATGACGACCAGAAATCTCAAACAAAAAGCTTATTCGATGGCACAAGCCGAACGACAGTATTTTTAACTTTATTCTCAATTCTAATAACTACTTTGCCATCGCCTTTGGCTACTCTAATGAATTTTCATTGAAGTTTTTGCAGAGTCAACTTCAAGTCAATGATGACTCCCTTCGACCCCAAATCGCGACAACTTGCTCAAAAGGAATGTGAAGCCCTCCCACGGAAGTAGGAAATCTACATCAAACTACAAAGTACGATCAAAGATCACCAAAATTGGCGGAAATCAAGGCCTACCTCTACAACGAGCAAACAAAGCTCTGGTGTTTTATATATGTCATTAATCTTTCTAAAAAGTTCTTTTTAATATTATTTTGACCAAAGTCATTGGTAAAGCGACCTTGTAGCTACTAATCATCTTCATTAAGTACAATTTAGTATGAATATCAGAGTGAAGTTTAGAAGAAACATCAAGATAATCACCATAAGATTGAATGACGTCAGGTTAACAACCTCTCCTAACACCCAAAGGAAATAAGTCAATCGAGCCAAAAGGGCTATAAAAGAACAAGAGCACCACAAGAGCGGCACAATCAAGACGAGAGGGATATATATGGATAAAGCTCCAAAAAGGCGGCACAATCAAGATGAGAGGGCTACAAAATGGACAAAGCACCACAAGGGCGGCACAATTGAGCCAAAAGAGTTACAAACAGATAAGGCAATTCAATGGCAGCATAGACAGAACCAAGATAATGGAAATCAGACCGAGAGGGTCGCAACCACCAGAAGGATAAAATGTCTATTTGACAAAGATGGTCAGCCAATAAAGAAATGAAAGGAACAACAATCGGATCGAGAGGGTAACAACCTATGCAAAGGACGAATAAGAAGCAATCCAGCCATGAGAGATGCGTAAAGAGTTAGAACGATGTAAATCCGGTAACAACCTTCGTTCCCGCATTCAAAGTGATGTAATTCTAGTCAAAAAAGCCGCAATATTCACTCCAAAAGTCAAAATGATATAATTCCGGTTAGAAACGCCGCAGTATTCTACGGCATGCGAGGAATCTACTCAACAAGCCATGCAAACGGAAGAAGCTGAGAGGGATACAAACGATGCCAAGAAGGTTATCCATAAAATCAAAGCGAGAGGTTATGATGACAGAACCATGCAGGAGTGGTAAAACATAAATGAACTTACCTTTACTTCAAATAGGGTCGTCAACCCTAAAATTGTGACAAACAAGGCCGTCCACCCTAAAATTGTGATAAAACAGGGTCGTCCGCCCTAAAGTTGTGACAAACATGGTTGTCCACCCTAAAACTGTGACATTTACCTTTATCTCTAATAGGGTCATCCACCCTAAAATTGTGACAAGTAGGGTCGTCCACCCTAAAACTGTGACACTTACCTTTATCTCTAACGGGGTCATCCGCCTTAAAATTGTGATAAACAGAGTCATCCACTCTAAAATTGTGACACTTACCTTTATCTCTAATTGTATTGTCCGTCCTAAAATTATGACAAATATGGTCATCCACCAAAACACTATGACACTTACCTTTATTTTTCAAACTGGGTCGTTCACCCTTAAAATGTGACACGTACCTTTATTTTAAAATAGGTTGTTCGCCCTCTAAGCGGACACACATTAGGCTGACCACATCGAAGTGGAACACTACATATTTCTAAAGTGGATTGTCCTGGGACAAGACATTTTTCTCAAAGATTTTAGATGACGTCATGAAGACGTCACTACCAATTATGTTATAGTGCATTTTCTACAAATGATGATTTTGTAGTGTAAACGACTCATGGTCCGAACTACGTTCGACCTGATTCCTGCTATGATAGGATACGTAGACGCTCTTTGAGCTCGGTCGCATCAGTAGAAAAACCAAAAAAAACTTTAGGAAGCACAAAGGCCGAATTTTTTAGAAGATCTCAAAAATTCCCGAAGATGGAATTGGTAAAGGATGGTTGCCGTCAAAAAAGCTTCAACTAGGGTAGAATTTTTGAGAGAGTCAAAAATTCCTTTCGAGAAAGAATCGAAAAGCATCAACCGACAAGAAGTCTCGCAACAGGGCAAAATTTTTTAGAAGATCTCAAAAATTCCTTCACAAGACTCGGCACGAGAGGTCTCTAACACAATTTCAACTTGGGAAGAAATTTTTAGAGGGTCTCAAAAAATCCAATTCAGACTTGTAATGAATATGCCGCCAAATCAACATGATGTTATCAAAGGCATCAACCAGATGAAGATCGTTGCATCAAACGATTTCATATCCAACTTTATCTGCCATACTTTACTAAATTCTGTACATGGATTTTATAGGTAAAACCGTCAAGCATCAAGTCTATCAATCAAACTGAAGAGACGTTCGATATGCCAAACGAAATGGAAATCAAGTCTACAACGACCTGAAATATCAAATAAGCCAAACGGATACACTTTGAACTCTCTTCTCTGTTATTATAATTACTCTTATCGTTCATCTTGCTTACTTTAATGACTTTGCTTTAAAATCTTACAAAAGTCAACATCAAGTTGTCAATGATTTTTTCTTGACCACTAGTTGGAGCAATTTGTTAAAGAGGAATTACAAACTTCTCGAGCAAAAGCAAAGATCAGCTGAGTGTGGTCAAAGATTATCAAAAACGACGGAAAGTGCAGCATGCCACTATGACGAGCAAAGGATGCTCAGTGGTTTTTGCATACGCTATTAACTTTTCTACAATTGTTTTCTTAAAATTGTTTTAACTATGATTGCTAGCAATGAGGCGACGTATCTACTAATCATTAGCTTTAAGCACATGTGGCACGACCATCAGAACGGACTTTGACAATATGATTCAGAAAGACATCAAGATGATCACCATATGCTCGAAGGCAAAGACGAAGGCTTTAAGGAAAGCATTTGGCCACCCACATCGATGAGGAGGCATAAACCATGTCAAACATATGGTTATCGGTATCTCAATCTATTTTCACCCAAAAGTGGGATGTTATTTACTTGTTTGCCCAGATGTGGTATTTTATTACCTGTTTGCCCTAAAGATTTATTACTTAATGAGATTCTTATGAGATGCTACTCACTAAAGTGAAATACTACCCGATAAAACAGAATGTTAGTCACTGAGGTGAAATGCTAATCGCTAAAGTGAAATGCTACCCGATAAATGGAATACTAGTCACTATATCGAGACGCTACCTAAACGAAATGGAACGCTAATCACTGAGGTGAAACGCTAACCAACAAAATGGGATTCTACTCACCAAAGTGGAATGGTACCCAATGATAATGAAACAATTATTTGAATTATTTTGTTGACCATCTCTTAAACCTTGCAACTACTACGTTGCATGTTTATATTGATGAGTATATTTTAGATTTTACAGTAGCTTAAAGCCACAAGGGATAGCAAAGGTCAAAGTGACATAAATCCAGTCGAGAGGCTGCAATTTTTGCTGAAAAGAAGTCCGAGTGGTGTATATTTGGCCGAGAGGTTGCAGTGTCCGCTCAACAGAGTCGAGCGACATAAATCTGATCGAGAGGTTGTAGTGCTTACTAAAAAGAAGTCTAAATAGCGTAAATCCGGTTGAGAGGTTGCAGTGTTCGGTCAACAGAGTCAAGCGACATAAATCAGTTCGAGAGGCCGCAGTATTCGCTGAAAAGAAGTCCATAAAATGTAAATCCGGTCGAGAGGCTACAGTGTTCGTTGAAAAGATCAAGATAACCCATAAGAATGATGAGAAGGTCATTCATCCATAAACAAAAGTCAAATAATGTCGAGAAGACACCAATTCAAAATCAATCAAACATGTCGAATCCCATCAAATGGAAACATGTTAGCTACCGAATGAGGGAAGCAAGCAAACTGGATCCAGATGCATGCGGAACAAACATGGAACTTTTGCTTAGCAGCGAACCGGGGCATATTGCAGAAGAGAGGAACAGACTCTTCGGATGAGAGTTGAAGATCACTCTTTCACCACCATCAAACTACACCCCTATAGAAGGTATGTAGGTGTTCCATCCGTGTCAAAACTATTGTGTCGAGAAGACAAGGGTCACTGTCTTTGAGTTTCACATCCAGTGTAATCTCTAAACCCACACTGGGGCACCACCAATCTTCATGTCAAATTCAGGTGACAACATATTCAAGGTACATGAAATTATGTCCATGTAAGTTCTTATTTATGGGTGTGAAGCGCGCCACATTCATAGGTAAGAAATTTCAAGCCTCCTATCCGTACTAAAAAATGTAATGTCATCTATCTCAAACCAAATGTTACTTCCATATAAGAAACACACCTTTTTACCGATCGAGTCGGACTACATACGACCTGATTCCCAAAATTGGGGATATGTATGCAAACTCAATACCAGGGCTCTGTCGTAATCCTAACTCCCTCCAATTATGTCCCAAGTTCCCTAGTCTCTCATAAATTCGATATTGGGACAGTTTCTTAAAGTTTTCAAAGTTGAGTCGAACTACAAGTGGTTTGAATTCTCATATAGCCTGAGATATGTAGAAAATCCAGAAGCCAGGGTCCGGCCATAATTTTCAAAAACCATGTGCATTTCTCACTGTAAGAGATAAGTTGTTTTGGTTGGTAAAAAATAGGGTTTGTAAAATTTTGTTGCCCATGGAGTCGTCCCTGAACAACGAAGGGGAAGCTGTTGACACCCAATTTTTGCTGTCCAAAAATTCAAATTAACTTATCAAGTTTCTTGAATCGCAAACATAGAAAAATAATTATTTAAAAATCAAAAAATACTTTCTAAACTAGTTTCAGCGTTACTTTACCATTTTATTTGGAAAAATACCATAATATGTATTATGTATATTTTACGTATAAGTTTAATTATTAATCATGTCTATTTGATCAGTTAGAAAATCAATTCACACAAAAATAAGTATTTTAATTAAGTACGTATTTTAATTGTCGATTTTAAATTCATATTTTACTTTGTTGAATTTAATAAGCTTGATTAATTATTTGAGCTATTAATTCATCTCTATTTCATCTTAATTTGGTTTATTTTCAAAAGAGTGATTTTAATTGAAAGGCATTGGTTTCAAATCGATTTAAATTGGTCATAGCTTTAATGATTTTCTTACAATTGAAATGAGGGAAGGATATCTTTTAAACTCGATTTTAGTCTTTATAAATTTTCAAAATCAACCCCCATTCCATCTCATCTTTTCAGACCCGACTGAACTAAATTTGTGTCCAATTCACAACCCAAAATCGTCCAGCCCAAACGTCTAAAAAATCGTCCAGCCCAAAGTCATCCGCCCCGGCCCACTTACCTCATTAAACGCCTTACACCCCAAATCCCCTCATTTTCCATTTACTAGCAAAACACGAACCCTAATCGCCACCCCTACCTCCGCCAATTTTGGCAGAGTTTCAGACGTGTCTTCCCATTCCCAGTTGTTGTTCCTCCATCAATGACAAATAATTTAATGCTCGTTTGTCTTCTTCCAACGGTAACTATATTTTCCAATTTCTCTTTGATTTCATCTTTTTTTTCTACAAGACTCAGATTTCAGTTGAAACTAAACGAATTTCAAATTTCTACATTGTCCCACATCGATTTTCAATTTGAAAACCCTAGCATTTGGGTTCTATAAATAAAACCCATTTCTCACTTCTCAACCACGGATTTTAGGACCTAGAAAGGGGCTAACACGAATTAACTTGGCTAATTGAAATTAGGTCCTAAAAGCCCTGAGTTTCTTCAAAAAATGCCTCCTAGTTCTTGAAACTCCCAGATTTTAAAAAAATTCGAGTTTGAGTCAGTTCACTCTCGTTGGTGAAAGAAGGTGATTGATTCAACTCTCGCCGCCCCCATTGCTGCATCGACAAAAGTCCTCGACGAGTAAATTGACTCCTCTTCCCCACATTATTTGGCCCAACATAATATCATTATCTAGTCAGCCTCATCCTAATATCTAGCAGCAACCGCGGAGAAAAGGCCCAGTCGTGGGTAAAAATGGTGAAGGCCTAACCATAGACAAAAATGATTTAGACAATAGATTTTACCACATTTCTTTTATACAATAGTTGGTGGGCTAGTATACCCACCAACCCGTTGCTTTATATTAGTATTGTTACGTATTTTTTTATTTGTAAAACATTTAAGATATTATTGGAACACTCTTAAATTAGAACTTAATTACATAGAGTTACTTTTTATGCCATTAAATAATCTTTCATTTTTGTGATTGATCAATTCTCAGTTTTACTTTTCTAATAAAAGAGAATAGCTTGGTTTGAAGTTTCCAAAGAAAAATTATCTTTCTCTCTCAAAATTGGCATTAGTTTAAAATCAAGTTTTGAATTAAAGTGTTTTCGAAATCGGAAGTTGATTGCTTCTAAATATGTAACACTTCATAAATTCAGGTTACGTGTAAATGTGTTAAATGGGTATTAATACGATATTTTAGGTAAGTTAAGTCCCAACAAGATGAGTTTGGGTGGAAATAATAGAGTTAAGATCAAGGTGAATAGTTAACTGCACAAGATTCGATAGAATCGATTAAGTTTACGATATGTCTGACTTCCAGCCTATTTACGTGTAACACCTTTCATAATTAGAGAAACCTTAAAGAGTTAAAGTTGTAGCCCTTTGAAATGACTTTCCAACGATATAACGTAGATCGCAAATGGAGTTGTGAGTAAAATGTTATGACTGATTTACTGAAAGGATGCAAAGTAGTCCGATGGACCGATATACCTCGCAGATGGCATATGCGACACATTTCTGGATGCATTTTGACCCAAAATTTTCATGTATTCTATTTGGATATGCGATGTGATATGCGACGCAAACCCTAGAGCGGACCAGACACATTTATAAAAAACCCTCAGAACGTGATTTTTTCTTAAGTCTTTCATCCCACTTCGTTTTGGATAACTGTTTGAGAGAAAACAATCCTAAAGCTTCACCAAAATACCTAAGGTAAGTTCTTTATCAATCCTCATCATTATTACATCAATCTAACATCAAATTAATCTTAGTTCATCTCTCTAAATCATAACTTTTTAAAAACCGAAGAAAGAGAAATTGAAGGAGACTTTGGGAAATCTCTTAAAGGTATGTTCTTTGATATTTACTAAGGTTATTGAGGGAATTTAGACTAGTGTAGAATATTGGAAATAATGAGAACCCATGGGATGATTCGCGGGAATTCAAGAACACATTCCTTTAGACATGCAAACTCTATTTTTTCGCTAATGGGGGGTAAGATGGGTGGAATTAGATTAAATTTCTAATATTTATAATCCTTATCAGTTGTAGAGTGGTTATTGAACGTGGACGAATATGTTTTCAAACTTTTAGCGGGAATCAAGGTATGTCTCTTTTTTAACATACTTTTTCTACCTTTAAAATGGTTTCTTAGGAAGGTTTCATGTGCGTAAGGGACAAGCCATCATGGAACCTTAGGTGTATATATATATATGTGTGTGTGTGTGTGATTTTTACTATCAAATGACTTTTAAAACTGAATTATAAAGCTTTGGACTTTGAACATGATTAACCCCTATAAGGGATGTTTTAAACTTGATTTCAAAAGCTTGGTTATTTTATGTGTTTTGCCCTATGAACGGGCTTTGTTGAAGTTGGACTTATCTAATGACTTGAATATGGTTTCTAAACCTATTAATGAATTGATGTACCCTTAATAATGGGATGATGAACATAATTCATAATGAACTAATTGACTTTCATGCCATGATCGAGATTCAGCTTCTATGCTATGATTGTGATTCGGCTATTATGCCATGATTTCTATGGTCTGTGTTTAGCCTAGCTACTCGGTAGGAAGGGTATTCACTATGGATCCTAGTGGGGTTAGTCTAGCCATTCGGGAGAAAGAGTGGTCATCGAGAGACAATAACCCCGGTGTGGTTTTATTAGCTATTCGGGAGGAAGAATAGCCATCGATGGACTATAGGCCCGGTGAGGTTTGCCTAGCTATTCGAGAGGAAGGATAGTCATCGAGGAACAATAACACCGATGTGGTTTTGCCTAGTTATTCGGGAGGAAGAATAACCATCGAGGGTCACAGCCCCGATGTGGTGCTTCTATGCGGTTTTAGGAATCCTTAATGGCAATCCCTTTGTTTCATTGATTTAGTCTGTATTGGAATGATTGGGATTTTTCGTGCGTCAATTGATGTAGATCTTGAGTTCATAAATGGAAGACTTAATCTTGATAAATGGTATAATGGATTGAAAGTGATTTAACTCTCTCTTAATGGATTCTACTATTGGTTTCTCTAAATTTGGTGAACTGTTTTATCTATGGATTTCAAACTGCATTACTTACATTAGTTTACTGTTTATTATTAAATTATTTTGCTATTAACTATTGTCCCGGAGACACTCACTGAGTACATGTACTCATGCATACCATTATTATTTTTTATGGTGTGTCAAGTAATGAAGAAGAGCAGGTTCGTGATAAGCCTACGACTTAGGAGAACTTGTTGATTTCGAGACTATTCGGTGAGGCCACATGATTGTTCGTGGGGGCACCATCCTATCCTTATTTTATTAGTATTATTTCTTAGGTTGTGTTAGGTAGATTTTAGTACTGTTTTAGAGTGTGTTTTACGGAGTCTTTTGTTTGTATTTTAGTTGTTTTGTGCAGTATTATGCATGTGTTGTGCGTTTTCAGGTCTTAAGCGATTCAGAAAGGAATAAGGCGAATCCAAAGGAAATAGTCGGTTTTTGAGGATAAAAACGTATATCTGGTCACAAGAGATAAGTCAAAGAAGCCATGGGAAGCTCGAAAAGCAATTTAAACGAATTCCGGATGAAGAAGGCTGAAGAGTCGCGGCGCAACAAGCAGAAGAGTCGCGGTGCGACAGAGCCGCGATGCCCAACTGTCACGACCCGACCCGGCGAGCCGCGACTAACCGCCTTAATGACGTCATTATACCAACCTGTCACACATGATCCAACTAACCCTTAATGAGTCTGAAATCCGGCAGCATAACGTCGCAATAACAACATATGCCAGAGTGGGCAAGCCGACAAGGCTGCCTTTACCCCCGAATGCACCTGTCTCCTGAGGAGTCACAACTAGCCAACACAATATAACAGACAAACCGACAAGGCTGCCAATAGATACTAACGTATATACATGGAAATACCCCAACACAGAATACAATAACATGAGTGACCAAAACAGAGTCATAACCCTTACATAAGTACAACCCACCACTGTCTACAGACCTCTATAAGAAGTATAACGACATATGACGGGACAGGGCCCCTTCGTGCCCCTAAATACAAACAGAAGTCTAAAAGAGGTTCGGTACCAAAATGAGAAAGCCCTGGATCAAAGGAGCTTTCCAACCTGCTGAGTAGGAACCTAGGCCCGAGGTTCACCTGGCGAAAACATGTACTGCGGGCATGAAACGCAGCCCCCCCCCAAGGAAAGGGGGGGGGTCGACGAAATAATGTACCGAGTATGTAAAACATGAAGCCGTAAAAGAGATCATAATTAGCCAACAGAAACAGAAGATCAGTATAAAAATCAGGATCCAAATCCAACTGTGCCATAAACCATAAAAGTCAGTTGTGCCTTATAAAAATGAGAGTCAAGGCAAGAAAACATGAATGTCTGTCCATATACATATATATACCTGTGACGTAACCCGACCCACTAATGCGGGACTCGGTGGAATCATATCATAACCCGGCCCATGCTGGGACTCGGTACAGTCATATCTCATCTATGAATCCATCCTACGTAACCCGGCCCTCTAGTGAGGGTCTCGGTGAACAATGCAAGGCTGTGCACGAGTCGTAACCCAGCCCGGGACTCGGTGAGGTGATGTAGTAACACTTAGCACGAGTAGATATCATGAATAACCATATGTAAGTAAAAATCATCATTTGACCCTCAATCAAATCTTTGTAATACAGTCATAATAACTCTTTGCTGAAAAACCATAGGCACCTCTCATAATAATCCTCATTAGGAATTAAACTGTATAAGAATTAAGTACGTCCGCCGTAGTTTCATTAAATCATGCCAAAAAGAAAGAAGTAAGAGTTTCACATACCTCTTAGACGAACTAATCGACTCAATATTAGAGTATGCCTCGTTTTAGAACTTCAACCTTGTCGTCGAATTTATCTAAGTTCTGTGGGTCCTCGTAAGCTCTATGAATGATTATCTACATCATACGGACGAATTCCATCACAATCGAATCAACACATTAAAAACAGATACTTAGGGACATTCTAACGAACATCTCGAACGCGTAGAACCTATATTCCTTTTAATCGAAATCTATGTAAGTAGTGAAACATCCAACTCTCTTAATCCTCCTTCTTATACTACTAAAATCTCCAAAACAGTACCACAATTTCACATGTAATCCCAGTAACTCCCAATTACAGCAGTCCTAACGATACCCAACCCAAATTCGCATTTTCGACAATCGTCTTTAGAACTAATAGCAAGAATCAAGTCTAGAACTTGTACAAAGTTAGAGAATAAAGAAGATTACCTCTCTTAAACGCAGTGACGAGTGTCGTCGAACCTGTCATCCCAACAGCTTCCGACAAAACTGAAACAGAATCCCTAAAATCGATTCGCCCCGGAATCCTTTCGCATTCAAGGTTTCTTGTTTAGCTTCTGAGATTCTAAGCTCGTTCTTGGCTTCGATTCTACTGGAATCAAAGCCTAGAACACCTTGAGTTTCTCCTTCGCTTGGTTATATATGAAAGCTCCCGGAAATCCCCAATTTTGGTCGAAAAATTCAGAAAACCCATCAACTGAGCTTACTCCTGTTGCTAGAGATGAATTTGGTGGAGGAATTTGGTAGAGATGAAGAGAGCACATTGAAGAATCGATGGTTGAAGAGATGGATTTGAAGAAATGGAAAAAAAAATGGAGAAGGAGGGCTTACGGTTGCTGTCGATCGATCGGTTTGGGGGCTTTGCCACCCCAAATCGTTTTAAACACAGACACGATAAAATCCCACTATATATTGTCCCCCTCCCTAATTAATTAATTATACACACAATTAAATTTCCGGTCTCCAATTATTTAAGTCTCTACGATTACTAAAATTCTCTTATGTCAATATCATAATTCCCGTAATAAAAATACCCGTCTATACTCTCTTCGGGGACACACAATTATTATTCAACTCCGTCGTCACTCTTACTAAATCCCAAAATTATTTCGGGATCACGCCCTTTTATATACTAATCCTCTTATTAATATACACAAGTACAACGAAAATTTTCCCGGGTCCGGGTCTACTCACCTACGTTACGAGTTCAACCACTACCCAAAAATACGGGGCGTTACATCCTCCCCCCCTTAGAAACAGTCGTCCTCGAATGTCGGTACGACAATTCTAACCTTTGACACCATACAAAAAGAATACACCAATTGTTATTCCAATTCATCAAAAACAAGGGGTACGACATTCAGGGATTAATTCAGACTATCTTTTAAACTGTGAGGCGGTACATATCAATTTATAACTACTTCTAAAGAAATAGACTCAAATTTTATATGTGAACCAAAATAAACATATGGTGACTACATTCTTTAAATTCAAACAATAGGTAAAGGAGGTAGAAGGTCCTAATATCTAATTTTAGAGTTCTATATGCAACATCGTTATTTATAATAGCTCACACATCAATACAATTAGCCATGTAACTGTTTTTATACTATTGCAGTTGATTCTTTTATTGCACTGGTTTTGGGCTAGAGTGCAGCAACACAACTGCTGATTTTTCACTCTGCCTCTGCCCAGAATTACAGCCTATAGCTGCCTCAAAATAAAGGCAACAACATGTGTCTGTGCAGGGCACAATTTCACCAAAATACAGCAGTGATTACAGTAGCAAATAACAGCAAAATAGCAGTCAACTGGTAGCCAAAACAGCAACTAAATAACAGCAGAAAATGAGCTCAAATAACAGTCCAAACACCAGCCAGAACAGCAGCTAATAACAGCAGGAAAATGAGCTCAAATAACAGTCCAAACACTAGCCAGAACAGCAGCTAATAACAGCAGAAAATGAGCTCAAATAACAGTCCAAACACCGGCCAGAATAGCAGCTAATAACAACAGAAAATGAGCTCAAATAACAGTCCAAACACCAGCCAGAACAGCAGCTAATAACAGCAGAAAAATGAGCTCAAATAACAGTCCAAACATCAGCCAGAACAGCAGCTAATAACAGTAGAAAAATGAGCTCAAATAACAGTCCAAACAGCAGTCAAAATAGCAGTTAAATACAGTAGAAACTGACCTCAAATAACAGCCAAAATATCAGCCACAACAACAGCTAAATACATCAGAAACTGAGCTCAAATAACAGCCAAAATATCAGCCACAACAGTAGCTAAATACAGCAGAAACTGAACTCAAATAACAACCAAAATATCAGCCACAACAGCAGCTAATTACAACAGAAACTGAGCTCAAATAACAGTCAAAATATCAGCCACAACAGCAGCTAATTACAGCAGAAACTGAGCTTAAATAACAGTCAAAATAACAGCTAAAACAGCAGTTAAATACAGCAGAAAATGAGCTCAAATAACAGCCAAAATATCAGCCACAACAACAGCTAATTACAGCAGCAACAAGACCAGTCTAAACATGCTAGACATTTCATATGCAAGCTGGTCCTTAGGCAACATAAAAACAAGTAACTAAATGCAATCTACTCTGGTTAGGTATGCAGAAATGGGGCTTGACCATGCTGAGCCTCTATTTCAAGCATAAACAGTCTGCACCTTAATTAGTACGGATTCATTTACCAAATTCAGGTCTAGATTGGTTGTGCCACTCACCTATGGACATGGTTATGTAAAGCCTAACATCAGAAAAAAATAAGCAACTTGAAATGCCAATACTAAATCAAACAACCCTTTATACCATAGTTAATAGACATCAAATACTTGCCGGATTAATCTTGCTTCAAAATCTACAGCTAACCTGTGATCACACCATATCCAGGGGCCAAACAAATACCTTAAAAGGCTGCATACCAACATTTCACATAAGCATAATTACAGGGTCCAGGGGAACTTTCTGAATCATCTCTTCAAGACTAGCATGCGGAAATTATCCTAAGCCTATCATTTTAACTTGTTGGGAACATATGTCAACTAGCATAGTGGTCCTAAGCTTTTATTCCTAACTTACACATGCACTTAAACTAGGTGGATTCGTTTACACATTGGCAATGATCACATGGATACATGAATGGGTGCAGAAGTACTCTTTTCTAGGTATTCATAACATAACTTTAAAGTTCAGCCCACATAAAGTTCAAGTTACAAGAACATAGATACAACAAGTACATACCTAAGAAAACAACTTAGGAATTAAACTTCCCTTTGCACATACCACAACCTCTTGGGTTAGTGTTAAGCTCATAAGGTCCAGCAATAAACTAAAATAAGCCCTTTGGTTTAAAAACAAAATTCCAGTTTATATCACAGTATGCATCCATAGAAGTAACAAGATATTAATAGCACAGACAGGACATCACGTAGTCATAATTGAAGCTAAACATGTCATTGGAGACCACATGTAGGCTACATCATTTCAAATTATTGGATACCACATGGAAAAACCAAAAACAGTAAGCCGACATATTCTCTAAGCTTATACTCAACCAGGGTTACTATTGTAATTATATGAAAAATGTAATAGAAGTCACACCGGTCTTTTTACTATAACCAATAAGTTATAGATTACTCCTAACTTTAGGTTAGATTTCTATCAAGTCGGAATTGTCTCAAACAATACTAATCACTCCAAAATCAATCCAAACAAGGTTATTAGCGCTTAACTTATGCATACAATAGTTTAAAAGTCATTTCATGATTCAACTAAAATTACACCGGACTATACAACAACCTTATCAATCAACATGCAAAATCCACATATTCCTTTTGATTAATCCAAACATATAACCATTTATTTAGGCATGCTTAGTCACATCTTCTAACATACCCCCAAATCAGTAAAGCAAGCTCGGAATTTAGATAATATTCATAATTCACAATCATCACATAGGCTATCCTTTATCAATTCCCATCATAATTAACATCACATAACCTCAACCATATCAACACACTTAACTCATTCTCTTCTAGTTTTAAATTATCATATCAGACGATATAAGACAAGTTTTATTAAATATGACAACTAATCTTGTTCTTAATTAGTGGCGCTTGTTTTAGGTAGATGATATGACCAAACGACTTACAGATAGCCACACGAGTTTCCAAAATAATATATTGGTCATCACATTAATTTAAATAACCCATTCATGCTAACCCAACTTCAATCCAACTTGCCAATCCATGTCATGCTAACCTCATCGCTACTCACTTAATAACTTAACCAAATCGACAGAGGCAAGGGAATGCACCTAGTTGAGGAACTACTCAGATATTCATTTTTCATTCATCTCTTTTTTTTCCAACATGTGATTTAGATACCTATCAAAACTCAAATGATCTTATATTATCTACCAAATTTACATGAAAGGAGAAGGGGTAGACATACTGCAGTAGCGGACATGGGAATAGGTGGACTTAACAGTTTGATTTAATCAACACATAGATACAAAACATGGGCATATACAATCAAACCAAACCTGGATGCGAGTTATGCACATAAGGAAGGGACAAGGTTATTTTAAATAGTTATGTCCAGATGGGTATCAGACCACCTAAGACTATTGGGACATGCCAAGGATAGGTATGACCCTTTAACCAGCAAAACATACACCAAATAGGCTCCTAAGCTATCCCTCAGATCACGACAGCACTTAAACAAGACACACATCCATTTCAAAGTCATTAGGTGATCCTATCCTAACTATAACAACATTCTTATGCTAAATCTTAGTTCCCTTATTATAGGCAGATAAATAAATAAATAAAAACATTCAGCCCTTCAATCATTTAAACGGGTCATACAAGGTCAAATAACCCTTAAACCTAACAAGACAACCACTTAACACACAAATAATCGTCACACAATACTCTAATAGTGTTTTCATCAACTGAATATGCTAGACATTAATAGAGTAGTCACAAGTAGCACAATATTCACATATATTTCATAATGCTTGGCATAATATACTCAAGGTTTAATAGTTAACTAAATAAGTAAACCGTTTATTGCAGCAGCGACTCATTCCTGGAAGTATGTAAATACTCACTTTTCCACCCCCCTTAAGAAACTATTGACAACATGTTTAGCATACGAGTCTATTCCCTATCTAAGAGATAAAACGCAGGCTTGGGTTATTAGAACATTTTGCATTCTACATTATGATACGCAAAGACAATTACGGGGGAAATTTTAATCAAACATAAAAGATATCTAGACAAGTCTAATTAACTGTTTAGGGGTAGTCCCCATTTGAGCAAAATTGGCGAAGATAGGTCCTAACACAAGTGATTTATACTCAACCCACATACTGTACAGGGACATTAACAGACCACCCTAAGAAGTATGACCAAGACAGAATGCATTTATACATAACATAGATAGCATAACTCATAAGAAAAGCTGGAACACATCAACTTAAACATGGTAACATTACAACATGTAGAGGACCATCTACTCCTAAGCCCCATCCACAAGTAGGACAACCCGTTAACGACTATCAACTACCTACTGAACTAATTTCAAGGACTTATCCAGACAACTTGCTCCAGAGACAACAAACCGTATATGTACAACAGTAGCGACTCCAGTTTTTGGCATATCTCATATTCCTTTTCATATAACATAAGCATATCAAGGAGTCATCACAACTAATAGACTTCACACATGCCATGTACTATAACCCATATCAAACATAAAATATTTTACTCAAGAAGGCCTTGTATATCTAAGGTCTCAACGATTATCTAATATTCTAAGAGTCTCAAATATTCCATGTCCCAAGCTTACATTATTTCTTCCCGTATACGAGTAAGATAGGTTCTCATAACCTCGAATTTGTATTGCCCTTCTAGCGGCTGTCGCTTTCTTTGGAGGCATAGCTGTAACACATTAATATGTCAGAGAGGGAATAACCTAATAACATAGCTCTATCGCACGATATTAGAGTAAGAAGAATAGAAACCAATCCTAAATGTCCGGCAGCCTCCTGCGTATAAGTATGGTGCACAACATACTCATACGCAAGACTCTACTAGACACGGTCTGTAGACATTTCGAGGACTAACTGCTCTGATACCACTTTTGTCACGACCCGACCCGACCCGACGGGCCGCGACTAACCGCCTTAATGACGTCATTATACCAACTTGTCACACATGATCCAACTAACTCTTAATGAGTCTGAAATCCGGCAGCATAACGTCGCAATAACAACATATGCCAGGGTAGGCAAGCCGACAAGGCTGCCTTTACCCCCGAATGCACCTGTATCCTGAGGAGTCACAACTAGCCAACACAATATAACATACAAGCCGACAAGGCTGCCAACAGATACTAACGTATATACATGGAAACACCCCAACACAGAATACAATAACATGACTGACCAAAACAGAGTCATAACCCTTACATAAGTACAACCCACCACTGTCTACAGACCTATATAAGAAGAATAACGACATATGATGGGACAGGGCCCCGTCGTGCCCCTAAATACAAACAGAAATCTAAAAGAGGTTCGGTACCAAAATGACAAAGCCCTGGATCAAAGGAGCTTTCCAACCTGCTGAGTAGGAACCTAGGCCTGAGATTCACCAAACTGAAAACAAGTACCTGCGGGCATGAAACGCAGCCCCCCAAGGAAAGGGGGGTCAGTACGAAATAATGTACTGAGTATGTAAAACATGAAGCTGTAAAAGAGATCATAATTAGCCAACAGAAACAGAAGATCAGTATAAAAATTAGGATCCAAATCCAACTGTGCCATAAACCATAAAAGTCAGTTGTGCCTTATAAAAATGAGAGTCAAGGCAAGAAAACATGAATGTCTGTCCATATACATATATATACCTGTGACGTAACCCGGCCCACTAATGCGGGACTCGGTGGAATCATATCATAACCCATCCCATGCTGGGACTCGGTACAGTCATATCTCATCTATGGATCCATCCTACATAACCCGGCCCTCTAGTGAGGGTCTCGGTGAACAATGCAAGGCTGTGCACGAGTCGTAACCCGGCCTGGGACTCGGTGAGGTGATGTAGTAACACTTAGCACGAGTAGATATCATGAGTAACTATATGTAAGTAAAAATCATCATTTGACTCTCAATCAAATCTTTGTAATACAGTCATAATAACTCTTTGCTGAAAAACCATAGGCACCTCTCATAATAATCCTCATTAGGAATTAAACTGTATAAGAATTAAGTACGTCCGCCGTAGTTTCATTAAATCATGCCAAAAAGAAAGAAGTAAGAGTTTCACATACCTCTTAGACGAACTAATCGACTCAATATTAGAGTATGCCTCGTTTTAGAACTTCAACCTTGTCGTCGAATTTATCTAAGTTCTGTGGGTCCTCGTAAGCTCTATGAATGATTATCTACATCATACGGACGAATTCCATCACAATCGAATCAATACATTAAAAACAGATTCTTAGGGACATTCTAACGAACACCTCGAACGCGTAGAACCTATATTCCTTTTAATCGAAATCTATGTAAGTAGTGAAACATCCAACTCTCTTAATCCTCCTTCTTATACTACTAAAATCTCCAAAATAGTACCACAATTTCACATGCAATCCCAGTAACTCCCAATTACAGCAGTCCTAACGATACCCAACCCAAATTCGCATTTTCGACAATCGTCTTTAGAACTAATAGCAAGAATCAAGTCTAGAACTTGTACAAACTTAGAGAATAAAGAAGATTACCTCTCTTAAACGCAGTGACGAGTGTCATCGAACCTGTCATCCCAACAGCTTCTGACAAAACTGAAACAGAATCCCCAAAATCGATTCGCCCCGGAATCCTTTCGCATTCAAGGTTTCTTGTTTAGCTTCTGAGTTTCTAAGCTCGTTATTGGCTTCGATTCTACTGGAATCAAAGTCCAGAATACCTTGAGTTTCTCCTTCGCTTGGTTATATATGAAAGCTCACGGAAATCCCCAATTTTGGTCAAAAAATTCAGAAAACCCATCAACTGAGCTTACTCCTGTTGCTAGAGATGAATTTGGTGGAGGAATTTGGTAGAGATGAATAGAGCACACTGAAGAATCGATGGTTGAAGAGATGGATTTGAAGAAATGGAAAAAAAATAGAGAAAGGAGGGCTTACGGTTGCTGTCGATCGATCGGTTTGGGGGCTTTGCCACCCCAAATCGTTTTAAACACAGACACAATAAAATCCCACTATATATTGTCCCCCTCCCTAATTAATTAATTAAACACACAATTAAATTTCCGGTCTCCAATTATTTAAGTCCCGACGATTACTAAAATCTTCTTATGTCAATATCATAATTCCCGTAATAAAAATACCCGTCTATACTCTCTTCGGGGACACACAATTATTATTCAACTCCGTCGTCACTCTTACTAAATCCCAAAATTATTTCGGGATCACGCCCTTTTATATACTAATCCTCTTATTAATATACACAAGTACAACGAAAATTTTCCCGGGTCCGGGTCTACTCACCTACGTTATGAGTTCAACCGCTACCCGAAAATACGGGGCGTTACACCAACATTAGCGTCGTGGCGCCCCTCAGGCAGTGAATAAGGATGTTTCAGCATCAAATTAGCGCCGCGGCGTCGACGACGACGTCGGGGCAGTGAAAAACCTAAATTTAACAAGGGCAAGAAGGTCAATTCTGGGGATTTTTCGTGATATATATTGGGGAAAATGTTTTTCTGAAGGGATAACACTTGGGAGGCAAGAAACAAGAGAACAAGAAGTCATTAGAGACATCTATTGTTCAAGTTCTTTTTCCTTTTCTTTACTTTATTCAGTTTATGTTGGATATTAAGTTAATTAGTTTTCTTAGCATGTCTAGGAGCTAATAACTTTATTAGGGTTTTCCGTCGAATCACTTGAAACTCTATTATGATTTAATGCATTATTAATGTTCTTCTTCATCTATTAAAATCTATTCAACTTGCGTTCATTAAATGAGAATTAATTGGCCTTTAATTTTCATTATCTATATGATTTCAAATCGAGATTTGAAAAGGGAGATTTGAATATGCTATAGTTGATTAGACGTAGGTTTAATCTTGAACGAAAGTATCACGATTACCTGTGTAGCATTTTAGGTTATTGATCTTAATCCTCCTACGTGGTCGAACTTATCATAGAAATATAGAAAGTTCTCACTTAGGTTGAGTTTTTATATGTCCTGACCGGAATATAGAACATCTCAGTACCTGCTATCTTAATAAGAAGAAGAATCGTTAGTCTTGCATTAATGAATGATAGAGTGGAAAGTTGAGGAGATTAGAAACCCTAATTCCTTCATTACTGAATTAAACCTCGTGTGTTTTCATTGCTATTTTATTCTAGAAATTCATGTTAGTTTGTTAATTCTTTAGTTAGAAATCATCACTTATATTCGTTAGCCAAATAGAAACTAAATATTAGTTAATTGGTACTTGATAAATCAGTCTCTGTGGACGATACTCGGTCTTACCAAAATTTATTACAAATTGTGATACGTACACTTGCGTAGCATCTAGAAATACCGCAACAGGTTGCGTCATGAAGTTAGACTATTTTGTTTTATCATCTTAGAGGCTCCATAGATAGATGTTGTTTTATGGATATTTGATTGAGGTCGTTATTTTACTCTCATTGGCGTTGCTATATTTTGACATTTATTTATTACAGACTTCCGCTGATTTGATTTCATAAATTTAGATCATGACTTTTACTTAGTATTTATAGCTTAATTGAAAATATCAATAAAAGACTAAGTAGGGATTTGATAGTATTAATTCATAAGGTGCTTCCAGTATTGTTCATAGCATCGGATGCTTGTTACGTCCAGGGTCGGGCTTGGGGTGTGACAAGTTTGGTATCAGAGCCTAAGTTTAGAAGTGTCCTAGGACTGTTTGTGGAGCTGTCTAGTGGAGTCTTCTTCATACAGATTAGCTACATGTATGGATGTATGACTACCAGGACATTTATAGGTGTTTCTCATTCTTCTTGATTCTAGATTGTGCTATAGATCTTGAATTTATTTTAGGATCATTCTGACGTGTTCATTACTCGTGCCTCATGGAAATGACTTTAACTCGTGTTATAGTTTCAAACCTATTTAACAGTGGTGCTATCAGGTGCACATTGGGATGCTTTATAGGTCAATGGATGGTACAAAGTTGTTTAAAATTTTGTAGTAGGTGTTTGATGGTGATTGTAAGGTTTGGTCGTTGATCTTTTGAGACAGGTACTCTTACTATTTTCTTTTTTGATGCGTAGTTGTGGATCGATCTGGGTTCGAAACTTTCTTATTTGACTTAGTACTTTGTCCTTGATTTTAGTGTGGAACCCGAACAATTGTTAAAATCCTTCATCGGTGAATACACCTACTAGTGTTCCTATTATTCCTTCTAAAGCCTATAAAGATTGTGTAGTTGTAGTTAAGGGTCATGAGACTACTATTGATTTGCTTGAATTAGAAATGGCAAACTTTGAGGCAACTAGGGATAGACTGTCTTTCCAAGTGTTATGATACTCTAGATTATCAATCAAGAAAATAATTAGGCTTGAATTTCATGATGAACCCGTTAAAGAGGGGAATAGTGATATTGTTAAACCTTGAGATAGACATATTTTGTATCTTAAGACTCACAAGATGAACTCGAAGGGGTGTGGTTACCATCTAATTGTCGTTAATGACAGCCATAGCTTCACCTATTCCAAATTGTAGGTATGTGTTGAGCCTTCCGATTATTGAATTCCTGCAAGGTATAGACTAGAGGTATGAACCCCTTATTTTTTTTGTTTAGCTATGAATGATCTAGTTGTGGGTATCCTTGTGAGGGCCATGTCATTTCCATTGGGTGGTTAGTTGTTATGTTGTACTTAGGGATAGATCATCTCGCAAAAGAACTCTAGAAATTCTATAAATTTGAGGTATAGTGAAAATCTTAAGCCATGACTTTCATTTGGGACGAATGATCTTGAGAGAGGGAATGTAACACTCTGTAAATTTGAGTTAGGTGTACATGTGTTAAATGGGTATTAATACGACCTTTCAGGTAAATGAAGTCCTAACAATGAGTTTGGGTGGAAATAGTTGAGTTAATATCAAGGCGAACAGTGAAGTGCACAAGATTTAATAGAATCGACTAAGTTTACGATATGTCTGACTTCCAGCCTATTTACGTGTAAATACTTTGAGAATTATAGAAACCTTAAAGCATGAAAGTTGTATCCCTTTGCAATACATTTTCAACGATATAAGGTGGAGATAAAATGGAGTTGTGAGTAAAACGTTATGATCGATTTACTGAAAGGGTGCAAAGCAGTCCGCTGGACCGATATGCCTCGCAGATGGAATATGCGACACATTTTTGGACGCATTTCGACCCAAAATTTTCATGTATTCTATGTGTATATGTGATGGGAAATACTATAGCATATGGGATATGCGATGCAAACCCTAGGGCGGACCAGACCCACCTATAAAAAACCCCAGAATGTGATTTTTTCTTAAGAATTTCATCCCACTTTGTTTTGGAAAACTTTTTGAGATAAAACAACCCTAAAACTTCACCAAAATACCCAAGGTAAGTTCTTGATCAATTCTCATCAATCTAACATCAAATTAACCTTAGTTCATCTGTCTAAATCATAGATTCTTGAAAACCAAGGAAGGTGAAATGAAGGAGACTTTGGGAAATCTCTTAAAGGTATGTTCTTTGATTTTTACTAAGGTTATTTAGGGGATTTAGACTAGTGTAGAATATTGAAAATAATGAGAATCTGTGGGATGATTTGCGGGATTTCAAAAACACATTTTTTTAGACATGAAAACCCTATTTCTTCGTTAATGGGGGTAGGATGGGTGAAATTAGATTAAAGATCTAATATTTATCATCATTATCAGTTGTAGAGCAATTATTGAATGTGGAGGAATACGTTTGCTAGCTTTTAGCGGGAATCAAGGTATGTGTCTTGTTGAACATACTTTTTCAACCTTTAAAATGGATTCTTGGGAAGGTTTCATGTGCGTGAGGGACAAGCCCTCATGGAGCCTTAGATGTATCATACTATATATATATATATATATATATATATATATATATATATATATATATATATATATATTCATGATTTTTACTATCAAAGGATTGTTGAAACTGAATTATAAAGCTTTGGACTTTGAACATGATTCACCCCTAAAGGGACGTTTTAAACATAATTCAAAATCTTGGATATTTTATGTGTTTTGCCATATGAACGGGATTTGTTGAAGTTGGACTTATCTAATGACTTGAACATGACTTATAAATGTATTAATGACTTGATGTACCCTTAATAATGGGATGATGAACAAAATTCATAATGAATTAATCAACTTCCATGCCATGATTGAGATTCAGCTTCTATGCTATGATTGTGATTCGGCTATTATGCCATGATTTCTATGGTTTGTGTTTAGATTAGCTACTCGGAAGAAAGGGTAGTCAGTATGGATCCTAGTGGGATTAGCCTAGCCATTCTGGAGGAAGTGGGGTCATCGAGGGACAATAGCCCCAGTGTGGTTCGCCTAGTTATTCTGAAGGAAGGATAACCATCGAGGGACTATAGCCTGGTAGGGTTTGCCTAGCTAATCGGGAGGAAGGATAGTCATCGAGGATCAATAATCCTGATATGGTTTTGCCTAACTATTTGGGAGGAAGGATATCCATCGAGGGTGACAAACCCGATGTGGCGCTTCTATGCGGTTTTAGAGAACCTTAGTGGCCATCCCTTTGTTTCATTGATTTAGTCTGTATTGGAATGATTGGGATTTTTCGTGCGTCAATTGATGTAGATCTTGAGTTCATAAATGGAAGACTTAATCTTGATAAATGGTATAATGGATTGAAAGTAATTTAACTCTCTCTTAATGGATTCTACTATTGGTTTCTCTAAATTTGGTGAATTGTTTTATCTATGGATTTCAAACTGCGTTACATACATTATTTTACTAATTATTATTATATTATTTTGCTATTAACTATTGTCCCGGAGGCACTCACAGAGTACTTAGTACTCAGGCATACCATTGTTGTTTTTTATGGTGTGTCAAGTAACGAAGAAGAGCAGGTTCGTGATATGCCTACAACTTAGGAGAACTTGTTGATTTCGAGATTATTCGGTGAGCCCACATTATTGTTCGTGGGGCACCATTCTATCCTTATTTTATTAGTATTAGTTTTCAGGTTGCATTCTGAAGTTAGACTAGTTTCTTTTATAATATTAGAGGCTCCATAGATAGATGTTGTTTTGTGATATTTTGTTGAGGTTGTTATTTGACTCTCATGGGCGTTGCTACGTTTTGACATTTATTTATTACAGACTTCAGCTGATTTGATTTCATAAATTTTGACCGTAAATTTTACTTAGTATTTATAGCTTAATTGAAATTATTAATAAAATACTAAGTAGGGACTTGATAGTAATAATTCATAAGGTGCTTCCGGTGTTGTTCATAGCATCGGATGCATGTTACGTCCAGAGTCGGGTTTGGAGCGTGACAAAATAAAATTGGAAAATCCTTCATAACTATAGTTTGGGTTAAAGGGAACAAACTCCTATTTGGTTGACTTCTTTTCATAAATAAGGATTTTATTTTACTAAGTTGTATTCTAATTCTCTACTTTACATAAAAGAAGCAAGTATTTTACTATCTCTTTGGTAGAAAAGGAAAACAAAAGGAAATATTTTGCAAAAAATGAAGGAATTTTACAAAGAAGACTTTATGCGCTCAATTTTTAAAAGTGTGTGTATAAAGCTATTTTGACGGAAAATGATTTGAATGACTATATTTGTAATATTTTAAACACATAAGCAATTTTCAGTAATATTATATTATTTAAGACCCAAGGTCAATCGTATCATACGGATCCTTAATTCCGGGGTATCTAACACCTTCCCTGTGGATCATTTGATTCCTTACTCGAACTCTAGTTAAAATTGAATTTTTCTTTTGTTCGAAAACCCTTTTTAAAATATGATTCTCCTAGTTTTCCTTATAAATTAGGTGGCAACTCTAAAAATAAATAATAATCTCAAGATTCCACAAGTTATCTAATAGCTTTTATGCCCCGCGTAAAAGTGAACCATAATAGAAGTGTCTTGAGTATCTGAGATGTTGACATTAGATTGTGTGAGAGGAGAACTGGGAGTAGAACTAGGAGGAGGATGAGGACTAGATGTTGTAGGTAACTGAGATACTATAGGATCAGAAATGGACGGAGATAAGGATTGAGAAGTACAAGATGGTGAAGTGTGTAAATGAGAAGGTGAAGTATCTTTCGGAAAGAAGTAGGGAATGGAAGTAGACTATGAGGGAAGAGGATGCTTAAAGGGGAAAATATGTTCTCCAAATGAGACCTCTCTACTCACAAAAAAAAAAAATGAAAATGCAAACTGTACAATCTATAATCTTTTTGGATGGGATAATAACCCATAAACACTGTCTAGATTACCCCAGGAGAACATTTATCATATTGATTAGGATCTATAGCATAACAAAGACAACCTAGTGTTTTCGTATGAGACAGTGATGGGACAATGCCATGGAGTTTTTCATATGGGGAAATGTCATGAAGTAGAGTAGATGGCAGTCTATTAATGATGTATGCTATAGTTAGAATACAATCTCCCCAGAATTGGATAGGAATGTGACCTTGAAATCTTAAAGCTCTTGCAATTTCTATGAGGTGTCTATGCTTTCTTTCAGCAATACCATTTTGCTGTGGAATATAGACACATGTCCTCTGATGAACTGTACCAAAAGACTGAAACAAGGAAGTACACTGAGAATTGACAAACTCAAGACCATTATCAGACCTTATGATCTTAATAGTGGTGGTGAATTGATTTTGCACAAGATTTATAAAGGTTCTCAAATGTATAATGCAATCACTTTTGAATTTTAAAAGAAAAATCCAAATTATTATAGTGAAATCATCCACAACAGTAAGAAAGTATTTATAACCATTGTAAGTGCTATGTTCGTAGAGACCCCAAACATTCATATGTAATAATTGGAAAGTGTTTACAGAAGTAGTCTTATGAAGTGGAAATGAAAATCTAGTCTGCTTAGCAGCAGGACATACAAGACAGTCACACAACTGAGATTTTTCACTCTTTATTCTGAGACTACTAATTTGACTAAGAACATGAACGGGTGCATGACTTAATCTTTGATGCCAAATATGAAAATTACTAGATAAGCTGGAAAAGAAAGCAGATGATGGAACTTTAGTGGAGTGATCAGGTGATGGTGACTTGGTAGATAAGATGTAGAGTCCATCCTTCTCCTTATCAATCTCTCTCACCTTGCCACTGTAGAGATCTTGAAATAGAAAAAATCAAAGATAGAAGAAAACAAAGCACTATAAGTCTCTGGTTAGCTTAGAGACATAAAGTAAATTGTACTTAAAGTGAGCGATGAAAAAAACATCTTTAAGTGTCTGATTGTTGCCTAAATGGCAAATGCCTTTGTGAGTAATTGTGGCCAATTCCCATTAGGCAGATGAACTTTGTTCTGACTAGTGTTAGGGACAGTTGTATTAGAATATAGTAGATTGAATGATGAAATCATGTGATTAGATGCACCTATGTCAACAATCCAAAGATTAGTCTTAAAACCGGCTAGAAAATAGTTTATTTTACTTGTCATATTAGCAACTCCTTCAGGTGTTTCCTCTTTGTCAATCAAACTGAGTAGTTTCTGAAATTATTCTACAGTAAAGGCTTGTCTATTGAACTGATTACCATATATTCTTTGACTTGAGCCAGAGCTAGAGCCGAATATCATTTGTCCTTCAATTGGAGTTCCCTCATCAACAGTCAAACAAGCAGTATTAGCAGCATATGAGCCCTGCTTGGATCTGTAACCATCTCTATTCCCAGAACAATTATTCCTAGAATAGTTTGCAGGACCATAACCTCCTCATCTCATGTCATTGTTCTCCCTTTATCTATTTTTAGTAAACTTGAAATCACTAGGATATCTAATTAATTTGTAGCAATTATCCTTGGTGTGTCCCTTGAGATGACAAAAATCACACTGTAGAGTTGAGTTCCTCTTCCCATTATTGTTGTTTCTAAAAAATTCACATTATTGGTTCCCCTAGAAAAGTTCACATTACTGTTACTTCTAGAAAAGTTTGCAGCAACCATAGCTGAAGATTCTCCTCCTTCATAACGAAGTTGCGGATAAGTGCTTTGAGCAGCTATATTTGAATGTGCTCTTTACTCTCCTCATGAATAATTAGTGAATATGCTTGATTCACCGATGGAATTGGTGTCACATCAATATCTGACTCCTAGACTGATTATAGTTCTCATTTAGGCCTCCTAGAAACTGCATTAATTTTTATTGCTCTAAATGCGCAATAAAATCCCTCGACTTCTCAAACTAGCAAGTCGGCGGAGGCACAAGGGACTCATATTCCTCCCATAGATCACTCAACTTGAAAAAATAGATAGAAATAGAAGAGGTACCTTGAGTTTGAGTCGTAATACCTCTGTGTATGTGATACACTCTAGTTGCATTGATTTTGTCAAAGCGTTCATTCATATCCATCCACACCTTATGCGCATTTGAGGAATATACAATTCCATTCACTAGATCCTTTGATACTGAGCTCATAATCCACGATAGGACCACCGCATTGACTCGTTCCCACTGACTAGCCATGTGACCTTCGTACATCTCTTTTCTGCAAGTTTCGTCAACAAAACCAATTTTATTATTTCCTAATAGTGAAATCGTCTTTGATTTACTCCATAGTGTGTAATTTTCCATTCCAATAAGCAAGCATTGAGCCAAATTGACTCCAGGCACATCAAAAAATTGATGAAATAACGGATCAAATGAATTAAAGGTTGAATCGCTCCTTTCATTATCAGTTTGTCCAGATCCAGTACTCGTTAGGTTTACATCACTTGAAATCACCATTGTTTCTATAGATTTTTGTATGTTAACTTGATTTCACAAAGTGACAGTAGAGTAAAAAATGAAAAAAACAATGAACAACAAAGATGAATGAACTGAGAGAACTTGAAGTCTATTTCGATTGATGTGAGCTAACCAGATCGTCATTATAAGGGCTCTGATACCATGTTCAAACTAGAGAAGAGATTCGAGAAGAAGGTCAAACACAGTTGAGAAGATTCTAGAACAAGAAAGAAATGGAAAATATATTTGCTTCATTCAACTGAACTGAGCTTTACAAAATATCTACACACTTTATATATATATTGTCCTTAACCGACTAACTAGTTCTCTAACTAACTAACTAATTTCCAACCACTAATATAATGCCAACTGACATCTAGCTGGCAGCACCCATTTCTTATACATTTACAACTCAACATTTATATTTACTGATGTGTGTTAATTACTATAACTATAAATGAGTTTAAGTAACTACTCCCTCCGTTCACTTTTATTTGTCCCCTTAAGAAATAATAAATGAAGTGCATAATTTATCATAATACATATATTAATTGGTGTATACTTTAATTTTAATAAACTTGACAAATTATTTGAAATAAGTAATTAATACTATGAGTAAAATAGGAAAAAAATTATTTTCTCTTGATATGTTAAAAGTGACAAGTAAAATAAAAATTTATTTATGCTAAAAGTAAAAAATAAAAATAAAAATTTATTTTTAATGTAATGAACAAGTATAATCGAACAGAGTGAGTACAATGGTTTGTTTAATGCTTAATTTACCAATTTCCAAATATAGAGCAGGATTTAGTTTTGTAAAGTATGCCATTAAATTAAAGTGATTACATGACTTTTTCATCAGTGCACCAATTTCTCTTTCGTATCCTTTTTCTCTTCTTTTTTTTTTCCAACAGCGGCCCAAATCAACCACAATATAAGCCCCTTTTTTAGGGTTCCAAAAAAACATCATTTACCTTTGTCTTTCAGTTTGCCCCTTTTGTGTACTCATTTGTTGAATTTTACATCACACCTTTTTCCTCTCATTTTAGTGAGAAAGTAAAGGTAAAGTTCAATTTTGGGGGTTCTTGAATTTTGTCAATTCCATCAATTCTTGATCATATTTAGGTTGTTCTAGTGAGGATTTTTTGTGGGTTTGTCACTAATTTTCATTTCAAAGTTTTCATTTTTATCTTGGATTTTTGAGCGGACTATCAAAAACCGTCTCTCTACCCCAAAGGTAATGTTAATGTCTGGATACCTCAGATTCCACTCGTGGGTGCATGTTATTGTAACTCGAATGGTTTTTATCTTTGTTTGATCATTTCTACAATTCCATGTCCAATTAAGCTGTTTTTCCATCTGGGGTTTGGAAATTTGATAGAAAGTCCAAGTTTTTTTCACTTCTTATCTGTCCAAACATCAATTTTGTTTGTTTGGGGTTTCCTTTTTGAGACCTTTTGGGTTGAATTTCAAGATTTCTTGGGGCTATTTTGATTGTTTGATGTAAAAATCAAGAAATTCCAGCTATAGGTTATATGGAAATTTGATATAAATTCCACTTTTTCACTTCTTGTCTGTCCAAACAGCAATTTTTGTTTCTTGGGGTTTCCCTTTTGAGAGCTTTAGGTTTGAGTTTCAAGATTTTTGGGGGCAATTTTGATTGTTTAATGTAAAAATCAAGAAATGCCAGCTAAAAATTATCAAGGAGCATCTGCATCTTTTTCAACTTTTGGACGATCCATTTTAAGCATACGTAATCGTGATCAAGTACATTCTATGGAATCTTCTCATGAAAGCACTAGCCAAGAACTCGAACTCGAAGCATTTCAAAAACAAGTAGCTGAGGGTTTCAATGATTTAGCATCAGCTGATACTGATCAGCTTCTTTCAATTCCATGGATTCATAAACTATTAGATGTGTTTCTTTCTTGTCAAGAACAGTTTAGGTCCATTGTGTTTAAGAGTAATAAAGGGTTCTTGAATAAATCCCCTGTGGCGGACCGTTATGTTATGGAGTATTTCGAGAGGAGTGTGAAAGCTTTAGATGTTTGCAATGCGATACGCGATGGGATTGAGTTGATAAGGCAATGGCAGAAGCAGTTGGAGATTGTTTATTATGCGTTGGATAATCAGAGGAGTATTGGGGAAGGTCAAATTCGTCGTTCCATGAAAGCTTTGATTGATTTAGCGATTGGAATGCTTGATGAAAAAGAGAGTAATACGAGTTTTGCTCATCGAAACAGGTCGTTTGGACGAAACAAGGATCAGAATTCGTTGGGCCAATTTCGATCGTTGTCGTGGAGTGTATCGCGGAATTGGTCTGCCGCTAAGCAACTTCAAGCGATAGGTCAAAACCTAAATGCTCCGAAAAGTAATGAAATTATTGCCACCAATGGATTAGCTGTAGCTGTTTTTACAATGAGCTATGTGCTTTATTTCGTAATGTGGGCCCTTGTGGCTGCCATTCCGTGTCAAGACCGTGGCCTTCAGATGCATTTTCATGTTACTAGGCAATTCATTTGGGCTGCTCCGGTTCTTTCTCTCCACGAGAGGATTTTGGAGGAGTCGAGGAAGAGGGACCGTAGAAATGCTTGTGGATTGTTGAGGGAGATTAGTAAGATTGAGAAATGTGCTCGCCACATGAATGAATTGACCAATACCATTCATTTCCCTCTTTCAGAGGAAAAGGAAGCAGAAGTGAAGCAAAGAGTAAAGGAACTTGGGCTAGTTTACTATTCCCTAAAAGACGGATTGGGCCCTTTGGAGCGCCAGGTAAGGGAAGTGTTTCATTGGATTGTTCGAAGCAGGACTGAAGGGCTCGACTCTATTGGATAAGGGATTCATGGGTGACATAGTAAAACAGAACCAACAACAAGAGACTTAAATACGCGACGTGATATTGTAAGTGGTAGTGTGACCTTGCTGCCACGATCCACTGAGATTCAGCCCTTTGTCGCTCCGATTCGTAAAGAAAATAAAAGGATTCCATTTAGAGTTGTATGTTGAGTGTATGCGTATCTGCAACCATTGGTAGAAGAGCAGATTATGCTCTCAATTTTCCCTTTGTTTCTTTTCTTTTTCTTTCTGTTTTGCACTTTTTAGATGAGAAGAAGAGGAGGATGAAATGGTGCAATGTCCTAAAATAGTTTAATGAGGTAAAGTCATGTATTTATCACTTTGTATTATGTAAAGAATGCAAAATAGTTGGATCTCTGGTCCATGTTGTTGTGGTGTTCATTTTGTTTAGGATTGTATTCAAGTTACTCAGTTTACCTTTACCTCTGTAACTGAGTTTCTTTTCAACATTTTGTTTATGATGATGTAATTGGTGATAATATATATCAATGCCTTATGCATTCATTGAAGCTCTTGCATTCTATTTTTCTCTTCTGTCGTGATTAATTGTTGTATTTTGAGCAATTTCTCCAAATAATTTTCATATGGTTTGTGATCTTTCATTGCACAAGGTTGTTCTCTTTACATTCCATAGCCTACTATTTTCTCCTGTTGCATGGGATGACACTTTCTTTTTTGGTTCTCATTTTCTGCTAACTCAGACATCATTACCCTTTTAACTCCCAGGATCTTGATCTCTGGATTCTGGAATAGCGTTCTCTTTTCCTGATAGGAGTGCTGACTTTGTCATTGACCGTCGCTCTGGTCAATAACATAACTTTGTTAATGACTCATTAAAAGGTTTTCTTGACCAATGACTATCTGAAGAAGTTCCTGTTTTTCTACTTGAAATTTTCTGATCTTTCAGGATAATATTAAACAATTCTCATAATGTGAGCTGAATGGAGTTTTTGGTCTCAAGATTTTGGTCAAAGCTGTGACTTTCTTGTTTACCGAGTCAAAGGTTTCGATAATGGTAGCAACAAAGTTAATTCTAGTCAAAGAAACACATCTTCAGGTAATGACTAATTTCTCACTAATTTGCCCGCATGTTCTTGCATTCGCTTTTCTTGCTTATTTATTTCATAGGATATATTACTATATTTTAACAATGTTTCATACGTTCTTGTCTTGAGCCACATCTCAATCTCAGCTGGAATTGTTTATTAAAGATGTGATTTTGTTTTCATTATTGTGAATATATGACAGGTTAAATACACTGATTGTGTAATAGTTTACATTGTCTGACAGAAATAATCCCCTTGAGTTCAGTCCACTGCTTTGCCTGTGATATACACTGCTGTATATTGGGTGTATATCACAGGTATATTGCTCTGTTTAACAACCCCCGCATGATCATAGCGGTCGGTTTTCGAACGCCGAGACTGTCCCTAAAATCTTCAAAGAGAACCGCTGGTAGACCCTTTGTAAAGATGTCTGCAATTTGATAACGAGACGGGACATGACATACGCGAACGTGACCTTTTGCAACCTTTTCACTTACAAAGTGAATGTCCATTTCGATATGCTTGGTGCGTTGGTGTTGAACTGGGTTACCTGAAACGTAGATGGCACTAATGTTATCGCAATATACCAAGGTTGCCTTCTGAATGGGACAATGAAGCTCCAAAAGAAAATTACGTAGCCAACATGATTCGGAGACCACATTCGCTACCCCTCGATATTCTGCCTCTGCACTTGAGCGTGATAGGGTTGTCTGACGCTTCGTCGACCAGGAGACCAAGTTGTTGCCAAGGAATATACAGTAGCCAGAAGTCGACCGTCTGGTGTCGGGACAACCACCCCAATCAGTATTCGTGTAAGAGACAAGTGTGGATGTAGATGAAGGATACAAGTGCAACCCATAGTCCAGTGTCCCCTGAATATACCGAATGATGCGTTTGATTGCATTCATGTGCTCAACTCTGGGATCATGCATGAATAAACACACCTGCTGAACTGCATACATAATATCCGATCTGGT
Organism: Anisodus tanguticus; assembly: GCA_034509755.1. Lineage (NCBI taxonomy): Eukaryota > Viridiplantae > Streptophyta > Magnoliopsida > Solanales > Solanaceae > Anisodus > Anisodus tanguticus. Next base: position 38,855,074 of record CM067552.1, read on the forward strand.
AAAGGTAAGATCGGAGGCCCCCGCAAGCTGCGATAGCGGGTCGGGTCCTCGTATGGTGCACCCGATGCGGCACTCGGCTTGGGGTTTGCATCAGGCGGCGTGGAAGTGGACTTACGGGATGACATCCCGGCCCTCTCTATGATCTCAGCAGCATACTTTCGTTGAGACAAAAACAAGCCACCTGAATGACGCTTGACGGCAATCCCCAAAAAATAACTCAAAGGCCCTAAGTCTTTCATAGCAAACTAAGAACTGAGCATGGTCATGATAGACTGGCGCAAGGCATCGGAGGCGGTCAAGATGATATCATCCACATACTGAGAATGTAGGCCAAGGACGAACCACTGCGCGGTAGATGAACAAGGAATTATCTGACCTGCTGTGAGTGAACCCAATAGTTGAAACGAAGTCAGCAAATCTTGTATACCAGGCCCGTAGAGACTGCTTAAGCACATATAAGGACTTTTTCAATAAACAGACATGATGCGGACGGTTAGGATCCCTGAAACCCAACGACTGATGCATATAGACTGTTTCTTTGAGGTCTGACATCCAACTGATGAATAGGCCAAGTCTTTGAAAGAGCCAAGCTAAGCACTGTGCGAATAGTATCCGGCTTGACCACCGGACTAAACGTCTCACCACAATCTATCCCAACTTGCTGAGTCTTACCATCACCAACAAGTCGCGCCTTATGTCGAGCAAATGACCCATCTGAATTCTCCTTATGAGCAAAAATCCACATAGACCTGATAACATTAATACCATATGGACGGGGCACCAACTCTCACGTTTTATTATCAATAAGAGCATTATATTCATCAGTCATAGCAATTTTCCAATTAGGGTCATTTAATGCGGACACAGGATTGCAGGGCAAGGGGGATTTAGAGACATCAGAATGTAAATTAAAATGTCTTTTAGGTGTAAAAATACCCTGCTGACTACGAGTGACCGGTCTATGACTCGAGGAAGAATTGAGGGAATTTTGGGAATTTTCTGGGCTCGGGATGGGTGGCCGGCGGAGCGGTGGGCTCGCTTGGCCCAAATCGGATGCTTGGAATCATCATCCGGCCCGGTTCCGAGGTGGGTGGGACCGGCCCAATAGCTGGACCGATCTAAACGGGGGCTGGAGACGGCACAATGGGTCCAGCGGGCAGTGGGCCCGCTGGAGGATTTTGGGTGCGGTAGATGTCCGAAAAATTCCGAATAATATACGGGGATATTTGATCATCCAAAAAATTATACGACTTAGGCTCGGGAGTATGAACTTTCGTAAAAGAAAATTGGGTTTCATCAAAAATGACATGGCGATTAATTATGATTTTCTTGGAAGATAAGTCAGCATTTATAACCACGATGATTCGACGGATAACCCAAGAATACACACGGGGTAGATCGAGCCTGAAGTTTGTTAATTGTGGTGGATGGGAATAACGGATAACACAAGCATCCAAAAATCCTAAGTTGAGAATAAGACGGGTTCTTATTATATAGGATTTTGAAGGGGGAAGAATATGTCAGACCTTTAGACGGAATTATGTTAAGAAGATATGTGGTCATTTGTAGAGTATGATGCCAAAAATAGGGAGGTATGGAGGCATGAATTAAGAGAGTTCGGACAATGCTATTTATGGAACGAATTTTGCGTTCGGCTTTCCCATTTTGTGAAGATGTATGAGGACACGAAAAATGAAAATTGATCCCATTATTAGCACAGAATTCCCGAAACTCCCTATTGTCATACTCTTTCCCATTATCACATTGAATATTTTTTATTTCTCTCTCGAATTGAGTACGAATGAACGCTTTAAATTTGATGAAGACGGAAAACACTTGTGATTTATTCGCAATTGGAAACGTCCACAAAAATCTAGAATAATCATCTAAAAAGAGAACATAATATCGATGACCCAATGAACTAAGAACAGGAGATGTCCATAAATCGCTATGAATAATATCAAATGGCATTGAAGTATGAGAATTGGAGTCTACAAATAGCAATTTAACAATTTTCCCTAAGGAGCAAGACTGACAAAGTGGAGTACGACTCGTACCCTTACAAGAAATAAAGCTATTTTTATCTAAAATTGATAAAATAGAAGATCCCGGATGACCCAGACGAGCATGCCACATGGAAGGAGAGATAGCTGCAAAAGCTGATGGCAAGGCTTAACTCGATGGACTGAAACCAGGCATGATAGGATACAGATCCCCCCTACTATCACACCTCATGAGATGACTCCCCGTCTTGAAATCCTTTACAGAGAAACCAAAAGGATCAAATTCAACGGAAACGAAATTGTTAGTAGTGAACTTTCGGACAGACACTAAATTTTTAATCAATTTAGGAGCATGTAAAGTATTTTTCAAGAGAAGGAGTGGATTGGGAGGGGAGACAACGTTTTCTGACCATACCCTAGAATTGGAATAGAACTGCCATTACCAACAATTATCCCTCGAGGAGTGCTCAAATTGGAATAAGATGAGAGAGTACCTGATTCGGAAGTCATGTGAGTAGTGACACCGGTGTCCATATACCAATTTGGGTCCGGTTGAGTCAACCCCAACGTGTGCATCGCGACCTCGATATCGGTTTGAGTGGGGCCTGCTGCATGATGGGCTTGCGGAGGTCGGGGCCCAAGAATTTCTGTCCGTGATGGAGCTTGGCCGTAGCTACTGGAGCTGCTGTTGTTGGGCCACTGGCCAGTGGGCCGCAACTGCTGGGTGTTGGGCCCGAATCGTTGACCTGCACCCCACTGGCCGCTTGAAGTTGCTGCCTGAGTAGAAGGGCTGCTGGACCACGGCCCATTGCCCCAGCCCCACTGCCATGGGCCCCACTGCTGGGACCAGGGGGGTGGTGGGCCACTATTCCCTGGATGGGGCCCACCGCCTGCTTGCTGTCCACCGGAGCCGCCGCGTTTGCCCCCGCGGTTTTTGTTATTATTATTGCGATTATTCTTGCCTCCACCATGATTATGGTTTTGGCCCGAATTATTAACAAAACCCGAAGAACTAGGAGAGGACGTCACCATGACGACGGGGCTTGCTCCGTTAGCCGCCTTTTTAGCCAAACCGGCTTCTTCCAAAGTAAGCATGGAGCGGGCTTGATAGAAGTCGGGAAGAGGGTTGCTTTGGCGAAGGAGAGTTCCAACACCATTATAGGCCTCCGAAAGACCGGCAACCAACTGTAGAACGAGACGATTATTAGTTATCGGTGCGCCAACATTCCGGAGTTGATCTGCCAACTCCTTTAGTTTCTTGCAATATGCAGAAACGTTCGGAAATTCGTCCATTCGAACTAGAGAGAATTCCTGCTTGAGTGTGACGACACGTGAATGTTGGTTGTCTTGGAATATGTCACGCAATCTATTCCATGCAGCCATAGCTGTGGTATCCGGCTCAATAATCGTTTGTAGAAGGTCCACTGAAATAGTGGCGTAGACCCACCGGAGAACGGTAGCATCAAGAGTAATCCATAACTCAGGATCCTCCGCAGGAAGAGGTCTAGCGGGAGGAATGATGTGATGAATAACTTGATAGGAGATAGCGTGAATTTTAAACAACTCCGCCCACGTCGCATATTGGACGTTTTCCATCTCAAGGACAATAGGGATACAGTTCTTGATGTTGGAAACCATGAGGGCAGGATGATAATTGTTCGTAGACATATTGAAAGAACAAAGAAGGAAGGGAAATTTAAGAGAGGTGTTTTTTAGAGCGGAAGACGAATTTTGGAAGAGAAACCCGGGGGGTGTCTCGGCCGAAAAATCAAAGAGAGGACAAAAGTTGAGAGAAAAACTTTTGTTTAGACCTAGTCTCTTGATACCATGAAAGAAATAACCCCCTTGATTATTTTCATTAATTGAAAGGCTATATATACAAGTTACATATTTCCATAATAGGAGAATCATATTCCTATTCTATTTCTAAAACCTTATTCTACCATAATTCTAACTATACAATTATGGTAAGTGTATAACACTAATTAAGGTAACCTTTACACTACAATATACTACAAATATATATACCATATATACAAGATTGTGTTGTCCTCAATCTGTCCGAAATGGGCCACTGCCGAGATGGGCCAGTGCCGAAAGCCCACTGCTGGCCAACAGTTCAGTCCACTGCTTTGCCTGTGATATACACTGTTGTATATTGGGTGTATATCACAGGTATATTGCTCTGTTTAACATTGTCGATGCATATAAGTTAAATTCAGTTAACTATTGGTCATTTTAAGTCGGTATCCAATTTCAACATTTAACAATGTTTCATGTCATTGGAATCAAAGGAAAAATCCTCAGTTTGAAGGCGAACTTGGACAAAAAGTTTCGTCCATCATGACCTTAGAATCAAAGTATAATTGGTTATGAAGCAAAGCATATATACTTTTCTGTCTCATGTTTAGCATATGCTTTTTATTAGTTTTTTACTTTAAATCCTTATTTTTACTTTGCTCAATCAAGTCTTCCCCAAATCACTGGAAATGGAATCCAAAATAGCAAGAGTTGCAGATGAATTCACCTCTGCTGAGTTCCTTCAATTTCCGAGAGATCGAGCTGGCCTTTTTTTCCAATCTGCAGAAACAGACACTATGTTCATCCTCACTGCTCATTTGAAAGGTTGTCTATAGTGTGTTTGATATGACGGAAGTTATTTTCAGTAAATATTTTATGATAAAATCATTTCCTGGTGTTTGGTTACTACAGGGGCAGAGGTAGAAGCCCAAATTCGGGTTCTACCGAACTTAGTAGCTTTTGCTCAAACGGTGTATTTGTGTTGAGAAATTCATTAAATATGTACACAAATTAATTTTAAAACCCAGTTATTTGTCCTTGGAGTCGTCCTTAAATCCAGAACCCAGAAAGTTGAAATCCCGGCTCGGCCTTTAGGTTACTGTCATAATTTGTAAGGGAGAAAATGACTTCTTCACTTATGAGCCAAAGTCATTTTCCTTTCAGCAATCTTAACTTTTAACGTTATATTACTTGCTCCAACTAACACTTACACATTATTATTAATCTTTAGTACTCAAAAATTTTGTGATAGACCAAACGTTGTGAAAAATTAACATTCTCCCAAAAGCAAAACTGTGAAAAATATTCTTAATGAGAACATTATCAATGGAATATGACTTGTCATACCACATACACTCATATAAATATCTCTTCATTGTTTCTTGTCTTGCTATTATTACGGAGTATATTTATGGGAGACAATGGTTATTTTAACTTGATTGTGGAAAATATTTGTGTAGGCTATACGCGAGGAAACATAAAGATCGATATTATTGAGGAAGAGAATAAAATGGTGATAATATGTGAGAAGCCGGTCCAAGAAACTGTAATGGCTGGGTGGAGAGCGATCAAGAAAGACGTAGAAATTAGAAAACTCACAAAGGCTTTCAAGATTCCAGTTGGGGTAATCTTGGATCAAATTAAAACTAATTTCAATGAGGAAGCCTCCATTCTGACTATCACAATGCCAAAGAGAATGAAGGGGATTCTTGGAACTGGAATTCATGAAGTGAAGGAGCCAGAGAATCTGCCTTTTACAGATGATAAAATTTCTAAAAGAGCGACATTTCAAGAAGACAAAGGAGCAGAATTCTCATCAGCTGGTTCAGAATCTGCATATCGAAAAGAACAAGTGAATCAAGAAACAGATATGCAGTTTCCAGGTTTTCCATCAAATAACGGAAAAGCTCTCGAAGAAGTCGAAAAACATGGTACGAAAGATGAAGTTCCTCGAAGGGAAACTGAAAAGCCAAAAGAACCAAAAAGCCACAGAACTGATGATATGTTTCAAGAAACAAGGACTGATAAACTTGAATGTACAAATTTGAAAGATGATGAAGTTTGTGGAAAAGCAAATGGGATTCAAGAAGAAGAGAGGACAGGTGACAAGCTGCCTGAGAGGAGCAAGATATGTGTTCCTGTAATTGCAGGCTCAGCTGTAATTTTATCTCTAGTTGTCTTTGGGATTCATTTCATGAGAAAAAAGAATCAACCTGGAAAAAGAAAAGAATAGGACAAAGAACATTGTTGTGTATACACATGTAACTTTCAAAACCTTCTTCTGTTCCTTTACTAAAAGTATTCATTTTTTTGTGAAAAAAAGAGAGTATGATGTTCAACTTTTGATGATTATTTTGTGAACTTGGTAGTCGAGCCTAGAAACCAATAGAGTATGTGAAACGATAAGAAAATGAATCTTGAGCCTAATTCAATTCAAAAAGTTAGCCCTTTGAGTGATGTTTGTCCAAGACTACGTAAGAATGAAATGAATTTTAGGCTAACTCAACATTAAAGACTAGCTCTTGAGATTAGTGTTAATCAAGAACATATAAAGAAGCAATAATTGATTCCCTCAATTTTTAACTATGCAATTAGTTTGGTCTGGTTCTATTCTAGGGGTGAGCCAAATCAATGTATGGTTTGACTTGCAACTTAAACTATTCTATGCATAAGTCAAGTGTGAAGAGGAAGGGAGACAGATCTAGTAAAACTATATCAAAGAGTAATTTTACAGTGAGAAATTGATCTAATTATTATAATCTGAATAGAAGAAAATAATCCCACAAAAATATCATATATTTTATTTACTGATTTTCTATGAAGAATAAATATGTAACTGAAATTATGGTTTGAGTTTACTATTGAAATTGTATGACACTGTTTGTATTTTTCATTCCAGGATTCAACCTAGTTTTTTTTTTTTTTTTAATCAAAGTTCCATCATATTGATGGAGGAATTAGGAAAGACACCAACCTGTTCATTCCAAAAATGATAATTACACGGAGGAGGACATAAACCTTAGCCTGATTTACATGATGTAGATTGAAGGAATCTAATAGAATATTTTTCAATATTCTTTTATAATTGTATTAGGTAGAATTATAATCCTTTTATAATTAGGTTAATTAGTTATCTAGTTTGCATCAAAGTAAATATTCTTGTAACCTTATATATATTGTAAATCATTCATCAATAAACATCAAGGAACATATTCCTTTATGGTATCAGTAGCCTAAAACTACAAACCCTACCATAGCCGCCGATACACCTTCTCGGCCGCCATTTTTTTTCCACGTCGGAACCCTAGCCGCCGACCTCTCTCGGCCGCCCACCCCCTGTTTTCCCCACGAAGGAACCCTAGTTTTTCCAGCCATTCTTCCTCCTAAATTTCCTCTTCGATGGCTGACAAAATCAAATTTCATCCTGCACTTGCCGTAAACAACATTAAAAACTTCATTCCTATGACTCTTGAGATGGAAAATGGTCAATACTCCTCGTGGGTGGAGCTTTTTAAGATCCATTGTCGTATTTACAAAGTTATCGACCACATCATCTCTCCCATGCTGAATTCCACAAACATATCATCGGCTTCGACTTCTGATGATGCACTCTGGTCTCGTTTGGACGCAGCCGTCCTCTAGTGGATATACATCACGATATCTAATGATATGTTACACACTATCATTGAGACCGATGTCACTGCCCTCCAAACGTGGGAATGTTTGAAAAGTATTTTCCATGACAACAAAACTCAACGAGCATTATACCTTGAAAATCAGTTCAAGGACGTTCATCAGGACGATTTCCCAAATGTGTCTGCTTAATGTCAAGAACTCCAGATGCTTTCCGTCCAACTCACCAACATTGGCGCACCAGTCACTAATCAGCGATTGATCATGTAACTTATTGCATGGTTGAACGAATCCTATGACGTCATTGCCACCATCCTACAACAATGCACGTTGTTACCTCCCTCCGTTTTATGAGGCCCATTTGAAGCACGTCCTTGAGGAAACTCGGAAAATCAAGCGCAACACCACTCGGGCTAGCATTGTCGATGCCGCCATCACCACTACCGTCGGGCCCTCCGCCGATGGTAGGACCTCCCATTCCGGCAACCAGAACCGTCGGTTAGACGACCCGCAACAATCCACTTCCTCCTGTAACAACCGCCGGAGCAGGCAGTCTGGCAAGGGTTGCGGCGGAAGAAATTCCGACAACAACGGCGGTGGGAAGGGGCAGTCCCCGCCGGCCGAAAATAGCCAGCAGCCTCCGCCATGGGCTGCCTACCCGTCGTAGGCCCCACCATCATGGGCCTTCCCTCCTTGCCCGTATCCGACATCCTCATGGACTCCACCTCAGAATCGAAAGGCCCAACCTGGCATACTTGGCCCACGTCCACAACAGGCCTACACAACACATGCTCCCCCCCCCCCCCCGCCATCGATTTATGCACCGACTCTAAACGAAAATAGGTATATGGACACAGGCGCCACATCTTACATTACGGCATCACAAGGTACTCTCTCGTCTTATTCCAATTTGAGTAATTTAAATTGGAATATTATTATTGGTAGTGGACAAGGCATTCCCATCCGTAGTTATGGTCATTCCTCCCTATCCCTACCACATCCACCACTAATCTTTAAATGTCCTACATGCTCCCAAACTCATTAAGAATCTATTCTCCGTGCGACATTTTACAAATGACAATTGGGTTTCCATTGACTTTGATTCTTTTGGTTTTACTGTAAAGAATTTTACGATAGGGAGACAAATAATGAGATATGACAACACCGGATATCTTTACCCTATTTCAAACGTCATCAACAATACAACCTCAGTTCCATCAACCTTTGCCGCTCTTTCGTCTTCCCTATGGCATTCTAGATTAGGACATCCGGGCGACTCTGTTTTACGCTCGCTCAGGAAAAATAATTTTATTAATTGCAACCGTATTTCTAGGACTCCTCTATGTGAATCTTGTGTTTTTGGGAAACATGTCAAATTACCATTTTTTGCATCCATAAATTATACTTTAATACATTTCGATATCATACATAGTGATTTGTGGACATCCCATATTTTGATTACGGCTGACCATCGATATTATGTGTTGTTTTTGGACGATTATCCAACTTTCTATGGACTTTTCTAATTGGAAATAAATTTCAGGTCTACCCCATTTTTTTCTTCATTTAGTGCTTTCATAAAAACACAATTTGAAAAGAGCATTAAATGTTTTCAATGTGACAATGACAAGGAATTTGATAATAACCAATTCAAATAGTTTTGCTCCAAAAATGGTCTTACCTTTCGATTTTCCTTCCCTCACACATCCTCCCAAAATGGTAAAGCTTAACGGAAAATCTGAACCATAAATAACCTCATTCGTGCCCTACTTGCTCACGCCTCAATTCCCCCTAAATTTTGAAATTACGCACTCTCCATGGCCACCTATCTCCTAAACATAATCTCAAACAAGTCTCTAGCTCAACGGTCACCTACCCAAGTTCTGTTTCATAGGAACTCCTCCTACCAACATTTGCGTATTTTTGGATGTCTTTGTTACCTTCTCCATCCGACCACTCACAAACTCCAACCCCGATCTTCCCCGTGTGTGTTTCTGGGTTACCCTACCAATCATCGTGGTTACTCGTGATATGACTTGTCAAGCCATAAAATTATTATTTCACGTCATGTCCTATTTGATGAGTCTCAATTCCCATTTGCCTCTCTACACTCGCCACCTCGACATTCCTACGACTTCCTAGATGATGGCCTAAACCCTCTTCTAATTCACCATTTACATAGTCCGTCATCCCAGACCCCGACACCCGCTACCACCTCGGCCAGTCCAGGACTAGCTGCCGACCTGGTTCTGCCAACAGTGGCCCTGAACAACCCGCCTCAGGGTGATTCTGCAGCCACCTCTCGGCAAACCGAGGTTCGGTCAGCGAATACTATCACCCCTACCTTTCCTCCTCTTCTCGGTAGTCCCGAGGCAAACCCCTCTCCCATCCCGCATCCCGAGACACATTCTCAGACCATGGAAACACATGCCATGCACGGAATTCATAAACCTAAACGACTGTTTAACCTTTCTATTTCAGTTGTCCCTTCCTCTGTCCCTCGTAACCCGAAGGATGCCTTGTCCGACCCTAATTGAAAAGCCACAATGATTGATGAATATAATGCTCTTATTGATAATAAGACGTGGGACCTAGTACCCCGTCCACCTGATGTTAACATTATTCGTTCTATGTGGATTTTTAGACATAAAAATAAATTTGATGGTTCTTTTGAGAGGTACAAGGCTCTTCTTGTAGGTGATGGCAGGTCTCAACATGTGGGAGTGGACTGTGATGAAATGTTCAGCCCGATCGTAAAGCCTGCAACCATCCGGACCGTCCCCAGCATTGCCATATCCAAGTCATGGCCCATTTATCAGCTTGATGTCAAGAATGCCTTCTTACATGGGGATCTTCATAAAATGGTATATATGCATTAACCTATTGGTTTCAGGATCCTATTCATCCGAATTATGTGTGTCTTTTGCGGAAATAACTCTATGGACTGAAATAGGCTCTTCGAGCATGGTATCAGCAGTTCACCGATTATGTCTCCTTTATTGGTTTTTCACACAGCAGATCCAATCATTCCCTGTACATCTACAACAAGGGTACATACATGGCTTACCTATTATTATATGTTGATGACATTATCCTCAACACATCATCTTATGCTCTCCGCCGGTCCATTATGTCTCTCCTTTCATCTGAGTTTGCTATGAAAGATTTGGGCCCATTGAGTTATTTCTTGGGCATATTTGTCACTCGACATTCTGGAGGCCTATTTCTATATCAGAAGAAGTACACCGAAGAGATCCTTGGCCGTGCAGTCATGACATCTTGCAAAATATCTCACACGCCTGTAGATACCAATTCCAAGCTCAACGCTTATTTTGGCCCTTCATATTCAGACCCGACTCACTATCGTAGCTTGGCTGGGGCCCTGCAGTACCTCACATTCATGAAATCAGACATATCCTATGCCGTGCAACAAATATGCTTGCACATGCATAGTCTGACGGAAGCACACATACATGCCCTCAAATGTATTTTACGATACGTCCAAGGTACACTTCACTTCGGATTACATCTATACAAGTCTTCGCTCACTGGTCTCACTGCTTATTCTGATGCTGACTAGGGTAGATGTCCTGACACCCAACACTCTACTACTGGTTATTGTATTTTCCTCAGAGATAACCTATTGTCTTGGTCTTCGAAAAGACAACCTACACTATCCCGATCCAGTGCAGAAGCAGAGTACAGAGGTGTCGCCAACGTCGTCTTTGAGTCTTGTTGGATCCGTAACCTTATACTTGAGCTTCACTGCCTGATTCAAAAGGCAACACTGGTCTACTGCGATAATATTAGTGCGATATATCTTCCCGGCAATCCCGTCCAACATCAGCGCACTAAACACATTGAGACGGACATTCATTTCATTCGCAAAAAAGTGGCTCGTGGTCAAGTTCGCGTCCTTCATGTTCCTTTCAGATATCAGATTGCTGACATCTTCACCAAAGGACTTCCGCGCATACTATTTAATGATTTTCGAGGCAGTCTCAGTGTTCGTGAACCTCCCACTTCGACTGCGGGGGTGTAATAGAATATTTCTCAATATTCTTTCATTAATTGTATATCTCCTATTTTAGGTAGAATTATAATCCTTTTGTAATTAGGTTAATTAAGTATCTAGTTTGTATCAAAGTAATATTCTTGTAACCTTATATATATTATAAACCATTCATCAATAAACATGAAGTAACATATTTCTTTAGAATCCAATCTAATAGTTATCAGCTTAGAGTACATGTACAAAAGATTGAGGGACTCCACCCTATATAAAGCTGAATTTTCTGGAATGTAAACTACTACTCTTACTACATACAGATACGCAACTATAGGCATTAATCCATAGTAATCAGGTAATACCATCATTGATGCAAAATAAATTCTTCTTTGGTCTAAGAAAAAAGATTCAACGTAGTTTGTAACCACTCATGAATAATGAATTATCAAAGAGAATTAATCCGACAAAATGGTTAAAATGTTCCTTATAGAGTATAGGGTTTGAATTGTTTTGATCCTTAAACGGTTTTTTCACGGATTGCTCCTATTTAGGTGTGTGGTCTTTAAATTTTGCCCTCAACTGCCCATTTAATAAAAAATTGTAGGCCAAAGTACCTTTATTTATGACCTAATTTTGCAAGGCATAAATACTTTAAAAGAACTTTTTCTGTTCGGCATAAGTTCCGTAAGAATTAAATTTATCTGACATAAGTTGTGTAGTATTTAATTCGTTCGGCATAAGTATAGAGAACGTTTGCCTTGTCCGATATAAGTTTTGTAGGAATAATCTTACGGCATAACCTTTGTGGGTTCTGAAACGGAATTTATGCCTCTATCGGCATAAGTTCCGTAGGAATTAAGCGGCATAACTTGTGTTATAATATGATACGAAAATATGAACTTATGTCGGCCGATTATTTTTTATTTTTTGATGTCAGAAATATTCTCAGAAAAGGAGCATTCGTGGGAATGACCAGATCCTTAATGTATACAAAAAAAGAGGACTTTTGATCCTGAACTCCAAAATTGATGGATCAAAATAGTTTAGCCCTATACTTCAAGGACCGTTTTGATCATTTTCTCGGATCAATCCGCTAAATTTGACTACTTTGTGATCCATAATTGGCAAAACAAACAACTCAATAAGGATGAAATATCGATGTTTTGTAACATTTTTCTTAACAGAGAAACCTAGATTTGATTCTCTTTATAGAAAGATCAATCATAACCTTAAAAGCCCCTTATCACTAAATGATGATGACAGCCTCTAACCTTTTAGCCCTATGTAGTGGAAAAACAGAAAAAAATAGATTAAAATAATAATTATGTTTTTGAAGCTACAATGGGTTTTCTGGGGGAGAGAAAGTTTCCAAAATCAACCAGTATAATATTTAGTTCTAGCCACTAATAGCCTCTAAAGTTTTGTACTCACTAATAGCCTCTAAAGTTTTGTACTCCCTCCGTTTCAATTATTTCGCATTATTTGACTTGACACGAAATTTAAAAAAGAAATGTCGGGTACTCTATTGTAAAGCAGTACGGGAAGTAAATAAATATTATAAGTGTTCGAAAGGATAAACCAATAGTCAATCTTCAGAACTGCCTCAAAGTTGTTGAGTCTTGAATCTTGATAACTTGAAATCAAGAAACACTAAATCTGGATGGTTACAACTGTGTGTTGAGTCGAGTGATTGCACTATGTCCTTAAGACAAGATTGCCCCGTATATATGCTTTTACGTTAGCGGGCAATAGTCTCCCAAGATAAAACAACACTTTAATCTCAACACTACAAAGCAAATAGGTTGAGCCTGACGAAGAAAACAAATACGAATCGACTTGCTGAAGATATGGAAAAGGAAGGAAGAGTTTCTGTTTTCGTCCAACGTTTGGACTGACTTTCTCTTCTGTTTTGTCTCTGTGTATATAGTGTGTCTCTATAGTGTATATCTTGTGTATATGTGTGTGTTTGCTCACTGTTTTTCTCAACAGTTTTGCAGTGTTTTTCGTCACTGTTTTGTGCTGCGTTTTTCTGTTTGTATGTCCAACACAATTGAGCCAAAAGGCCTCAATATATAGCATGGAGGAGGGACTCCTCAACTGCCACAAACAAGGTTGTGTATATGCTCCAAAAACAGCCCAAACGGTAGTTTTTGCCTTCCGTCTTTCCCAAAATCAACTTTTCAGAAACTCTAGGGACCAAACTGTAAATATTAAGCAATTTGGTGTCCAAAAAGATAATATCTGACCCGTGACCCGTGACCCGTGACCCGTGACCCGTGACCCGAGCCCGGACCGGACGGGCGGCGGCGCGCGTGTGGGCTTAGCCTTGAACCCAAGCACATCTAAGTCCTCCCTCCTTTAAACACATGGGATATCCCTTGGGGTCCCAAACCCTTTACCACTTTAGAGACTTATAAAGAGAGCAATTCTTCCTTTTCCCACCGATGTGGTAGATTTGTCCCACACCATATTTCCATGCCTCAAACACCTTACTTTGTGGACCAATATTTCTTTCATTTCTCAACGAAATTTGACGATTCTTGGCCCTACGGTCATCTACTCACTTAGTAGATTATGCATGTGAGAAGAGACAAAGCCTCCAACATGCGGAACATTAGTGTTTAATTCATTAAATATGGGTGGACGCACCTCCCCGCCAAAGACAAATTTCCAACAAGAAATAAAATATATTTTGATCGAAAACAAACATTAGATATTTGTGTTGGTATAAATCATCTTAGAAAGTTAAATTATTCTGAATATAAAAAGACTATATTTTTTTGCTATAGATTAAAAAGAAAAATATGTCATATAAATTAAGACAAATGAAGTATTCTACTAAAGAGAAATTCATTAAAATTCTCATCCAGAAAGAAATAGGACAAATAAATTATAATTGACCTTGTAGGTGATATCAGTTGATCTATTCTCAAACCCTGGTCATTCAGGTATATCCCGCGATTTACTGATAATAGTGTTGAGGGATCGGAACTATTATGTCCAAAAATAGTATGGCATAAGTCGGAAAACTAAATATAAAAAAAATAAAGAAATAGAAAGGCAAAAAGACTCGAACAAAGTAGAAAAAGGAGAAGGCAAAAATGATTGCATGCCAAGAGTAAAGAGAAAAGACAGAAAGAAATGATTCGAAAGTAGGTCAAAGATAGTACTATTAATATAACACAAAATACTGTTACTACAGTACTTAAACATGGTATTAATCATCATTATCACCACTTTAAATTTAAAGCTATTTTAAATTCAAAGCTACAGTTTCTGGCGCACGTTAGCTCCACTACATAGTGCAATTTCTCATTTTACATGTACTGAATTGAAAATATCTCTTACTTTCTCTCCCATTTCGCCTTTTTAAATCTGTTCAATAAAATTGCACAGCACAAGGAGCTTTGAATTGCTACAAAACTCACCACCTGTATTTACAAATTCGAAAACACCAAATTAACCAAATAAATAAATAAACAATGACAAATTAAAAGAAAACTATGAATCTAATTAACAACACCATCATCCACCTTCGTATGATATACAATTAATTAAAGTTTCCATCTTACTTTCATGGTAGTATCAATCAATCCTCAATAGATGGTATTCGCTCCATTTTAACTGATGTGATATGGTTGATTTGATAAGAAATTTATAATATAAAGAATCTGTTAATGTTGGATTTGATGTTGTGACATTTGACCCAACATATCTCTTGAAGTATTGATTTGAATGTATAAGAATGTTGGGACAAATGTTGCACAACATTCGGACCAACATTTTCAGAACTGATTTTGTCTTACTTCACGTAATGATTACTATGTAGTAAATATGACTTGACAAGGTAAAAAGAAGTTGGTAAACACGTGTGAAGAACGAGTCAAGGTTGTTGTTTTTCATGAGGACAATCAAAGTTGTTAGAGATTTTTGCTCCTTGATCGTCTCCAACCAATCCTATCAGCTGCCCACCTTTCTCTCAACCTCCACAACTGATCGATGAGCTTTTCAAGGAAGACTCTCTACTATAAATAGAGAGGCTACTACAGTGAATCGACATCCAGAACCAGAAAGTAAAAATACCAAGAGAGCTCTCGGGATTTCATCTCAGAAATCTGGATCACCAGTGTTGCCTGAGTGTGTTGACAACATTCTGTCCAACATTATAATTGATGTTTAGATTCTAGATTAGTTTTGTATGGAGCGATTGTAATGAGAGGTTGTCTATGTCTACTTAGTTAGATTTTCAGGCAGAAGTCATCTGCGACTTCATCTTTTAATTCCTTTCCGTTTTATCTTTTAAATATGTAAAGAAAAGAATTTATACTTTTGTATATAATATATATAGAATACATTTGGTCATTGACCATCATAAGTTATATTATATATATATAACTTATGAAAATTTAAAATCATTGTGTTCTTTAAATTTTCGATGCATTTACTCTTCAAAGTTTTTCTGTTTTACTAAAGTGTTGTTACTGGTGTCGGACGACATAATTTCCGACATTCGAAAACAGAATTGGCATTCGAGATTATTTCATTTTATTTTTATTGTTCCATAGTCCCCTTCAAGTGGTATCAGAGCCGACACTTAACACAATAAGTGTTTGGTCCTGTTGTCATAAGCTATGGATCCGGCAAATTCAACTATTGGTAGGCTTTATATTTTAGATGGATCAAATTATGCCTACTGGAAGATTCGCCTACGTTCTCATATCAAATCAATTGATGTTAGAGCATGGAGATCTATAACCAATGGGTATGTTGTTCTAATGTTGCCATCGGATGAGGAAAGTGACATTCTTGTTAAACCTGAATCCTAATGGACTACAGAAGAAACAAATAATGCTAATTTTAATGAAAAAGCCTTAAATACAATTTTTGGATGGGTTGATATGTATATGTTCAAACTCATTCAAAACTGCCCACGGTTAAGGATGCATGAGATACTTTACAAATTCATTGTGAAGGTAGCTCAAGTGTTCGTCGAACAAAGCTACGCATGCTCATGAGTAAATATGAATGTTTAAGGATGGAAGAAGCGGATGATAATACATCTTATTTTGAAAAGTTGATTGACATCTCAAATGAATGTCAAGTGCTTGGTGAACCATTAACCAACACTCAACTTATTAAAAAGGCTCTCTGTTCTCTTCCTGAAAAGTTCAATTTAAAGATTTGTGCTATTGAAGAAGCTCACAACCTTTCCACAATGGACCTTCATACCTTGATGAACATTCTCAAAACTTATGAGATGGACATTGAGAATCAAAAGGAATTGTATAAAAGCAAGAATGTGGCACTTCAAGTTCAATCCTCAGAGAGTCGAATCGAAGAAGAGGATGAGAATCTTGAAGAAATTGGTGATGGTACAAATGTTTCCTTACTTACTCGAAAATACAATTCGATGGTGAGGAAGTTTAACAATGATAGAAATCAATCTAAATCTAAAGAGCACCAAAACCAAGTCTTCAATCAAAAGCCCACTAGATTCCTTCCAAATATACAAAAAGGAAATCAACTAAGAAGAACCAACTCAGATCGTACAAAATTTGATCCCAAATAACTTGAGTCCGTGCAGTGTCATGCATACTCGAGTTGGGGTCACTATGCTAACGAATGTGCAAACACTCTTAGAAAATTTGGTAAAAACCTATGGGTTTCTCTTAGTGATGATAAAAGAGAAGGGGAAGGAGATTGTGAAATTAAAACACAAGCAATGATGGCTACTGTTTTCGAACAGTCTCTATCAGATAATGAAGATGTCGTATACAATGTTGTCTCAGATGTCAAGACATTTTCTCTAACATCAGCAACAACATCAACATCCTCAGCGACATCCGAAATGTATGAATTCTTTAACTATTCTGATGTTAATTGCTTTAGTGGTTCTGTTTCTGTTAGTGAGGCTGATTATATGGATCAAGTTGAATGCAAAGATGATATGATTAATGAATGACAAAGTACTTGTAAAGCCTTAATCATAGAATCCAACCAACTTGACAAAAAGGTAAAATCTTCAACTCATGAGAATTTAGAATTAACAGGCACAATAACCCAACTTTAGGTTGCACTTACCAACAAGGATATTGAATTTGGTAAGATTCGTGCAAAATTGGATTTAGCCGAAGGAACCTTCCGCAAGCTATACACAGGGACTTCGAAGTTGAATAAAATACTCAACTTTAGTAATCATTCACATGCAGGTATTGGGTACGAAAACTCTCTTAAAACCATATGCTCTAATCTCTTTGATAAGAATGAAAAGATACGCTTTGTAAAAGAAAAAGGAATATATAATAGGTTCTCATATATGTCAAAGAATATGAAGTTTGTATGTCCTCACTGTAACTCCCCTGGACACTTAAAGCCATATTATTTCAAACTTCAAAATTCTGTGAGCAAAATGTTGCCTAAAATGTTGTCCAATATTTCGGATAACAATCGAAGCAACATTCTAAGCCAAAAAGTAAAAAACGTTTTAAGAGAGTTTGGGTTCCTAGAAAGGATGTAACATGTAATATTGCTATAACTGCATTAAGAACTAACATTTCAGGTTCTTGGTACTTTGATAATGGATGTTCTCGCCACATGACAAGTACAAAAGGTTTCTAAAGAACTATGGGTCATTCAATGGAGGAAACATGACTTATGGTGGTGGCAGTAAAAGCAAAATAATTGGAAAAAGAATCTTGGATGTTCCTTGATTTCCAGCCTTAAGAAATGCCTTACACGTTGAGGGCTTAATGACTAATTTGATTAGTATTAGTCAACTGTGTGATGACAATCTTGAGGTAAAATTTATTAAGAATGTCTGTGAAGTTACGAATAAAGCCAATATATGTGTCATGACAGGTACAAGAACATGTGAAATTTTCTATCTTGTTGTAAGACAAGAAACATGCAATAATGCTAAGGTTGATGACACAACACTATGGCATCAAAAGTTGGGGCATGTCAACTACCGCAATTTAGAAAAATTAGTCTCATATGAAGCGGTTAGAGGCATACATAAACTTATCCATAAAAGTAAAATTGTATGTGAAGATTGTTTGAAAGGTAAGCAAACTTGTGTCTCTTATAATGTTGTCCAACACGACGGACAACATTCAGGTACGTCTCACTGTTTTCAATTGCTACATATGGATTTAGTGGGTCCAATTGAAGTAGACAGTCTAGGAGGCATGATGTATTCCTATGTCGTAGTAGATGATTTTTCTAGATATTCATGGATATACCTTTTGAAAGAAAATCACAAACTTTTGACATGTTTAAAATTTTGCACTCTAGAATTAGGAACTTGTTTTATTCTCCTATTTTTGGGATTAGATCCGATCATGGAAAAGAATTTGAAAACGGCTCCTTCACAAAATTTTGTGATAAAAGGGGAATTTTTCATGAGTTTTCCGCTCTCAAAACTCCTCAACAGAATGGGGTAGTACAAAGGAAGAATAGAGCATTGCAAAAATGGCTAGAGTTATGCTTAGTTCTAAAAAATTGTCAAAACGTTTTTGGGCTGAAGCCTTAAATACTGCTCGTCACATCACTAATAGAGTCTATTTAAGGCCTGGAACAAAGATGACACCCTATGAGATTATAAATGGAAAAAAACCAAACTTGCGTTACTTTCATGTTTTTGGGTGTATTTGTTATATCTTAAATGACGGGGATCATTTGGCAAAATTTGAGTCTAAGAGTGATAAATGATTTTTTGTTGGCTATTCACAAAATAGTCATTCTTATCGAGTATACAATCTGAGATACAGAACTGTACAAGAGTCTGTAAATATTATCTTTGATGATCTTTCTGATGTTTCAAGAAAAAACTATTGAAAATAATATTATAGATACAGAGGCCACAGATGAGGAGTCAAGTGCTGAATTGTTAGACCAAGTTCGTAGGGACCTCTCATCAAGGATTAGGAAGAATAATCAAACGGGCCAAGTGATAGGGGGAGTTTTTGAAGGAATTAGAACAAGATGCAAAGAACCACTAAACTATAGAGAAATGATAAGGTATGTGTGTATGTCAACCATATACCAAGAAGTTAGTTTTTCTTGTTTTATATCAACATTAGAACCAAAGAATGTTGTAGAAGCACTTAAAGATAATTTCTGGATACAAACAATGCAAGAAGAACTTGAACATTTTTTTCAAAATAAAGCCTGGGGCTTAGTTCCACGTCCAAATAATACAAATGTAATTAGAACTAAGTAGATTTTAATAAATAAATCAGACGAATCGGAAACAATTGTTAGAAACAAAGAACATCTAGTTGCACAAGGTTATACTCAGGTTGAAGGAATTGATTTTGATGAAACCTCCGCACTTGTAGCTAGAATCGAGTCGATTAGACTTTTACTTGCTATTGCTTGTTGTCTGAAAATTACTTTATACCAAATGGATGTAAAAGGTGCCTTCTTAAATGGTTATCTAGACAAAGAGGTATATGTTGAACAACCAAAAGGATTTGAAGATCCTTACCATCCAATCTATGTGTACAAGCTTAAAAATGCTTTGTATGGGTTGAAACAAGTCCCTCATGCATGGTATGGTCGTTTAACTAACTTTCTTCTTGAATTTGGTTTTAACCGTGGCGAAGCTGATCATACTTTTTTATTAAATGACACGGTGTAGATAATATAATTGCTCAAATCTATGTGGATGACATAGTCTTTGGATCGACTTCACGGTCGTACCTAAATTCATTTGTTGAAGCTATGTCATCGACATTTTAAATGAGCATGATTGGGGAATTAACTTTTTTCTTAGGCTTGTAGATAAAGCAAAGTGAAGATGAAATTTTCATCTCACATAGAAAATATACCAAGAATCTAGTTAATAAATTTGGTTTGGAGAACGCTAAACATATGAAAACGTCAATGGGTTCATCGCAGAAGGTATGTAAGGATAATGTTGGTGAAAATGTCGAATCAACATTATATCGATCTATGATAGGTAGTCTTCTTTATCTTACTACTAGTCGCCCAGATATTATGTTTAGTATTTGTGTTTGTGCACATTTTCAAACCTGTCCCAAAATGTCCCACTTAAATGCTGTGAAACGTATTATTCGATATGTTGCTGACACATGTGAGTTGGAAATCTGGTATTCCAAAGACATTAATCCTAATTTAATAGGATTTAGTGACTCAGATTGGGCTGGAGATGTCGATAATAGAAAAAGTACAAGTGGAGGATGTTTTTATCTTAAGAATAACCTTGTTTCATGGTATAGTCGTAAGCAAAACTGTGTCTCACTTTCAACTGTTGAATCTGAATATGTAGCAGCTGGAAGTTGTTGCTCTCAATTAATATAGCTACGACACATGTTAGACGACTATGGATTAACTAGCAACATTTTGATTTTGTACTGGGATAATTTGAGTGCTATAAATATTTCCAAAAATCCAGCTCAACACTCACATACAAAACATATTGATATTAGACATCACTTTTTCAGAGATTTAGTTGAAAAACAACTAGTTCAAATTGAACATATTGACACTCTTCATCAACTAGCTGATATTTTTACAAAATCTTTGGACCATGAGAGATTTTCTAGTTTAAAGAAATCTCTTGGTCTTTGTAATCTCTAAAAAGACATTTTTAGTAAATGTCGTTGAAATATTGTCTAACATTTTGGGTGACATTTACCTATGTTATATCACTAACTGATTATTGTTGTTGTATGGTGCATAACTTTCGGTCACACAAGCATGATCCTTCAATAAGAATGTGTTTTCAACGTGGTACCGTTCTCTGCGATGATATATATATATCATAAAAATGGAGTATCAAAATAAGGCAAAGCCTTTACAAATATTTGGCAACTCTGAAAAATGGGCAAAGCCCTTGAAAAGATACCGTTCCTATTCTATAGGAGTATCGAGTGCTTCAAAAGGATTTTGAGAATACTAAATAAGTATTCTTATTTTTTACACAAAAAAATCTTTTGTGTGTTATATGATTAGATCAAGGACACGGTGAGAAAATGTTACATTGGTCCAGTGGCCAAACTCATAAAATACGTATAAAACGTGTCTTGATTTGTTGTCAAAATGAAAAGTTCTTGTGGGATCAAAATATTTGTGTCGTCCAAAATGTTGCCAACATTGTTGTTGACATTTTCAGAAAGTGATATGTGTTGGGATGTTGTTCTTATTTGATCTTTGAAATATCATATCCTACTCCCTATTATATGCCTTGTTTACAAGAATTTCAAAACATAAAATGATAAGATTATATTTTATTTCTACCATGATGTTTATCCCAATATATTAGGTGTAAGTTATTGTGTAAAATTGAAACACCTAAAATTAAGGGATTCTTGTTGCTAAGAAAAGGTTTGCCATGTATATAAATATTCCTCTCATTTGCTTTTTTTTTTTCCTGCTTTTCCCAAAAATAAAAAAAGGGGAAGAAAAATCACATTGGGTATACATCTACTTACCTACTCGATGGACTCACCAAATCAAACTCCAATCTCAATCAGAAACCCTAACACCTCAAAACCCTCTCCTCAATTCTCACCGATGGAAACTTCTCCAATGTCAGAACAAATATCAACCAACACTCCCATAAGCATTAGCCCCCCGTCGAATACACCTCAGAAAACGGGCCAGTCTTCTTTCTCAAATCTCCCTGAGGATCTTTCAAAAGCAATAATGTTTAAAGGTTTTGATGAACCTTTAGATATCTGCTATCCCGGAGATAATAATAACCCTATAGATGTCGATAAAACTTTTGATTTCTTATATCTGGGTAAAAGGCCAAGGTCATGTATCTTTCCTACTCGCCGATCGAGTAGAGTGTTTGAGAAAACAGTCCAAGAAGGTTCGAGTAGCAAAATGACTAAATATAAAACATCTAAACCCATTTACTCGAGCAGTGCTAGTGAAAATACAGACTATGTTTTCTCAACTAAGGAAGAACCATCTGCTTATGAACAACCCAGTGTGCCTCAAGAAAGGGAAATCCCAGATGAAATCCCCTTGAAATAATTTTTTCAAAGGGAGATGCCACAACATCTCAAGCAACATTTCATCCAACATCTGAAGAGACACGCCACAACATCCTCTAACAGTACCAAATCCATCAGTTCAGACATGTCTGATTCAGACATTGAGGTATCTGCTTTCTCAGATAAATTCTATTCTAAAGATAACCATGATATGTGGGATTTTTATAAGAGTAGAGTAATTAGGCCTGAGAGAGTGTTAGATATTGCTTTCTGTACTGAATATGGTTTGGTAGAATTCTTAAAGGACAGACAACTTCTTGGTTCTATCACTGAAAAAGAACGATATGTTGATGAGATAGTAAGGTTGCTTATGCTAATTTAAGCTCTGCTATAGAGGATACCTCCTCAAAGAAATTTGGGAAGGTATCTCTATAACAAGGTATATATTTTTACGCCTGCTATAATAAATCAATGTATTGGCCAAAATACTGGAGATAATGTTAGAGAAGTTAAACATGTGATAGATAATAGGGATGAAGTAGTTGAATACCTCACTGGAGGTATAATGAAGAAGTGGATCCCTAGATGTCTAGCCACCAAAATAACAACCCTATTTTCCACCCTCCACAAAATTGTTATTCACAATTGGCTTCCTTCAATGAATGAGTCAATTGTGACATATGAACAAGCCACCTTGTTGTATAAAGTTGGGAAAGGTTGATTTGGGAAAATGATATTTCATCAAATTTCCAACTTGGCTGAGAAAGAATCTACTTCAATCATTTCTTTTCCCTCTTTGATCTACAAAGTATTAACCACCCAAGGCTTGGAGCCTAAGACAGAAGACATTTTAGGGAAGGCTTCTTAGCTTTACATTGTAAAAAACAATTTTGAAGAGCAAGGACAGAGTCATCGACTTGCCTTGGAAGAAAGAAGATAAAAGTGAAAATGTTGCCAGAAATGTCACTAATATTCTGGGCAACACTGGTCCAAGACAGTCTACACTGTCTACAGAATGGGTTGTGGATCAAATTGCAAAAATCAACTGTCAAATTGCTGAAGTTGATGCTGCAAGGAATTCCTTAATACAAGATAAAGATCATTTCATGATGTTACTTTCTTCAAAAAAAAATGGAGATGATGCTGATGCAGGGGGATGAAGCTAAAGCTGCTATGATGCAGAGGAAGCTGGGGAAGGAAGTTAAAGCTGCTATGCTACAGAGGAAGCTGAAGTTGTTATGTAGGGATAGAAAGTTGCTGGAAGTTGATGTTGTTGTATGATGAGCAAGGAGAAAGCTGAATGATGTTTTTGAAACTAAGTTGTAAATGTTTGTTCAATGGTTTGATGGATTGATGTGGATATTTGTTGACAATAGTTTATTTATATTCGTGTTTTGTATATATTGGATGATATGTGTATATATGTGCTCATATTTCTTTTCTAATCCTATGAATTGGTATACACATGTTTGCTTGTATGTCATCACAGGTTAAGGGGAGCATGACTTTAAAATTGTTGATCACAGATGTCAGACAACATTTGTGACAACACCATAAGTTAACTTTACATTTTAATGAGTTTTGTGAAGAAAGGCAAAAAGGGGGAGATTGTTAATGTTGGATTTGATGTTGTGACATTTGACCCAACATATCTTTTGAAGTATTGATTTGAATGTATAATAATGTTGGGACAAATGTTGCACAACATTCGGACCAACATTTTCAGAACTGATTTTGTCTTACTTCACGTAATGATTATTATGTAGTAAATATGACTTGGCAAGGTAAAAAGGAGCTGGTAAACACGTGTTAAGAACGAGTCAAGGCTGCTTCTTTTCGTGAGGAACAAGACAAAGTTGGTAGAGGTTTTTGGTCCTTGATTGTCTCCAACCAATCCTATCAGTTACCCCCCTTTCCATCAACCTCCACAACCGATCGATGAGCTTTTCAAGGAAGACTCTCTACTATAAATAGAGAGGCTACTACAGTGAATCGATATCCAGAACCAGAAAGTAAAAATACTAAGAGAGCTCTCAGGATTTCATCTCAGAAATCATTACAATCGCTCCATACAAAACTAATCTAGAATATAAACAACAATTGTAATGTTGGACAAAATGTTGACAACACACTTAGGAAACACTGGTGATCTAGAGGTTGTGTATGTCTACGTAGTTAGATTTTTTAGGCAGAAGTCATCTGCGACTTCATCTTTTAATTTCTTTCCGTTTTATCTTGTAAATCTGTAAATAAACGAATTTGTACTTTTGTATATAATATATATACAATACATTTGATCATTGACCATCATAAGTTATATAATATATATAACTTATGAAAATTTAAACTGGTCTAAAACAAATCTTAGATAATTGTATGACTATAAATCATTTCATTATGGATAAAAGAGATATTTTAAAATTAAATTGTTTCTAATTTTAGAAAGGTGATATTCTTTTTTGGACAAACTAAAAAGAAAATGGTGCCACATAAATTAGGGCAGAGAAAATATTATTTTATTTATTTCTTCTTAATTCTTAAGGGGTGTGTCAAGTCAAACATGAACAAGTAAATATGTACGGAGGAAGAAGAAAGAAGAACAACACGCTATAGGTAAGAAGATTGAGAAGTTGTTCAAATATATTACTTCATATGTAATAGGAGTACTGATGTTTTATTGGTTCATTAAAAAAAGTTTTAAATTTTAAAATAACTTAACTCAAATTTTTTATTTTATTCTTAATTGAAAATTCTTATGCACAAATATTATGATGTATTTAAGATTATAAATAAAATATTAATTTGTTTTTTAATCATATGCTCGATTAAATTAAATCATATAAATTAAAACGTAGGAAGTATATCATAAAATAGGTCAACGAAATTCTTGAGCACAGTGGAAAGAGAGGAAATATAGGAGAAAAGTAATCCAAGCCAACCCACCACACATATCGATAGGTTATCATCAGGGCAAAATTTATTAGTACCACTCTTAAAATCGCAAAATAGGCTTTTAATTTTTTAAATTATAAATTAAAGGGGAATAATTACTTTGTAGGTTAATTAGAATAATAATGATGTCAAGTTGGAGTTCGCTGGAGTTGTGCGGCTGCGATTTGCCATCGTCGGTCGTTGGTGGTGTTAGAGTTTGCCGGAGAACAGAACTCCGGCGATGGCTGATGTTGCTCCATCTGGTGTTGGAGTTAGATTTTTGTATAATAGTGTATATGACTGTATACACACCTCTTATACATTATTATACATTTTTATACACTCATATACATAATATATATGTTGTATAAAAGTGCAATTCTTATTCAAAACCAGTCCAGATATATCTATTAGATCCACTTATTATAATATTGTATAATTGTGTATAAATATGTATACGTGTGTCTTTTCATGTATAATATTGTATAATTATTTTTTAGAGTATATACCTACAAATTATACACTTTCATACACATATATACATAATGTATTTGTCTTTTGTATATAAGTGTATAACATTGTATAAAAGTATTTTGGGCTATTTTTGTGCAATGTAAATTTTGGGCTATATCTGTGCAATTTAAGTCAGCTACATTTATAAAAAAAAAATCAATTAAAGGTGTGTATAATAACACTATATCAATATATTTCAAAAATAGCATTTTTAATCTTTGAGTTATTGTTATACTTTTATTTTAGTCCCTGTATTATTCATGATAGCATATTTGATCTTCAATTATATCAAATGTGCCAATTTAATCCTTGAAGTTAACTGCAGTTTAACTGTTTATTCTGCAATTACTAAAATTCCCATTACTTACCATCGTTTTTTTGGTTAATTTAAAATCTAACCATGTTTTTTTTGAAAAAAAAGAGAGGTGCAACACCTATTTATTTGCTTTACAAACTCCACATAGCTTCCTTTCTCTTTGCAATAGGATTTTATGCTTCTGTTGGACCAATCTCCACTTGGTCTTCCAAGTAGCTAAGTAATTATGAAAATATAGTAAAAATGAGAAGTTCATTAACGGTCTGGCAAAACATGAATTGTCGACTGGAATGGATTTGCTCGAGTCGAAGGATTCCCAAACTTAGCAAAATTCTAATTAATTTAGTTTTAGGTAAAAATGATTTCTACCAAAAACACGGTTAGAGATTGGTATTTCAAGGGTTTAAAGAGTAGTAGGTTGTATTCGATCCGGAAACCCTCTTGATCGAGTCCAGGATTGAGATTTAGATAACGGATAGGCTAATATTACAAATATGAATGAGAACAAGCAAGTAATGAGAACTTAATAAATTCTATATGAAAATAATTACGGATTGAAGCTGAGAGTTCTATATTAGCTTGAGAGAGATCTGAGTTACAAAAGGTGTGAGCTTAGAGAGAATACAATGTGTCATTTTCTTCTCCTCTAAGTCTTGCTTATATAGATAAAACTTAGACCATTATAACCCTAGGTGACGTAATTACACCCACGCGCGTTGCAGCGTTCTGATCGAAGTTGGCTGATGTGACGGGGGTTGTTGGGAGTGGATGACAGCTATGAGGATCCGTTGAGGTCTCCGGAGCCACAAAGCTTCGTACTTACTCTTGATTCCTCCGGGTGCCTTTCTAACCCACACACTTACACTTGATGCTCCCGGATGTTTTTCTACCCAATACAAATAGTCCCCCACTTTCCGGGACTCTTGAGCTAAAAGCACCAAGAAGTGGAAGAGTTTATGAGCCTTTTTAAAAAAAGACCTTTTCGCGGGAACCGAAAAGTCTCATCTTTTCACCATAAGACGCATTGTCAGTTACTCATTGAATGCGCTCAGTTACTCAATTGATGGCACCTCCTTTAAGACACCGATTGATGTTTTCTGACAAGACACGCCCCTACGATTTCCAAGGATAATGATTATTCCTTTGGCTATTTAAGCCAACAATCACGATCATCTTTCTTCATTCCCACTTTCAACCTTATTATTGCAACTTCACTTTTCGTCTTCTCTTACTTCTTTTCTTTTAAAAACGATGTCTACTTCTTATTCTTCGACGTCTGGTACTTTTGATGGCTTAACCCTTGTGAGAATGGCGACGGAGTTGGGTCTGTCTTGTTGCCGACTGTCATCATTTGGTGTTTTCCAAGTCATCGACTTGGGATCCACCGCCTCTGAAATCATCCCCCCGAATTTCTACATTGAAATGGATTTCCGTGCCAACCTCCGTCTTGAATCTATGGAGGACATGCTTTCTTTGATCGATGATTTTTTCATTCCCCAAGTTCGTATTTACTGTGATTGGTGCTTAGATATTAAAGTTCTTCCCCCTCCGTTAAACACCAGCATTACTCAGTATGTTTCTAGAATGTCGCGCATCTACATTTATCCGTTCACCATTGGTGTTGGGCTGCCGATCCATCAAGTGATAGAAGCTTTCAGCCGGAGATATGACGTTTGTCCGGGGAAACTGGCCCCACAGGTATGGAGAATAGTCTGCTGCCAGCAACATCTGCCTTATCTTGCTTACCTCTCTTTTACTCTAGACCACTTGATCCACCTCTACTCCCCCGGGTACTCCGTGAGGGAATAATCAACTTTGCTTTTAGGGACTCCAGGGCCCTTATCACAAATGCCAAGGATGATCATGACTGAGAGTGGCATGATCGGTTTGTAATGATTCCTACCCTTCTCCTTCAGGGCACCAACTTCGGCCCCCTTCCCGAGCACTAGAACAACGCATGTGAGTAACCCCCTTTCTCTTTTCTTTTTGTACTTCGGGCTTTCCTTTCAACTAATTTGTCTCTCTTCTTTATAGTGGCTCCCATGGTTCCTGAGCCATTACCCGACATTTTTGGGTGGGTGATAGGCTTGCTCCGAGTTTCTTAGGGCATCGAGCGGACGTGGAGGGCCCTTTTTTTTATGAGAAATGGAAGGGAAAAAGTCATAGTGAGATCATCTTCATTTAATAATCTGTTCGCATGTTTCATGTTTTTCTCATGACATTTTTCTTCTTCTTCTTTCTTCGAAGGTCTCCCTATGAGAGGAGATTCGAGCCAGAAAGGTTCCTACCCAGGATGAGGCTCGGGCTCGTATTGCAAAAGCCATCGTAGAGGCAAAGGCCGACAGAAAATGAGTGCTTCTAGGAGATGCTAAGGCATCAACCTCTGAGATCGGTCTGCATGTGAGGACGTGTCATCGACTGAGTGGACTCGCGAGAGAGGATATTAAGAGGGTGGTTCTTATGGAGGATAATGAGGAGGAGGCTTCTGAGGGGATGTGGGGCTGTCCTCAATTGAAGCTATCATGGAGAGCCTAGGACCAGCGGTGTCCAGCCCCCGAGCTTGGGAAGGGAGGATGCGGGCGATGGCCTTTCTGTTCCTTTGCCACCCCACATTGGTTCTGATATCGGCCTGGAAGCTTCTTAGGCCCACCTCTCGGACATCTTTCTTCAGGTAACTCAGGTTTTTTTATCATGCCTTCTGCTTTTAACACCAATGCAGAAACTAACGTTACTTTACCCAATTTTTCCAGAGGCATGCCGTCGTCTCCTCTGCCATCGAGCTTTGCAGGAATTGCCATCTTTCTCCTAAAATGTGGAAATGTTGATGGAAGAGAATCGATGCCTCCAAGAGGAGGTCTCTCAACTCAGGGCTGAGCACACAGATCTTCTAGAGCAGAGAACTATCCTAGAGGGTAGATGGGAGGAGGCTAAACATGCTCTGGCTGCCGGGGAGGACATATTTCAAACTATGTCCCAATATCGCCAGTTGATGAAATGACTTGTGGTCTTGGCCAAACTTGATTGTGATATTTCTCAGGAGAGGATGCAAGACTTAGAGGCTTCTCACGCTCGTCTTAGAGCCTGGAACCAACGACAAACGCGTTGCCGAGAGGCTGATCAACGAAGGGCCACCTTACTCCGGGACCATGTTGTACTGAAGACTCGCTTTGAGGTTTTGTAAAGAGTGGAGCTAGGAGTGATTGAAATTTCCTCATCCATGATCGATTTAGAGGTGAGTTTTGGGGAAGCCAATGTTGACATGGAATACCTACGCAAAGAGACGCCACCCTCCTCTGATGCTTCTGCTGGCTCTCACAGTGATGAAGGTGCTCCTCTCCTGGCCTATCTTCGGTGTTTGGTTCTTTCTCTCACAGTGATGAAGGTTCTCCTCCCCTGGCCTATCTTGGGTGCTTAGTTCTTTTCTCACCTTTTGTTAGTTTGTGGGGCTTGCGTGCCCTTTTGTGGATATTTTTTGGGTGGGCTTGCGCGCCTCTTGAAAATATTTTGTTGTTATGATTGTGTTTTGGCCTGCGTGCCATTTGTTGGACGTTTCTAGGCACTTGCACCCTTAATTATTTCTTGGGTTTGAGCCTCCGTGCTATTGTTTGTCATACTTTCGGAAACTTTTTCAGCATGACGAATTTGATTTGATGTTATTGCAGGTCGTGCCCAGTGATTGCATCCTCGAAAGTCATGATGTGTTCATTCAAGTTTGTCGTGTCATCATACTTGGGTATGTCATGTATTCTAAACATTTTCTGGATGGGCTCCGAAGCCGCATTTTCTTTGTAGGGTATCTTTCCATATCTCCTCGCTCTAACTCCTTTTAGCACAGAAGGGTCCCCAGGTATCTGGCTCATCCTTTCGGCAGCTCTTTCTCTAGCGATGCAAGTCTTGTCAGGTCTACTTCTGGCATCGTAGGTTCCATTCTCCCCACGTTCGATGCTGATGCATCAAGGTCCTCTACGGCTTCATAGTCTTCTGTCGGGTGGCGATCTGGTGTTGTTCCCGATGAAGATCTTAGAAACTTCTCCATGGTCTCCATTATGCTACCATTTTCTGCCAAGATTGTAGCCAGTGCGACTTCTAAAGGGATTCCCTTTTCTTTGAACATTCCTTATACCTTGGAGTGGGGTTCCCTTCTTCTTTTCCTAGGATATCATTCCCTAGGTCGGGTCACACGGCTTTTCGATGGATGGCTTTAAGCATCTCCTTCATCTATATACTTTCTCACCTTCGGGCCTATCGTTTCCTCCGATTTAGTCTGTGACGTACCAGCCTGTTCCTCCAGGTCCTGATGCTCACTTGGCACCTGTTTCTTTCCAATTTCCTGCGGGTCGCGAGCACCGTTATTTCCACCTAACATGATTCTTTCTGATGATGCGTTAGTCTTAGGGTTTTTAATAAAATCAGCTACCAATTGAGACAACTCCATAACTGTCTATCCCCACAGACGGCGCCAAACTATTTTCCGGTAAAAATGATTTCTACCATTAGTGCAATTAGAGATTTGTATTTCAAGGTTTAAAGACAAGTAGGTCGTATCCGATTCTGAGACCCTCTTGATCGAGTCTGAGATTGATATTTAGATAACTGATAGGCTAATATTACAAATATGAATGAGAACACGCAAGTAATGAGAACTTAATAAATTCTATATGAAAAATAATTATGGATTGAAGCTGAGAGTTCTATATTAGCTCGAGAGAGATCTGAGTTACAAGAGGTGTGAGCTTAGAGAGAATACAATGTGTCATTTTCTTTTCCTCTAAGTCTTGCTTATATAGATAAAACTTAGACCATTATAACCCTAGGTGACGTAAGCGTCCTGACGTAATTACACCCACGCGCGTTGCGACATTCTGATCGAAGTTGGCTAATGTGACGGGAGTTGTTGGGAGTGGATGACAGTTGTGAGGATCCGTTGAGGCCTCCCGTGTCACAAAGCTTCTTACTTACGCCTGATTCCTCCGGGTGCCTTTCTAACCCACACACTTACACTTGGTGCTCCCGGATGCTTTTCTACCCAATACAAATTTTCCCTTTTCTTGTAAATTATTTTCAAATCCGAAATTGAATATAAAATGGATTTCAAGTTCTTCACTGTAATCCTTCAATCAACAACTTCAAAGTAACTTTGTGAATTGACTTTTAGTTAGGATTTCAAATTACAAATTAGGTTTCGAGCTCACAAAATAACTCAAAATTATGAAATTCTCGTCTTCTTCTTCATAGTCTAACTTTTGCATTGTTATGATCAAATGGATGGTGATTATGGTGGTATGTAGTGATGGTTATGGTGGTTTTGTGATGGTGGTTTGAAGGTGGGAAATGAATGTCTATTCTGTGTATCTCAATATATATTTGGTGCATGTTTGATGTATTTTTTGTGTATGTTTATTGTATTTCGTATATATTACTGTATTTACGGTGCACATGACATACAAGTACATACTATGATATACAAGTTTTTACAACAACAACATACCAGTGTAATCCATCAAGTATGGTCTTGGAAGGGTAGAATGTAGGATCTTGTTGGAATATGTAAAGCAGTACAGGAAGGAAATTAACTATTACAAGTGTTCGAAAGGATAAACGAATTGCCAAAATTCAGAACTGCTGCAAAGTTGTTGAGTCTTGAATCTTGATAACCTGAAATCAAGAAACACTAAATCTGGATTGTTACAACTGTGTGCTGAGTCGAGTGATGGCACTCTGTCCTTAAGACAAGATTGTTTCTTTTCTGTTTTTGTCTCTGTGTGTATAACTGTGTCTCATTTTTTCTGTGTTCTCTCTCTGTTTCTGTGTCACACAATTGAGCCAAAAGGCATCAATATATAGCATCAGGGAAGACCTCTCAACTTCCAAGACATGGCTGTTAATGGCCATTAAAGGAGGAAATTAAACAGCCAAGTAATGGTTGTTTATGGCCATTGAAGGAGGGTGTAATTCAGCTAAGTAATGGAGGGAGTTAATCAGCCAAGTAATGGTTGGTTAATGCACAAAGCCCACGACCCGAGACCGGACCGGACGGGCGGCGGTGGCGCGCGTGTGGGCTTAGCCTTGAACCCAAGCACATCTAGGTCCTCCCTCCTTTAAACACATGGAATACCCCTTGGGGTCCCAAACCCTTAGTCAATTTAGAGACTTATAAAGAGAACAATTCTTCTTTTCCACCGATGTGGTAGATTTGTCCCACACCATATTTCCATGTCTCAAACACCTTATTTCGTGGACCAATCTCTCTTTCATTTCTTAATGAAATTTGACGATTCAAGGCCCTACGGTCATCTACTCACTTAGTAGATTATGCACGTATGAAGAGACAAAGCTTCCAACATATAGAACCCTAGTGTTTAAGTCATTAAATACGGGTGGACGCACCTCCCCACCAAAGGCAAATTTCCAACAAACTTAACCCCTATCTTTCAGATAGTGAAATTATTTCTAATAGACCTCGGCTCAAGGAATGATATACAAGTTTGTATATTATTATATTATTGTATGTTGTGTATATATTAGTGTATGTCATGCGTATCTCAACGTATATATTGACATGCGATAATATATAATGATATACAAGATACGTGGAGAGAAGAGATTGTTGAAGCCATGAGAGAGAACTCCGACGAAGAAGAAAACTCTGGTGAAGGACGAGCAAATCTAGTGATCATATGATTTTCCGACGTAATTAACTCTCACAAATTTTCGGCAGAGAAGCTGTAGACTGGCTGGAGCAACGGTAGACGGGCTGGAGTAGCAGCGGCAGGCAGCAGAACAACAACGGATAGGGCTTGTGCGAAGAGAATATAGGAAGAAAGAAAAAAAGGAAGCTAAGATCTCCAAGATCCCTAATTTTATGGAAATTGTTGGAGGTTGTATATGTTTTGAAAATGAACTATTTCTATATTTTGAAAATAGAATAATATTATTAATCATGATAAACATTAATTTATTTTATTATATCTTGGTAAAAGTCCCCTAAAAATTCTTAGGGAGAATAGTTTAATTTGTGGGCCAAAAGCATGCAATTTAAGGTTCACATACATACCTTTTTCTTCCTGCTGAGTATTCTTTCTGATTTGGATTTGGCGTTTTGGTAACACTAACATGTGACGATACAATAACTTTTTAGCATGTCTTCTAATTTTCCTTATAAAAAAATAGTAACTTTAATAGAATTAAGGTCCCACGAGAATCAAGATGACATCTATTTCCTCAACTTTTCAACTGGCTTCTTACGCATATATAAATTTGTCATTTACATGTTCGAAACAAAGTAGGAGGAAGCTGAAATTGCGCTGTGAAACTGATAATGTTAATATATATATACACGGATAATATTTAAAGTTTTTATACTATCTGGTTTAATTTAACTAATTATAATAGAATATGTCCATCTTCTTCGATTTAACAATCAATAACGTTTATGAGAGACCTAGTAATACAATTATTTTAAATATGACATGATTATGCAAATACTATTTACGCTATTAGTCAATAGATATTTTACTCATGTTACCGCCTAAACATCAAAGCACATAGTCACTAACAACGAAGCTACTTTTGTCCATAAAGAAGCCAATCGATGCCTCCTTCTAGTATTTCGCTGAAAAATTATACTGTGTAAATAGATCAATTTTCTTTATATTTGTATACTATGTTAAATTTTCTTGACTTTTTCGTATATATTTTTTTATACTTTGAATCCCCTTAGTAAAAATTTAAATTTCGACATTCATAGTCAAAAATACTTGTAAATACATTTCACTTGGATAGATCTGATAAAAACTTCTGTCAAAATCTATATATAGATGAGGTGTAGATATACATTTACAAAAATATTCTTAGACGCTACAACTATTGCAACTGTTATCAAATACCTAAATTACTTGAGACGTTAGTACATGAATAAAGCCTGATTTTATAGAACTATACTTTTCTTCCTCCTCTTCTTCTGGCAT
Source organism: Anisodus tanguticus (assembly GCA_034509755.1). Classification (NCBI taxonomy): domain Eukaryota; kingdom Viridiplantae; phylum Streptophyta; class Magnoliopsida; order Solanales; family Solanaceae; genus Anisodus; species Anisodus tanguticus. The sequence goes on from CM067552.1 coordinate 38,889,213, forward strand.
TTTGTTAGGTTATAGAATACTATGAAGACGTCATTAGTTTTCTTTTTGTTTTAAGTTTTGTAACAGAAGTAGTAATAATGCAGTTTCAGCCGCCATTTTCCATGCATTCTTCCTGTTGGTAACCATTCACGTTCACTACCCCTCTTTCATCATCACCCTTGAAATTCCATCCTTTTTTAAGGGTCGTTTGATATCTTGTTAGGAGCTAAGTTATTTATGTATTAAATTTTGCATAAGTAATATCATATTTGGTGTTATTCCGTTGTTATGTATAAAATTCAACACAACTAATACGATATTTGGTTTGAAATTTTGAAATTCACATAATTAATATGTGTATAAGTTATGAGGGAAATATCTATGCAATAATATTTTATGCAGGATATAATATGAAATAATTAATATATGAATAACTAAACTCTGCATTAAATAATACATAGATTCACTATCTTTTTATTACTAATAACTGCATAACTCTAACTAGCTAGCAAACAACTAATTAAGTAAGCCTCCATAGCCACTCACCAACTTTCATTTTATTGTTAATTATGTTGAATTGTGTGACCATTTTATCTGTAATTATTGATATAACAAAGTATTTTTTTTCAAGTTAATTAATTATATTTTTAATATATCCCTTCTGATTTTTTAAATTTTTTTAAATTTTCCACCCGATGTTCGATATTCGCATTGAGGCCCGATTGTATCCGGATTCGCGTCGGGTAAGGCTCATTTTTTTTGAAATACGCTTCCTACCAATGTTTTTTTCATACACAAGACTCGAACTCGAGACTTTTGATTAAAGAAAGAACAGTCTCATCCACTGCGCCACATCCTTATGATTTTTCATACACCAAGCACGTGAAATATTTTCTCGATAGTTAGCTAGCGATAGTGAAATTGAGCTCAAGACATGTTGATGACATAATTACTTAATTAATTTGGTAGTATGACTGGATTACATTTAAGGAAATTTCTTTCAAGAACATTTGTGTTAGGTTTTGTCAAAGCCTACCTAATTTTATTAAATATTTCTACCATGATACACGTGTCATAGCCCCCTTCCTCTAGGAGTGGAGTAGAAAAGGAAGAAACATAGAAATTAATAGGATGTAGCATGGGACACTGCGTAGACAAAACTCAACAGGATAAGCAGAACAATAATGCAAGAAGATGAAGCATGCGAAATAGATGTTTAAAATAAGGGATCGAGAGATAAACATTAATGACAGCATCAGCCATTAATAATGATAGGGTGGTGGTGGTGAGTTGGAGGTCGGGGTGCTAGGGTATGGTAGGGGGTTTGGGGGATGGAGAAAGGGGGTGCTGGGAGTGGGAGGTGAGAGGTGGAGGCGGGAATGGGAGAAAGAATCAACATGAAATAATTGTTTTCCCTAATTCAATTCAGAAAGTCAATTTTCAAAATTTTAAGAAACTTTTTTTTTATTGAAAATATATTCAAAATGTCATTTTTCTAATTTTTAAACAACTTTTTTTTTTTATTGAAAATTGTTAAACAATAGCTGTGGGTTGGGCCTCTCGGCCAGATTTGCTAGAAAATTGTTCCAATAAGATATTGTATATATGGTATATATATTTGTAGTATATTGTAATAAAAAGGATACCTTAATTAGTGTTATACATCTACCATAATTGTATAGTTAGAATTATGGTAGAATAAGGATTTAGAAGTAGAATAGGAAAAGGATTTTTCCTATTATGGAAATATGTAACTTGTATATATAGCCTTTCAATTAATGAAAATAATCAAGGGGATTATTTTTTTCAAAAATATATTCAAAACATTCTAGGAACCAATTCTGGATGTCATTTTTCTAATTTTAAAGAACTTATCTTTTTTATTGAAACTATATTCAGAACATTTTAGGAACCAAACATTGAAAATTGAAAATGTTTTCTTCCATACCAAGAACACGTACCCTTAAAAGAGTTTTTGTATAATATTAATGCACTGTAAATTAATTCACCATTATGCTAAACCGCGCGTTTATAACAATACGTGACTTTTTACAGCAGAGTTGGCATGATAATTTTTAAAATAAAGTAATAATATGGTATAATCAGTCAAAATTCACCGATAATGCTAACACCAAGTGTTTATCCTACTTATATGCACATCAGCAAGCGACGTGTATTGTGGCACATTATTTTCTTTACGTAGTGGAAGACAGAGAGAGATATGCATGTCAAGGAAAGTTCTGTTAAGTGAAGTTGCTTAACAAAATTGTTATGACGTTTAAGAGTTCCACATCAGATATGAAATGAAAACATGAACTTCTTATATAGACACGGACAATCTTCACCCTATAAGCTAGCTTTTGAGTTTGAGTTAGGCTCGAGATTCATTCTTTACATGGTATCAGAGTCAGACTCATTCCAATTCATTGTTCACCGATGTTGGGCCCCCAAATTATATCATCCACGCTCCAGTTAACAAGGTTTGGGCGTGCGGGAGTGTTAAGAGTCCCACATCTGATATGGAATGGGAACATGGACTCCTTATATGGACTTGGACAATCATCACCTTACAAACTAGCTTTTGGGGTGGAGTTAAGCCTAAGATTCATTCTTTATATATTAACGTGTACTAAAGTAATAGAATCTCAATTCAATCTCACCACCATAATTAGAATATATCATATATATTGTGTAAATATTTAGTGATGTAGAATGATTGTAAGTAGAGGATTCCTATTGTACTAGGGTTCTACACATTGTACAATATATATTTGTATTAATGAGAAAGTCTTTCCAAAGGAAATTAATACAATTCTACATGGTATCAGAAGCCTGAACCCTAAAATTTTATTTTCTCTTTCCGACGGTCTACCCGAGAACACCGACATGTGCTCTTTTTCCTCTGCCTGTCAGAGCTACAGGCCTGCCCCCCTGTTTCTGTTCGTTTCCTAGAAAAAGCAACATGTATTTTTCCTTAGGCATGTCCCCCCCTCCCCGTGCTGCCAGACCAACTACTTCTCTTTCTCTGCCTTTACACGAGAACCAAGACAAATACAAAACTTTACCCTCTAATTTTTTTTTGTTTTCTTTCGTTCTCCCCTGCCCGAGAAACAGTAATTGTCCATTTTTTTTCTCTGTTTCTGATTCGTCACCCGAGAACAATTAAAGTTTTGTTATTTTTCAAATCCACTATAATGACTTCTACCACACCATCCAATTCTGGAAATTAATTTTGGGTCCAATTTCCGAGAGCCTACCAGCCCGCTCCAGGCATCTCCCAATCCAATTTGGGCCCGGCTTTCGTAACATTGACTCTACGACAGCCCGATAATGCGTGGTATATGGATACGGGCGCCACGTCGCACCTTACCAATAATTCTGGTAATCTTCCTCAATTACGAAGTTTAAATACTCCACAATCTGTTATGGTTGGAAGCGGTCATCGCATTCCAATTTAAGGGTTTGGCCACACACTAACCTCACCACCGCATCCCCACTTCTCCCTAAATAACGTCGTCTATGCGTCAAATATTATCAAGAACTAAATCTTCGTTAGAAAATTTGCCACGGATAATTCTGTATCAATCAATTTTGACCCGTTTGCGTTTTCTGTAACGGACCTACGTACCGGGAAACTCCTTACGAGATGCAACAGTGAGGGGGATCTCTATCCTTTCCTATCCACGCCCGATGTCAGTGTCACCCCTCCCACATATATAAATGCCCAAGTCTCTCCTCCCACCGTTTTAGCAACTATCTCTCCGTCAACCTGGCACAATAGACTTAGACATCCAGGGGCTCCTGTTTTTAATTTTCTTCGGAATAATAATTTAATTTGTTGTCTTAGTGAAAAATCTGCCCAATCGTGTTTTTCTTGCCCTTTAGAAAAACACGTTCGCCTCTCTTTTCAGTCTTCCTTAAGTGTTACATTTTCTCCTTTTGATATTGTTCATGCAGATTTATGGACATCTCCTGTTATTAGTTCTATGGGTCATAAATTCTATCTTGTGTTATTATATGACTTTTCTCACTTTCTCTGGATTTACCCTCTAAAATTCAAGTCTGAAGTTTTTACCAAGTTTATCGAGTTTCGTAACTTTATCAAAACACAATTTGAAAAATCCATTAAATCATTCAATGTGATAACGGTCGTGAGTTTAATAATTCTGCGTTTCATAATTTTTGCACCAAGAATGTCATGATCTTCCGTTTCTCGTGTCCTCATACCTCACCCCAAAACGGAAAAGCCGAACAAATCATCTGTATTATCAACAACATGGTTCGTACCCTTCTTTTTCATGCCTCTCTCCCCCCGTCATTCTGAGTCTATGCAGTCAAAATGGTAGTCTATATCCTTAATATTTTACCTACCAGTACTCTTCACAATAAAACACCCACCAAAATTCTCTTCCATCGGATCTCGTCCTATGACCACCTTAGAATTTTTGGTCGTCTGTGCTACCAAAATCTTGCCTCCACTGCACCCCATAAATTAGCACCTCGCACTACTCCCTGTGTCTTCATCGGTTTTCTGCCAAATCATAGGGGTTATATGTGCTATGACTTGTCTACTCATAAAATCCACGTCTCTTGTCACGTCACTTTCGACGAGACAATCTTCCCATTTTCAAATATCCAAATTTTCAAAACACATATTACACATTTCTCGATGACTCAGACATCTCCTAAGTCATACTCGAAGAATTCTACCGTCCCACCGCCATCGTCCATCCGGCTACAACCCTTCCACTCGTCACTGACACCTTCGGTAGTGACTCAGCTCAGTCCCCGTCGTCATCCGTCCCAATCTCCTCCACCAGAAATTCGCTATCCACCTCACAGACGCCTCCGGCAGACACCTAGCCCTCCCACCGGTCCATTCAACCACTCTCAGCCTCGTCACCACCACACTGTCATTCCAATGTGAACCAGCCACCGGCCGCCACCAACCCAAAAATTGTACCAGTCATTGAAACCCGAACCACCACCGTTATTCATAACCAACTAATAACCCCACCACCGTCACCGTACCCGACGACCACCACCCCGACCCAAGTCTCACCACCCAGATCTTTTCCCACAACTCTCCCGACATCAACCCAGAACCCTCTACCCAGTTACGTCCGAACCAGAACCCACCCACCCAGGTCCCTCTCCCGTTGATCAGTCCAACCATATACACCTTGCAGTTCCTGCCAACAGTCTCCCGACACCACACCTCCACCAAAATACCCAATCTACCCCTAAACCCACGTACCATATGGAAACCCGTGCCCAATACGGGATTTTCAAACCCAAGGTCCATTTTAACTTGTCCATCCATACCATTTCCCCAATTCCCAAAAACCCGAAATCAGCAAAACTAGACCCTAATTGGAATGCGGCCATGTGTGAAGAATTTAAGGCTTTAACAAAACAACACACTTGGGATTTGGTTCCTAGACTGGAGGAGGTGAATGTGATCCGATGCATGTGGCTTTTTCGTCACAAATATAGAGACAGTGGTGATTTAGAGCAGTACAAGGCGAGAATGGCACTAATCAGCAGGAGGGTATTGATTGTGGTGAGACGTTTAGTCCCATTGTGAAACCAGCTACCATTTGCATTGTTCTGAGTATTGCGACGGCATTGTCCAATACATCAGCTTGATGTGAAGAATGTGTTTCTACATGGTGATATGAAAGAAATTATTTATATGCACCAGTCGCCTGGTTTTGTCCATCCCGCAGCTCCTCAGTATGTATGTCGTCTTTGTAAGTCACTCTATGGTTTGAAACAGGCCCATCGAGCATGGTATGATCGTTTCACACAGTACATTGTGCAAATTGGGTTCGTATGCAGCAAGTGTGATAATTCTCTATTTACTTTTCATCACGGTAGTAGCATTGTTTATTTATTATTATATGTGGATGACATTGTACGTACTACCTCCTCTTATGTGTTGAAAAATGAGATTATTGCACTCTTTAAAACCGAATTTGCTATGAGTGACTTGGGGAAGGTGAGTTATTTTTTGGGGATATCAGTGACTCGTTCGACATATACTATATTTTTATTTCAGCGCAAGTATGCAGAGGAGATATTGTACAGGGCTAAAATGGTGAACTGCAAGATCATGTCCACTCCGATTGACTCTAAATCAAAGCTTAGTGTTGTTGATGGAAACCCAGTGTCCGATCCCACTCTTTACAGTAGTCTTGTAGGTGCACTTCAGTATCTTACTTTCACCAGGCCTGACATCGCTTATGATGTTCAACAGGTATGTTTATTTATGCATGCCCCCAGAGAGCCTTATTTTACTGCCCTTAAACGTATTATTCGATATGTTAAGGGCACACTTGATTATGGATTACATCTATACCCCTTAGCACCGACCAGGTTGTTAGCATATAAGGATGCTGATTGGGCAGGCTATCCGGACACGCGACGCTCCACCTCCGGCTACTGTGTGTTTTTAGGGGTTAATCTCATCTCCTGGTCCGCCAAGAGGCAAGCCACATTATCCCGTTCAAGTGCAGAAACAGAGTATAGAGGAGTTGCAAATGTTGTTGCTGAGATATGTTGGCTCCGAAACCTTCTTTTGGAGCTTCAGTGTCCCTTGCATAAGGCGTCTGTGGTTTACTGTGTTAACATATTCGCCATATATTTATCTCATAATCCAGTTCAGCATCAGCGAACCAAACATATTGAGATGGATATACATTTTGTTCGTGAAAGGTTGCTCTCGGTCATGTTAAGGTGTTGCATGTGCCGTCCTCATATCAGTACGCGGATATCTTCACGAAAGGTCTACCTAGACAGCTACCTCAACTTCAGATCCAGTCTCAGCGTCCATCCTCCTCCCTCTCAGACTGAGGGGGTGTATTAACGTGTACTAAAGTAATAGTATCCCAATTCAATCCTACCACCATAATTAAAATATATCATATATATTGTGTAAATATTTAGCTATGTAGAACGATGGTAAATAGAGGATTCCTATTGTACTGGGGTTCTATACATTGTAGACTATATATATTTGTATTAATGAGAAAGCCTCCCCAAGGGAGATTAATACAATTCTACACTGCCAGCCTAATTTTAAGTAGGTTCGGATGGGGGTATTTTTTTTTGTATGAAAAGGTGATCCGCAGTCGCTATCGTTCGGGTACGCACAGAATAAACGTCACTCTTATATAATAGCTCGCAAACCACATAGGAGATATAACTCATACTAGGCAAGCATCGTGCGATAAGCTCGACCCATAAGACAAATCCCCTATTGTCGTAGGCAGGGGATTTCGAACCGTAGACCTCCATTATAAAAACCTCATATGCTCAACCAACTGAGCCACCCTTGCGGTTCGGGGTATTTAGAGTCTCCTTCAAGCTTTGTAACAATTCATCTCAAGGTGTTTGGTTGAAAACAAAATTTAAGAAAAAAACTAAAAATCATCTCATTAAGGTACAATGAAAAGGTCTTAAAATTAAATTATTATTAAATATAAAAAAGTGTAATTTTTCTTGTACTAACTAAAAAGAAAAATTGTTACATAACTTAGAAGGGTGAGAGTAAACTCAACTCCAGCTATATTCCCTCGAGTTTCTCTTGTCTCTAGCTTATATGTCATATCGATGATGATTGTGCTGGATATATACTTGCTCTAAATTCTCTATATCCTTCGCAATGGCTAATTAATAAGCTAATGAACTGCTGGTTACCTGAATTTGGTAACAACTTACTCGTATGAATACTTATACCTAGTCAATCAGTTCAATTTTAATTAATTAATAATTAATATTTTCAATAATCTTATTCTTCATAATTGTGTCAGAGATGTTACGTGCATCCCTCATCAATTGCATAAGGGAGTTTTTCTTGCTTCTTTCTGTCTTTCTCAATTTATGTTTTTCTCTCTAATGTATTTCTCTCTCAATTCATCTCATCGAGCAACTAATATTACTTCAAGTCCACTCATGATTAGCCTATTTATATTAATCTATCTCCTACATTAATTCTCCCAAGTTGCTTAGTAGAGTATTTTTTTTTCAGTTTTGTTATCTATCATGATTCATGCACAATTTTATTCAAGTTGCAAACTTGATTCTCATTAGATATGTGAAGTATACTTTTGTTCATAAATCATGCAAAAAAGGCATATAACCGTCAAAATAAAGTTGAGGAGAGATAAGGCCATGTAGCTTAGCTTTAATTAATTTCAAGAAGACACCTCTTCTTATTGAGACTTTCACTCCTGGGGAAGAAAATCTATTTATAGATGGAATCAAATATGCATTACAGACAAAAGTATTCGGTTATTGAGGAAAAATCAATATACTTCTAATGTCGAATCAGATCAACTAGGACAAACCCCATATTAGCCTCAAACCTTGCAAATATATGGCACAAGCTCTTTCTCTCTCTCTCTTCTTACCTAGAAAGTGAATGTGTAGAGTTTATCATCACAAAGTGATAACGTAAGATACAATCCTTAAAACTATCAATCTTATAAGTGGCTTTAAAAGGTTCACAACTTAGCCACACAACCTAGGATTTAATTCTTTTGGCAAACCTCTTTCATCATCTTGCATTGCTTCTAAGGTTTTAATGTGATACACACATTTTGGAGTGATCACAAACTCTTACTACTATATATTTCAATGCATGGAAGCAACTTCTAAACAATATATATCCAACCTTCTAGCCTTTAATTTCTTGAAGAGTTCAAAATATGGGTGCAGGAGACAACACTTATAAAACCATCAAAGGTAAGTTAAACACATGATTAGTACTATTCTTTTTCGTTAATTATACGTCGAAATTACTGGTCTTCTAATTTGAACTTCCATTTATTAAAGGAATTTTCATGAGCTTCTTGAAATAGTTTAATTTATATACTGAATAATTGAGACATGATTAGCTTCTATTAACACTTGTTTTTCAGAAATTGAGAAATCGTTAGATGTTTAATTCGCCTTCTAGCATTTACTCGTTTGTTTGTTTGTCTCTATCTCCACGAGATAGGGGTAAGGTCTGCGTACACTTTATCTTCCCTAGATCCCCACTTATAGGGAATACACCGGGTATGTTGTTGTTTATTTGTTTGTTTGTCTATTTAGTCTTAAGAAAGTAAAATTCAATTTTCACCTCTTTGTAATAAAAAGGTCAGTTGATTTCATCTTTTTTCTTTGTAGTAAATCACACGGGCAAAGAGTTTGTGTGGATTTTTATTACTAATAAAACTTCAAAAAGAAAAGTACAAGTAAAAAAGGTCAAATTTTACCTACTTCTCTCTTTTAAATTGCTATGATCAACCTAGGACGTTCAGTATATCTCTAACATTAAAAATAGTTTACTGTCATTTCTTTAACTAATAACTACTCTCTGTTCCTCTTTATGTGACAATTACTATTTAGTCAGCGAAAGGAATCTTTTCTTACCGTATTTTTTCATATCTTTTAAATGTTTTTGAATCGTTAATTATTAGTATAAATTATGATACTCTTTATATAATTTCTAAATAGATAAATTTTGTTTTCAGATGGTAAGAACGTGAGCGAGGCACGAAGAAGCCTCAATGTCAATGAAGAATACCTAGGGGCATTAAGGACAAGATCCTATGGTGATTTCTTCTTGAAAGCTAATGACCTACTTGATAATAACAATAATAATCAGCCATTATCTCCCACCTCTCAATATACATTATTCTCAGATATACTTCTTGAGCCAGGCCAAGAAACCATAACATCCATTCTTGAATCAACTAATATATTTCCAAGAAAATATAATCTCAAATCCCTTCTCTCCAATTACTTCAATATTAGTGCAAAAGCCTCAAAATTCTGTAGCCACCTTCTCAAATCCATCAACCAAGTCCAATCTGACTATAATTTTGTTGAACAAGTCCTCGAATCGATGGATAATAATTGCTCTTCTCATCAATTTGGTTACCTTGTACTAGAGCTAAGAGCTTATATTATCCGTAACAACCCATTTTCCAACCTCAAGAAACAAGATTTCAAGCGAATCAACGATGAATATTCGTCGATACTTCAACATTTGAGTTCAAAGAGGAAAAAAGTTGCTAGGAAGATAAAATTGATCAAAAGTGTAAATAAGGCTTCAGGGGTATGTGTAACAGCAGCATGTGCACTAGTAGCTGTTGCGGCCGTGGTACTAGCAGCACATACACTAGTTGCACTAGTCATGGGGCCAGCAATTTTGACCATTATACCCTTAAAGCCATCTAAGATTAACAAATTTACGAGTCGTCTTCGATTCTTGAAATGTGGATTTCTACGCAAAATAGGAGCACAACTTGATGTAGCAGCAAAGGGTACGTATATTTTGAACAGAGATTTCGATACTATAAGTAGACTCGTGGATCGATTGCACGATGAGATTGAACATAATAAGGCAATGATACAATTGTGTTTGGATAGAAAAGAAGATAGCATTTCATTGCAAGTGTTGAAGGAGTTGAAGAAGAGCAATGTTGGATTTAGGAAGCAAGTAGAGGAGCTTGAAGAACATGTTTATTTATGTCTTTTAACGATTAATAGAGCTAGAGCTTTGGTTATTAAGGAAATTGGAAAATCTTGTGGGTGAAAAATCAATGGTGATGGACAAGATTAGACTTGTATATAGTATATATATTCTTTGATTTGTAAATGTAAGACTCCATGTACTTAATTTGTTGAATTAAAACTGAGATCATTGTTCATTGACTATGCTAATTGATAGTGAATAAATATTTCAAACGTGAAATTGACATGTGCATCAATTTGTTACCTTAAATCCATTATGGGCTCATATGGGTCTAACAGCATCGAATATGTAGTAGATCCCAAGTATCATACCAATGTAAACTTGATTCCTAATCTAACCCACTATTCTTTGTACTAGGCAATTTGTTCCCATAACCCATGGTATAGCCTTTAAGTATTTATTCGCATTCAATGTTTATATTAAATTCTACTAATTTATCATAATAATGTTGTAAATTAAAGTAAAATTATGTATTATGATTTAGTTATAAGAATATATATGAAGACATGTATTATATATTTATTTAGTTGTCCGTTAATGTAAATATCAAATGCAGATAATTTTTTATCATTTCGGTTTACCTAATTCATGCATTCATGTAGATATTAGAATCTCAAACAAGGCAGAGTAGCTGCCATAAAAAGACAATAAGAGGTTTAAGCCATTCTGTAATTCTTATTTCACATTCACGAATATTACGTACAGTGACAAACTTAGAATTTTTGCTAAGAATTGAACAACGGTGTTTAAATAAGACAGTAATATACACATATATATAAAATATAATATTTAACTTATATATAGAGTATTACAGTTTAAGAATATTTAAACAAGCTCAATCCATGATCTCAAGTTCAAAAATTTATCAAGGATTTCTTGAAGACTACTCTACCCTAAAGCCCTAAACTCTAGCTCACGCTTATATAAAAGGGTACATATTTCTAAAGACGAAGTGATCAAAAGACATTCTTTCTCAAGATCAACTAACTATTCGGAAACCCAAGGACTCAATTGTATGAATATACTCGAAGTACCTAAGTATTGTTGTCCAACGTTCTTAGCAATCAAATACATCACGAGGAAGTCCGTCTCATCCTACGTTCGAGAAACAAGCAACCCCAGTCCTCGAATCATGGAGAACATTCAAAAAGAAAATCAAGGGATAAGTTGAATTGTACCCACACGGTTTATAATAAGAAAAATTCCCTTTTCATCATATTGTTTTTGTAAATGCAGTTAATTTCCATAACTTGAAAATTTGTTTCAAACGCGTGATTAATTTCTTGTTAAAATCAACCTTTCCTTGGTATGAATATTATAATACATGATAGCGTATATACAGTATATAAAATGTATACACAGATTAAAGGAAAACAGCTCCAACTAGAAGAAAGAAACCGTTATAAAATTAGTAGGCTACTCTTCCTCTATTTTATAGATAAAGTAAATATAAGCCGTGGAAACAGCCTCTTGCATAGCGGGAGCTTAGTGCACCGGACTGCCCTTTTAGTAAATCTAAGTTTTCTGTAGACATGGAAAAATAAAATATGAAATCATCTGCATTGCTTGAGATTGTAATATAACTGAAATATATCCCTTAGACCCTTGTGCACTAAAAATTAAGAGAAAAATGCAATAACAAAATTCTTGTTTATTTTGATGTAGTGAGACATTATTGTCTAGGCTATATAAGTTGTTAGTACTAATTAAGTGGAAACCTTTGACATGTAAAGTCTCTCCTGCTCTTTCCCAAAATGAAGCAACAATGAATAATCATGGAATTATAGTAATACCAATAAACAAATATTTCTTAATTACTATAGTCATCATTACAGTTATCTTAATCTCTACAAAGTTCAAAAAAGGCTACCCAATGAACACACTAGCTAGTGTATTCCCTTACTATATTTTGAGTAACACCTGGAGAAGCAACAGTGAATAATCCCAGGATTATAAGAATCACCATGAAACCAAACTTTCTTAGTAGATAATCGTCTTCATTATTGAAAGAATATAATCTCTTCATTATTTCCATTAATGAAAGAGTATATATACAATGATTATTAATCCGAATTTACAGCTCAAACGTATTCCTCCAAGTTCAACAAATCTTTCTACAATGATTATTAATGATAAAGTTCAGAACTTTAACCAAATTTTAAGAGTTCCCACCCTTATCGAAAAACTAGAGCTTTTTTGTGCCCAAAAACGTGTTCTTGAATCCCCATGAATAATCCAGAGATTCTTATTGTTTCTAATACCCTACACTATTATAAATACTCTAAATAATCTCAGTAAGATCAAAGAACATACCTTCAAGAGATATTCTAAAGTCTCCTTCAATTTCTCTTTCTTCAGTTTTCAAGAATCTATGATTTTGAAGGATGAACTAGTGATAATTTGAGGTTAGATTGATGTAGTAATGATAGGAATGGATCAAAACCTGGGGTTAGGTTGATGTAGTAATGATAGGAATTGATCAAAAACTTACCTTAGATGTTTTTGGGGAGCCATAGGGTTGATTTCTCCAAAACGCCGTCCAAAATAATGTGGGGAAAAGTTATAATGAGGTTTTCAATTTATCGGGTTCGGAACCAGAAAAATGGGGTCGCGCGGCACCTGTACGTCGTACCCCCCATCGAGCATTTCTTCATGTGCGATGTCTATGCATCACAGGCCCATCGTACAAGGAAAAAAAATCAGAGACAGGTTCTGTGTGCGCCATCCACGCGACGCACAGGTGTCCCGACAACCAACATCATTTAATAAAATGGGCATAACTGATTGCATAGATCTTCGTTTGAGCTGGACCTTATATCGTTGGAAAGGTATTTCAAAGAGATACAACTCTCATGTTTTACATTTACTCAAATTCTTAACGTATTTTTACATATACAGGCTGGAAGTCAGAGCTACTGTAAACTTAGTCGATTCTATCGGATCTTATGCACTTCACTATTCGTCTTGAACTTAAATCAACTATTTTCATCCAAAATTATTTTGATAGGAATTCATATATCTAAAATGTCACATTAATACTCATTTAACACATTTACACCTAATCCAAATTTACGGAGTGTTACAATATCGTGCAATTCAATAATGTAATAATTTGACTCTTTATTATGCATAAGTGATTATAATTCTAATTCCAAGTTTTCGATAAATTTATATAAACATTCGAAACTTTTCGGATGATTGGAGTTGAAATCCGAGGTATCTGGAGTGCTCTAATACATTTTGAACCATGTTGATATTGTTGGAAATTTGCCTTTGGCGGGAGTTGCGACCGACCAACTTTAACGGCTTAAACACTAGTGTAACGTATGTTGGACAATCCGGTTCTTCACACATGCATGATCTACTAAGTACGTAGATAATCGTAGGGCCAAGAATCGTCAAATTTCATTGAGAAATGAAAGAGATATTGGTTCACGAAGTAAGGTGTTTGAAGCATGGAAAGTGTGGTATTGTGTGTAATTCTCCCTCATCGGTAGAGGAAGAAAGAATTGTTGTGTATATAAGATTCGAAATTGGTTTGGGGTTTGGGACCCCAAGGGGTATCCCATGTGTTTAAAGGAGGGAGGACCTAGATGTGCTTCGGTTCGAGGAAAGACCACACGCGCGCCGCCGCCGCCCGCCCGTCCCGTCCGGTCCCGAGTTCCGGGTTCACGGGTCGTGGGCTGTGGGCTGTGGGTCTTCTGATATTATCTTTTTGGGCCAGAAAACTTTGCCAGAAGTACAGTTTGATCCCAAAAGTTTCAGCTATACAGATTTGGACAGAATTCTTTCGGATGTGCGGTTTGGTCCCCGAAGTTTCAAGATGTACGAGTTTGGTCCCTGAAGTTTCAGAAAATCAGAATTTCGACGGTCAAAAACAGAAATGCCAAGCACTCAATTCAGCCATTTATTTTGGCTGAATTACTCCTCCTATAATGGCCAAAACAGTTGGTCTTTCTCCCATTTATGTTGGTGACTTTACTACCTCCATAATGGCCATTATTTGGCTATTATGGAGGCGCTTTTCAGCGAGAGAAAACAGCCCCTCCCTCTCCTATATAAACACCCCATTACACCATTGTTGAGGACTAACAAGAAGCTAAAAGAAACAGTAGAGGCAACACACGAAAATACACAAGCAGAAATTTCTTCTTCCTACAACTTCCAAGCATCATTTCGTTACTCAATATTCTTCACGGTAGCTCTTGAGTTTCCTTTGCTCAAGGGTTCCATTGCTGTTTTATCTTGGGAGACAAATTGTCCAGGACGTATAAAGGATACATACGGGGCAATATTGTCTTAAGGACAGAGTGCTACACTCGACTCAGCAAAAACAATTTACATTTTTCCGTTTTCTACAAAACTGGAATTTCCAGTTTTTACTTGTGTAACAATTGTAATTTTCAGATTTCATGTTGAATTATTGAATCTCTGTTTATCCTTTCGAATACTTGTAATAGTTAAATACTTTCCGTACTGCTTTATAAAGTACCATAAAGAGAAAAATCTCCCAACAGATATTACATAATTGAAACCCGAGGTATCAAGGGTATTCCGATATATTTTGAACCATGTTACGTTGATATTGTAGAATTTCTTCTGATGTCTGGTGTATTGCGATATCAAATATCGCGATTGCGAAGAAGATTTAGAGGGTTGATTGGTCAATGGGCTCGCGACTCACTGATTACGACATGCATCAAAGAGGAAAATGAAAAGTTGACAAAACTAGTCGAACACTCTCCGCGATCGTGAAAGTCAAGCCGAGGTTGTACTCCTAAATGCCATATCCTTCTGCGATCATAAAGAAGGAACAAGTCCGGTATGATTGAATTGAATCATCAATTATCAATGTAATATTTCAAAAAAAAATTGAAAGATGGGAGCTCGTGGGGTTGATTCAAGATTGGAATTTCAACTTGAATCATCAATGTAATATTTCTCTGCCACTCTAGCTAGGAAGATTATATTCAGTTTTGGTGTGATTTTAACAATGAATCCATGTGATTTGAACACCAAAATGGGGGAATTTTGACCTAGTTGCTAAACTAGGTAAATTAGGGATTTAGTTTAGCAATTGCAATCAACATCAAAACATGATTATTGGATTGAAATCATGAGCTTGTGGGTACCCGCTCATATATTTTTTTTGTTGATCAACGGTTGACTTTTCCTTTTTCAAAATTATGAAAATGGATCACGTAACGTAATTTGACTTGTTATTTCATATTTTGCATATATTGCGTCTATTGGAGATCGTTTTAGTGATGTTTTGGACATCATAAGTTTGGAGCACTTACCGAAAATGAGGTAACTACGACTTTAACCTGTAAATTTCTTCATTTTCCAATAGTATGATTCGAAACTTCCACTGCTCACTGGCCCAGCAGTTACGGGCCAGGGCAGCACGCGGGAGTTCTTGGGCCCCAGCCTCCGCAAGCCCACCAGGCAGCAGGCCCCACTTAGACCGATATTGAGGCCGCGATGCACGCACTTGGTTTGACTTCACCGGACCCGAATTGGTATATGAACATCGGTGTCACTACCCACATGACATCCGATTCAGGCACTCTCTCGTCTTATTTCAATTTGAGCAACCCTCGTGGCATAATTGTTGGTAATGGTAATTCTGTTCCAATTCGTGGTTATGGTCATAAAACGTTGTCTCCCCCTCATCCACCCCTTATCTTGAAAAACACCCTACATGCCCCCAAATTGATTAAAAACTTAGTGTATGTCCGTAAATTCACTACTGACAATTCCGTTTCTATTGAATTTGATCCATTTGGTTTCTCTGTGAAGGATTTCAAGACGGGGAGTCCTCTCATAAGGTGTGATAGTAGGGGAGATCTTTATCCTATCACACCCAGTTTTGATCCATCAAGTCAAACCTTGCCATCAGCATTTGCAACCCTTTCTCCTTCCTTGTGGCATGCTCGTCTGGGTCATCCGGGGTCGTCTATTTTGTCGTCATTAGATAAAACTAATTTTATTTCCTATAAGGGTACGCGTAGTACTCCAAATTGTCAGTCCTGTGCTTTAGGAAAAATTGTTAGGTTGTCATTTGTAGCCTCAAAATCTCATACTTTAATGTCATTTGATATTATTCATAGCGACTTATGGACGTCTCTTGTTCTTAGTTCTTTGGGTCATCGGTATTATGTTCTTTTTTTGGATGATTATTCTAAGTTTTTATGGACTTTTCCAATAGCGAAAAAATCTCAAGTTTTTTCCATCTTCTTGAAATTTAGAGCATTCATTAAAACCCAATTCGAACGGAAAATACAAAAAATATTCAGTGTGATAATGGCAAAGAATATGAAAATTGGGTGTTTCGGAATTCTATGCTAATAATGGGATCAATTTTCATTTTTCTTGTCCTCATACGTCTTCACAAAATGGAAAAGCCGAACGCAAAATTCGTACCATCAATAACATTGTCCGGACTTTATTGATTCATTATTCCGTACCCCCGTCTTTTTGGCATCATGCTCTACAAATGGCTACATATCTCCTTAATATCCTTCCTTACAAGGGTTTGACGTATTCTTCCCCCCTACAAATTTTATATAATAAAACACATTCGTATTCCCATCTTAGGGTCTTTGGGTGCTTGTGTTATCCATTATTTTCATCCACCAAAATTAACAAACTTCAGGCCCGGTGTACTCCGTGTGTGTTTTTGGATTTTTCGTCTAATCATCGTGGTTATAAATATTTTGATTTATCCTCTAATAAAATCATCACTAATCGCCATGTCATTTTTTATGAATCCCAGTTTCCATTTACTAAGGTTGGTAATCCCGGGCCTAGTTCTTATAATTGTTTGGATGATGGTCTTTCCCCGAAACTTATTCACTATTTTTTGGACGTGTCTCGCACCCCAAATCCGCCAACGGGCCCGCTAGTCCTCCCCAAACAGTGTCACCTTCGAATCTGGGTCCAGCAATTGGGCCATCCAGTCTACCCAGTTTCAGGCTCTGTTTCTGGGTCCAGTGTTGGCCCAGTTCCCGGTTTCAGTTCCCGATTTGGGCCAGCAGGCCCACTGCCTGCTGGCCAGTTCGTCCCGAGTCCCGTAAATTCCTAAAATCCACTCGCCTCTGCCCGAGTCATAGACCAGTCACCCGTAGTCAATAGGGGATTTTTAAACAAAAAATACATTTTAATTTACATTCTAATGTTCTTAAATCACCCTTACCCCGTAATCATATGTCTGTGTTAAATTACCTGAATTGGAAAATTGCTATGACCGATTAATATAATGCTCTTATTGATAATAAGATGTGGGAGTTGGTTCCCCGTCCATCTAGTATTAATATTATTAGGTCTATGTGGATTTTTGTTCATAAGGATAATGCAGACGGTTCTTTTGCAAGGCATAAGACTCAGCTTGTGGGTGATGGTAAGACTTAGCGGGTTGGTGTGGATTGTGGTGAGATGTTTAGTCTGGTGGTCAAGCCGACTACCATTCGCACTGTGTTCAAGTTGGCTCTTTCGAAAGCATGACCCATCCATCAGTTAGATGTGAAGAATGCTTTCTTACATGGTGATCTCAAGGAAACAGTGTATATGCATCAGCCCTTGGGGTTTAGGGACCCCAAATATCCTCATCATGTCTGTTTGTTGAAGAAGTACTTATATGGGCTTAAGTAGTCTCCACAGGCCTAGTATAAGAGGTTTGTCGACTATGTTTCGACTATTGGGTTCACTCACAACAGGTCAGATAATTTCTTGTTCATATATCGTCGTGATTTGTCCTTGGCTTATATATTATTATATGTAGATGATATTATCTTGACTGCCTCTTCCGATGCATTACGCCAGTCTATCATGACAATGCTCAGTGCTGAGTTTGCTATGAAAGACTTGGGGCCCTTGAGTTATTTTTTGGGGATTGCTGTCACTCGTCATGTAGGTGGATTGTTCTTATCACAAAGGAAGTATGCAGCTGAAACCATTGAGAGGGCTGGGATGTCATCATGTGAGTCCACTTCCACTCCAGTTGATACTAAGCCCAAGGATAGTACCGCGATCGGCATACCATACGAGGATCCGACCCGCTATCGCAGTCTTGCAGGGGCCCTTCAGTATCTTACACTCACGAGGCAGATATTACGTATGTTGTACAACAGGTGTGTTTTTATGCATGATCCCAGAGTTGAGCACATGAATGTACTCAAACGCATCATTCAGTATATTCAGGGTACTCTGGACTATGGGTTGCATTTATATCCCTCCTCGACATCCACTTTTGTCTCGTATACGGATGCTAATTGGGGTGGTTGTCCGGATGCCAGACGATCTACGTCTGGATATTGTATGTTTCTCGGCAATAACCTGGTCTCATGGTCTGTGAAACGTCAGTCGACATTGTCCCGATCCAGTGCCGAGGCCGAATATCGAGGGGTAGCTAATGTGGTCTCAGAATCATGTTGGTTACGTAATTTGTTGTTGGAGCTTCATTGCCCCATTCAGAAAGCAACCTTGGTTTATTGCGATAATATTAGTGTCATCTACCTTTCTGATAATCCGGTTCAGCACCAGCGCACTAAACATATCGAGATGGACATTCACTTTGTCCGCGAAAAGGTTGCTCGTGGTTAGGTACGCATCTGCCATGTCCCGTCAAGATATCAAATTGCTGACATCTTTACAAAGGGTCTTCCCTCGGTCCTTTTTGAAGATTTTAGGGACAGTCTCAGCGTTCGAAGACCGCCCGCTATGACTGCGGGGGTGTGTTAAATATACACAATAAACATGTGTATATTGTGTATCGGTTGGCTCTCGGAACTTCCCCTTTGTACCGTGCATATAGGTAATATTTAGTATCCTAGTTTAGATAATGTTGTAATGTAAGTAGTATTGTACATTTACCACAATATTTGTATTACCATAAATGTATAGTTAGTATCCAAGTAGAATAAGGTTTTAGGAGTAGAATAGAAATACGATTCTCCTATTATGAAAATATGTAACTTGTATATATAGTCTTTCAATCAATGAAAATAATCAAGAAATTATTTCTTTCGGTTATGATCCGAGCACTTTCTAAGACATACGCAACTTTTAGTTATCGTTGCCGTGGTTATTTTATCTATCAGTTAAAGCATGATATCGTTGAATTATAAGAGTGTAAAACAGATTTATTTTTTAATAAAAGAAGCACCATATACTAGTATTTTATTTATCAAAACATGATAGGATTACTTGACTTGCAGTATGTGCTAGAAACTTATTTTGTGTGATGTCCTTCAAATGATACCGTCGTTTGGATTATATGTTCATTTGAGTTTACTTGAGATTATCTAATTCTTGTATCACTCTGTTGGTTTAGCTGTCTCACCGGTAAAGGCCTATGATTTGATTTAGTCATATAACCAACTCAGGCTTATGACTTGGCTTAGCTAACATATCGGCTAAGGCCTATTGTTGGTCTAGTGACTGCACACACGAAGACTTAGTCACATATGTGATTTATGGCTTGGATTAATATGTTTTGACTATTTTACTTGAAAGTTTTTTATGTTATGGTTACTTGTTGTATTGTCTCATACACTTTTCTGATTTCATGCATTATTTTTATGGAAAAGAGCAAGGGAAAGTCGAGGATCTTACTAGGTGTAATGATCACAAAAAAATATACTTACAGCTCGATGCTCTTATCGATAATCTATTTTTACCAGCGGACTATCATCTGTTTTTGCTCTTACAAAAAGGTGTGTGTTTTGTAACGTCTCATGTCATAATGTTGTTTCTCTTGCTCAGGTTATGCCAAGGTTATCATATCAAATATTTTTCATAGTCGTGCATGCTGAGGAACTTAGTTAAGGGGTTCATATACTAACTCAATAGATGCATGATATACGTTTGTACAAAGATATTTTTTAGTTTATTCATGATTAATTAGTGTATATACTCGGTTCATTGAATTCCTTAATCATGTTAATTTAATATAAATTGCGAATAAGTCTGTACTATAAACGATCCTTCAATTTGATCATCACCTTCTAATAAGGTAATCACTATTGCCGTCCAACACATGGAACATTGGAGCATCCAAAGCAAAAGTGGAAAGCGAGCCAAATCTAAGTTCACATTACAAATTTTATGACTCTTGGAGTTAGCAATCAATTTGACTAGAGTACTTGCAACCCTTTATTATGGAAAAATACAACTCTTCAATTCCATAAATATGAGTAAATTATACGTTAGGGACATAACCACTTAGGTTTTGAGGACTTGTCTGCAGTTTGCAATAATCAACATAAATAAGGTATTTTCATTTAATTTCTGGTTATGTTTCTATTTTCAACCAATGGTTATAAAAATTACACTGACATTCCTTGTAAAGTACTATCGTAGCAGAGGATATCTTTATCCTAATTCTAAAAATACATTGTTTATAGTTTGATGTAATTAAATACAAGTTACACTTATATTATTCACGCTTAAATATCATACTTTGTTAATTAATTATCAATTTGAATTTCTTCTAAAGTAAATTAGCGCTTTAAAAAAAATTGTATATCTAAAAATAGAAGTACAAGAGATGCTACATTCATATTTTAAATTATATAAAAAGGTATGGCAAAAATGTTGAAATTCAATTCTATTGAAAGCGAAACAATGTATATACTAGGATTGAAAGAGTGGAGGTTGTTGGTCTAATTGCTAATTATAAATGATTTTGCCAATTAGCTGTACCCTGTACGTAATAATACCTATGATATCCTTACCTTAACAAATCAATCAGAAAAAAGTTAACTTTTCTTTTTTAATGTAAAAGTTTTAAACTCATACTGATTTAACAATTACAATAATGAATCTTATTTATCATTTCTTAAAAACTAGATTACGTAATTGCCAAATCTTCTTAGTTTGGATGCTTATCTGAAAAAATTGCCCAAAATGGAAAAGCTTGCTAGTGGTGTTTTCTGAAGGGAAAAAATATTTTAATTTGCTTTACGCCTCAAAAAATGATGACCTAATTATTTTAAGTTTTTATAAAGAAATGATGCATTAAATGTGTTGCTAAATTCAATATTGTTCTACTAAATAACTGGCCATGTTCACTAATTACCACCTGGTCCACCCAATATGGTCTCCAGTCTCCACATTAGTTAACTTAATTTACTTCGTTAATTGAGATAATATATGCTTACTCAAGGAGTACTAATAATTTATTGATCACTTGCTAATCAAGTTGGTTTTAAGTAATATTGCATGCAAACGCACAACAATTTTTTTATTTTTTTATGAATAAGGTGGTTAGAACATGTTCTTTAGTAATACTTTTTTTTTTGTTGGAACATGCTTTCAATGTCACATTCGAGGTATATAGTCATTAGGGCTTTTGACATTTCGATTGCATGTTACTTTTAACGGCGTTTAGTTTATTTTTTCAGTCATTATGTCTATCAAGCCTTTTATTTCAAAAGGTACTTTTCATTTTTCCTAAAACAATTTATATTTAAAATAATACTAGGTTGGTTTTTTATTTTAAGTTGTTTTTCCTTTTATTTTTAGAAAACAAGAAGAGATGGCAGTATTTTCATGAAAATTAAGCGAACCATGAACTTACATCTTAACGTTTTCCTAAACTTTTTTCTTTTGTTCCCAATAATACTAAAAACTACTCCTTCGAGGGGCTCTTGGCCAAAAGGCCACTTTAAAGACTTATATTTGTCAAAAGGTTATAAATCGCAAAGTATTAGCAAAACATCCATCATTTATGACGTCGTCAGTCCCACAAGCTGTCAATACTAGTTCCAAAGTTTTAAAAAATACATTTTGAGCCCCGACCCTCAATATTTTAATTACCCAAAAAAAAATCCTTTAAAAGATCTCGATTTCTCCACTTTTCATATCCCATTTTCGGCGAAAATTTCGGATTTTCATCAGAAAATCAGTCCGAACAACTTCTTATGGCGTCGATTACAGTCATAAACCATAGCCACATTGTATTATAGATTTATTATGACGTCGATTGCAGAATATATAATAGTAGGTGGTGATTACATGGGTGAATGGGAGGAGACCTCAAAATATTGGAATTGAATTTTTATGAGTAAGGTGACAGGATGATCCTGATAGTGATGACGAAGAGTGTAACAAACAAACAAAAAAAGAAAAAGAAATAAAACAACAAACCTCAAACCCCAAATTGTACAAATCTAAGGGATCGTGGATAGATATACCATAAACCGACTGTCGTCAATAGCTAACAGTTATCATTTAGGCTCGACTTCACGCATGACCAATAATTTTTCACATGTTATTTATAGACCAAGGACAATATTTGTCTAAAAAGTCATAAAAATATAAAATAAAATAAATTATAGGACATGCCACTATTTAAACATTATAATAAAACTTTAATACATCATATGAGAGTCCCCATCCATTGAATACATTATCAAAAGAGTTTTAGGTCTTGTAATGGTACTTTAAAGGCCAATATTAGTCTAAACAAGCCATAAATAAATAAAATAAAATAAATTAAAAGACTTGATACTATTTAAATATTATAATAACACTTTAATACATCATATGAGAGTCTCCATCCATTGAGCAAATGATCAAAAGAGTTTTAGGACAAGTACTAGTACTTAAATGGCAAATATTTGTCTAAAAAGCCATAAATAAATAAAAAGACTTGATACTATTTAAACATTATAATAACACTTTAATGTATCATATGAGAGTGCCCGTCAATTGAACACATGATCAAAAGAGTTTTAGAACAAGTAATGATACTTAAAAGATCAATATTTGTCTAAAAAGTCATAAATAAATAAAATGAAGTAAATAAAAAGATTTGATACTATTTAAATATTATAATAAAATTTTAATTCATCATATTAGAGTCTACATCCATTAGACACATGATCAAAAGAGTTTTAGGATATTAATGGTAATCATAACACTAGTATCAATTAGTCTGACAACAAGTTATTGTTCTCAAAGCACAATCTTGTTCTAAGAACAACCATTACTTGTGCTTAAACTATTTGGATCATGTGTTCAATTTATGGGGACTCTCATATGATATATTAAAGTGTTATTATAATGGTTAAATAGTATCAAATCTTTTTATTTATTTTATTTTATTTATTTATGGCTTTTAAGATAAATATTGACCTTTTAAGTACCATTATTTGTCCTAAAACTCTTTTGATCATGTGTTAAATGGAGGAGAACTCTCATATGATGTATTAAAATGTTAATGTTTAAATAATGGTATGTCATTTTTTTATTTCATCTATTTATGTCTTTTTTAGACAAATATTGACCTTTTAAGTACCATTACTTCTCCTAAAACTCTTTTGATCATGTGTTCAATGGATGGGGACTCTCATATGATGTATTAAATTGTTATTATAATGTTTAAATAGTGACATATCCTTTTATTTATTTTATTTTATTTATGTATTTTTAGACAAATATTGTCCTTGATCTATACATAACATGTGGATAATTATTGACTTGCGTGAAGTCGAACCTAAATGATAACTATTAGCTATTGACAACGGTCGGTTTATGGTATACCTATTCACGGTCTCTTAGATTTGTGCAATTTGGGGTTTGGGGTTGGGGGTTGACATTTGTGGTTTGGGTTTGAATTTTAGTTTTTTAATTTTTTATTTCGTTAGACTAGTGCAAATTCAGCATGCTTCACATTTCAACAGTCACCTTTATTTTTCTAATTTATCATCGACCAAAATGGTCTAAAATTATCCTAAGCAGTGAGTTATTAAAGAGCAAGGTGATTTATTTTCGGTTTGACTTATAATTGATCCAACGCACTTAGCTTTATTTCGATTGACATACCACACATATTTTTACAATGGTAATGAAATTAAAAAAAAATTAAATTTATAACTGTAACAATACATCATTCCCTATATAAAATCGACCCAAAGTTCAAACTCCTCCATTGTGTTTTTTTTTTATCAAACTCCTCCATTGTCTCTTTTCTTGATCAAACTCATCCATTCTCTTTTCATAAATAAAAGTATTACAAAAAATTATATAAAAACAATAGTCTATTAGGGGATAGGAAGATGGTGGTCAGATCATCAACACTTTCCCGAGCCTTTCAAAGATTAGACGTAGAGAATGTGCATTTTCATCTGTTGTATGCGATCTACATACAAACAATAGAATGGTGTTGACCAACCACATTATAAATATACTAATAATTGACAACAAGTCTATTAATTGACCGTGATAAATTTGAAGAAACATAAAAAGGAATACCGAAATAAGCAAAATAAGTAGAAATATCACATAATTCGACCAACAAAAAAGACTAAAATTTCGAGTCTAGTAATAGACCAAGATGAATTTTCAAAAACAAAAACAGAAAAAAAACACGACCGAAACAAATAAAATAAGTAGAAATAACACAATATATTTTAATTAAACAAAGGCTAAAGTTCCAAAAAATTGAAAAAAATCCAGAACTTTATGAACACTAGAGTTTATCAAGTTCGAAAAAAATAAAAAGTTTATATAGGCAAATGGAGCTCAAAATGCTTCACCACTGATGCAAAATTAATTAACATGCCTAAGGAAAACGATTGGAGAGCTTCTGAGCTCTGGAGAGAAGAAATATTGAGTGGAGAGATTGAGATCTTGATAGAAAAGAGGAAGAGAGAGAGAGAGATATTTATTCATACTGTAGGAGAAGAGAGAGGGGCTTTTATATATTTTAATACTTGCCAAAGGGATTTAAGTGTATACGTTTAAAAATTCAAACCTTTAAAAATTCTGAATGTGACTTTGAGCCCCCTTTTACAAACCCTAATGTAAAAAAAAATCAAAAAGAAATTAGATGCCTCGTGATCAATTTAAATTTCAAAGTGACCTATTTGTCAAATCTTCTCCTCGGTTGATTTCAAAATGTTTATCTTATTTCTTTTTTAGTCCATTTAAATAAGAATAACTATTTTCTTTTTTGATAACTCTTTAATTTCAACTTTTCACGTGATCAGAGTCGGTCCTGACATTTTGTAGGCCCCTGGAAAAATATAAATTGAGGGCCCCTATATAGCAAATAAGAACGATAACTTCAAATATCAATACATTGTCATTTTAAACTTAGTTAGCTTACATTTGACTATAATGTTGCAGAGATTCACGTACACACACAAATTAAGTACCAAATCACCACCTTAAGTTTACACTTGCAGCACACATACACACAAACTAAGTATCAAATCACCACCTTTAATCAAATTATCAAATCAGTCCAAAACACCATTAAACTACCAAAATCAACCAATTTTAAATCTAATAACTAATCAATTAATTGAATTAAAAAAATTGAGTACAAGCATAGCTATTCTATATTAGAAACTAGAATACTAGTTTAAATCCCAGTTAATTGAAAATTACATAAATGCAATTGAAAAACTACAAATCAATAACAACAAATTTAACATAAATATTTTCAATTATCAAAACCTAACATAAAAAAATTGACAAAGTTGAGACTTGGAATCAAATAAATTAAGTATGGTCTTACCGGAAAACTCAAACGGATGGATGGTGGTCGAAATTCCTCCAGAAGAACCAGATCCAAGGACAACAATGGTGGAATTGGTGGATATGGCGGTGGAAATAGATTTTGTTAATTGAGAGTAGAAAAAATTCACAAGTGCACTGGAGAAGAGAAATAAAATAGGAGAAATCTGAAAAGGGTTTTGAGAAATAATTGAATTCCATTGGTAAAGATGGATTTGAAGAAAATAATTAAGGATAGAAGTGAAGAACACGAAGAGACCGGCCATTTATTTCTCCCTCTCTTTCTCTGCGCTCTATTTATTTTCTTTCTCTTTTTCTGTAATCTCTTCATCAGATACGAAAGCTTTTTTTCGTTTATCTCTTTAATTGATAGATAATTATTTTTTTATGGGCCCAACATATATAATACTAATACTAGTATAGGTGTACATGGAGTGAGCCCTCTATCACCTCGGGCCCCTGGGCCGTCGCCCTAGCCCAACAAGACAAAAGGCCGACCCTGCACGTGACATGTTTAAGACCACAAGATTAAAAGACATTTTAAGCACATATTTTGTAAGAACATTATGGAGTGTATATATATGTTTGACAAAAAGATTAATATTAATACATCTAATGTCATAACACTATTCAAATGATTGAGAAAAAAATCTATCAATTGTAAGCGGAAAATGAATAATATGCAATGTAAAACAACGAGTGAATAATACTAAAGAAAATAAACTGAAATCGCAAATATACCTAAATTTAAAATTTAAAAAATAATAATTTAACATGATATTTTATGTCAAATTCCAACATAACATAAAATAAGTTCCAACATAACTAAGTAAATATAATTCAAAAGAAAGTGAAAATATTTATAAGTTTACAACCTCATTCAACAATGGAAGTCTATTTTAATAACACCACTCGTTATATACCAAGTGTCACGACCCAAAATCGCAGAGTCATGATGGCACTAACCCTAAGGATCGGTAAGTCAACCACAACCATCAAACTAGAATTAAATAGAGAAATACAGTGCAAAAATTGTTAAGTAAATCAATTTAAGTCTTAAAAGTCTCATAGTACAAATAATACGAGAATAATACAAACTCCCAAGACTAGTGTCACTTGTACAAGAACTATCTAAGGAATACATGTCGTGAATACATCCCTAAATACATAATTGTCCAGAAATGAGAAGACATAATGAAGAAATAAGGAAGAAGCATCCGGTGCCACCGATCTACCATGTAGCTCACCCCGAATCCTTCAAAATAGCTCCACAACGGCTGGATAGTCACAAACTCCACTAGAACTAGGAATAAAACATGCACACGAAAATATGCAACAAGTGTAGCGTGAGTACAAAATAACATGTACTCAACAACATCGTTAACCGATCCTATCGTAAACGGGGACGAGGGCTGGCCTATCAATTACTACTTCCACACTAACCGCCATCAGTTTGCTACAATGTTACAATATCCGAATCCACTCAAACCAAGAGTCCAAGCCTAGGTTATAGCATCTAGTTCCCCAAACCTAATAAGATATTCACGATTTATATCAATAGAGTCTAATCAATTAAAGATTTTAGCCTAAGCGTAAAAACCTCTCACTACTCAAGAATACTCAAATAGCCAAGCATGATAAATCGACAATTACGCAGTTTAGGCAAACAAGCAACAAGGAAGGAATGGATAAATGATATAAAATGTAGATGTTAAGCAATGTAAGGATTTTGTTTCTCATCACTGGTACACACACGTTCGAATGTCAACGAATCGTGACCCATGGGGGGACTCGCGAGGTCTATATACCACTTAGGCTCACACACAGTACCTAAGTATAGTCATACAGCAAGCTCACACAGCACCTAAGTATGCTCACACAGTATCTAAGTATAATCACATATCAGGCTCACATAGTACCCAAGTATGCTCACATAATACCTAAGTATAATCACACAACTCTTATACTCGTTTATTGCCACACAGGTTTATACATTATGAAGCGTAATTATGATATGCACAACAGCAAGAAGCAATTATAAGCCACACAAGTTAATACATTACAAAGAATAAATATAGTATGCTCAACAACAAGAAACAAATATAGGCCACACATGTTAATACATTATGAAGCATAAATATAGTATGTTCAACAATAAGAAGTAATTATAGGCCACACAGGTTCTAACTTAGCCACTTATACAATAAGGACTCGATCTTTAGCTTCTTTTCATTTTAATCGAGTATGATGGGATGAAAGGAAACACACAGTCACATAACACACAAATAGATAATAATATCACAGAAAATACGGGTTTCATACCTCAATCACGGGTTCAAAGGATCTTACTATAATATCAGCTAGTGCCCAAAGCATGGCATTCTTCTAAGTAATTTAAAGCATAAATATCCATAATATGGCACCGGTACTCGATACGACTGCTCGTCACCTCACAAATATCGGGACCCCTCATTATCCCAACTACCCCCATCTTTAGTTAATTCATTTAAACCAACAATGGCTCTTAAGTAAGGTACAAGATCTCAACTTGCTTGGAATAGGAGTCTGATAGCCGCAAGGAAGCTTTGTCTATTAGTCCTCCGGAAGGTCCAAATATAATTAAATATGGAATGTACATAAATACACGAGTCCATCGATACCCATATTATTATATTAAAATTTTTGGACCCAAAAATAGGACTCCGAACCTCGAAGGTCAAAATTAAAAATTCATTTTAAAATCAGTTTACCCATCAACTATGGAGTCTAGATATCAAATATCATCCAAAACTAACATCAATTTCATAGTCAATTGAAGAACTTCCTTTAATAATCGAAGATATAATCATAAGGGAGTGATTAGGAACTTACCCACTTGAAGAATCTTGAAAATCTCATCAAAAAGCTCTCTAAACCGAGATCCCAAGCTAAAACTATGAGAATGAAATGAAATGAAATGGGTCATTGTTAGGAATTTTAACTCGCTGAACAACAGTCCCCTCACGATCGCAGACCTCGCCATCGCGATCTCGGGAACCTCTGAACTTAACACTATGTGATCGCGATGATCATTTGTCTAGAAGCTCGTGATCACGGCCTGGTGCCACGTGATCGCGGAGTACAGAACTAGAACTGCACACCATAAATTTCTAGTATGCTCCAAACTTTGATTCGACTATCGGAATTCATCCGGAAGCCTCCGAACACAAATCAGATATGCAAACCACTCCTAAAATCTGCAACAAATCTGCTCGCGCACTCGGAATCGCCATACGAGGTCATCTTGACCAAAAGTTATCTCAAGTCGATTCTTAATCTTTCAAAATTCAAGAATTTCTACCAAACACCCAAAATACACCCTAATGCCTCGGAAATCGAACTAGCAACTCCACTATACCATATTCGATATTCCGACCCGACGAAATCGACGAAATTTTCAAAAAGACTCAAATTCTCCCAATGTTGACTAAAGTCAACTTAAGCTCTTTTCTTTAATTTAAGACTTTCCAATTTTCACAAACTTAGCCGAATCGCCTTCAAATAGCTCGGGACTTGTTCCAACAGTCCGCTTAAGTCAGAAATCACATTCGGGAGCTGATGGAACCATCGGAACTCGATTCCGGACGCATTTACTCAAAAGTCAACTCCTAGTCAAACTTTCCAAACATGGAACTTTCAAAACTATGAACTTCAGTTTTCTCCTGGTATTCGCATCCGACTGGCTCAAAAATCACGCCACCCATCCAAGCACATGAAAATTACCATAACAAGTCTAGGGAAAAGGGTGTTTTCGGGAAAAGGATGTTTTTGGTAAAATACGCAAAATAGCCAAAACGACCGAACAGGTCGTTACACCAAGTTTATTAATGACTCATTCTTTCTAACGTTAGAAAGTGTAATTTCAAAAACTAGAATAATAACGTAGTTACGCTAAATATAGAAAATAAGATTTTTTTTTAAAAAAATACGAGCAATTACATGGAATCAAAAGAAGGAAAGGTAGGGAAATGAGAAGAAAGAAAATGAAAGATAATAATATAAAAAATATTTTCAAAAATAAAAAAAGTATAAAATTAAAAATAAAAGAATTTAAAAGAAAAATAAAAAGGAAAAGAAAAGAAATTAAAAAGTAACCTTGTAATTACACCCAATTTTCAACTCCCCCTTGAGAATTGGAGACTGTAATTACCCCCTTTCAACTACACTCAAATACATACTAACTATGTAATTGCTTGGTCTGCCAAACATGTCAAACTATGTAATTGCTTGGTCTGCCAAACATGTCAAACTATGTAATTGCTTGGTCTGCCAAACATGTCAAACTATGTAATTACATTCAATTTCAATTACAAAAATGACTTTCCAAACAGACCCCTAACAAGTAAAAATCATATGCATCCTTTTCTCTAAATCCCTTAAAAGATTTCTAGACCCTGGACAGTTGAATTAACAAAAATATTACTACTATATTTATAACACTTACGACTCGTTTGGTTGGGAAATAAGTTATTCCGAGATAATTGATCCCAAAATTAGTTATTTCAACCTCAATGTGGGATAAAATAACACTACAATCCCGGAATAACTTATCCCGGGATTATTTATCGCAAAATTTTATTTCAATCAAATATGGGATAAGAAAGTACTAAAATTTTATTCCGAGACTATTCTTGCTTATCCATCATACTAAACGACCTTATTAGAAGATAAGTTATGTTGGAATTAATAATGTTGGATTAGTTATACTGAGATCAGTTATGTGTCATTATTTCTTATCGACTATTTGATTTGTTGTATTAAAATAACATGCATTGTATAATTTTTAAATAGTACTCCCTCTATCCCAATTATGTGGCACAATTCGAATTTCGAGAGTGAAATAATTTTATTTGACCGTGAATTCGGGCATGAAGTCTTTAAGTTTTTTGAAATATAATTTACATATTTGAAAACTTTGTAAAAAGTACTATAAGTCACAATAGTTGACAATTCAAAATATTTAAAAGATATTGAAAAATTACGATCAAAGAAGGACTTGTTTAAATCTCGAAATTCGAAAGGTGTCACATAAATTGGGACAGAGAAAGTACGAAATAGGGTGTATAAGTATAAGAATAGTACTTGTATTGTTAATGACATAATTTACTATGTATAAGAATATTACACCACCGGTATTAATTATACTAAACTTAAATTTGCAATCAAACTTGAATTAAAATTTTATACCAACATTATTCTACTTAATACACCCTATCAAACGGCCCCTTTGAACAAATTTCATATCAATAAAATACAAGAGAGATATTAAGTAGCTAGAGAGTAATTGCGTGTAGGTCTAAATATATCTTGATTGGTCTTTTAATTACGATATGTTAAGTTTTGTGTGAAATAAGGATATGCCCAATTATATAACGATAGAGGTATTTTGGACCAAACTATTAACAACATTAGCATTATTTTAACCAAACCATTAACGGAAGGTAAATTTGATGAATTTCACATACTTTTAACTCTTTAAGGGCATTTTCCGTTCTTAAATTGGTAATATTTCAAGCAATCTTGGACGATGGCTAAACATACATATTTCATTGACGTTCAACTTATAATAATTGTATTTAATGAAACAACCTTGGGACTCATTTGGTTGGGGATAAGTTATCTCGGAATTAGTTATTGGGGGATTGTTATTCCATCCTCAATATGGGATAAAAATAATAATATAATCCTAAAATAATTAATTCTGGGATTAGTTATCCCAGAATTTTAACCCAATTAAATATAAAATAAAGTCATCTCGAGATTAATTATTCTTTATTCTTAATATCAAGTGCGATTAAAGTGTAGACCCAATGACTCTTTTTAAAGGCAAAGGGGCTACGGGCCTAGCCACAATGCAGAATAAAGCACTAGTGATTATGAGTTGTCAAAATATGATTCTTCATCATTTTCTGTTCTTACTAAAGATTAAATTTGTTTTCAAAACTCTAAAAACTGATTAACCTACTTAAGGTTTTTCCAGAAAACCAAATACGTATCAATTAAAAAAATAGATTCATCTTTTCGAAAATCAAAGTAAAATGTTTTTAAACACCAAAAAAACCCTAACATTTTCAATAACTTAACTTTTTCAATAATATCGTGTTAAGAACTAGTAATTCAACCGTTAAATTTGATATCAAAGTCAATTTGCCTGCGACTTTGGACAATGGTGATTTGTGTGGCATAATTCACGTACATTCAGCCTCTAAGTTTATTTAATGAAGTGAGTTCTAGACTCTAATGATGCATTCCAAAATCATGCCGATCTAGATCGAACAATATTACTAGTGAGTTGAGCTATCAAAATTTGATTCTTCAGCATTTTTTGTTCTTATTTAAAATAAAGTTTTGTTTTCAAATATCTAAATCGCCAGACCATGGACTAAAAAACCAATTCCATTGATATATCTATTGAAGAATTAGATTTATCTTCTCGAAAATCAAAGTAAAATGCTTTTTAACACCAAACAATATTGAGCCTAACATTTTAAAAATATTTTCTTAAAAGCTAACTTTTCCCAAAATATTTTCCAGAGACTCAAACAAAACTCAAATTAAATACCACTTCACTCTTCAAAATTCAGACAAGTCAGTGATCATTTAATAGAGTGGGCAAGAGATCTGGCGATTGAAAAAATATTGACAGGAGCAAAGCTGGTGAAGAAGCATCCAAATGGTCCACCTTGCTGTATTATTAGTGGTATATATTTATTACATTAAAGAGAGCAAGCTGTTTTCTGAGTATTTTGTTGTGAAACTATAGAGGGCATGTGGATGCATTTCTGTACACATGCTTGGTCTTCCTATATCCTATTTAATTTTCCTCATATATGTGATTCTCCTATCCCTTCTTTGGAATGTTTCTCTTTCAATTCATGCCTATATTGGCCTTTAGGGGTCAACTTGCTAGTGTTATTTCTTTTCAATGATGGCAGTATTCAAATTTATTTGTTTATATCTCGATTATATTATCAAGTATTTCTATTTATATAAATGGTAAATCTTTTCCATTAATAACCTAGGCAAATATAAAAAAATTATCTGTTATATTTTTATTGAAATTTAAACATTATTTTCATGATAAGTGTTATTCTCTGTTTTAAGGATCAATTTAGATTGTATACGGTAAAATCCGGCATGACACCTATCAAGATTGGAATAAGAGTTTGAGGTAGATGGATAGATTTGGTACCAGATATGAGTCATGACCGGGACAAAGTAGCAGTCGAAGCAAGCCCGGATACGACCGAGCCAGTTGACACCGAGTGAAGTTCCGGAGATACTCGACGTGTATCCGATCTGAATATGGCGCCAACCGTTACTCTTTAATCATTAAGAGGTCATTATTAGTATTAATGACATTTAATTTGAGAGAAATTCTCGGGTATCAATGTCCTAATTTCATAGCTATAAAAGAAGCACAACCTTCATGTTGGAAGGACATCCAATTCTCGAAATCTGTACTTTACAGTCATAATTTCATAATCTCTATACATTGTTCTTATTTCTTGTTTATAATCGAAGTTATTCTATTGAAGATCACTATCAGCTCGGATCTATCTTGCTTAGGAAACTCATCCGGGTTCAAGACAGTCTAAGCTATTCCTATTGCTTATCATTTTCAGTATTTTACTTATTGTTAACTGTTCATTATCTTCTATAGAAAATCAGTCCACATATCCTTAAAATCACTAACAAATTCAATTGTATCCTTTTTGGGTAAACAGTTTTGCGGCCACAGCGTGGCTAAGGATAATTGTGGTGATTTTTTCAAATTTTACTTGTTTCTTTTGAGACTTTGTCAACAGGTTAATACTAAACGTTAGCAAGATGGCTGGAAGTGGAAGTCAAGTTGATGCTAATAACAATAACAACAGTAATGCTCCAGTCATCGATTCAGTAACTGGCGAACCTCGGAATGAACCAATTGTTTCACCCCGAGGATCTAAGAGAACATAAGATGAGCGAACACCAAACGATAATGAGGAAGCAGATGATGGAGTGCGGGTGGCTGGAACAGATTTAGCTCAAATCTTTGACATGCTAGAGAAACAGCATGAGGTGATTACTCAGTTGCAGAAAAAGATTAGTGGAGCATGTGCAGTGGATGAAAATAACGCAACCCGCACTGATGATCGAGTCGAAGAGAATGATAATAGTTCAGGGGCGAATGAATATTCGGAAGTCTTGAAATTGCTTCAGGCTCTGACTAATCGTATGGATAGTAATGAGAAGAAGGTTGGAACCTTCAATTCACGGATAGATCAGATCCCAGCACATCCGATCCTGAAAGGACCGGATTCGAAGAGATACATCCAGTTGCCATTTCTATCGAGTGTGACCTGAAACTGATACAAAAAAGATTCAAAATGTTGGATCTCTTGAAGTACGATGGAACCACGGATCCACAGGAGCATGTAACATCATACACTTGTGCGGTGAAAGGCAACGATATGTAGTCGGATGTGATATAATCAGTTTTGCTGAAGAAATTCGGAGAAACATTATCCAAGGGGGCAATGACTTGGTATTCTTTATTACCCGAACACTCCATTAACTTATTTGAAATGCTTACTTATGCATTTATAAAGGCACATACCTGTACGAGGAAGGTCCAAGCAAGAAAACGGACATATTCAAAATCTCTCAGAAAGATACAGAGCTATTGCGAGAGTTCGTGACAAGATTTCAAAAAGAACGGACGCTCCTTCATTCGATACCAGATGAATGGGCAGCGGAAGCTTTTACTAAAGGGTTAAACCCTAGGAGTTCCAGTGCATCGTTGAAGAAAAATTTGTTGGAATTTCCAGCAGTAACATGGGTAGATGTTCACAATAAGTACGAATCAAAGATCCGGGTAGAAGATGATCAGTTCGAACTCCCGTCGGAATTAGCGGGTCAAAGCAAAGACCATGATAAATCAAATAGGGTTGTTGATTCGAAGATAAGGTCTCTAAGGGATAGGTACCAACCATATGGTCCACCTGAGATGTCAAACTTCAGATCAGATTGAGGGCGCAATAATCGTAACTTCTCATCGGAAAGATGAGGAGGAGACAGATGCAATGATCGAGGGTCTACTAGTAGGGGCTTGCAAGTTAAGCATGATGCCAGTGGTATATTTTATAACAATGTAGAAAATCCAAGATTGGCCGAATACAACTTTAATGTTGATGCAGCCAATCTGGTATCATCAATTGGGCATATTAAGGAAACAATGTGGCCAAGGCCCCTCCGGTCAGATCCATCTCAAAGAGATTCGAATTTGGTGTGTGATTTTCATGGGACACACAGTCACCAAACAAAATATTGTTGACATCTTAGGGATGAAGTGGTCCGGTTACTGAAGAATGGCCATTTACGAGAATTTTTGAGTGATCGAGCTAAGAGAAATTTCAACAAAAATAGGGAAACAAGCAAACAGGTGAACCCGATTGAGCCACAATATATCAAAAATATGATTATCAGAGGAATGGATGTTCCAAGAGCATCCATCATGACCGCAAAAAAGATGAAATTGTCAATAACTCGGGAGAAGAGATCTAGAGATTTCTTACATGAGGAGGAAATTTTATTCAGTGATAAAGATGTGGAGGGTATCATTCAACCTCACAATGATGTGTTGGTAATTTATGTTTCTATTGTTCATTTTAAAATTAAGCGGATTTTAATTTATCAGGTAGCTCGGATAACATCATCCGGTGGAAAGTGGTAGAGCAGATGGAGATGCTAGATAAATTGTTCCGATTGTTCGAGTCCTTAATAGATTCAACATGGCTAGTGAAACAACGAAAGGGGAAATTACTCTTCTAATCCATGCAGCTGGAATGATTAGACAAATGAAATTTTACGTTTTTGTAACTTGCTATCCTCTTGCCTCGCGGGCAAAGATTTACCTCCGTGGAAAGGAGGATTCATTCGGATCGACATGAGAGTCCAACTCCATTGCATTGCCAGAATCCATGTTGTATATTTGAAAGAGGTTGACCCCCTTGCTTCTCTCATGTTACAATCCTCTTCCCGCGGAGCCCCCTTTCTCCTCGGTCCACAGAGACAAAATGTAGGACTGGTGCCAACAGTTCATCACGGAAGAAAGGACTCACTGAGCCGAGATCACTAACTAATACTAATATAATAGAAAAGAACTGTCTTTTCTGTATACTTTCCGCGGTTCCGTTGCTACCGCGGGCTTTACGCAATCGATCGAATCATATCAGATCATATAGATATCCCTTCTAAGGGAGAAATGAGGCACAACACATTATTCGGCAGGACCTGAATACATGATATGAGAGTTGTACCGTCAACATTACATATGATGTTAAAGTTCTCAACTCCGGAAGGAATTAAGAAAATTCAGGGAGAGCAACCGGCAACAAGGGAGATGTTAACGATAGAGGAGTCGGTAGAAAGACAAAAAGAAGTGAAGGATGAAAAGAGGGGGTAAAGGATATGAATAGTAATTACAGGATCCATATGTATCAAGTCCGAAGAAAGAAGAATGTGAGAAAGAAGAATATGGGGAAGATGAGGATTACTATCGTGTCCCGAGATCATTTGTTTTACCAGATGACTCAGACGCTACGAAGTCAATAATAGAATAACTCGAGCGAGTGGTTATGTTCATCTATTTGCCAGATGGAAAGGTATACATAGGCACCGTTTTATTCCCGGAGCTCGGGCTTAAATTAATTGAAGTTCTTAAAGATAAAGCCGATTGTTTATCCTGGTCACATTTAGACATGACAGGTATTCCATCGAAGGTTACAACTCACAAATTGAGTTTAGATCCAAACTTCACTCCGGTCAAGCAGAAAAGGAGGCACATTGCTGAATACAAGAACATATTTTTCAAATATGAGGTAACGAAGTTTTTAAACATAGGTTTTATTCATGAAGTACAGTATTCGGAGTGGTTAGCAAATGTGGTAGTTGTGCCTAAAAAAGGTAATAACGTGAGAATGTGCATAGATTTTAAAGATTTAAATAAAGCTTGTCCGAAGGATTCTTTTCCCTTACCGCACATCGATCGAATGATCGATGATATGGTAGGACATGAGATGTTAAGTTTTCTTAATGCCTACTACGGGTACAACCAAATAAGGATGAATTCAGAGGATCAGATGAAAACTACTTTTATAACTAAGTATGGAACTTATTGTTACAACGTAATGCCATTTGATTTAAAAAAATGCCGGAGCAACGTATCAACGCTTAGTCAATCACATGTTTGAAAACCAAATAGGGAATACGATAGAAGTTTATATTGATGATTAGTTAATTCCCTGGAAACAGAGGATTATTTAAGGCATTTGCATAAAACATTTGATGTGCTTTGGAAGTATAACATGAAGTTGAATCCGGAGAAGTGCGCTTTTGGAGTTGGTTCAGGCAAATTTCTAGATTTTTTTGTGTCAAATAGGGGAATAGAAATCAATCTGGACAAAATCAAGGCTATTGAAAAAATACTCGAGGTGCTAAATGATGTGAAGGCAGTGCAGAGTTTAACCGAGAGACTGGCCGCTATAAGTCGGTTAATTTATCGATCATCAGAGAAAAGTCACAAATTGTTTTCGGTAGTGAAAAAGAAGAATGACTTCGAATGGACTCCGGAGTGCTAACAAGTGTTAAGGGATTTGAAGAAGTACCTATCTAGCCCGCTACGATTGCACAAGCCAAAGGCAGATGAGCAGTTGGTTTTGTATCTGGCAGTGTCTGAAGTAGCAGTAACTGTTGTGTTGGTTTGGGGAAAAAAAGGTATACAATTTCTTATTTACTATGTGAGTATAACATTAGCTAGTGTGGAAACTAAATATCCTCACTTACAAAAATTAGCATTAGCTTTGATAACGACTGCTAAAAAATTAAGGCCATATTTTCAATGTTATCCTGTTTGTGTGGTAACAACCTATCTGTTAAGACACATAATGCATAAACCGGAGTTTTCAGGTAGATTAGCCAAATGGGCGATAGAAATTAGTGGATATGATATAGAATATAGACCTAGAATGGCTATAAAGTATTTTAGCAGACTTGATAGCAGATTTCACTCTCGGAATGATTCCCAAAGTGGAAAGAGAACTTATAATAACTTCGGGAGCAACCTTACGAATCTGGACCTTATATACGGATGGAGCATCAAATGTAAAAGGGTCCAAGTTAGGGTATTGCTCAAAACTATGGCTGGCCAATGGGCCGGGTCGGCCTGGTCTCGCCCTGACACCGCGCCGGTCCTGCCCTGAACCAGACCTTTTTAAAAAAAAAATTGGTATCCGGACTCGAACCGGGATGGGACATGGTCTCATCCTGGCCCACCTAAGCCTGCTAGTACCGACCCGATCCTGATCACCCTCCCCGATCCCGCCCGAAACCCCCTTTTTGCAAAAATAATTGTTGCACCAACGACCATTTTATATTTTGGCCGTTGTGCAACGAGCATTTTTGGCCTCCCCCAACCCCCTACCCCCTTAATATTTATTTTTAACCCATAAGTTATTATATTTACACTTTAACCCAATTTTTCAACTATAAATACCTCATTTTCTCTTCATCTTTCTCACAAATCTTCCTACAATCTCTCTACAATTCTACATTGTCTACTAAATATTCAATTTTATTTATTCATTTGGGAATTGGGAGTGAAGTTGGCAACTAGCTTGAGGATCTTCCATCGAGCAAAGTTTCAATTTTCAACCTCTCGATTACACGTCGACGTTACG
Organism: Anisodus tanguticus; assembly: GCA_034509755.1. NCBI lineage: Eukaryota > Viridiplantae > Streptophyta > Magnoliopsida > Solanales > Solanaceae > Anisodus > Anisodus tanguticus. Next base: position 38,928,006 of record CM067552.1, read on the forward strand.
TCGACGTTTGGTACATTCGTTCCTTCATTAAATTATTATTGTCCGTTTATTTTATTTAGCGCACTTAATTTCATTTACTTTAATTATTTATTAGTAAAATTATAAATTTATAATGGAAGGATTTAAACGTATGCTTACAGGTAGGGGTCATGCTTCTTCTAGTAGGGGCAACAAGGGCAAGGGTACTTCTTCTAGTCATCCTATTTCTAGACAGAATCCTATTCCTACACAAGATGATTTTGTTGATACTGAACATTTTTCTATAATACCAATAGATTTAGACGAGGAGCTATTTTCTGGAACTCAAGAAGACTTTAATTTAGACGACGATCTAGATGATACACAATGTAGATGACAACACACCCACTAGTGCACCTTCAATTGAAATGCCTCCTATTGCCACTAGTATGAGACGAGGTCCAACAAAATGAACATTAAAATCAGATGCATGGACATTTTTTTATAGGGACGTAGAGAATCAAGTAGTTATTAAAATTTGTAAAGATGTTTTAAAATTTAAAACTGGAAAAGGTCACGGTGGGACGGGGGGGTTTAATGAGACACGTAGTAAGGGCTCATCCAGCTAGGTATGCCCAATACGAGGCATTAAAATCGGGTGCGCAAACGTCCGCTCCATCGGGACAAGGTTCACATACTGATACTGTCACGGACCAAGTACAGGTTCAAATTAACCCTATGACGAGGGGAATTGTAGGACCTAAATACACTAAACATAGAGATAGGGAAGCAATAGCAAAATTAGTTGTTGTGGAGGGTTTGCCTTTTTCATTTCCTTCATCTCCCGGTTTTATTCATTACATTAGAGATATGTATAATCCTGCTTTTAATGGTTTTCCTAGATCAATTGTTAAGAGAGATGTATTTAAATTCGCACATGAATATCAACAGTATTTACGTTATTCATTATATCATTTTAATGGAAAAGTGGCTATCACTTCTGATATAGGCCGTAGTACTAACAACCATGATTATTTAATGGTAACCTGTCATTGGTAGATTATAAATGGTCTATGAAAAAACGTATCTTAGCGTATAGATATATAGATGATAGGCACATTGGTACTTTTATTGCAGAAAATATTTATCAAGTGTGCGATTATTACTGAATAACTGATAAAATTATGACTATTACATTAGATAACGCTTCTTCTAACAATTACGCTATTACTATTTTTAAAAATAGTTTAACTCCATATTTTCCAGATCATTTTCATATAAAATATGTGTGTCATATATATAACTTAATTGTAAAGGATGGTCTATCACTTTTTGAAGACATTCTTAGTAAAATACAATTTTCTATAAACTTTATTTTTAAAAATAATAGAATACAACGTAGAAAAGAATATAAAAAACTTGTCACAATTGCCAACTACCTTATAGAAAAATTCCAGAAGAAGTACCCACTAGGTGGAATTCTTTATACGAGCAACTACTTGTTGCTTATGACTATAGAAAACCTATAACTTTATTTTTTAACTCTCATAATCAAAATCCAGTTGATATGGTTGTAGATAGAGATTGGGGAAAAAATTCTGAACTTATTGTATTTCTAGAGAAATTTTTTCAAGCAACAAAGGAATTTTCCGGTATATATTATCCTACTATTTCAACTATGTTGTTTTATATAGCTCTAATATTTTTACTGCTTAATAAATATATGGATAAACCTGCTTATAATGCATCTATTAAAAAAACATTTATCAAAATAAAAAATATTTTATTCCTATTCCACTATTTATATTATTGGTGTTGTATTAAATCCGACTATTAAAATAGACGGTACTAAATCACTTATTGAAACTATTTACGATTGTATAGCAGTACTACCACCTCCAAATCCCACAAATTCAAATTACCCACCACCTATTGAACAAACTAAAGAAGAAGTGTTGTCTAGCGTAGAAGACGAATGCAAAAAAATATATAGGTTTTACCAACAAGAAAGTGCTAGCAACCTACCGGCTTCCATACCATCTTCTTCTTCTTCAACACAACCTCACAAAATACATGTTTCTGCGGCTAGTATTGGAAGCCTCAGAAATAGAATGTGTGGCCGTACCGCTACTAACCAAATTAGCGAGTTTGATATTTTCTTTTTGCAAGGTTCTATACCGTACCAAGCAGTTCTCAATGAAGAAGGACGTGAAGACTTACTGAAATACTAGAGGGGGGATGAGAAGACATTTCCGATACTTTCAATGATGGCCTGAGATGTTTTGAACATTCAAGCGTCATCAACGGCGTCTGAAAGCGTTTTTTCTGCCGGTAGATATCAAATAGGATATCACAGACACTCATTAGCCGGAGACAGCTTGGAGATTGTAGTATTATTCAGAGATTGGATACGATCAGAGCGGAGAAGGTGCGGTCAACCGGAGATCAACGAAGAAGAAGACAAAAACTACAACGAAATCTTATCCGAATGTGGTGGAAGCGACGTGGAGCAATTTGACCAATAAATACAAATTCCAACCGAAGAACCATAGGAAATTATCAAGAAACTAGAAAAGGTTTTTTTCGAAATGTATTTTTTTTATTTGCAACTTTTGAACAACACCACAAAGTTGCAATTTTGACAATTGCATTTGTATTACAAAAAAAATCATATGTATTAAATAATATAAGAGGCACAAAAATAGCCTTGGGATGTTTTTATTACACTATCTTGTTTAATTATTGAGTTTTTTTATATAGATTTTATTTTTTAAATTAAGCGCAAAAAAAAAAAACCGATCCCGATCCCGCCCCAGCTCGATCCCGACGCGACCCGATCCCAATGGGATCGAAAACAGGATGGGATGGCGGCGAATCCCGCCTGTCCCGATCCCGTCGGTCCTGACCCGACCCGATCCCACCCCTCCCCCATCCCGCCTCGACCCGATCCTGCCAAACCTGGCCCGCCGATCCCGATCCCGATCCCGGCCCACTGGCCACCCTTACTCAAAATACATGCAGGGGATGTTATTAGGCATGCGATAAGAACTGTGAAATTAACTAACAATGAAGTCGAGTATGAGACTAATTGCAGGTTTAGAATTGGTAAGGAGTGTGGGAGCAGAAATCATCGAAGCAAAATATGACTCACTTTTGGTGGTAAATCAAGTGAACGGTGTGTTCGAAGTAAAAGAGGAAATAATGCAAAAATACTTAGAAAAGATTCAAGTATTGTAAAGGAAATCCTGGTCCAAGTGCTATAGCCTTTTATATTAGAGATGAACATGGTGATTTGATACATGCTACATGACAGAGGATTCCTGATGGAATCAACCTTATTCCATAAGCAGTTACTATTAGAAGAGGTGTGGAATCTTGCACAAATAACCAATTTTTCCCTCTAGTGATAGAAACAGACTCTTTGGCAATGAAGAAGTTTATTTTAGGAGAGTGGGAGGTTCCTTGGAGCATTGTTATGGATGTGAAGGAGATCAACAGAATGCTAAGAGGCCAGACAGTGATGGTGGAACATATATACATAGAAGGAAAAGGCATAGCACATTTTATAGCTAACTTTGTTTTTGATTTTGCAGCTACTCGGCATTTTAACAACTTTCAGGAATTACCATCCATGGCTAGGAAGATGCTCAACTTATACACAGCGCATATTCCAAATCTGAGAATTAGATATGCTCATGATACTTTAGATCAACAAACCTGAGGATACTTACATTTATTTCTACAGGCTTCCTCTCCTAAGTACCTGCCGATGTTCTATATTGCCTTTGATCATGTGGAACTTATATGTAGGTGGTAGAAATGGTTTGGGGATTCAGTATAAGTGGTATTAGTATGTATACATACTCATCCCCATGCATAAAATCCTTTTGTGGAAATAAGACATGGGTTAGGTATTAGAAATAAGACACAAGTGTTACATGCTTATATTGGACAGCTTTTGTGGAAAACTGATATAGAGTTGGACAACTCTATTGGAATCCTGAAGAATTCAACTAATTATGTCTCCATGCCACCTGGTGAGAGATTTAAGGTGTGACAAATGGATACAAGTCAAGGCTCCAAGATTAGTAGATCAATTCTCATGTTTAGTGTTCTACTATTAGTGAGGTGAACTTCACAAGCTTGGCTTGGTATTGGCGAAATAAATACATTGATTATCTTTGGGATGGGAAGCTACCCAATGATCTGAAGGAATCAAGGGCACTTCATACGAAAATGGTCAGATACTACTTGTTTGATGGTCAATTGTATATAAGGTCCTTTTATTGTCCTCAGCAAGATGTTTGGGGCCCGATGAAACAGATTATGTGATGAGGGAGGTTCATGACGGAACTTTTGGCAATCACTCAAGAGCAGAGATGTTGGTCCAAAAGTTAATTAGAGCCGGATATTATTAGGCGCAAATAGAAGAGGACACAAAAAACTTTGTCCAAAATGTGATGAATGTCAAGGACATGCTCAAATGATTCATCAACTGGCAGAATTGATGCATCCGACCGTCTCACCATGGCCATTCATGAAATGAAGAATGGACATTGTGGGACCGTTACCAGTGCACTCGAAAAGGTATGATTTATTTTAATAATGACTGATTATTTTTCTAAATTGATTGAAGCAAGGGCTTTTAAGAAGGTTAAAGAAAAATAGGTCATTAGTTTTATTTGGGACCATATCATATGCCGATTCAGAGTATCGAAGGAAATTACATGCTACAATGGCCATCAGTTCGTAGGAAAGAAGGTAACGGAGTTCCTTGATGGATTAATGATCAAAAGGATAGTATCTGCTCTGTATCATCCAAGTGCAAATGGACAAATGGAGTTGATGAATAAAATAATCGTTCAAAACTTAAGGAAGAGACTAAAGTCGGCAAAATGCAAGTGGAGAGAAATACTCCCGAAGATATTATGGGCGTATATCACGACACCAAAAGCTAGCACCGGGGAAACACCATTTTCCTTGATTTACGGTGCAGAGGTTTTGATTCCGGTGGAAGTTGGGGAGCCAAGCTTGAGATTTAATATTTCAACTAAAAAGGAAAATAATGAGGCTATCACGATCAAGCTCGACTTAATAGAAGAACACCGGGATTTAGCATTACTATGGCTGGTTGCTCATAAGCAAAGGATAGAAAAATATTACAACCGACGGACGAACCTTAGACACTTTGAAATAGGGGACTTGATTCTATGAAAAGTAAATCCTAATACTAAAAACTCCAATGAAGGGAAGTTAGGTTCGGATTTGAAGGGACCCTATAAAGTATCAGGAATAACTGGTAAAGGCTCATATCAATTGAAAGCAGAAGATGGACAAAAGTTACCAAATAATTGGAACATCAACCATTTGAAGCGCTATTATTGCTAATGTATGTATTCGTGAATTGGTTCAGTTACATATATTTTGAGGTTACTAACTTATGCAAGAAGGAAACCGGATTTACAGGATGATATTTAGAGGATTAGAACTAGGATTGAAAATACGAGTTGCACTCTTTTTCCCTTAGCCCGATTTTTATCCCGAAAAGGATTTTTCGATGAGGTTTTTAATGAGGCAACAATGTAAAGTGTGTTACTAAAAAAGAAGTGTGAATTAGCATCGGACAACAACACTTGAGACTGCCCAATAGTTGGAGATTAAAATAGTGTTTGAGTTTTCATACTTCAAACACAAACACTAGGGGAATTCTCAGATGAGAGTCGAAGGCAAAGTTTGCAGTTACTTCGAAGATGTGTTGATGTTCAAACTTTTGAAACTTTTTCTTAGATAAAGTTTTGTAAGGGTAAAAAATTGAATGAATCTTGCCCAAGTGTTAGTGTTTATATTGTAGAAGAAGAGTTATGTAAAGCAAAGAGTTATGTAAATTCAGAAAGATAGGATGAGTCTTGCCCATTTGTTATGCCGATCAAAGGAATAAATGAAAGGTTTCTTGTATACTTCATCTAAAATTTACTCCAAAAGATTATCTTCGTGTTTTTCTTTACGGATATTTCTTCAGGTTAAATCGTTCAGCCTCCGTGCTGAAATTGTTAAGTCTTTAACTGGGGACTATCGTTGATAAAAGAAGCCAGAACAAAAATGAATAATGTTCTAAGGCATGTTTCAAAGGCAAAATATTGGATCAATCTAGCTTATTACAAGATGTTGAATCATCTAAAATTTGAGAATGAATAAAGTTCCAGCAAGTATGTCTGAAATGAATAAGAGACGTCTTATTCATAATCATAACAATAATGCCCTTATATTTAGTCATCAAATGACCTGAAATCAGAAGAACTTTACCCAGTTTAAAGCAAACCAAATTAATGTTTGTTAAAAATTATCTAAAGTCAAAACCGGAAGAATTTGCCCGATTTACATCAAGTTTGTTTTGTTAAGTTATCTAAAGTAAGAAAGCGAAACGGATAAAAAAGATAAGGAAATATCGCACAAGTTGAGCAGAAAAGTTGAAATACTTTATTCATAAGTAAGATCGAAAGTGTCCCAAAAAGAAAATAAAAAAGCAAAGGCTTGAAAGCCTGCAAATCAGTCGGACTCGGGGTCAGAATCTTTGAGGTCTTCCTCCGAGCTCTCGACATTCCTTTTGCGAAAGGCTTTGAGTTCGAGAACTTTGGCCTCGGTAATTTTCTCATCTACGTCTGTAATCCCATCTCAAACTTGCTCCAAAGTGAACCTACGGAAGTTCCAAGTTGTGTGCTCAGAATTTAAGACTGACCAGGCTTCTTCAGCCTCTAGATTGGCATGAGCTTAATCCCGTTAAGCCAAAGCTTGATCTCATTGAGTATAAATCTCAATGATCCTCCTAGTAGTAGCCTCGAGTTAAGCCCTCAAATGTTTGATGGTTTGGGCTTGCTGACGGACTTGGTCTTGAGATATTTCTAAGTCTCGTTCAAGATTCTGCTTCAAAGGAGCATGTTCAGCATCACACTCCGCATCAATGTCCTGATTTTATAGCTATAAAAAGAGTCCAACCTTCATGTTTCAAGGGTATCCAATTCTCTATATTTGTACTTTACACTCATAATTTCATAAGCTTTATACATTGTTCTTATTTCTTGTTTATAACCAAAGTTATTCTATTTGATATCACTATCATCTCGGACCTTGCGTAGAAAACTCATCCGGGTTCAAGATAATCCAGGCTATTTCTATTGCTTATCATTTTTATTATTTTACTTATTGTTAATTGTTCATTATCTTCTATAGCAAATCAATCCACGTATCCTTAAAATCACTAACAAGTTCATCTATACCCTTTTTGGGGTAAACACATATTTTTCTAAGAATCAAAAGTTAGGCTATTTTTAGATCTAGATCCTCAAAATAGCTTCGGAATAAGTTTTAACCCATTTTAAATAAATAATACAAAAATAGCTCTCGTGTTAGAACTTGTCTGTAAAATCCAGACAAATTGTCAGAAGTTCGGATGGATGACGAATTTTCAATGATATTTATAAAGAAGAAGGACAAGAAAAAAAAAATTGGACAAATTCTAGTCTTATATTTATATTGGCTAAACGAATTTAGTAGGATCACTTGAGCTGAATATGTTTCGGAAACACCATCTTTATCTCCATTAAATAAGGGGTAAGGTTTGCGTGCACTCTATCATTCTCAGACTTCACCTATGTAATTACACTGAATATGTTATTGTTGTTGTAAAGGTTAAATATTAATCCTTAAAATTTAAGGATGATTGGTGAATTTGTTTTGAAGAAAAACTCTATCCCGAGATAAACCCATACCATCTTCCATTCTTCCTTCCAAGCCTCTTTTTTTAAATAGAAATTATAATTTTAATTTTGCTCCTTATAAAATGAATTATTTTCTCGAGTCGAGGGTCTATCAGAAATAATATCTCTACCTCCTAATGTAGAGGTAAGATCTGCGTATACCCTACCCTCCACAGATCCTATTTGTGAGATTATATTGGTATGTTGTTATTGTATAAAATAAATTATTGCATGATTCGCAAAGAATGAATAGTTATTGTTAAATTGTGAAAAACAAACAGAGAAAAAAGATCGTGTGCAAAAGAAAAATTGATGTATACATTAAATGCGTAAAATACTAAATAAATATCTCCCAATATACTAATAATTTGACAATATGATCATTTAGTGGGTGGATGAAAGGCAGAGAGGATTTAATTTTATGAGCTACTTCTTTCGTTCCATAATAAATGATGTTTTAGGCTTTTCATTTTATTTCAAAATAAGAGATGCTTTAGAATTTCAAGAAGAAATTAACATTATGTTGGAACAAGTGTTACAATAAATTTGAAATAATATATTTGATAAAATTATATAATTCTTAAAGTAAATGAATATGAAATGAATTTGAAGAATTCATAAGTTTCATCTTCATTTGTTTTATATGTTACTCTTTTCGCAAATACATCTTGATTTCAAGAATGCGTGGACTTATTCATTGTCTTCTTTTAATGAAAGAACTTACTTTTCAAGAATTATTTGGCCTAAAAATAGTGCTTAGTTTTCTTTGAAAAAGGAAAGTAATCCACAAATACTTTCCCTTGAAAATATTTGAGAGATATTGATCAAAAGGTGAAATCACATATTCAAGAATAGAAGGGCAATATTTTTGAATGCTACTTGTTGTGTGGCTTAGTTGAATCCCGAAGATAGAATTGTCATTTATTCTTCCATTTGCTCGTGGGAGAGACTCCAACTAACTTTAAGAAACGTCTTGACGTGCCTCTAAGACAAGCAAGTCCTATTTTGTGTTTCTAATATTATTATCATTTGTGTTCTAACAATTTGATGACAATTCAGTTGAAATATATTATTATCCTTGTTCTAACAATTTGAAGTTAGTTGTCTCTATGAGTTGAACAACATATACACACACTAGAGCGAACAAAGATGTTGAGGATTCAATTGGTATATTGAATATATTGACATAAAACTTGTCATGTATCAGGTGACATGAAATGCTTTAAAACTTCTATGAAATAGTGGGGGATCTGATAGAGTCAAGATATATCTCTATGAAAATTCTGTTAAGAAAAAAAATTAAGGACAATATATTATGGCTTGAAACATTATCTTGAAGATGTAGGATCTATCAGAATAATTTATAGAATCTTTAAGATTCTTTGAGGGTGTGTTGCTCTATTAAATTGATGGAAAAATTACCAAACGTAGCATAACAATTGGTATTGAATAGAAGCAATATAGTTGTGATCAAGTGTTGCAGAAATCGGTTCAAAATTTCAGAGTATTTTGTGACGTTGACTATGGAGATGATCAATTAGACAACATCAAAGTCATAAGCAGAATGAAAATTGTCAATGAAATTCGGGTTCTATCTTCTAAACTCTATTCTCTATTTATCCTCTACCTATTATGCTTTTTTCGTCAAATCTAATGCTAGGTAGATGATCATTTTGTAATAATCTTGAATGGTACACATGATTAGAGATATCATATGATTTATACATGCATAAAATTGTAAATGTAGACTTTCAAGTTCGTGGAAAGGATATGAAATATTTTACTTAAAAAGATAATATATATGCTTGAAAGTTTACATTTTATTTGAGATTGTGACAAAATGAAATATTTTTTCTTATATTGTGGAATTTCTTGAAATCAAGACATGAACATCTGATTCATGTGAATCTTAGATCTATTCGACTCTTGGTAAATAATGGATTGATTATTATTTGTGGAGAAAGATATTGTTAGTATCTTACTTATAGTAAGTGCAAGATAATATAAAAACCTTTTAAGACAGTTGAAAGAAAATTTATATTTCTGAGAGTAATCCACGCATATATTCATGAGATGAACTGTTTGTCACATAATGCAAAAACATATGTTATCACTCTCATTGATAATTATTTCAAGATAAACTTTCAAACTTGTTAGTAGATATGAAAAATGCTAGCATCAATATCTATATCTGAAATTTGGTGTACATATATGTTGTGCATAGAGATCAAGAAAAATATACTTTCAAGTTTGTGCATTACATGAATATATTATTTATAAGTGTTGGGTCCGGGGCTACGGATAAGCAAGAATATGTAAGAATAAAACAGTAACAGCTAAAGCAATTAAAACAGTTTCTGGATATTGCCTTCAATGTTGTGTCAACATCTGAGGCAACATTGTGATAAAACAGTTATAAACCTTTATAGAGTAAATGCAATGGAAAAGTAAAGAGACACAATGTTTATATTTTCAAGGGTATATATTAATATATCCCTTGATGGTCAATGACCAAAGAATTGTATAAATTATATACAATTACAAATGAATTTCTTTTTACAAGATTGAACAATAAATGCGAAAAAGAAATTACAAACAAAAGTGAAGTCGTAGATGACTTCAGCCTAAAGTTAAAAGATCTAAAAGACAAATACAACATCTTCATTACTATTGCTTGAAATATAAGCTTGATTTAGAATCTGAGCAGCAGTAGTAATGTGGGACTAGATGTTGTTATACTACTTTAGGCTAAGTGTGTTGATCCAGTTTCTAAGGTGAATATCCGAGAGCTCTCTTGGTAATTCTTCTCGTTCAATTCTGGATATCGATACTCTGAAGTTCCCTTCTATTTATAGTGTGGAACTTCCCTTGAAATCCTCGCTGGTTGGTTGCGGAGGCTGAGTAAAAGAAGGCTTCAGCTTTGACCGGTTCTTGCTCCTTCAAAAGCTCAACGTTCTGGACTCGGTCTTCACGCTGCTTCCTCTCCAAGCTTTGATTGTTTCTTTTACCACGTTTTAAACACAGCATCATTGTTAGCTTGCCTAGGTCATTTTTTACTCACAATAACACAACCTGTTTTGGCCGGAAGAATATGCAAAATCGTTACAGAGATGTTGTCAGGAATGTTGTCACAACATCGCAGGCAACATTCTTATTTTCATAAGATGTTGTCCTGAGCATTTACTGATGTTGTCACAACATCCATCCAACATCAACAATCTCCCCCTTTTTGCCTTTCTTCACAAAACTCCATACGAAGCGAAAATGACTAGGATATTGATTCCCGATGTAGTCCTTACATTCCAAGAATCAGTAGGATCAGTGTTATGCTCCCCCTTAACCTGCAGTAGTAAATTTCAAGCAGTGTTGTATCGATGATGTGATTAGATGGGAGTTAGTCGTGACTTATTTACGGAAACTGCGTAATCAGTCTATAGTAACCATTCATAACAATCCACATCAGGCAAACATATATAAACAACTTTAGAAAGCAGTCACAATGTCTGCAAGAACATACCAAATGTCTCAAAGTAAAATAGTACAAACACAAATAATATTCCAAATGTCAGTAATGTCAGTATATCCACTATTCAAATAAGCATTCATCATTGAATCAACACTCCATTCCATCAACATAATCATCCTTGACTAGAGTAATCAAGTCACAATAGCTTCCAGCCGCTTTCTATGATCGATCACTCTGTGCAGCACCATCTTCATCTCTATAGCGCAATCAATCATCTCAACTCCTCTCCCCCTGCATCATTGCCTGCACCCTTATCAGTAGAAGCTCCCCATGTCTGTCTGCTTCCAGCATCAGCATCAGCATCATCTCCACCTTTTTGTGAAGAAAGTAAGCTCATATAATAGTTCCTGGCTCGCACTAGTTCTTGAATTTGCCTGTCAAGTTCAGCAATGTGCTGTCGTAGCCAGTCTTTGGACATTGGGACCTGTCCTTGAGCAATGTTGCTAGGAATGTCGGCAACATCCTTTGATGTGTTAGTATCCCATTCATCTTTCTTCCAGGGCAGGTCAATAACCCTGTCCCTGCTGTTAACAACTGCTCGTTGTACTGAGTAAACCTCTAAGGCTGGACTCAGCTTTTCTCCTTTTAGAGTCTTAAAACCTTGGTTGAGCAGGATTTGAAAAATCAAGGAAGGGTATGGAAGGGTAGAGTTTCTTTGTTTTTCTGCCAAGTTGACAACGTGGTTGAATATAAGTGTTCCTAAGTCAACTTTCTGATTCCTTCCAATCTTTAAAAGCAGTGATTCTTGATCAAGGGTCACTACTGTCTCATTGAGGGAGGGTAGCCAGTTGTATATAGCAAGTTTGTGCAAAGTGGCAAACAGGGCAGTGAGTTTCGACACAGGGCTGCGAGGAGCCCAAACAGTGATCAAATTCCCTGTAAGGTACTTGATCATTGAATTGAGTTCCTCCACAGTGGGGTTTGGTTGAGGTTCTCTTTCACTAATAATTATCCCAAGAGTAGAGTTGCTGATATTAGGTGTAAAATTGTATACCTTGTTGTATAGGTACACTTTCCTAAATTTCTTTGAGGTTGTGTCCTTAACATCAAGCGTCAGATTAGCATAGAACACCCTAATCACCTTCTCACAATAAGGATTCTTACCAGATACAGAGCTTACGATGTTTCGACTACTTAAGAAATCAACTAAACCATTTTTGGAGAATGAAGTTAGGTCAATCACCTTCTCCCCTCTAACTCCTCTATTCTTAAACCAATTCCAGTTACTGGAGCATGATTTAGTTTGAAATATGGAAGAGTAGGGAATTACCTCAGAATCTGTTTCAGATTCTGTGTTTACTTGTTCGGATGAGGTAGCTACAGGTGTTGCCTCGGATGTTAGGGCAACATAGTTTGGGTCAATTTTCTCGTCTGTTGCCTTTGATGTTGAGGCAACATTTTTATCAAAATTCCAGTATGTTCTATGGATTCCTTTAGGAATGAAGTTTCGTAGAGGTGTGTCATCAGACATATCTTCTTCTTCTTTTTCCTTCTCAGTTAATGGTTGTGAAGTGGAAGTTGATGGAGTTCTGGAGGAACTGGCACACTGAAATTGGTGTCAGTGCTGCTGCTTGTGGTAGTATCAACAGGGAAAGTCGACTCTTTCCTGGATCTTTTGGCAGACTGGTATTCACCGAATTAGTTTTCAAAAACCCTCTTTGACCTTCGCGTCGGAAATGTCGATTTTGAGGCAAGGTTCGAGAAATCATGTTGCATCAACATCGATTGGGTTTTCATTATCGACTGGGTAGCTCACCTGTAATGGCTTATCTGAACCAAGCAGGATCATAGCCTGTGTGCAGTCCTCCTTGACTGGTCTTAAGTCATTGATGGAAGTGTAATGCTTGTAAACCTTGTTGTTATTTGCTGGACTAGTCGACATTGGAGAATAATCTTTGGTGTTTGTGGATTTTGGGGACACGGACATAGGAGAGGATTTTGAAGGATTGGGCGTGTTGGAGAAGCTTTGGGTTTTGAGAAATGACGGTGTTGTTTAGGCTGCCATAGTTTGATGGATTGGCAGTCGGCTTATGTGACAATTTCAAGACCAAAATGGGAGGTTTTATTATGGCAAAGTATACTTACACTCAAACTCTTTTTCCTTAAATTTAGATTGTATAGAAGAATAAAAACTCTTTACACACCTAAACTAAGGATTGTCATAGCACATATCATCATTTTAAAAAAACGATCATCCAGAATTTTTGGACTTCCAGTTAAAGACAGAGACGTGTTAAATACCAAAAATAGGAATAAAATAAGATAAACCAGATTGATCAATGTACTGGAACACGATGTTGTTGATGATGTTGGCAACATTTCAAAGTTAAACAAGCATTATGAGACTCCAAGGATTTTCTGATTTGGCAGATGATATTTCTGTATATGTTCCCTATGAGACTGATCGCTGGACTAATGTAACATTTTACCATTGTCTTTAATCAACTTAGTTGAACACATACAGATAAAAAAAATATTGAGGAATTTTCAACCTTTTTTAAGCACGTGGTACTCCTATATAATAGGAACGATACCAATCTTAGAGCTTTGCTCTTTTTGTATACATCCAAATCTTTTAGTAGAGGCTTCGCCTTCATATCTTGTCCTTTTAGAGTCATGCTTGAATCTTTTGAAAAACAGTGCAACATCACTACAACACTTATCCTGTATATTGACTCAACAGTAAATGTTACCCAGAATGTTAGGACAACATTTCGGATAACATCTACCTAGTCTGTCTTATTTTCAAAGAAAACAGAGACCAAGAGATTTTTTCAAGCTAGAAAATCTCTCATGATTTAAAGGTTTGGTAAAAATGTCAGCCAGTTGAAAAAGAGTATCAACATGTTCGATTTGAACTAGCTGTTTTTCCACTGAGTCTCTTAAAAATGATGTCTTATGTCTATGTGCTTTGTACGTGAATGCTGAACTGGATTTTTGGAAATATTAATAGCACTCAGATTATCACAGTACAAAATCATGGAGTTATTAGATATGCCATAGTCATCTAGCATATGTCGTAACCAAATCAGTTGAGCACAACAACATCCGGCTGCCACATATTCAAATTCGGCAGTCGAGAGTGATACACAATTTTGTTTACGACTGTACCATGAGACTAGATTATTGCCAAGATAGAAACACCCATCACTAGTGCTTTTTCTATCGTCTACATCACCGGCCCAATCCGAGTCACTATATCTTATTAGATTAGAATTAGTGTCTTTGGAGTACCAAATTCCCAAGTCACTTGTACCGGCAACATATCGAATGATACGTTTCACAGCATTAAAATGAGATACCTTGGGACTGGCTTGGAACCTGGCGCAAACACATACACTAAACATGATATCGGGGCGAATGGCAGTAAGGTATAGAAGGCTACCTATCATAGATCGGTATAATGTTGGGTCAACATCTTGTCCAACATCGTCTTTACATACCTGTTGCGCAGAGCCCATTGGAGTCTTCATGTGTTTAGCATTTTCCAGACCAAATCTCCTAACAAGATTCTTGGCGTATTTGCTTTGAGATACAAAGATCCCATCTTCATTCTGTTTAATCTGCAAGCCTAAGAAAAATGTTAGTTCTCCAATCATGCTCATCTCAAATGTTGTCGACATTGCTTCGACAAAAGACTTTACTAGTGATTCTGTAGTCGAACCAAAAACAATATCATCAACATAGATTTGAGCTATTATTACATCTACACCGTGTCTTTTAATGAATAATGTTCTGTCAGCTTCTCCACGGGTAAAACCAAACTCAACAAGGAAGTTAGTTAGATGACCATACCATGCACGTGGTGCTTGTCTTAGTCCATACAAGACTTTTTTGAGCTTGTACACATGATGTGGATGGTGAGGATCCTCAAATCCCTTTGGTTGTTCAACATAAACTTCTTTCTCCAAGTATTCATTGAGGAAGGCACCTTTAACGTCCATTTGGTGCAAGGTAATCTTTAGATAGCAACCAATAGCAAGAAGCAATCTTATTGACTCAATGCTAGCCACAGGAGCGAAGGTCTCGTCATAGTCGATACCTTCTACTTGTGTATATCCTTGAGCAACAAGTCGAGCTTTGTTCCTGACAATCTTCCCTAACTCATCTGATTTGTTTTTGAATATCCACTTGGTCCCAATAACATTTGTGTTGCTGGGTCGTGATACCAAGTCCCAAACCTCATTTCGGGCAAATTGTTCAAGCTCCTCTTGCATGACTTGAATCCAAAAATTATCTTTTAATGCTTCCCCAATATTTTTAGGTTCCAAAGTAGATGTAAGACAAGAGAGACTTACCTGTTGATATATGGTGGACATGCACACATACCTTACCATTTCTCGGTAATTTACTGGCTCTTTCCATCTTTTACGCCTCTCCTAAAAAACTCCCCCTATCACCTGGTCGGGTGGATGGTTCCTTCTAATCCTCGATGGAGGGTCTCTTCTTACTTGATCATTCAGTTCAGTAGCAGACTCCTCCTCAATTTCGTCCCATGTGTTCTCTCATTGAGGTTCAGATGTTTCTTCTGATGTTGGGACTACATTTGTTTTTTCAGTGGGTTGCTCATCTTCAACTGTAACCACAATGTTATTTTTTGAAGATCTACCAGATATATCCAGCAGGTCATCGAAAATAACATTGACTGATTCTTATATGGTCTTTGTCCGAAGATTGTATATTCGATAAGCATGGCTATTCTGAGAGTAGCCAATGAATATTCCCTTGTCACTCTTAGAGTCAAATTTGGCCAGTTTATCCCTGTCATTAAGAATATAGCACACACTCCCAAAGACATAAAAGTATCGCACTGTAGGTTTCTTTCCATTTAACAGTTCATAGGGTGTCATCTTGGTCCCTGGCCTTAAATAGATTCTATTAGTTATGTGACATGCCGTGTTCAAGGCTTCTACCCAAAACCTTTTTGACAATTGCTTAGAACTTAACATAACTCTAGCCATTTCTTGTAAAGTTTTGTTCTTTCTCTCGGCAACCCCATTTTGTTGTGGTGTTTTTGGTGCCGAAAATTCATGGAATATGCCTTTCTTTTCACAAAATTTTGCAAAGGTTTGAATTTCAAACTCCTTTCCATGATCAGATCTAATTCTGAAAATCGAAGAACAAAACAGATTTTTAATCCCAGAGTAAAGTGTTCTAAACATCTCAAAGGTTTGTGATTTTCTTTTAAAAAATAGATCCAAGTGAATCTAGAAAAATCATCTACTATCACATAAGAATATCTCATTCCTCCTAGGCTATCTACCTCGATTGGACCCATAAGATCCATATGCAATAATTGGAAACAATGAGACGTACCTGAATGTTGTCCATCACGTTGGACAACATTATGAGAGACTCGGGTCTGCTTTCCTTTCAAACAATCTTCACACAATGTTTTATCTTTTGGATCCAGTCTGGGAATGCCTCTGACAGCTTCAACTGAGATCAGCTTCTCCAAGGTGCCGTAGTTGACATGTCCCAACTTTTGATGCCAAAGTGTCAGGTCACCTACCTTTGCGGAGTTGCAAAACTCTTGTCTACCGACTAGATAACAATTTTCTCCCGTTCGGATTCCTGACATGACACATTTATCTGCAGAATCTGTAACCTTGCATCCAAGCTTGTTGAATTTCACCTCGAGATCACCATCACATAGTTGGCTTATGCTAAGAAGATTAGCAACCAAACCTTCTACATGAAGAACATTTTTCAAGGCTGGTACATCCGGAATATTAAGAGTTCATTTACCAATTATCTGACTCTTACTTCCTCCTCCAAAGGTCACGTATCCTCCATTGAATGCTCCATACTCCTTCAATAGGCTTTTGGTACCTGTCATATGACGTGAGCAGCCACTATCGAAATACAATGTTAGTACGCAAAGCAGTTATGCACACATTACATTTCAGATTCAGTTTGGGTACCCATTCCTTTTTCTTCCTTCTGCTTTCAGGCTAGTTGCTTTGAATGTTGTAAGTGATGTTGGGCAACATTGCTGACGACATTTTAGGCAATATTCTGAGTGCAGAGTTTTGAAATTTGTAACAGTAGGGCATAATATGTCCTAACTTTTTACAGAAGCTACATACAAACTTCGATCCAATTTCAGTTATCTGAGAGTTACTCGGATTTTCTTTGACAAATTTTATCCTCTCAGTTTGATTATGGATTCTGGAAGTATTTGTTTTGCTAGGAGATTGGTACCCAAGCCCAGCCCTTGTAGATTTATTGAAGTTTAATATTTCATCCAGTTTGGAGGTTCCCATGTTGAGTCTTTGAAAGGTGGTCTCAGCTATGTTCAATCGTGCACAAATCTTACCAAGCTCTAGGTCCTTCTTGGTAAGTACCACCTCTAATCGGTTGATTGTGCCTTTCAGATTGCTATTCTCAAGAGCCAATAATTTTGCTTTTGAGTCTAGTTGCTCAGATTCAGTGATTAAGGCTTTACAAAGACTTTGTAATTCCTTTATTACGTCATCTTTGGAGTCAACTAGATCCAAATTTACAGACTCAGATGAAGAATTAAATCCACTAAAACAATTTACATCAGAATAGTCAAAGTATACATACCTCTCTGATGTTGAAGACATTCCATATGTTGAGTCTGATGTTGTTCCTGATGTTGTCGCAACATTGTCAATAACATCTTCATCGTCGGACAGTGAATGTTCGAACATGGCTGCCAGCATTGCCTGTGGTTCTTCTTCTTGATCTCCTTCCTCCTCTTCGTTCTCATCATCACTGAGAGTTACCCACATAACCTTACCAATTTTTCTAAGGGTGTTTGAACACTCATTAGCATAGTATCCCCAACCCGAGCATGCATGACACTAGACTCCCTCGAGTTGTTTGGGATTGAAATTGGTACTGTCGGACTTAGATTTCCTCAGTGGATTGTAATTTGTTTGCTCAGAAGGTGACATATTCGGCTATTTATTGAAGAGTGGGTTTTGATGCTGTTTGTATTTGGCTTTATTGCGATCAATGTTGATCTTTCTCACATCAAATTGAATCGATGAGTAAGTAAGGCAACTGTTGCACCATTTCCCAGTTCCTCTAAGTTTTCTTCCTCGTTTTCCAATTCAGTTTCTGAGGTTTGTCCTTGGAGTGCCAAAGTCTTGTCTTTATACAGATCTTTTTGGCTCTTCATGTTCATCTCATATGTTTGAAATATGCTCATCAAGGCATGTAGATCCATAGTAGCAAGATTATGGGCCTCTTCAACAGCACAAATCTTAGTGTTAAACCTTTCAGGAAGAGATCTGAGAGCTTTATCCACAAGTTGTGTGTTGGTAACGGAGAACCAAGCACTTGACACTGATTAGCAATGTCAATTAACTTTCAAAATTGGATTTTATGTCTTCAGATTATTCCATCCTTAAGCGTTCGTATTGGCTCAAAATCATGCGAAGCTTTGTACGTCGTACACTTGAGGTACCTTCACAATGAGTTTGTAAGGTCTCCCAAGCGTCCTTGGTTGTAGTACAATTCTAGATTAGTTTGAACATATAGAGATCTATCCATCCAAATATCGCATTTAGGGCCTTTTCATTGAAGCTCGCACTGTTGATCTCTTACGCGGTCCATTCAGATTCGGGTTTGGTAAGTACATCACCATCCTCGTCTGCTGGGTATTTGGGAATCACATAGCCTTCGGAAACTGATCTCCAATCTCAAACATCAATGGATTTGATGTGCGAACGTAGTCGGATTTTCCAATAGGCATACTTAGTTCCGTCAAGAATTGGAAGTCTACCAACGTTTTGTACAGCTGAGTCCATAGCCGTAATATTCAGAATCAAACACTTATTGTATCAAGTGTTGGCTTTGATACCACTTGTTGGGTCCGGGGCTACGAATAAGCAAGAATATGTAAGAATAAAACAGTAACAGCTAAAGCAATTAAAACAGTTTCTGGATGTTGCCTTCAATGTTGTGTCAACATCTGAGGCAACATTGTGATAAAACAGTTATAAACCTTTATAGAGTAAATGCAGCGGAAAAGTAAAGAGACACAAGGTTTATATTTTCAAGGGTATATATTAATATATCCCTTGATGGTCAATGACCAAAGAATTGTATAAATTATATACAATTACAAATGAATTTCTTTTTACAAGATTGAACAATAAATGCGAAAAAGAAATTACAAACAAAAGTGAAGTCGCAGATGACTTCACCAAAAGTTAAAAGATCTAAAAAGACAAATACAACATCTTCATTACTATTGCTTGAAATATAAGCTTGATCTAGAATCTGAGCAGCAGTAGTAATGTGGGACTAGATGTTGTTATACTACTTTAGGGTAGGTGTGTTGATCCAGTTTCTAAGGTGAATATCCGAGAGCTCTCTTGGTAATTCTTCTCGTTCAATTCTGGATATCGATACTCTGAAGTTCCCTTCTATTTATAGTGTGGAACTTCCCTTGAAATCCTCGCTGGTTGGTTGCGGAGGGTGAGTAAAAAAGAAGGCTTGACTTGGACCAGTTCTTGCTCCTTCAAAAGCTCAACGTTCTGGACTTGGTCTTCACGCTGCTTCCTCTCCAAGCTTTGACTATTTCTTTTACCACGTTTTAAACACAACATCATTGTTAGCTTGCCTAGGTCATTTTTTACTCACAGTAACACAACCTGTTTTGGCCGGAAGAATATGCAAAATCGTTACAGAGATGTTGTCAGGAATGTTGTCACAACATCGCAGGCAACATTCTTATTTTCAATGTTGTCCTGAGCATTTACTGATGTTGTCACAATATCCATCCAACATCAATAATAAGGATCATATCAATACTTGAAATCTAGAATATCAGTTTGAGATAAGGAGAAAATGCTATTGATTTCATTACAAGTTGAAGGCTTTTTATGAATTAATATGACGATGTCTTCTTTTGAGGAGTATAAATATAAATACATGTGCATTATACTCGGCAATAATATGATCTTTGAGTTCCAAACTATGAAAAAGATATTAGAATATTGAAAGTATGAAACATTTGGCTAGTTCTTAATAGTCAATAGTAAACTGGAATGTCTGATATAATTTTGATGAATTTAAGGACATAAACTTTGTTATGTCATTTCCACATATTTTTTTGTGGATGTATTGAACTAGTGCACTATTATGATGACTAGTTGATGGAATAAAAATTTATTTTTGTGCCTTCTATTTGAGAAGAAACTAACTCGCTTATAAGAAGTATTATATTAGATGTTCTAATATGGAATCAGTCGGTGCCACCTTTATTGATTATCTATTGTGATAATAAGACCGCTATATATTTTTGTTCTAGGCGATTATTATAATGATAAATTGAGATAAGTTCGTCTCAAACACATTCACATGAGAAAATTATTGGAGGATGGTATAATTTCCTTCAATATGTGAAGTCCAAGTTCAGTTTAGTAGATTTTTGTCTAAAGTTTTAGAGAAATACATGGTAGTGAAAACTTGTAAAGGGATGAAAATAAAGTCTATTGGAAATTGATTGTACTTTATGAGAATCCTACCTAATGATGCAATCTTAGGTTCAAAAGGGAAAACATGTAAAGTTACAATTGTGGAGCACATCAATAAAATTCCCATTTTCTAAAACAGTGTGCTGATATATACAGGTTGAGATTCTATTCTCTTAATAAATCTATAAGACCAATCTCGGTTGGAATTAGTAACAACACTCTTGATAGATTTACCTATATTCCTACTAAAGTGGAGAATGATATTATATGCTCTTAATATGTCGATAAATCGATTTCGGTTGGAGCGTGTAGGAACACTCTTGATAAATTTACCGACATTTTGTTGTAAAGGAGGATGAGATTAAATTTTCTTAATGAAATTCATAAACTATTTGGTCAGAGTATGCAAAGTTACTCTTGATGAACTCACTGCACTAAGTGCGAAGTGGAGGCCGCTTCAATAAGATTTTTAACAGAAAAATCTTAAAGCACTTAGATAAAAGGATTCAAGACACATGACCGTAAGGTGTCAAAAGAATTTTAATTTTCTCCGGAACATAGTAATGTGTGTGAGGGTATTTTCAACTTCATTCAATGAATTACTTAGTTCAATAATCTTTCACTAAGTAGTCAATGATTTAGAAATTCATCACTAGCTAATAGTTCAAGTCCAAATGACACCATTATTGATGCATGCTACTAGATTGATGTCTCAAATATTTTTAAAATTTCTTGAAACAAGTGGGGAATTGTTGGAACAAGTGTTTCAATAAATTTGAAATAACTTATTTGATAAAAGTAGAATTCTTAAAGTAAATGAATATGAAATGAATTTGAAGAATTCATAAGTTTCATATTCATTTGTTTTATACATTATAGTCTTTTGGCAAATACATCTTGATTTGAAGAATGCATGAACTTATCATTGTCTTCTTTTAATGAAAGAACTTACTTTTCAAGAATTGTTTGGCCTATAAATAGTGCTTATTTTTCTTTGAAAAAGGAAAGCAACCCACAAACACTTTCCGTTGAAAATATTTGAGAGACATTGATCAAAGGGTGAAATCACATATTCAAGAATAGAAGAGCAATATTCTTGAATGCTACTTGTTGTGTGGCTTAGCTGAATCTCGAAGATAGAGTTATCATTTAGTCTTCTGTTTGCTCGTGGGAGATACTCCAACTATCTTTAAGAAACGTCTTGACATGCCTCTAAGCCAAGCAAGTCATATTTTGAGTTTCTAATATTATTATCATTTGTGTTCTAACAATTTGATGATATTTCAGTTTGAGCAGTTGGAAGATATTATTATCCGTATTCTAACACCTTATTCTTTCAAAATTACCCTTATATACATAATCAGGAATCATTAAATAACATTTCTTTTCTAGACATTAGTTAGGGATAAGTTTGTAAAAACACTCATATTTTTTTAGAAGTGAGCAATTTCTTAAGGGGTGTGCATAAGTTAAAAACACTACTTGTTATAAAACTGAGGGAGTATGAATTAGGACGAGCTTAAATGCTAATAATTAAATTTTAAATTTAATAGGTATAGTATTTGATGATTTTTCTAATACAAATACATTGTTCGAGCAAAAACAAGGTTAGGCCAAATTCGTATATGGCCTCTACCTATCTTTTCTACAATATTGGAACAATCCTTAAGTATTTTCTTTTATTCTCTTAAAAAAGAATGTCATATTTTCTTATTTTAAAATAGTTTAACTTTAAACTTTCAATCTTACATGTTTATTCGTAAAATGGTACATTTGAATTTATATACGTGATCAAGAACACGTGGATCTCAAGTGACATGTTAGATAAGAATTATACTTAATATAATAATAATAATAATAATAATAATAAGACAAAGTAAGAAATAATTAGACTGAGTCTTGAGATAGCTTCTAAGCAAAAGTGACGATAACTTATATGTAAGCACAGAAATCAAGAGAATATCATTAAGTATATTGTAATAGCAAGAATTTGATGGGTTATAATGTAATGATGTGCCCTATTTATAAATGAGCTACATGGTACACAACCCACGAAATATGCCTCCATAAATATACGAGAATGAATTTTGTAATAATTGGACAATCAATCTCTCAATAAATGCTAGTAAAAGGCTGATAGAATTCGTGTGACCGGCTTCCGTAACGGTCATCCGTTATGATATAAATGGCTCTTAGCCTTCTTTAATACCGGTATCGGCCCTGTTAGAGTCACTTCCGGTACCATGCATACCAAACCAATAATGTTGTGATCCGACATGGGTCTGACACAACATCATACTCCATGTGTCATGACATGATTTGTACAACGTCTTATACAAATTTTACCCTATACAGTTAGTCCCCACACTTTCCGGTAGCAACTCTTCGTGCAACTGAAAAGTCGATTTGAACTACCGGCCTATATGTTCCTCTTATTTTGGCGGGAACTTTGAAAAGTAACAACTTGCAAGTTATTTCAAGCATCACGTCCATTCAATGCTTTCGAAACGGCGGCACTGTCCAATTGCTTGAACGTCGTGAACTGTGATAATGATGATACACATCTTTTCACCTCCAAAACGTTATATTATTTTGCCATAAATAGAAGACCAAATATTTTCACAAAAGGCAACGATACCATCTGCAAGTTCTTTCAATTACTTTGCTTTCTTTCCCTTCAACCAACTCTTTTAACAATGTTTTCTACAAACTTTTCTTCTTCTCGTTCATCTGGGGATAACAACAATCCTCCCAACCGTCAAAATGGGAAAGAACTCAATTTTTCTACAACCCAAAAAGTGGATTTATAATCTACTATTGCCGAAATCCTCCCCCTCCGGGCTTCAATTTTACTGGAGACCTCCGTGTTTAGACCAAGTACGAACATGTTGAAAAGTTTGAGTCAAAGATAACAGCCAAAATTCTTCCCGCTGTTATAAAAGATTATAGTTTTTCTCCTGACATAGTTGTCAGAGCGGTTGATACTAATGACCGCGTGCATTACCACATTGAAGAATTTTCTATGGCATACACCTATCCATTCACCATTGGTTTCAAACTCCCCATCCCAAAGATTGTTGAGGATCTTTGCCGCCGATACAGGGTTTTCATAGGTCAAGTTACTCCGTAAGTTTGGAGAATTATCTGTTGTATCCAAATATTAGACAATGTTGTCGATGTTCCATTTACTATCGACCATCTCCTCCTCCTGTATTATCCTAGGATTTTACGAGGCGTAATTGTCACCATATACCCTCGGGAAAGTCGTAGCCTCATAAATACGAAGGATAACCACAACCGTGGCTGGAAAACGCATTACATTCTGATCAGGATTGACCAAATTAATCAGCCTTCTGCGGATCCTTTTCCGGAATAGTGAAATCCCTCCCGTAAGTTTTTAATTTGTTTTTCTTCTGCTAGATATTGCATGCCTTCCTAAAATAAAGATAACTTGTTGCTTACTCAAAGTTTTATAACTTTTTCAGCTATTTTGGTCGAGCCACAATTGATCGAAGGGATTTTTGAGTGGGTAACAAGTCTTCTTAATGCCTCCCCCGACATCACCAGAACTTAGAAAACCATCACCTCATCCTGGTGGAAAGGGAAATACCATGGTAGACTTTTAACCTCAATTCTCCCTTCTATTCAAACTTTATCCCCTCTATTTTCGATATTTTCCTCTATTACCAGGACTCCCGGCTCGGACCTCCTCAGCCCACAAAGTACCGTCTTGCGCAACTGCCTTGTCGAACATCAAGTCTGCTTCGGGTAGCCAGAAACGCAAAGCTCAAGACGAGGTTGTCGAGCCCCCGGTAGGAATTGGTTCCCTGGTGATAAGCCATCACCAACTAACAAAGTATTGGAATGAGCTACATGTGAAGGGTAAGGCGGGTGTCATCCCCCCTTGATGAAGAAGAGAAGGCAGACGAAGAAAACCCTGATCCATCTAGTCCACAGCAGAAAGATCTGAAGGCAGAGACTCCCGTTCCTGAGGACCTCTCTAAGAATAGCTCAATCCATGCGTCTGAAAATAAGGTCGGGACATCTGCTTCTTCACCCCAGAAATCTCCACATGCTACCCTCGAAGCCTCTATTACTCAATTTGCCAATTTGTTCCTACAGGTAGAATATCCCTTCATTTCCTTCCATTTTCCATAACATTGCTTTTATTTACCAATCGCAATATCTTTAATCAGTGTCACGTATCTGCTTTATCCATTGTGGATTTGGCGAAAGCGATCGGCCCTTCTGATGAGGAAAAGAGGCTGAAGGATGAGATTCAATACCTCATGGCTGAAGTTGATATCCTACGTGCTGATCTTAGAGATTCTAGCTCTCTCCAAGCTTCACTCCGGCTACATTTACAAGATACAATCAATTCTCTGAAGGACCGTGAGAATTCTCTCCAAGTCCTGACCACCATCTACACAACCCTTCAGGGACGAACAACCCAACTTGCAACCGACTTATCCGGTATCCAGGGACAACACCATGCTTCCGGGCATACCATCACTGAGCTCCAACTCAAACATCAGAGGTGGAAACTCCGATGAGACTTAGCTTCTTTGAAGAGTCGAGTGGTTTCTCTTGAGGAAGCAAGCAAACTAGGCTTCGATATTGCTTTAGAAAATTTGCATGCAAAAATTGACTTGACTGATGCTGAGTTGTCCTTAGAGGCTCTTCGTGGATATAGAGAGGATTCAGATGTAGAGGCTGATAAGGAAGATGAAACCCCCCCCCCCCAAACTGATTTTTATAACTTTTTTTTATGTTAACAATACCCGAAACACCCCCGACAGACAATGGATTGGGCAAACCGTAACCTTTCGCATGTGTTTTCATTTTAGTTTTTTGTTTCATTACCGATCACTTTTGGGTTGGTTAATATGCTTTGTATCCGGACTGATTTCAGTCCGAAAGAATATGAATGAATATTTTCCCCTCTTTGCGATTTTGCTCCAAGTTTTCATTCATTATTTTTTTCATAAGCAAGCAGTAATTTCAAACTTAATTACTTTACTTTATGAATCAAAACCTATCTTTGATATTCATTTTATTTGAATAGGTTAGGACTCGAAGCTTAAAAACTTTCCAATAACCTTAACTAAACTCCAAAGATGTGCTTTCCTTTCATCCTTGACCGGGGCCTCTTATGGCCTCCTAAGTTAGTTCTGGACTTAACTTGTGTCCGAACAACTTAAAAACCACGGTACTTCTTATACCCGGAGCCTTAACTTTTCTGTTAATCTTTTAATAAGAGAGGGCCCTTTTTAATGGTGTTGTAGAATATGACATCTCCCGTTTATTCACGGAATTTTTGATATGTTTAATATAATAACAAATATTTATGCTCGCGATGGCAAAGATTTGTAAATCATAAAAGAAACTTTTCATTGATTCCTTTGAACTACAAATGTGAAGATAATTGTAACAATAATCCGGCTTCCATCTAGTGTGGTCAGTCCGGTTACATATGTGTTGAATATCCAGGTAGTTCCCAATATCGATGTTTTCCTTAAGAGCATTCAAAATTTTAAATTTTCACTCTATTCTGAGTGTATGTGGCCCCCCAGTATTTGAGACTTCATGCTATAAAGACATGAATACTGGATAGACTTTTTCGACAGTTAGATCAATAACATGCTTATATCATGGTGCTACCTCATTAAAAACCTTGTCGGAAAAACCCAATTAGAACAAAAACCGATCGAAGGAAAAAAGAGTGCAGCACATGCTCTAATTTACTACATATAGTACTTCTTCAAGTGACTCACATTCCAATTACTAGGAAGTATATTCTCCTGTTGGTCTGCAAGTTGATAAGCTCATTTACCGGTAATACCGATTACAGTATATGGTCCTTCCCAATTTGCTCCTAGCTTTCCGGCATTATGTTCTCGGGTACTCTGATTGACTCTTCGGAGCATCAAATCCCCGAGTTTGAAGTGTCGGAGATTTGCGCTCCGGTTGTAGTAACACTCCATTATCTGCTTTTGGGCCACCATCCGGACATATGCCAAATCTCGACGTTCCTCAAGCAAATAAAAGTGTAAGGACATTGATTCTGTATTTGAATCATCTTCAGCCCAGAGGTATCTCAGGCTGGGAGTTCTAACTTTCACCGGGATCAAGACGTCTGCACCATAGACCAGTGAAAAAGAGTATCTCCAGTACTCATTTTTACCGTGCTTCGATACACCCATAAAATCTCCGGCAACTTGGACGACCAGTTTTCTTTCGCAGCCTCCAATTTCTTCTTTAAATTCTAGATTATAGTCTTGTTTGTTTCTGCTTGTCCATTTGCACTGGGATGATAGGGAGTAAAGGTGATCCGCTTGATATTCAATTCATTAAGGAAATTTATGACCTTGACAGCGATGAAATTCCGGTAACTGTCAAAAGCTATCTCCTTAGGGATTTCGAAATGACAAATAATATATTGCCAAATGAAATCCTTCACCTCTTTTTCATATATTTTTACGTAAGCTGCAACTTCAACCCATTTAGAAAAATAGTCAGTCATAAAAATAATTTGAGACACATGTCCTGGAGTCGCTGGAAAGGGTCCGATGATGTCCATCCCCACTTCATAAATGACCATGGTTAAAATACTGGATGCAGCTCCTCTCCCAGTTGATGCAACAGTTGTGCATAACACTAGCACTTATCACATTTTCGTATGAACGACTTTGTATCTTTCTCGATCTGGAGCCAATAGTAACCGACCCTTATGAGCTTCCTCATTAGGGATTCCGCTCCTGAATGATTTTCAAAGATGCCTTCATGGACTTCTTTCATCACATAATTTGCTTCATCGGAACCCACGCACCGAGCTAAGGCACCATAGAAACACTTACAGTAAAGCTTTTCATAAATGACACTATACCGGGCCACCTTGGTCCTCAAAGCTCTGGATGCTTTTGGGACCTCCAAGAGCTTTCTGTTCATGATATAATCTAGGAATTCATTCCTCCAGTCCCAAGTTAGGCTGGTTGAATTTACTTTATCATATCCAAGAGGATCCAACGACGAATGCAACAACTGAACAATCAACTCAATTTTAGAGCCCTCGAACTCTGTGCTAGAGACTAAGCTTGCAAGTGCATCCACCTCTATTTTTCCTCACGAGGTATATGTACCACCGTCCACTCTTGGAAACGGGACAACAACTTCAAAGCTTTTTCAAGATATCTTGACATCCGCTCTTCTTTGGCTTCTAACACTCCGTGGACTTGGTTTACTACCAACAATGAGTCGCATTTGACTTTGATGATTTGTGAACCCAGTCCCTGGGCTGCTTCTAAACCTGCAATCAAAGCCTCATACTCCACTTCGTTGTTACTCAACATAATACAATGTATTGCTTACCTTAAAACTTCACTGGTGGGAGTTCGCAATATAACACCCAAGAAGGTTCCCTTGACGTTCGAGGCACCATATGTATAAAGTGTCTAGATCTCGGGAGTAGTCTCTGAGACCAAGATAGCCTCATTTTTTGCCTGTGGGGTTACCCTCGGACTGAAGTCGGCCACAAAATCTGCAAGGACTTACGATTTTATTACAGTTAATGACATGTATTCAATATCAAATTCACTTAATTCTACTGCCCATTTAGCCAAGCGCCCGGATAGTTCAGGCTTATGCAACACATTTTTTAAAGAAAATGTTGTCACAACAGCAATATGATAGCATTGAAAACAAGGTCGAAGCTTTCACGATGACATTACTAAGGCAAAAGCCAAATCTTTCTATTAATGGGTACCGGGTCTCGGCCCCTGATATTACTCTACTTACATAATAAATAGGAAATTATGTACCTTTTTTCTTCCATACCAGCATTGAACTTACCGCTACCTCCGAGACTACTAAGTATATCAGTAGTTATTCTTCATCCTTTGGCTTTGACATGAGCGGAGGACTAGATAGGTAAGTCTTCAGGTCTCTTAGGGCCTGCTGGCATTTGAGTGTCCATATAAAGTCATTCTTCTTCTTCAGAAGTGAGAAGAACTATGACATTTTTCCGAGGACCGCAATATAAATCTGCTCAGGGCCGCCACACTACCGGTCAACCGCTGCACTGCTTTGATATCTTCTAGCACGTTTGGTATGTTTTCAATAACTGTATTTTGTCAGAGTTTATCTCGATCCCTCTATGGGAAACCAAGAAACCCAAGAATTTACCGGAATCGACCCCAAAGGCACACTTCTTAGGGTTCAACTTCATATTGTACTTCCTCAGTACCTCAAAGGTTTTCTGCAAATGACTTAAATGGTCCTTTGTACGAAGAGTTTTAACAAGCATATATTCTATATATACTTTCATTTTTTTACCTATTTGCTTTTCAAACATGTTATTTACTAACCTTCTATAGATAGCCCCGATATTGTTTTGTCTAAAAAGCGTAACTTTATAACAATAAGTACCAAAAGTAGTTAAAATATGTTTTTTCTTGGTCTTCTAGGTGCATCCTTATTTGATTATATCGGGAATATGCATCGATAAAATTCATCATCTCATGCCCGACTGTAGCATCGATCATCTGATCAATGTTCGGTAGCCGGAACAAATCTTTAGGGCATGTATTATTTAAATCTTTGTAACCAATGCACATTCTAAATTTATATTCCTTTTTAGGTACTACCACTATGTTTGCTAACTAATCTGGGTATTTTACCTCCCAGCTCGATCTAATATTGAGTAGTCTAGCGACCTTTTCCTTAACAAATCTATTACGGAGCTCGAGTATCGATCGGTTCCCCATGTATACCTTTCTATCGGGAGTTTCCGAATATAGTCAATCTGCTCCAACTTCTCAATAGTGGACTTGATGGCATTCAATTCATCTGGTACCTGAAAGTATCTGGGTACTTGATACCGATTCAAAAATTCTTCCTCCGGATAGATGATGCTGACTCTACTAGCAGGACCTAGTGAACCTCTTCGAGTATCAGCTATGTTTTCTATAATTTCTATTTGGGGTCTGCTGCCACATCCGATTCCTCCATAGCAAAAATTTCCCTAACAGCAGGTTGTTCACCCTGAATTTGCTGAATTCATTCTGGTGTCAGAAATTTCACCAAGAGATGCAAAGTTGATGGGACCACTTTTCATATCATGTATCCACGATCTTCCAAATATTGCGTTATACCTCATATCCCCATTGAGGACGTAAAACCTTGTCATCTTGATGACCTCCATCGCGTCCACTGGTAAATCTACTTCTCCCATTGTGGTTTCACTTGACATGTTGAAACCTGAAAGAGTTTTGACAGACAGAATTATTTTATCTGCCATATTCATTTCTTCCACCACCTTCAGTATGATTATGTTAGCTGAGCTCACGGGATCAATTAGAACCCTTTAGACCTGGAAGTAATCTATAGACACCGTGATTACCAGTGCATCATTATGAGGAAAGATTACACCGGCAACATCTTCTTCAGTAAGCGTGATAGTATGTTTCGTGTATCTCCCAAAACCTCTTTTCTCGGGTCACGAAGATTTTTGTCCTTTTAGCCGCCCTGAATGATATAGCGGCAATCATCGATCCACCATAGATCATGTTTATAACATGAGGTGGCGCAGCCAAATTAGACTTTCCTTCTACAAGTGGTCCCCGCTCATAATTGCTCCGAGCTTTTTCGCTCAGATATTCTCATAGATGGCCCCCTACTTAGCCTTCCTGCCACCTCCTCTCGTAGATGCCTACAATCCACCATTTTATGCCCGTGAGTACTATGGAAATCGCACCAAATAGACTAATCGCTTTTACTTAGATCAGACTACAATGGTTTCGGAGGTCGAGATGCCAGATGCATCCGTAATACCACTACCATCTGATCTTAATCGATGTTGAAGTTGTATTCGAATAATTTTAGATATTTAGCCTTGGATGAGTTGTTTTTCTCAAGATACCCCAATCCTTGATTGTTTCGTTTAAAACCTCATTTGTTATTTTATTTATCAAAAGATCGAAAACCTTCTCCTCATCCTTATTTCCCGATGGAAGGATAAGGTTGATATCGATTCTTCGAGGAATTCCCTTTTTTCGCTTTTGTGAAGATACTTTTGGCCTTAGCTCCAAGCATGTCATCCTCAATCTGGATCTTAGACTCCGACCGGTTGTGTACGTCTTCCCAAGTGGTCGCCTGGAATTCTAATAGATTTTCTTTGAGCTTTCGGGAGGCATCTGAACCTGCTAAATTCAACCCTTTCGTGAAAGGCTCTGCAACCCATTCGTCCGGGATCGCTAGTAACAACATTCTCTCATTCTGTAATGGTGTAACAAAGTCCCTAAGGAGTTCTGATTCTCCTTGTGCAATGTAAAATATATCCATCTTACGTGCCTTCACTTTCAGGGGCCCCTGCATTA
Source organism: Anisodus tanguticus (assembly GCA_034509755.1). Lineage (NCBI taxonomy): Eukaryota > Viridiplantae > Streptophyta > Magnoliopsida > Solanales > Solanaceae > Anisodus > Anisodus tanguticus. Next base: position 38,959,072 of record CM067552.1, read on the forward strand.
TCCTTTATGAACATGTTTATGAGCTGGGCGAACGAACTGATTGAATGCCCGGGGAGCTGTGAATACCATGTTAAAGCTCCCTTAGTGAGTGTCTCAGTAAACTTTTTAATCAGAACCAATTGTATCTCGTGTTCTCGTAGATCGTTCCCCTTTATGGCCTTAGTATAGGCCATGATATGCTCCTAGGGATTGGTAGTTCCATCATAACTGGCCACAAAAGGTATTTTTAACCTTTTGGGTATTAATTTGGGCGCAGCCTCTGGCATATACACCAATTGAATATACTTCTCGCATATGGATCGTCAGCTATGGGTGGAGCCCCCGGTATTTGACTGAACTGTCGCTGAAACTCCTGGCAGTTTTCTCTGCGTTCTCTGCATTGGTATCAACTTTGCTCGTCATGTTCCTCATGAATTTCAAGACATTCTCCTGGAATGAGTTTTTAGGGACCTCGTTGTTTGATCCACCATTTGCAGATCTATCTTGGTTATCTATCTTGGTTATCATCGGTTCTACCTCAACCATCACCGATTTCTTCACGTGTATTTGGTAGAGGAGTTGATTCTCCTATTGGAGTACTGCTAGTATTCCTAGACATGAACTCTTCTTGAAATCACTTCATACGCTCCAACTTTGCGCTTATTGCAACATTCTGTGCCCGAAGATTCTATATGGATTTTCGGGTGTTTATCAGTGGGATTATCTCCGTATTGAGTCTGATCGTCGTCGGTAGTGACACCGTCAGTACATATTGGGTATGTGGGTGTCACGTCGTCTGGCCCCAGATTGCCAATGTTGCCTCCGATGTTACGGCTGTTGTCACCTAGTCCTTTCATCTTGTATGATCTAAACAAAAAAAGACTTAAAGGAAAAGGTAAATTAGTAGAAGGGTCACTTGTGACACCACAATTGTCTAGGCCCCGTAGTGGGCGCCAAACCGTTTACCCGTAAAATGGTACAATTAAATTTATATACGTGGTTAAGGACATATGGATCTCAAGTGACACATTAGATAAGAATTATACTTAAGATAATAATAATAATAAGACAAAGTAAGCAATAATTAGCCTAAGTCTTGAGATAGCTTTTGAGCAAAAGTGACGATAACTTATATGTAAGCACATAAATCAAGAGAATATTAGTAATTATATTGTAATAGCAAGAATTTGATGTGTTACAATTTAATGATGTGCCCTATTTATACATGATCTACATGGGTACACATCCCACGAAATATGCCTCCATAAATATAGGAGAATGAATATTGTAATAATTGGACAATCAATCTCTCAAAAAATGCTAGTAAAAGGCTGATAGAATTCATGTGACTGGCTTCTGTAACGGTCATCCGTTACGATATAAATGGCTCTTAGCCTTCTTTAATATCGGTATCGGCCCTGTTAGAGTCACTCCCGGTACCATGCATATCGAACCAATAATGTTGTGATCCGACATAGGTCTGACTCAGGCTCATACTCCATGTGTCATTCCATGCTTTGTACAACTGTCTTATACAAAATTTACCCTATACATTACCTTAATAAGATAATTTATAATCACATAAATATCTCTTACTTATTTTAGATAATAAATTTTAATTTTTATATTTTATAAACTTCGTATGTAGTCAAATACTCGGGGCTCTTAGCAAAAAAGCCACTTTGAACACTTATATTGGTGAAAAGACCACAAGTATGAAAGTATTAACATAATAGCCACCTATTATTAGGTCAGCATGTCAGTCTTTGCCGTGTGCAAACCTAACCCCAAAGTGTAAAAAAATACATTTTGGCCCCCAACCCCCTACATTTTCATTACCCATAAACATAAAAAAAAAAAAATCTCCATTTAATTACCCCCAAAAATAATAAAAATTAAATATTTTTCTTTCAAAGCTCTCAATTTCTTCACTTTTCATATCCCGTTTCCGACAAAAATTCTGTCTTTTCATCAGAAAATTAGTCCGAATAACTTATTATGTCGTCGATTACAGTCATAGACCATAGCTATAGTCTATTATAAATTTATTATACCGTCGATTGCATAATATATTATAGTTGGTGATGATTACATGGGTGAATGAGATGAGATCTCAAAATGTTGAAATTGAACTTTTATGAGCAATGTGACAGGATAATCCTGATAGTGATGACGAAGAGTGTAACAAAAAAAAAATGAAACCACAAACCACAAACCCCAAATTGCACAAATCTAAGAGATCGTGGATAGGTATACCATAAACCGATTGTCGTCAATAGCTAACAGTTATCATTTAGGCTCGACTTCACGCATGGTCAATAATTTTTCACATGTTATATATAGATCAAGGACAATATTTGTCTAAAAAGTTATAAATAAATAAAATAAAATAAATTATAGGACATGCCTATTTAAACATTATAATAAACTTTAATACATCATATGAGAGTACTCATCCATTGAATACATAATCAAAAGAGTTTTAGGTCAAGTAATGATACTTTAAAGGTCAATATTTGTCTAAAAAGCCATAAATAAATAAAATAAAATAAATAAAAAGTCTTGATACTATTTAAATATTATAATAACACTTTAATACGTCATATGAGAGTTCCCATCCATTTAGCACATGATCAAAAGAGTTTTAAGACAAGTACTGGTGCTTAAAAGGTGAATATTTGTTTAAAAAGCCATAAATAAATAAAAAGACTTGATACTATTTAAACATTATAATAACACTTTAATGAATCATATGAGAGTCACCGTCAATTGAACACATGATCAAAAAAGTTTTAGAATAAGTAATGATACTTAAAAGATCAGTATTTGTCTAAAAAGTCATTAAATAAATAAAATAAAGTAAATAAAAAGATTTGATAATATTTAAACATTATAATAACACTTTAATACATCATATGAGAGTCCCCATCCACTAAACATATAATCAAAAGAGTTTTAGGACAAGTAATGATAATCATAACACTAGTATCCAATTAGTTTGACAATAATTTATTGTTCTCAAAGCACAACCTTGTTCTAAGGACAACCACTACTTGTGCTTAAATTCTTTGAATTATGTGTTCAATTGATAGAGACTCTCATATGATGTATTAAAATGTTATTATAATGGTTAAATAGTATCATGTCTTTTTATTTATTTTATTTTATTTATTTATGGCTTTTAAGATACGTATTAGCCTTTTAAGTACCATTATATGTCCTAAAACCCTTTTGATCATGTGTTCGATGGATGAAAAGTCTCATATGATGTATTAAAGTGTTATTATAATATTTAAATAATGATATATCTTTTTTTATTTTATTTCATTTATTTATGTCTTTTTTTAGATAAATATTGGCCTTTTAAGTAATATTACTTGTTCTAAAACTCTTTTGATCATGTGTTCAATGGATGATGACTCTCGTATGATGTATTAAAGTATTATTATAATGTTTAAATACTGGCATATTCTTTTATTTATTTTGTTTTATTTATTTATGTCTTTTTAGAAAAATTATTGTCCTTGGTCTATATATAACACGTGGATAATTATTGACCATGCTTGAAGTCGAGCCTAAATGATAACTGCTAGCTATTGACGACGGTTGGTTTATGGTATACCTATCCATGGTCCCTTAGATATGTGCAATTTGGGGTTGAGGGTTGGGGGTTAAGGTTGGGGGTTTGGCGTTTAGGTTTGAATTTTATTTTTAATTTTTTTTCCCGTTAGACTAGTTCAGATTCAGCATGCTTCACATTTCAACAATCGCCTTTATTTATCTAATTTATCATCAATCAAAATTGTCTAAAATTATCCTAAGCAGTGAGTTATTATAGAGCAATATGGTTTATTTTCGATTTGACTTATAACTGGACTAGCACACTTAGATTTATTTCGAGTGACAGACCACAAATTATTTTACAACAAGTCTATTAATTGACCATGATAAATTTGAAAAAACATAAAAATCAATATCGAAACAAGAAAAATAAGTAAAAATAACACATATTTCGATCAACAAAAAAGGCTAAAGTTTCAAGTCTAGTAATACACCAAGATGAATTTGCAAATAAAAAACAGAAAACACACACGAAACAAGCAAAATAAATAGAAATAACACATATTTCAATAGAAAAAGACTAAAGTTCCAAAAATTTGAAAAAAACTCAGAACTCTATTAACACTAGAATTTATCAAGTTTGAAATAAATAGAAACTTTTATATAGGTAATATGGAGCTCAAAATGCTCTGAAACTGATGCAAAATTAATTAACATGACCGAAAACGACAATCTCCATTTTTGAGTTCTGAGAGAAGAAAAATCGAATGGAGAAATTGAGATTTTGATAGAAACGAGGAAGAGAGAGAGGGGGGGCTTATTCATACTTTAGGAGAAAAGAAAGTGAACTTTTGTATATTTTCATACAAGTCAAAAGAATTTAAGAGTAAAAGTTTAAAGCTCTAAATTTTTAAAAATTATAAAGTGACCCCAAATCCACATATTCAAAACCCTAAATCATAAAAATAAATCAAAAAAAAATTAAGTAATCTGTTAACTAGTTTAACTTTGAGAGTGACATTCTTGTCAAATCTTCTCCAAACACTAACTAAATTGAGGAGGAGGGAGTACTAATATTTAAGTACAATCATATACTAATGTTTTTCTGATTTTTGTTTTACACTTAAAACACAAAAACATGTGAACTATATTCCACCCTGCCATACCCTTCTCTGTCATTTGACTAAAAAACCCGTGAAAGAACCTTAAAACAGTAAAAAAGGTAAGAGACATCACAATCATCTTCCTCATCATTATTACATTTCCTTAAATTTTGCTCACACAATTACTGTCAACTAAAAACCTCATTAACCTAAAAGAAAACTACTTCATTACCAAAATTACAAATACACCCTCCCCCCCCCCTCCTTGCAAAACGTCACCCCCTTGTAGATCCCACCTCATTACCACCAAATTGGGCCCCACTTACCCTCCCCCTAAGCAACAGTCCCTCACCTCTTGCACATTTCCTTAAGTTTTGCTTACAAAATTACAGTCAACTAAAACCTCATTAAGCTAAAAGGAAACCACTTCACTACTAAAATTACAAATACACCCTCCTCCCCCCACTCCCCTTCCAAGAACCACCGCCACCCCTTGTAGGTCCCACCTCATTACCACCACCAAATGGGCCCCACTTACCCTAGAAAAAGTTCAAATATGTCATCAAACTATTGGAAGTGATTCATTTATGTCATTGATCAATATTGACTCATTTATGTCATTGTTGTTACCAACATGACTCATTCATGCCATTTTTTTTTATTAACGCCAATTTTACAATATTCTCATTTTTCATTAACGCCGATTTTACAATATTCATATTTTTCATTAGCATCGGTTTTACAATACTCTCAAAATGATATGAATGAACTATTTTGATTACGATAATGACATAAATGAATCAACTATTAGCGAGTGACATAAATAAATCATTTTTAATAATTCGATGATAAATTTGAGTTTTTTCCCAAAACGACGGTCCCACACCTCTTGCACATTGCCTTAAGTTTTGCTTACACAATTACTGTCAAGTTGTCAACTAAAAACCTCATTAAGCTAAAAGAAAATCACTTCACTGCTAAAATTACAAATACACCCTCTTCCCCCCACCCCTCCTTCCAAGAACCACCGTCACCCTTGTAGGTCCCACCTCATTACCACCACCAAATTGCCCCCACCCCACCCCACATCACAGTCCCACACCTCTTGCTCTCTCTACTACTCTGAGATCATCAAAGATCTGTTCTCCTTGTGTATTACGCGTTGAACTTTCAACTTTATTTTTTTCTTTTTTCTTATTTCTTATTCAACTCTATATTGTGATTGATTCTCTGATCTCCCACTTACAGCTCAACATTGAAGAGACCATTTCTAGAGCGAGAAAGAGAGGAGAGAGAAACCCATTAGTACTACATTAACTTGGGGTTTCTCTCAAACAAACAAGTAAAGAATCAATAATCTACCCACCCACTACTCCCTTTATGAAGATTAAATTTTTCCCACATATTATAATATTCCATACATTTTTATACACACCCAATTCTTTATAGTGTACAATGTGTATGTTTGTACATCATTTTCAGCCATTCTTGAATTAAGGGGTTCTTGTTTCTTGTAATGGGTGTTCAATAAACTTCTTGGGTATGTTTTATTGTGTGTTTAGTGAAGTGGGTCTTGATTGTTAGAGGTGTTTGAAGTGTATTTTGTGGTGTTTAATGGATACTAAAGGGAGACTTATTGCTGGTTCACATAATAGAAATGAGTTTGTTCTTATCAATGCTGATGAAGTTGGTAAAGTAAGTGCTTTAAAAATCCAATCTTTGTTAAATTTTATTGTATTACTATAAGTTTATTTATAGCTCCATAGTGTGTTGTTTGATGAGATTTGAGGATCTAGTGTTGTTTTTGAGGTGTACTTTTGTGTCGGTGGTAGTGTTCTTGACTGTGTTTTTTATCCGATATCTTGCTTTCTTATTATTTTCCTTGAATTTCTGCATTGACTATGTTTCTTTTGAGTTGAGGGTCTATTGGAAACAACCTCTCTACTCCACAAAGGTAGAGGTGTGTAGATCCTACCCTCCCAGACCCCACTTGTGGAAATACATTGGGTATGTTGTTGTTGTTGTTGGTAGTGTTCTTGACTTCATTTGTCCTTTTTGAGGTTGCATTTTGCTCATTTCCTTATTTTGTGCTAAAAGTTTTAAGCTTTCCTAGTATCATGCCATTAACTTGAAGACCAAGTTGGATTTCACTTGTTTCTGTAAATTCCTAGATTTCAATGCTTTATTATGACTGTCCAAAATTGGATCTTTCAGCTCATGTCAATAAGTTACATTAATTTCCAGCTAGCTAAAGCCTTCTTTCTTGCAATTTTTTGGGCAAAGTTTGCTTGTATGTGATAGCAGGGATTTTGTTAGCTAATAGATTATTAATATGTTAAATGTGGATATAGATACAAAGTATGGAACCTCTTGATCTGACTAATTATGATCTCTTTGTGCTGTTGCTTGATTGCAGGTAACTTCTGTAAAAGAATTGAGTGGGCAGATTTGCCAGATTTGTGAAGATGAGATCGAAATAACGGTAGATGGGGAGCCATTTGTTGCTTGCAATGAATGTGCATTTCCTGTTTGCAGACCTTGCTACGAGTATGAAAGGAGAGAGGGGAATCAAGCTTGCCCTCAATGCAAAACTAGGTACAAGCGTATAAAAGGAAGTCCCCGAGTTGAAGGGGACGACGAAGAAGATGAATTTGATGATTTAGACAATGAGTTTGACCCTCATCAAACTGCTGAGGCTGCCCTTTCTGCTCGCCTTAACGTTGGCCGGAGGAATCCTAATGCTTCCGGATATGCTACCCCATCAGAGATGGATCCTGCTGCTCTTGGCACAGAGATCCCTCTTCTTACTTATGGTCAAGAGGTAATGACTCACGATTTGTCATCTTGGTGTTCATAATTTGCTAGATATAAACTATGGATAATTACATTTTTGGACCATTCAAAAGAATAATAGCCAGTAAATGTATAGGTTTTGTATATTAAGTATAAGTATACATATAATGTACATAAATATACATACAATATAAATAATCAGCATGTAGATTTGTATATTTTGGCTAGCGCCTGTAATTGATTTCGGCTGGTGGGTCAAAAATGAAAAAAATCCCTTTAAACTAAAGAATTAGTATATTATTTTGCAGGAGGATGGAATTTCAGCGGACAAACATGCTCTTATAATCCCACCATTTATGAGTCGTGGAAAGAGAGTTCATCCAGTTTCGGATTCTTCCATGTCGTGTAAGTTAATTAGAATTTGTTGTTTTAATTCATTGACCAATTTGTGAACTATAGAGGCTTAATATGGCTGGTGTTTGCAGTGCCTCCTCGCCCCATGGATCCTAAGAAAGACCTGGCAGTTTATGGATATGGTAGTGTTGCATGGAAAGAAAGAATGGAGGACTGGAAGAAAAAACAGAACGAGAAATTACAAATGGTTAAGCATGAAGGTGGTAACAATGATGGAGATGAGCTGGATCCTGATTTGCCCAAGTAGGTTCTGTTTTCTTTTATTTTCTCAATCTCTTAAGTGAGTACTCATGATGATATGACTTGTTTGTTTTATTCTTGGCAATGGTAATTTGACTTAGCAAGTGCAGACAAATTGTAGCATTCTGAATGATTATGTATTGGTAGTCCAGTATGAGGCCAAAGAGTTGGTCATGTGTTTATCTTTTTAGGTCATACTAATGGAGACAACCTGTTTCTTAAGTCATGGAATTTGGGGCCTTTCAAGACGGCATCTTAGACTCTATCCAAGTTTTGCAATCTTCCAAAAATTAGTTAACTATCATTATGTCACTAAGTACATATATGGAAATAGCAGCTGTTCTGAGTGGGGATAAAATTAAAAAACAACTGAGTCCCCTTCATAACTGTTGTTTTCTATTCTGGGTTGGATTGGTTTGACAACTCGTATGTAATTTTTTATTCATCAAATCAAATTTCCACACTAATGGGATTTGTTCTGCTCTTTCCCACTCTTGTGGGAGGATCTGGTGATTTTTGGACAAAATAAACCTGGCATATAAGTTATTATTTAACGGGCTTTGATCAAAAGCTATAAAGCATATGCAAGTCGCACTTATCCAGTAAAAGAAAATGGAAAATTAAGTGGAAGAATGCTGTAGGATTAGTTAGGAACTCAGGTGTGCTTTTGGTGCACAAACCATTTTGTTTCAAGAGCCTTTATTTCAATTTTAATTTTTTGGGTAGATTAATAAGAAAAAAGGAAAAAGAGGAGAAGAAACGGAAAGCATGATATTCAAATACAGATTCCACTACTGGAGTAAATACCTTACTGTTTTTCTTTGATTGCCCTTTATGGGCTGCCCACTTGCCCTTGATTGATTGAAACTAATAAGGGGGTTCAAAATTCAAATCATAATTATATATGGTTCAAGATGATGCTCTGAAAAATAGTAAAAGCTGGAAACTAATGTAGTCCACTAAGCACACTTTTGGTTACGAGTATCAGGGAAAATAATCCTTGTATAAAAGACTATTGTTTTATACTTTGTTCGGCTACCATTTCAAATTTGGTATTGTTAATACCAGTATTATTTCATACAAGAATCATTGTATAGTATTATATTCGACACTAAGCGTGGGATAACAATACAATAATTAGCTACACATGGACAAAAATATTCAAGTCACGATATTGCCCTTCTTCTGAATCCTTTTCTTTGTACCTTTAGGCATTTCTAAGGTTATAACTGGAAAGAAGACTTTATTCTAAATGTTTTTAGTGCTTTATTTGAATGTTTTTGAAATCCTGAGATTTATCTCTCTTCCTATAACCATGTTGCAGGATGGATGAAGGCAGACAACCACTTTCAAGAAAGATGCCTATTGCGTCTAGCAAGCTAAGCCCATACAGATTAATCATTTTACTTCGACTTGTAATTCTTGGGCTCTTTTTCCACTATAGAATAAGGCATCCTGTCAATGATGCTTATGGATTGTGGCTGACATCTATTATATGTGAAATATGGTTTGCCATATCCTGGATATTTGATCAGTTTCCAAAATGGGTTCCCATTCAGCGAGAGACATACCTAGATAGGCTATCACTGAGGTATACATTTTTTATTGCATGCAATGTATTATTGACATTTTTGCCCCTTTATTGTGTCCTAACCTATACTCTGTTGTATATTTTTCTCAGGTATGAAAAAGAAGGGAAGCCTTCTGAGTTAGCCCATATTGACATTTTTGTTAGTACAGTGGATCCATTGAAAGAGCCTCCACTTATTACTGCAAATACTGTTCTCTCCATTCTTGCTGTGGATTATCCGGTGGACAAGGTTTCATGCTACGTCTCTGACGATGGTGCCGCCATGCTTACTTTTGAGGCACTCTCTGAAACATCTGAGTTTGCAAGGAAATGGGTCCCGTTCTGTAAGAAATTCCAAATAGAGCCTCGAGCCCCCGAGTGGTATTTCGCTCAGAAGGTTGATTATTTGAAGAACAAAGTAGATGCATCATTTGTGAGGGAACGCCGTGCCATGAAGGTGCACAATTTATTTAAATTTTCACTCTGCTTCCTCGATTGTTAATAATTATTGGCGAAGACATAAACTAACTTGGTACCCTTTTTTTGCACAGAGAGACTATGAAGAATTTAAGGTTCGGATAAATGGATTGGTTGCTACGGCACAAAAGGTTCCTGAGGATGGTTGGACCATGCAAGACGGAACTCCCTGGCCTGGAAATAATGTCAGGGATCATCCAGGAATGATTCAGGTTTTGTTTTGCTTCTCTTTCATACTCCAATTTCAAGGGGGAAATTTAAAATGTTAAAAACTTAAAATTGTGAACTAAACTGTTTCATTTCTTTACGCAGGTCTTTCTGGGTCATGATGGTGTCCGTGATATTGAAGGCAAGGTACTTCCTCGCCTTATTTATGTTTCTCGTGAGAAGAGGCCAGGATTTGATCACCACAAAAAGGCTGGTGCCATGAATGCTTTGGTAAGTCGTCTTCCATCGTCTTTTTTTTCCTTCTGAACATATAGCTTTAGATTTACTCCAGTGGCTATCGACAAACTTTAAAATGTGATTGTAGATGCGGGTGTCAGCGGTTATCTCAAATGCTCCTTATTTACTCAACGTGGATTGTGATCACTATATAAATAACAGTAAGGCATTGCGAGAAGCTATGTGCTTTATGATGGACCCCACTTCAGGAAAGAAAATATGCTACGTCCAATTTCCTCAAAGATTTGATGGCATTGATCGACATGATAGATACTCTAACCGCAATGTGGTCTTCTTTGATGTGCGTAACCTGCCTTTAGTTAATTTGTTTATGCGATGTTTCACAGATCCATATCTTATTATCTGTGTTTATGCCTCAGCTACCTTACTGAAGCTGATTTTATGTTTTTGCGAACAGATAAACATGAAAGGACTTGATGGGATCCAGGGTCCAATTTATGTGGGAACTGGATGTGTCTTCAGGAGGCAAGCACTTTATGGATATGATGCTCCAAAGAAGGCAAAACCTCCAGGAAAAACGTGCAATTGTTGGCCGAACTGGTGTTGCTTTTGTTGTAAATCTAGAAAGAAGCATAAGAAGGGGAAAATGAGCAAGGATAAAAAGAAGATAAGAGGCAAGGATGCTTCAACTCAGATTCATGCTCTTGAGAATATTGAGGAAGGAATTGAAGGTAGGAAAAAAAGGAACTTTGAGATGCAACCACTGACTAATTCTAGCCGAAAGTCTTAAATAGATAGATGAATTTGGATTTATTTTCTACTTGCATATTTGTTACTCTCTCCGTCCCAATTTATATGACACTTTCCTTTTTAGTTAGTTCCAAAAAAGAATGACACCTTTCTATATTTAGTAACAATTTAACTTCCCATTTTACCTTTAATGAGATGATTTATAGCCACACAAATATTTATGGTTTGTTTTTTACCACAAGTTTGAAAAGTTTTCCTTTCATTCTTAAACTCCGTGCTGAGTCAAACACCTTCACATAAATTGGGACAAAGAGTAATTATTATCATTACAAAATAACTTCCTCTTCATTTACTTCTACGACACGTTATTTCCTTGCTCATGCTAGAGCTTTTTTAGATATATGTCTGTGTATCTACTGCTAACAAAGCAATGTGATACAGGAATAGATATTGAAAAAGCTGTCCTCATGCCTCAAATAAAACTCGAGCAGAAATTTGGACAATCACCAGTATTTGTTGCTTCAACACTTCTAGAAGACGGTGGTGTTCCTCCAGGAGCATCGTCAGCATCTCTCCTGAAAGAAGCCATCCATGTTATTAGTTGTGGTTTCGAAGACAAAACAGAATGGGGTAAAGAGGTAAAAGAATTACTTGATTTCTAACCTTTTTAGATTTGTTCTTAGCTGGAGATGCATTTTGTGTTTGGGCTCACTTTTCATTTTTACCAGGTAGGATGGATTTATGGATCTGTTACTGAGGATATTTTAACTGGGTTCAAAATGCATTGCCATGGTTGGAGGTCTGTGTACTGCATGCCCAAAAGGCCTGCATTTAAGGGGTCAGCTCCTATAAATCTTTCAGATCGTCTGCATCAGGTTCTGCGGTGGGCTTTGGGATCCGTTGAGATTTTCTTTAGTAAACATTGTCCCATTTGGTATGGATATGGGTGTGGTCTTAAACCATTGGAGCGGTTTTCATACATAAATTCAATTGTCTATCCATTGACTTCCCTCCCTCTGCTTGCATATTGTACATTGCCAGCCATCTGTTTACTTACCGGGAAATTCATTGTTCCAGAGGTACGGCTTCCCCTTCATCGTTTCCTGTTATTAAGTTCTTTGATCTTATTCACTTGGTCATGTTATCAATGTATATTGAACAATTTTTATAAACTGACAAAAATGGTCCCTTATGTTTGAGGGTAGGTTCAAAATAGTCCTTTAAGTATGCATTGAACAATTTTGGTCCTTTTAAGTTTGCCAAAAGTTAACACTTCAGAGCCCATACAGAGTCATTCCAATCTCGGACGTCTATGTTTCTTCACCCTGGACTATGATTGTGACCGCCGACTTGAAATTTCACTATCTTCAGTTCCTGTAAAATTTTCATAACATGATGCAACAACATACTCAGTGTAATCCCACAAGTGGGGTCTGGTTTAATAACATGATAGAACAAAAATAAAACATCATAAACTTTTCTTCAACTCATCTCGTGTTTTTTGCTGACTATTCTTTGGTGTCTGCAGCTTAGCAACTATGCTAGCATTGTGTTCATGGCCCTTTTTATATCAATTGCTGCCACTACTATTCTGGAGATACGATGGGGAGGTGTTGGCATCGATGACATATGGAGAAATGAGCAATTCTGGGTTATTGGTGGTGTCTCATCCCACTTTTTTGCTCTTCTCCAAGGTCTTCTTAAAGTTTTGGCTGGTGTCAACACAAGCTTCACCGTCACATCAAAAGCAGCAGATGACGGGGAGTTTTCCGAGCTTTACCTCTTCAAGTGGACATCCTTGTTGATCCCTCCAATGACCTTGTTAGTTATGAATATCATAGGAGTTGTAGTTGGAGTTTCAGATGCAATCAACAATGGGTATGATTCGTGGGGTCCTTTATTTGGAAGGCTTTTCTTCGCCTTATGGGTGATTTTTCATTTGTACCCCTTCCTCAAAGGGATGATGGGGAGACAAAGCAACGTTCCCACTATCATTCTAGTGTGGTCTATCCTTCTGGCTTCTATCCTTTCCTTATTGTGGGTCCGAGTCAACCCATTCAGGTCAAAAGGTGGACTCTCTTTAGAAGTATGTGGGTTGGACTGCGAGTAAAATAGAAGCATAAATGGCTCAAGTGTATATGAGAACGATCGGGGGAGAAGTTTAATCCCCTAACAATGGTGTTCGATCATCAATGAATACGAGGAAGAACGCCGGTGATTGTGTATAGATTAAAGGCAGGTAGCAGACACATTGATATATTTGTTTGCAAAGTGTTTCTTGATTCTTTTTGATATGTTTTGGGATTTGTGGCTTTGTCGGGTGGAGTTGCAATATTTGTAAATCCCAAAAGAACATAAAATTAGTTGTCATAAGTTATATCCCCTTCTCAATAAGGGATTTCACACGGAAATGTTTTTTGTCATTAGTCGTTAAGGCCTTGTTCTCCACGGTTGCCATTTGAAAGGAAGTGTAATTGGATTCTGGTGTTTTGTTCTATAACTTGTATTTTCATTATCATTCTGGATGCCCAGATTCTTGCACTGTATAATTTTTTTTCTTGCTTCAGCACTAAACATTGTAGTCGATGCTATGAACTGTCAAAACATTTTGATTGTTGCATTAAAATCTGTTTGCTAATCACTATGGTTTAATGTGATATTGGTAGAACCATAGTGTTAGTACAGGCCTATGCAGTTCAATGTGAAGTTTGCAAAGACTCAGTTCTGTAGCTGAATCTCTAAAATATAGCTTCTTGTCAAGACATTCTCTAGCTTTTCTTTTCAGAATTTCTGATTTTATCATTTCATTTCCAACATTGTAGTAGAAAAATCTTTTAAGTAGATCATAGACCCCCTTCCCATTCTTTATGACAATGGTGCAGAATGACTTGCATTAGAACAATACAATGAGTTTGCACCATAAACAATAGCAGAAACAAAAGAAAAGTTGAAAAGATGGAAGTAAAGATAGGATAAGATGATAAGAAATTGTAAAAGAAAATAGAGTAATATTCCCCCGTTCCACAATAAGTGGTGTTTTAAATTTTTTATTTTGTTTCAAAATTAGTGGTGCTTTAGGATTTTAAGAATAAATTGACTATATTTCTGGGAGCGAACTCCGGGCAAATATGAAGCGCATGAATAAAAGTTATGCCTCGGAATGAAAGACAATTCCGAATCCGCTTTGTCTACGAACAAGGAAACTATAAGTAATGCAACTATGAATCTCATAATTTATAACTAACTCGAATATTTTTTTATTTTTTCTCAATTACTGAAAAAATAAAATAATACCTTATTCTTTCAAAATTACACTTATTTACATAATCAAGAATCATTAAGTAGTTTTTCTTTTCTAGGCATTAATTAGGGATAAATTAGAAAAAACACTCATAATTTTCTAAGAGTGGACAATTTTTAAGTGGTGTGAAGCTAAACACACCACTTATTATGGAACTGAGGGAATAATAGAGAGGAAAACAAAGATCATTTGCTCATCTCTCCTTTTTAACTACCATAGTAAATAGTAATTATTTCCATTCATTTTAGTTTATAGTAATGATGTTTGACTTTGCACAAAATTCAAAAAGTTCTTGCACTATTCTATTAGCACGTGTACATTGTATTATATTTAACCATATTTAGTCTTGTGTAATTATGGTAGATATAGAATTTCTATTGTATGAGGATTCCATATTGTACACCCTATATATATTTTGTATTAATGGGAAAGGCTCTCCAAGGGAGATTAATACAATTCTACATAGTATCAGAAGCCAAAACCTAAACCCTAATCTCTCTTTTCCCTCTCTTTCCTGGCTCACTGCCCGAGGAACAGCCGCAGCTTTTAATTGTCCCTCTGCGCAATACACCGCCTGAGACCCCTCTGCGCTGTCTCTTTTCCTGCAGCAAAATTGTTTGTCTCCTATTTTTGGTCTTCCTTTGCCTGAGAAAGAACAAAATTGTTTGTCCTTTGTTTTTCTTCCTTTACCAAAAACAGAATTTTTTAGTTTTTTTTTTCTCTGAACAAATTGTCAAACTCTTTGTCTGTTTCTTTCTTCCTTTACATAGAACAAAAGTTTTTTTTTTCTCTCTCTGCTTTTCTCTTCCTTATCAGAGAACCAAAGCAGATTGTTTTTTTTTTCCGAACAAATTTAAAACCTTTTCGATATCCACTATAATGACTCCTCCCACATCTCAGGCATCCTACCAGTTCGCTACAAGCCAGTCATTGGGTCACACTGATCCGGCATTATTTCCTGGAGCACAGTAGCCCGCTCCAGGCCTCTCACAATTTAATTTGGGCCCGACTTTCGTCACGTTGACTCCTCGCAGCTCGATAATGCGTGGTATATGGATAAGGGTGCCACGTCTCACCTCACCAATAATTTTGGTAATCTTTCTCAACTGCAAAGTTTAAATACTCCACAATCTATTATGGTTGAAAGCGGTCATCGCATTCCAATTCAAGGGTTTGGCCACACACTAACCCCACCACTGCATCCCCACTTCTTCCTAAATAACGTCCTATATACTCCTAACATTATCAAAAACCTAATCTCCATTAGGAAATTTTCCACCGATAATTCTGTATCAATTAATTTTGACCCGTTTGGATTTTCCGTAACGGACCTACGTACCGGAAAACTTCTTACGAGATGTAATAGTGAGGGGGACATCTATCCTTTCCTATCCACACCCACTTCCCGTGTCACCCCTCCCACATCTCTAAATGCCCAAGTCTCTCCTCCCACCTCTTTAGCAACAATCTCTCTATCAACCTGGCACAATAAACTTGGACATCCAGGGGCTCATGTTTTTAATTTTCTTCGGAAAATTAATTTAATTCGTTGTCCTAGTGGAAAATCTGTCCAACCGTGTTTTTCTTGCCCTTTAGGAAAACATGTTCGCCCCCCTTTTTAGTCTTCCTTAAGTGTTACGTTTTCTCCGTTTGATATTGTTCATGCAGATTTATAGACATCTCCTAATATTGTTGCTAGTGAACTTATAGAGTTAGTTGTAAAGCTAGAAAAAAAATCAAAATAAGATAATACATAGAACTTACTAAAAGAAAAATATATAGAATTAGGGATAATTAAAATTTAAAAAATTCAAAGAAATATGTTATTTTTTCGGAACAAAATAAAAAGGAAAGAGCGACAAAAATAGAAAAAGGGAGTTACCATTTGCCGTAAATAGCACAAAAAATTCTAGAATTTTCATCGGATATTCTCTTTAAGGCCAAAATCTAACTTCTTTTCCCATTACAATTTGTGCAAAGTAGCCTTGACGCTACATCTCCGTCAGAATTTCTCCTTCCTCTTTTTTCTTCATCTTCTTCTTCCTCATGATGATTCGCTAGGACTTGTGAATGATATGTTCTAATGTCATGATACAATTTGTTCTAAAGTCTTAGTGATCGCCAAAACTTGTAGCAAGGTAAATCTTGTACTGAAGTCTTAGTTATAGCTAAAACTTGCAGCAAGGTACGTCCTTGCTCATGCATCAGAAACTCTTGTTGATCCGTCAGGACAATGTGAACAATTTGTTCCAACGTCACAAGACAATTTCTACTAAATTTTTTGTGATTCACCAAGATTTGTGGCAAGACAAGTCTTTGCCTATCTAGCTGAACTTCTAACGATCCGCCAGGACTTGTCACCAAGTTCTAACCCTCAAGCTCCAAAATCTAGTGTGCAGTTTATTTTTGGTAAATTTTTTAAACGGAGTCAAAACTTAAATGCTCCATCTATCTCAATTTATACTATGTGATACACTATTATTTTAGTCAATTTCTATAAAAATAACCATGTCTGTTGGCCAGATTCAAGTCGAAACCTGCTTAAAAAAAGTCACTTTTGGAAAGATTTCAGTATCGGATCCATCTCTTTCTACCGATTCTCCGGGTTGTCGGAATTTTGGTTCTATTAGGTCAAAGAGTCCCATTCATTCGTTTATGGAGCGACTCTTTGTTCCCATTCTTCACCGGGTCATCAAGTGATCTTCCATCTGATGATTTTCATTCTAGGACTGACTTTGTTCAACCTACCTTGATATATTTTTTTTGGTAAGCAAAATTTTATTGATACCAAAAGTGAGTAAATACAAAGCAAAATAGGTGCTGACCACCCAGTCTCTCCTAGCAAGCTGACTAACTTAGTAACAGGAATATAACAAACCTATCACTAGTCTCCTATTACAAAACAAAAACAATTGCATCCTATTACAACCAGTCTAGACTATCAGAACTACTCTTATGTACTAAGGATAATAATTCAAAGCATCCAGAGAAGCCTTTCATTGTTGCAGATCTCTGCCTCTGATATGAACATGCACTGCTACTTCACCTTATCCATTTGAAAGCAACCAGCATGAAATCTTATATTGTTTCTTTCTCTCCATATAGTGGACACCACCATAGCAAAGATACAGCTGATGATGCCACCTTTACCTGTTCTTCTTTTTGCCCAGTTGCTCACCCATTGCAGTTCTTCAGCCCAGCAACCAATAGTTCTATGTATCCCAATTCAAATTTGTAATCTCTACCACAGCCTGCTTGTGATAGGACAATCATCTAAAGTTTCTACAGCAGTATCAATGAACACACAATCCATGGAAACATGTATACCAAACTTTAGCAATCTCTCCACTGTTGCAAGTCTCCTCCAGACAACCAACCAAAGAGTAAACTTGTATCTAGGATGAATATTGGGTTGTAGAGCAATTCCCCTCCATGAGACTTTTTCGTATTGTGGCAGAAGCAATAAGTACATGTGCTTGACAGAAAACTTCTTTGCTTTAACCACTGTGAATATTGAAGTGTGTGACCATCTGATCTAAAAGCTTAAGCTGTTAGATAGAACATACTTTTAATATTTGACACGTGCTGGCCTGATTTTTTTTCATGGTCCAAGCACGTGGAAATTCTTTTTGAGAATGAGTGGCGGTGAGATTCAATGTCAGACCTTTGGCCTGCTCTGATATCATATTGAAGTGTGTGACCATCTGATCTAAAAGCTTAAACTGTTAGATAGAACACACTTTTAATATTTGATTATATTTTCAACCGTGAACAATCTTGAGGTCAAGTTCCCTTGCAAGGAGGTATTATGAATGACATACTTCCTGGCCTCTATTATTTTCCTGATTACCCAAGTTGCATTACTTGGGATTGTGCAATCTTCAACTGAGGCATGCTTTATATAGTAGGTATGGACCCATTTTATCCACAGACAATCTTTTTCCTCTGTTATGACCCATAATTGTTTAAGAATTGCAGCTTGATTCCACAAGGTCATATTCATCACATTCAAGCCACCAGCAGCTTTTGGCATACAAATCTTGTCCCATGACACAAGGGATTTTCTGGAAATAATAGCTGAACCTGTCCATAGGAGATACTATCAATCATTTTAATAATCTTCTTTGGTAGTAGAAAGATTTGGGCCCAAAAAGTTTGTATTCCAAACAGAACAGACTTTATCCTTGATATATTTTATTAGTAACAATTTAAGTTTATTTTCATTTTAATTTTAATGAGATGATTTATAGCTATACAATTATCTGTGATTTGTTTTAAACCCTACATTTCAAAAATCTATATTTCGTTCTTAAATTTTGTGTCCAATCAATTAAATATTAGTTATTGAATCAAATAAATAGTTTTTTTTCAATTAGTAGTAGCTAATTTATTTTCACACAAAAACATAAAAATGTTTTTATTATAAAAATATTATTACAATAATATTTATATGCATAAAAGAGTTTGGCCGTCAACTTATTAGTTTTGTTCACTAATAAATAGATTAATAGCATGTTTGGTCAAGCTTATTTTTTCCCATAAGTACTTTTTTCTTTTCAAAATGTGCTTATTTTGAAAAATTGAGATGTTTGGTCAAGTTTTTGGGAGAAAATAAGTACTTTTGAGAGGTAGCATAAGCAGTTTTTCAGAAGTTAAAAAAATAGTTTTGCCCAGAAGCATTTTTTTACTTTTGAGAAAAATACACTTAGAAACACTTTTTAAAAGTTTGGTCAAACAACAATTGATGCTCAAAAGTGTTTTAGAGATTAATTGATCAAACACAAGTTGTTTCTCACTTAAAAGTATTTTTTTTTAAAAAGACTTTTCAAAATAAGCATATTTTAGAAGTTTGGCCAAACATGCTATAAAATTAACACCGTTAGAATAATTTACTAGGTACCGAAATTACAAATTCACTTCAATTGTTCCTTATACAATTATTATATGGTTGGCTATTTTAAACTAGGCATGTCCAGTGGGCCGGGTCGGGGCCCCCTCCCCCTTTGCAAAAATAACCGTTGTAACAATGATCAAATTTTGATTTTGGTCGTTGTGCAACGGCTATAACGACCATTTTTGCCCCCTACCCCCTTAATATTTATTTTAAGCTACTAAGTTAATATATTTACACTTTAACCCTATTTTCAACTATAAATACCTCATTTTCCTCTTCATTTTTCTCACAAATCTTCCTACTATCTCTCTAATCTAATCCTCAATTTATCTCTCTACAATTCTTCCTACTATTACATATTATATCAAAGTTAAAAAATTAGGAGTGAAGTTAGCAACTAGCTTGAGGATCATTCATCGAGCAAAATTTCAATTTTCAACCTCAATTACACATCGATGTTACGTCGGTATTTGGTACCTTCGTTCCTTCTTTAAATTATTATTGTTACTTTATTCTAATTATCGCACTTAATTTCATTATCTTTAATTATTTATTTGTATAATTAAAATGGAAGGATTTAGAGGTATGTTTAAGGGTAAGGGTAAGACTTCTTCTAGTAGGGGTAACAAGAGCAGGGTACTTCTTCTAGTAATCATATTTCTAGTCCCGATGATTTAATTGATTTCACTCATATAGACGAAACTGTTTTTTTTAATGATATACCATTAGATGATGAGGTAGATGAACCAAACTTTCATTTAGATGAACCACTAGATGACACACCCACTAGTGCACATCAACCTCAGGCTCAGTCCGAGTCTCAGCCTGAAACTGGAATGCCTCTTATTCCCCCTAGTATGAGTCGAGGCTCCACACAACTAAAATTAAAATCAGCTGCATGACATTTTTTTGATAGAGACCAAGAGAATCAACTAGCTAGATGTAAAATTTGTAAAAATATTTATAAATATAAAACCGAAAAAGGTCAAGGTAGGACGGGATGTTTATTGAGACATGTACAAGGCGAGCACACATCTAGGTGTAATGAATACCATGCTAAAAAATTGGGTGTGCCAATTCCATCTGAGTCGGGACAAGGTTCACATAGTGTCCCCGACCTAGTACAGGGTCAAATTAACCCGACGACGGTGGGAATTTTCGGTCCTAAATATGATAAAAACAAAGATAGAGAAAATATGGCAAAATTAGTTGCAGTGGAGGGTTTGCCTTTTTCATTTCCTTCCTCTCCTGATTTTATTCACTACATTAGAGAAACATATAATACTGCTTTTAATGATTTTCCTAGATCAACTGTTAGAAGGGATGCTTTTAAATTTGCAAGTGAATATCAACAATATTTACGTTATGCATTATATCATTTTAATGACAAAGTGACTATCACTTCTGACATAGGCCGTAGTACTAACGGTAATGATTATTTAACGGTAACATGTCATTGGATAGATCAAAATTGGTGCCAAAACGTATATATTGATGATAGGCACACTGAAGTTTTGTTGCACAAAATATTAATGAAATTTATGATTATTATGAAATAAATGATAAAATTATGACAATTATATTAGATAATGCTTCTTCTAATGATAATACTATAAGACTTTTAAAAATTCGATTTACTCCATCTTTTTCTGATATTTTTCATATTAGATGTGCATGCCATATTTATAACTTAGTTGTAAAGGATGGCCTACAACTTTTTGCAAGCATTCTTGAAAAAATATAACTTGCTATAAATTTTATTTTTAAAGGTAATAAAATACAAAGACGCAAAGAATATAAAAAAAATTGTCATGATTATGGATTACCTTATAGAAAAATTTCATAAGAAGTTTCGACTAGGTGAAATTCACTGTATGAGCAACTACTTGTTGCTTACGATTATAGACGACCTATATACGATTATAGACGACCTATATACGATTATAGACGACCTATAACTTTATTATTTAACGTCCATAATAAAAATCCAAGGGATATGCTTGTAGATAATGTTTGAGAATTTTTTTTTGGAATTTAATGGATTTCTAGAGAATTTTTTTCAAGCTACTAAAGAATTTTCCGGTATTTATTATCCTACTATTTCAAATATGTTATTTTATATAGCTCTAATATTTTTGTTACTTAATGAATATATGCAAAAACCAACTTATAAGGCATCTATTGGGAAAAAATATTTTTTTCCTATTTCCACTATTTATATTATTGGTGCGGTATTAAATCCGACTATTAAAGTAGACGGTTGTAAACACTAATAGAAACGATTTATGATTGTATAGAAGTACTTCCAACAGACCCAACTGAAGAACCAACTCACAAACCAACTAAAGAAGAAGTTACGTCTAACATACACACTAAATGCAAACAAGTATATATGTATTACCAATAACAAAGTGCAAATAATCAACGAGCTTCTGTACCATCTTCTACTACTTCGCTGCAACCTTATAAAAAACATGCGATTTTTGCTGCTAGTATTCAAGGCCTTAGAAATAAAATATTTAGTGGTCAACTTCTTCACAAGTTAGCGAATTTGATGTTTATGTTTTGCAGGGTGTTGTACCGTACCAATTAATTGTCAATGATGAAGGACATGAAGACTTGCTGAAATACTGGAAGCATAATGAGAATACATTTTCGACACTAGCAAAGATGGCTCGAGATGTTTTGAACATTCAAGCGTCATCAACAACGTCTGAAAGCGCTTTTTCTGCTGAAAGATTTCAAATAGGAGAGCACAGACATTCATTGGAGGGAGACGCATTGAAGATTGCAATTCTGTTCAGAGATTGGATTTGAGCGGAGCGTAGAAGATGCTGCCAACCGGAGATCAACGAAGAAGAGGACAACAACTACAACAAAATCTTGTTCGAGGGAACAGGAAGCGTCGTCAAACAATTTGATCGACAAATTCCAATTCCAATCGAAGATCCTCAAGACATTGTGAAGAAATTAGAAAAAGTATGGTTAACTATGTAATTTTTTTAATTGCAATTTTACTATGTGATTTGCAGCATTTGAACAACATCACAAAGTTGTAATTTTGAAATTGTATTACCAAAAAATCATATTTCTATTAAATAATATAAGAGGCACAAAAAAACCTTGAGATGTTTTTATTACACTATCTTGTTCAATTATTGAAGTATTTATAATATTATTTTTTAAAATTAAGTGGCAAAAAAAAGGTCAAATCCCGACCCGACCCGATCCGTCCCCCCAAATCACGGCCCCTCTACCGGCGGGATGTGGGACGGGACGGGACCTCTTCCCGTCCCGCCTATCCTGGCCCGCCGTAACCCGAGTCCCGTCCCTCCCCCGTCCCGCCCCATTGGACAATCCTACTTTAAACGCGCGCTCTCTCTCTCTCTCTCTCTCTATATATATATATATATATATATGACTTTGCAATGTTGCCGTAAGAATTGACCTTTTTATTTAAGCTACATGAACTGCTCGTGCCTAAAGAGAAGTAGAATAAATATTGATAAGTAGGCGTTTGGAGATGCGATTTCATGTCATGAGATGAAATCACTGTTTGGACATGCGATTTCATCTCATGGTTTTATGTGAGATGAAATTTTAAATCATCCAAAAAGGCATGATTTGAGATTTCAACCCATGATTTCAAAAAAATTGAATGTAAAACTTGATTCATAAGTTTATATATTATAAAAAAAGACCCATAAGTTGGTAGATATTCTTAACAATTACTCCCACCAATCATTTACCAACCTCATTAACCTTATTATTGAACCAATTACTCCCACCAACCATTTACCAACCTCATTAAGCTCATTATTGAACTAAAGTTTGATCAATTGATGTTGTATTTTTAGAAAGGCCTTCTAGTAGCGTATTAATTTTGTTATGAACTATGACTTGCTCATTTGGTAAGATTGTATAAGAATTGGGAAAGTTTTGATAGTTTTCACAACTTGTGGTTTTTTTGTCTATAAGAAAAAATACAACTTAAACAATCCAAATTGCATGTCCAAACATGATTTTAAATCATGATTTCATCTCATGGTTTCAAATCATGTTCAAACGGCTCCTAAGAGACGAATTTGTTATAAGAAAAGGGTGAAAATTACTCTTTAACTATCGAAATTGAGGTCTTTCTACACTCTTTAAAAAGACTGAGAATCAAGGTAAAATCCGAGGGTTAAGTTTAAATATAAATGGACCTAGTGTTTCTCATCTCCTTTTTGCTGATGATTCCTTAATTTTTTGCTCAGCCGATAGTCAAAGTGTTAGGACTGTTGTGAAAATATTAAACATATATGCTAAATGATCGGGCCAAATGATTAATGTAGAGAAATCTGCTATTTATTTTAGCAAGAACATATTAGAGGAGGATTTTTTTTTTCTATATTGGGGCAAAGCCAAGAAAATCAAATGGGTATGTACCTAAAAGTCTAAAAAGAAAATATTAGATTTTATTAAGAATAGGGTGCGAGCAAAAATTAAAGGATGGAAAAGAGCATTTTTAAGTCCGGATGGAAAAGTGGTTATGATAAAGGTGGTTTTAACCGCGGTGCCTACTTATGCTTTATCTTGTTTTCAACTTCCCGAGGACTTATGTAAGGAAATAACTTCATACTTTCAAACTTCTGGTGGAGTCAGGGTGATGAGAAAAAAAAGATTTATTTTGAGAGATGGGATAAACTATGTGAACCTAAAGCACGAGGGAGGGAGGGAGGGGGGGGGAGGGGGGGGGGAGGTTAGGCTTTAGAGATATTAAGGCTTTTAATAAAGCTATGTTGACCTAAAATGGCTTGGAGAATTTTGCTTAATCCAGATTTATTTTTGTCAAGAATTCTGAAAAGTAAGTATTTTTCAAACGTCTCTTTCTTGAATGCTACAACTTCTTTAGCTTCTTGGATTTGAAAAAGTATAATTTGGGATCGAAAATTGTTAGAAAAAGGGTTACGATGGAGAGTCGCAACTGGTGAGAACGTTTATGTTTGGAAAGACCCATGGATTCCTAATGTCCCTGGTTTTAAATCTCATAAAACTATTGCTTCTGATAATTTGAATTTAAAAGTGCTAGATCTTATTAATGTGGATTTCCAAATTTGGAAGATGAACAAATTAAATAGACTTTTTACTTTGAATGATGTAAATTCTATTTTAACTATTCCTCTATCTACTACAAGTGCTAGGGATAAATTAATTTGGCACTTTACTAAATCAAGTATTTATGAGGTTAGATCGAGTTATCACCTAGCAAAGAGTTTAAGCAAGCAGGGGGGACACTAGGGGTCATATTGCTCAATCTAGTAATCATGTTTTTCCTAAAGTATTTTGGGATTTTCTATGGGCAGTGAATATAAAAATAAATATAAATATTTTCTAAGAAGGTGTGTGCTTAATACCTTACCAGTTAATAATATTATTAGAACACAAATGTATCATACAAGTAACGTGTGTAAGAGATGTGGATTAGAAGATGAAACTATAGAACACATGTATTTTAAGTGCTATGCTTCTCAAATAACTTGGAAAATAAGTCCTGTTAATTGGAATGATCTTGACAAAATTACTGATTATTGACTTTTTTTTGTGGTGGAATGATAAAATTACTTTGGCTAGAAAATTATTTAATTCTACTAATGTTTTGAATTTGACCATAATGACAATGTGGCAAATATGAAAATTTAAAAATGGCTGATGTTTTAATAATGAACTAATTGATCCTCCAGATATAGTGACAAAATTTATTTGAGTATAATGAGTTTTTGATATGACAAATGTTGACTCCTCAAATGGTAAATTACAAGGGAATTATGAATATGAACTAATAGTGCTCGAAGATGGAACTTGTTTATTCGTTGATGTATGATTACAAGTTAGTTCGAAAAAGGCATAGTATTGGTTTGGTTGCTATGGATAGCAAGGGCATAGTATTGGTTTGGTTGCTATGTTTAGCAAGGGTCCTTTGCTTCATGCTCATGGATCCTCAATTCAATTTGTTGGAAAGTCATGATTGCTAAAGCGGTTGCAATTAGAAAAGCTGTGGAAAAAACATTACAACATGGATGGAGAAAACTTCATGTATTCTCAGATGCGAATGGTGTAGTGGATATCCTGAAGAAAAAATGTGAAGAATATGTGGGACGTACATGTAGCTTGTGAAGACTACATGGGACATACATGTAGCTTGGATTGTAAATGACGTTATATGCTCCTTTGGACATATAATGTCCTTTATGAATTAATAGATGTTCTATTGAAAAAAAAAGAATCATCTCCTCATTATAATTTTACTTAGTTATAGCATAGTTTCATTATTCAATATGAATTACAATATGTTGTTGCACTTGTCTAATATTTTGCTATTGTATATTTTATTTTTCTTCCAATCCTACCGTCCAAAAAAGTATACTTGATACTCCTTTCATCCCAATTTATTTGACATTTTCTATCATATTTTTATGTCTTTTAAATATTAACTTATAATACTTTTTATCTAATTTTTAAATATATAAATTTTATTTAAAAAATTTAAAAATTCTATATTCAAACAGGTATCATTTGACTCTAAAAAAAATAAAAAATATCAAACAAATTGGGGGAGTATATGTTATTATTGTATTTTTAACCCAACACTGTAAACCCAAAATTATTATTCAGTGCCAATGTTGTTAATGACAGAAATATGTATCATCGTTTACTGAACCATTCCATCATAAGCAAGTCAAGTGGTTCACCCAATAACAATGCCATTTTTAATGTCCCTGAAGTTTACGAGAGACCAATTCACAAAAGTGGCAATAGGTCCCTGCTTTTTTCATCAGGTTTTTATAAAAATTAATTTAAAGAAGATATACAAGTAATTAATTTAACAAGCAAATTTCATTGAAGATCAAAACTTTAAAAAATGGGGGTAGGGTCATTTTCTTCTATTAAAAATAAAGAGAGGTAAATAATGTATTTTGGACTTAACTCAACCCAAAGCTAGCTTGTCGGATAAGAATTATCCAAATTCATATAAAAAATCTAAGTTCCATTCCATTACCTACGTGAGACTTTTAAATAAAAGAGAGAGTCAGAAATCTCGTGTGGAAAGTGCCGCTCATTGCACCACCCATAAACAGGCGATGCTGCGTTTGCACATATGCAAATAGATCTCATCATTCTTTCCCTAATACACAATTTCTACACAAAAAAGGGAATCTAATATAAAGCTGAAAAGATAACAAAAATAAAAAGGTGTTTGTGATGGTAGAGACGATTGTTGACGGCGATGCTCATACTATGTTTGCGCTAATGGGACTCCATTTTATACTTGTGTTTTTTGCCCTAATCTAATGTGAGTACCTTTTGTATGAGCCCACGAGGATCGGACGGTAGACAAGCAATCACCTCTAAATCAAATTATTGTTTTTCTTTTTTTTTTATTAAAAAAAATGACGGGTTAAAATCATTTACACCCCAATTTTGCTTTAAAAATCAAATTTCCCCCTTAATTTTGAATAATAGACATTTTCTACCCCAATAGTAGTAGCATTATATTCTATTAGTTTCTTGTGCTTTAAGAAAAAGGAATAGTAACAACAACCAATAGTAGTAGCATTATATATTCTCGTAGTTTCTTGGACTTCGGTTATCACATTATTTGGTTGTTGTTATTATTCCTTTTTCTTCTTCCCAAATGCTATGTAATGCTATCCTTATTATTTGATATGTCTTTTTTACTTGTGTATTTTCTTTTTTCAAACGATTTTGATATTGGTTACTTGAATCGAAGGTCTTTCTGAAATCTCAACGAGATAGGGCAAAGTTCTGCGTACACTCTACCCTCCCCAGATCAGAAATCTCAACGAGATAGGGCAAAGTTCTATGTATACTCTACCCTCCCCAGATCCTATCTGTGGAATTACACTAGTATGTTGTTATCTTATGCAACATTTATTTTATCTTGATGTTTTCAATCCTTCTTCTATGTTGTTTTTATATTATACATCATATTTTATTTTATATATAGAATAGCAAACAGATGTATAATATACACGTAATATGTGTATATATGATTTATATTTCTTAATGTGTGAATATTTTTAGCTGAGCAACTGCATGTGTAACTTTTACTCCTACTAAATATGAAAAGTAATACTTCCCTTTTAAACAGATTAAATAAGAAAGTAAGGACACATAAATTAAGAATGGAGTATGCTTTTTTTTTTTTTTAGAGAAAATGATTCTAAATGTAAGGGGGTTGAACTATTTTAATTCTTCATATATACCAAACATAACCGAAATAGTCATGAAATTAGAAAAGAAATACCAAAGCTAAGCAAATTGAGTTCATCTTTTACTTGCAAATAATAGCATATCCGATCTTGCAAAAACACAAACCAAAAAGCTGTCTTAGTTGAAAAAGTTAGACAAATTAATGAGCCCCCAAGTAAACAAAGTCATTGTAGAATCCTATTCCTTCCCTACACCTGCAAAACTTAATTAACTTGTACGGAAGTCATATAATATCACTATATTAGTTAGTCAATAACATGCTTAATGTGACATACCATAGCAACTGGGATTATATAACAATTAAAGCTTGTTTGGATGCAATGCCATAATAAGTTTCGGTTCGACCCCATCAAGTTCGAATCAGTGCTTTAGTTTGAGGTTTGTTGACATGTCTAACAATAAATTGTTCGGCAGCCCTGTTCCTCACAACATATATAGCATTTCACACTGTGTCGCTTGACGAACTAATAGACAATAAGGACTTGCGCAGCTAGCCATCTCATTTGTTTGAAACGTTTGCTCTTCGCCACATCTTGGAAAAGAAGTAAATAAATTGAGCAACAAGAGGATCTTTTTCCGATTTGGAGCTTCGATAGGCAGTTGGCATATAAGAACATCACTAGAACAACATAGGGCGTTACAACAACAACATACAGTGTGATCCAACAAGTGCGTGTGATGCATAGCAAAGGTAGGATAAAGATGTAAATTTGGAGTACAAGAGGAGAAAACATCAGAACTGCTAATGTGAAAAGGGGAAAACACAAAAGAAGTCAGGAACTTCCTAATTCAAGATCAATCAGTTGGCCTATTGTAATAAAAGGGAAACGGTTCTTCAAAAGTAGCTCTTCTTTGGCTAAAGATGCAGAAACTTGTTGCATGGTTGGCCTAAGTTGAGGATTTGGATGAAGACATGTAAATGCTATTCTTGTGATCTTGATCAATTCTTTAGCCACTCGAAATGGAGGTAATGACCGCTGATCAATCAAATCCTTGAACAGTATGTCAAGGATTTCTGATGTTGACGAAAGTGATGATATAGCTTGAACAAGATCAGCTGGATGCCGACCTAGAATCACTTCCAATGATAGCACTCCAAAGCTGTAGGTATCACAGCTTTCACTTACCTCCATAGTGTAAGCAAGCTCTGTATACATGTGCTAAAGGATTTAAATTATATACTACAGCATTAAATAATTTTTAACACTCGGAACGAATTTTAACAGATTCTAGTAGATTATTTTGTTGATTTTCTTATTATACCAAAATTGGAATTACCATATGCGGTTACCTGTTTTTGTAGGTCATCTGATGTAAAAAAAATTATACACCTCCAAAGCACATAAGATAAAGGTTAAAACCCATGTGAAAACAGCAGACAAAAAGGAAAAGAAAGGTACAAATTTTGTAGATAACAGAAGCTTATCAGAACACAAGAGAATGCAAATGACAAAAGCAACTAGTTTTGTGTTCTGTAAATGATTTAAAATTGTCCCTCTCAACGTTCAAAGAAGGTGGTTACAACTCCTTTCATCAATCCATAAAATAATGAACTACACAGTCATTTAACTAACTGAACGCATGCAAATTTGTCAACTTAAGCAGTACAACTATGCATTGGAGAATTTAACAAAGACATTAAAGTTATCTCAAGTAGAAAGCTTTTGTTATTTACATCTTGACTTGCACGACACATGAAAAATGCTGTTTAATTTTGTCATTATATATTCATATTCTTGAATTTCATGTAAAGAGTTTATACATAAGAGTGCGAAAACTTAAAACTAGGGAACAGAAAATTAGATAAAGCATACCTGGAGCCAAATATCCAAAAGTTCCAGCAAAAGAAGTCCAATTAGAGGAGTTTGGCCTTAAGAGTTTTGCAGTACCAAAATCAGAAAGACGAGGCCTGTCTTCATGATCTAACAAAACATTCTTACTTGATATATCCCGGTGAAGAATAGGAGGTGAACATTCATGATGCATATAAGATAATGCATATGCTACCCCTCTGACAATGTTCACCCTCTTAATCCAATCTAACTCTGTGGCTCTTTTATCATCTCTAAGTCTGTCTGACAAGCTTCCTCCTTCCAATAACTCATAAACCAAGAAAGAATGACTTGCATGTGAACAAAATCCATAAAGCTTTACAATATTACGATGGCGGATTTTCAACAATGTTTTTGTTTCATTTTTAAAGCCTTTCAAGCTGTCCAATTCACCATTAGCTAAAGGGTGATACTTTTTCACCGCAACGACTTGCCCGCTTGGTAACTCAACCCTAAAGACACTTCCCTGTCCTCCTTTTCCTATGCAATATTTGTTGTCGAAGCCCTCTGTTGCTATGATGATGTTCTCATATGTCATCTTCCCGTCAAAGCTCCAAATGGAAAAAAGATCCTTATTTTGTTCTCTTTGCTCAAATTGGGCTCTTCTTTTCGAAAATGCAACAAAAATAAGACAAATAATCACCATCAAAAGTAGGACACCGCCCAAACTAAACAGAATCGTTGAGATTCTTATTCTTCTCTTGGTGATTATAGATGAAGATGAGCAACGATTCAAACCAATGAGATGTCCACACAAGCCTTTATTGTCTCTTAGTTCTTCAAGGGATGCATTCTGAAATGCCAAGTTGTTAGGAAGAGGGCCGATCAATTGATTGTTAGATATGTCAACAAAAGTCAAACTAATGCACTGGTTGAAACTTGATGGGATTGAACCAATCAACTTATTATGTGAAAGATTCATTGCCTCCAAGCTATGTAATCGTCCCAGTTGCCATGGTATCTCACCATTCAGCATGTTGTGACTAAGATCCATGTTTTGTAAGAAGTGCAAGTTCCCCAAATTTGAAGGCATATTTCCTTTCAGAATGTTTTTGCTTAAATTCAAGCTCAGTAGCTGCATAGCATCCCCAATCTGTTCTGGAATTATGCCACTGAGATGATTTTCTGCCAAGTTAAGTTTTGCAAGTGTAGAAAGCATCACAAGTTGTGATGGAATACCACCTGAAAGTTCGTTACCAGACAAGTCAAGCTCAAAAAGTAGCTTTAGGCTATCTAAGCTTCTAGGGACCTTGCCACTGAAATAATTGGAGGAGAGATCAAGCACATGTAGATGAGATGCATTTCCAATCTCAAATGGAATAGATCCGGATAAATAGTTGTTAGACATCTTCAAACAGGTAACTTTACCACAAAGGCCCCATTGTGATGACAGCTCTCCATAGAGCTCATTGTGACTTAAATCAATGTAATCTAGATTCGAATATACACTGACAACTTCTGATATTTTTCCTGATAGTTTGTTGTTGTCAAGTCTAACCCTGGATAACTTGGAGCAATTTGTCAAGCTTCTCGGGATGCCACCAATGAAACGATTATTTTGCACTGATATTTCTGTCAGGAACCCACCAAGACAAACATTATGAGGCAAATGACCAGTGAGATTGTTATCGGCTAAGTGAAACATCTCCCAGTTTGTAATGTTTTCCAACTCTACTGGAAGGCACCCATTGAGTTTATTGCTAAACAATCTCATATCAACAAGAGATTTTAAGTTCCCAAAGCTTGGAGGAATGGGACCATAGAATTCATTTTGACATAAATATAGTGTGTTGAGCTTAGTCAAATTCCCAATGGATGAAGGAATGGATCCTGATAGCCTATTACTACACAAGGATAAAAAGAGCAGGTTGCTTAAGTCTCCAAATGATATGGGTATTTCACCTGTGAGACTGTTTTTGGTCAGAATCAAATTAAACAACTTGCTGAAATTTCCTATAGAACCTGGTATTTGACCAATAAGTTTGTTAAATCCGAAATCCATATCCGTCAAATGTGTCAGAGACGAAATCTCCTGAGGTATGGACCCTGAAAGTGAGTTGGTATGAAGATACAGGTACTCTAAGTTGGTCAAGTTACCAAAAGAAGTGGGAATAGAGCCAATAAATGTATTTCTTGACAAAAAGAGGCCTTTTAGGGAACTCAACATCCCTATTTCTTGTGGAATATGCCCAGAGAATTTGTTTTCATCAAGGTATAGAAGACTCAAGCTGCTCAAGTTACCAATAGATACGGGGATTGTGCCAGTAAGATTGGTTGCTTGTATTCTGAGCAAAAAGAGAGACTCTAGCATTCCGAATTCCTGAGGCAGAATGCCACTAAGACGAGTATGGTCGAGCATAAGGTTCTTAACATTTTTCAAGAACCTTATTTCAGGTGGAATAGTTCCAGAAAAATCATTGTAGCCCAAATCAAGGTAACTCAGCCTTGAAAGATAAAATATGTTGGTGGGAAGAGTACCATAGAGTGAGTTACTGGAGAAGTCTATT
Organism: Anisodus tanguticus; assembly: GCA_034509755.1. NCBI lineage: Eukaryota > Viridiplantae > Streptophyta > Magnoliopsida > Solanales > Solanaceae > Anisodus > Anisodus tanguticus. The sequence continues at coordinate 38,991,172 of CM067552.1, forward strand.
TTGAGGAGATTGGGGAAGGATGAGAAATCTAGATGGTCAAGGGTACCCTTTATGAGATTATTTGACATATTCATCTGAGTTACTCTCCCAAGGTTGTCGCAACTAATGAAGTCCCAATGGCAAGGACTTGTGCTAGTATTCATCCAAGAAGAAAGAAGTAATTGGCTTTCACTTTCAAGGCTGGCCTTCCAGGTTAAAAGGGCAACTACATTTGCACTTGAATATGTTTCAGAAGTATTAAAATGATGTTTAGCAAAAACCAGTTGAAACACAGTGAAGGACAAGCTTAATAGCATATCTAGAGAAGGAACAGGATTCCACATTGGCTTATCTACTTTGAGTATCATTTTTGTATGAAAAAAGAAAAGTTTTCAACTAATACAAGCTTTCTGGATTGCCTAACTACAGTTTGCAGGATCATATAATATGTTATATATAAGTAAGAAAATCAACACTATTTGGCTTTGGTATCTTTTTGTTTTCTAATTTCAGATCCTTCTTTTTTGTTAGTATTGATTATTTTACGAGTCAAAAAGATCCTTTTGGATTATAAGTCATTCATTTCATCTTTTGCTTTTTTCTCTGTTTCTTTTCCAAAGTTGGTTGTTGTGATCCTACAGATAATGTGTTGACCTAGACTTAATGACAAAAATAAAGGAATAATACTGAACTTGTCGAAAGGACACCTCTCAAAAGATAAGCAAAACTATCTCTATAGGAAAAATATACCTGGTTAGTCTTTTCTTCCTTAAGCTAGTATCTTGTTTATTCAATGTACCAACTATCAAATTAAGAATGAAAAATAAACGAAGTTTAAACTTGATATAGTGTGAGTCCAACGTAACATAATGTAAAACAAAGTTGCCGTGGAGTAAACTGATAGAATATTGACATATTCTTGTATATCTTTTATATTTGATTAGTCAATATTCTCATTGTAATTAGTCAAATTAGTTACCTAGTTTGTAGCCTAACTTGTAGTTTTGTCAATAAGCATGTACTACTTTATGGTAAGGAACATATATTCCTTTATGGTATCAGCCAAAACCTAAACCTAAGGTCTACCCTAAGTCGTCGGCTGCCTCCTCCGCCATCTGCATCCTACTCCGCCATCTTCCTCCCTCTTCTTCTTCTCGATATCCCTCCTCTCCCTCTCTTCTTCATCCCTACCTCAATGGCTGAACAACCAAAATTTCATCCTGCTCTTGCGGTTAACAACATCAAGAATTTCATTCCCATAACTCTTGAGATGGAAAAAATTCAGTATCCGTCATGAGCGAAATTGTTTAAGATTTATTGTCGTGTGTACAAATTGTTTAAAATGATTACCGATCAACTCTCCAAAGCCGGTGCACAGGTCTCAAATCAAAGGTTGGTCATGCAACTAATTGCGAGTTTAAATGAAAATTATGATGGTGTTGCTACAATCCTCCAACAAAGCACTACTTGCCTCAGTTCTATGAGGCCCGTTCGAGAATTATCCTTGAGGAAACTCGAAAAGCCAAGCGGGCAGCGGCTAACGCTAGCACCACCGACACAGCCCTCCTTACTACCGGCAACTCACATGCCAATAAAAGGGGTTCAAGTTACAGTAAGCATCATCGGCACACTAATAATCCGACACAAGGTCAGCATATCCGAAATAATAATAAAAGCAAAAATTCCGGCAAAGGCCGCGGTGGCTGTGGTGGTAGCAACAACAATGGCAGAAGGGTACATCAACATTAGTCCAGCAGCTGTAGTGGCAGCAACCTCCACAGTGGGCTGCGTACCCATCGCGGATAGCAGGCTTGGGCTGATCTATCATGCCTCTATCCGACTTTCTCATGGGCTTGACCTCCAGCTCGACAGCCCCAGCCCGAAATTCTCGGAGTGCGCCCACAACAAGCATATAGTGCACAAGTTTATCCTCATTCAACCAACACATCAACGAATATTTAGGCGGCAATGCACATGATGACTCTCAATGTTCCTGATGAAAATTGGTACATGAATACCGGTGCAACGTCTCATTTGATGGCATCTCTACGTATTCTCTCGTCTTATTTCAAATGAAAATGAAAATTAATATTTTTTAAAGTTTTAATTTGAATCAATAATTGATAGCTGATAATAATTAATCCTTTCTGGACTATGTTTTAGGACCAACGTGTCCAATTTTTAGGTTACATATTACTATGGCGTCAAATTTGAACATTCCTCTAAACTACCGACCAATATTTTGTTTTAAATAGCGTAAATTTTTTCTAACACACTTCTTTTTATTTCTGTTCTTACAAGGACAAATTATCTTTTCTTTTCATTTGTTCGTTTTCTTTTTCCAATTTCAGTCACTACCTACCACTTATTACATTTTATTCAAACTGCACGTCCTTTATGCAAAATCAGCCGAAATTTGTGGTCAATAAAACATTCGGTTTGATAAAAAGTCTCTTTAAAACTTTACATAAAGAGGGAAATATATTGAGTGATAAAAAAGTGTGTACATCTGTTGAGCTAATAAAAAAAGATTGTTGGATAGAAATATCAAATCTCAATTTATGTGTCCAGATTCAGGGTAGGGCATGTTGGTTTTATTCACACTGTGCCTTGTGCAACACATGTTTTCTATTTTCTTTTTTCCTTTTTATTATTATTGTTTTTCCAATTGATGACAATTTCTTGTCTTTGTCAATAAGATATTCCACGATCTAAAGATTAATTTTGTGTTTATTAGGTTTTGGACACGAGGAATTAATTCTTAGCTGACAATGCAAAGTAGGTAGGTAAATATCAATTTTCACGTTTAATTTAATTAATAGAATTCAGTTTTGCAGGATTACAATGGAAAAATACTATGCTTGTCTTTAATGAGGCTGGCGGAAAAATAAAAAATTCTCCTAAGAGTGTTCAAAATTTAATGGCCAAATTTAATATATATAAATAAAAATGATTTTTAATTAACCTATATATTATAAATATCTATATAGCAATATAATTATGGAATGAAGGGTATTCAAAATCCAAAAGTTAAATTTCGATAAAATATATATCGATTTCCCAAACTTGAGAATTATTACTTAGGAGTATATTATACTAATAAACTTGGAAGTGCACGAACAAGTTCATTCTTTTCTCTAAAAATAATTTTTCGGCACGTGCGTGGCACGTGTATGTCAAGTCATGTATCATGTAAAATAATATTCATATTACTAAAATAAAATTTTGAGTAAGTAATCCTACATGAGAATAATGTACATGTTTTCGTGAATGATCAATATAGATCGTAGTATATTGACTTGTTTGTTGAGGTCAAGATAATTAGATATCATCTGAATCTACGAACATGAACGATCAAAGTTTGAGGATATTTATCATTTTCCTACTTATTCTAATTTTATGAGGTATAAACATACAATTAAGTATATCCTCACCTAATACTTCCATATATACATATGCTTGAGTATGTATTAAGAGCTTTTTTGGATCATCTAATTATAAATAGCTAATAAGTATCATGTGTTGAAAAACACTTTTAGATGTTGAAACTGACAATAACCAGTTAGTTTGCTTGATAAAAGCCGTTGATAACCACTTCTATAAAAATGACTAAGATCTCTTTAAAGTTATTTACGGAATCTTAAATTTAGTAGTATTTTGACATTAAAAAGAAGAAGGAAGAATGACAAAAATATAATAGAGAGATAATTAAATAGTATATTTTAGGAAGAACATTTTGGAGATTACAAAAGATATTAAGGATAAAATTGTGTAAGATTTGGTCAAACAAAAAATTCTTCTAAGCTGTAAAATCATATGCGAGGGCGACTAACTTATGACTTTTGACTAGGGCTGGCCAGTGGGCCGGGATGGCCCGACCCCGTCCCGAGCCCGCCCCGGTCCCTCCACGACCCCGCTTAAAAAAAAAAAAAAAAAAAAAAAAAAACGGGGGGCGGGACTCGAACTCGGGACGGGACGATGTCTCGTCCCGCCAGACCCGAGCCCGCCCCAGGCCCGCCTGACCCGACCCCGCCCCGAGCCCGTCCCGACCCCGACCCCGACCCCGCCCTTTTCTCCCCTTTGCAAAAATGACCGTTGCACCAACGGCCATTTTAGATTATGGTCGTTGGCCAACGGCCATTTTATCCCCCCCCCCTCCCCCAACCCCCCTACCCCTTAATATTTATTTTTAACCCATAAGTTATTATATTTACACTTTAACTCAATTTTTCAACTATAAATAACTCATTTTCTCTTCATCTTTCTCACAAATCTTCCTACAATCTCTCTAATTTCTCAATATATCTCTCTACAAGTCTACATTGTTTGCTAAGTATTCAATTTTATTAATTCATTTGGGAATTGGGAGTGAAGTTGGCAACTAGCTTGAGGATCTTCCATCGAGCAAAGTTTCAATTTTCAACCTCTCGATTACAAGTCGGCGTTTGGTACATTCGTTCCTTCATTAAATTATTATTGTCTGTTTATTTTATATTTTTATTTAGCGCACTTAATTTTATTGTCTTTAATTATTTATTATCATAATTAAAATGGAAGGATTAAAAGGTATGTTTAAGGGTAAGGGTAAGAGTGCTTCTTCTAGTAGGGGCAACTATGGCAAGGGTACTTCTTCTAGTCATCTTATTCCTACACAGGATGATTTTGTTGATACTCAACATTTTCCTACAATACCATTAGATTTAGACCAGGAGCTATTTTCTGGAACTCAAGAAGACTTTAATTTAGACGATGATCTAGATGATATACCCACTAATGTTGATGACAACACACCCACTAGTTAACCTTCAACTGAAATACCTCCTATTCCCCCTAGTATGAGACGAGGTCCAGCAAAACGACCATTAAAATCAGATGCATAGACATTTTTTGATAGGGACGTAGAGAATCAAGTAGCCATATGTAAAATTTGTAAAAATGTTTTAAAATTTAAAAGCTGGAAAAGGTCACGGTGGGACGGGGGTTTAATTAGACACGTAGTAAGTGCTCATCCGGACTAGGTATGCCCAATACCAGGCTTCAAAACCGGGTGCGCAAACGTCCGCTCCATCGGGACAAGGTTCACATACGATCGTCCGGACCAAGTACGGGGTCAAATTAACCCTATGACGGGGGAATTGTAGGCTCTAAATACAATAAACATAGAGATAGGGAAGCAATATCAAAATTAGTTGTGGAGGGTTTGCCTTTTTCATTTCCTTCATCTCCCGATTTTATTCATTACATTAGAGATATATATAATCCTGCTTTTAACGGGTTTCCTAGATCAACTGTTAAGAGAGATGTATTTAAATTCGCGCATGAATATCACCAATATTTACGTTTTTCATTATATCATTTTAATGGCAAAGTATCTATCACGTACGATATAGGTCGTAGTACTAACGGCCATGATTATTTAAGCGTAACTTGTCATTGGATAGATTATAAATGGTCTATGCAAAAATGTATTTTAGCGTATAGATATATAGATGATAGGCACACTGGTACTTTTATTGCAGAAAATATTTATCAAGTGTGCGATTATTACGGAATTACCGATAAAATTATGACTATTACATTAGATAACGCTTCTAATAACAATTACGCAATTACAATGTTAAAAAATAGTTTAACTCCATCTTTTCCAGACCATTTTCATATAAAATGCGCTTGCCATATATATAACTTAATTGTAAAGGATGGTCTATCACTTTTTGAAGACATTCTTAGTAAAATACAATTTGCTATAAACTTTATTTTTAAAAGTAATAAAGTACAACGTAGAAAAGAATATAAAAAAACTTGTCACGATTGTGGACTACCTTATAGAAGAATTCCACAAGAAGTATCCACTAGGTGGAATTCTTTATACGAGCAACTACTTGTTGCTTATGACTATAAATTACCTATAACTTTATTTTTTAACTCTCATAATAAAAAGCCGGTGATATGATTTTAGATAGTGATTGGGTAAAAATTTCCGAACTTATTGTATTTTTAGAGAAATTTTTTCAAGCAACAAAAGAATTTTCCGGTATATATTATCCTACTATTTCAACTATGTTATTTTATATAACTCTAATATTTTTATTACTTAGTGAATATATGGAAAAACCAGCTTATAAGGCAGCTATTAAAAAAATGTTTGTCAAAATTAAAAAATATTTTATTCCTATTCCCTCTATTTATATTATTGGTTCTGTATTAAATCCTACTATTAAAATAGACGGTACTAAATCACTAATTGAAACTATTTACAATTGTATAGAAGTACTACCACCTCCAAGTCCCAAAAATCTAAATCACCCACCACCTATTGAACAAACTAAAGAAGAATCGGTGTCTAGCGTAAAACACCAATGCAAAAATATATATAGATTTTATCAACAAGAAAATGCTAGTAATTTACCGGCTTCCATACCATCTTCTTCATCTTCAACACAACCTCACAAAAGACATCGTTTTTCGCGGCTAGTATTGAAAGCCTCGTAAATAGAATGTGCGGTCGTACCTCTACTACTAACCAAATTAGCGAGTTGGATATTTTTGTTTTGCGGGGTTCGTACCGTATCAAGAAGTTATCAATGAAGATGGACAAGAAGACTTGTCGAAATACTTGGAGGGGGAATGAGAAGACCTTTCCGACACTTTCATTGATGGCTCGAGATGTTTTGAACATTCAAGCATCATCAACTGCGTACGAAAGCGCTTTTTACGTGCAGAGATATCAAATAGGAGACCACAGACACTCATTGGCCGGAGAACGGCTTGGAAATTGCAGTACTATTCAGAGATTGGATACGAGCGGAGCGGAGAAGGTGCGGTCAACCGGAGATCAACGAAGAAGATGATGAAAACTACAACGAAATCTTAACCGAAGGTAGTGGAAGCGACGTGAATCAATTTGACCAACAAATACCAATTCCAACCGAAGAACCACATGAAATCATCAAGCAATTAGAACAGGTTTTTTTGAGAATGTAATTTTTTTAATTGCAATTTTATTATGTAATTTACAACTTTTGGACAACACCACAAAGTTGCAATTTAGATTTTAGACAATTGTATTTGTATTACAAAAAAATCATATGTCTATTAAATAATATAAGAGGCACAAAAACAGCCTTGGGATGTTTTTATTACACTATCTTGTTTTGTTTATTGAGTTTTTTTTTATACATATGTTATTTAAAAAAAAAGAAAAAAAAGAAAAAAAAGAAAAGGAAAACCCGACCGTACCCCGCCCCTAGCCCGACCCGCCCCCGCCCGGATACCTACGGGATCGGGATCGGGATCGGGACGGGACTGGAGCAGGTCCCGCCAGACCCGACCCTGCTAGGCCCCGCTAGACCCGACCCCCTGGCTCGTCCCGCCCTGACCCCGACCCCGACCCCGCCAGACCCGAGCCCGGCCCACTGGCCACCCTTACTTTTGACTTATAAGCACTTTTAATGTTTCTCAAATAAGTAAATAAGTCAAAAAGTGTTTTTAAGCTAATTTAACCAACTTGAAGTTTTTCTAAACATCCTTTAAGTACTACATGGTGTGACCGGAATAGAGTTTAAGGAAACAAAATAAATAAACATTCTATATATATGCCACTGCAAAATGAAGATATTAACTTAATCACATCATAATTAATAATGTGAATACTATTTAGAGAATATAAAGCATGTAAATAATTCAAAGTATGATAATGTGAACATAAATTAGCACTTACCATCAAAGGAGAGCTCCTATCTACCCCTCGAGTATATTTCACTCGAAAATCAGTGAAATTAAATATTACGCAACCATTATATCCTAATTAAATTGATAAAAAGTTTTTGGTATTGTAATGCATTGAATTCTCTGCAGTTAAAATTTATTAATAACGTATAAAAACTGGTTAATAAAAAAATATAGTGATTTGCAGGTCATCTGACAATCTCCTAATAAATTTTGACTTGTCGCATCACAAATTAAAACCTCAATTCATCACAATTATCTTGTTTAGCTCTTGTATTATGATTCATTAATTCCTCGAGTAAAGCTTTAGATATTTTCTATACATATCCATTTTTTACTTGTTTCCACAATATTTAACTCGCTGAAATATTTAAATTCACGAAAAAGGGACAAAGAACATTATTTGATTACAATTAAAGTTTTTTCAAGAATAGAAGCTATCTATCAAGATAAATTCATTGAATGGCTACAAAATCAAATTAACTAAACTACAATAAAATGATAGAAGTACCAAAAATTCAACCCAACTACAAAATCAAAGACATTGTCACAAATGAAGAAAACCAAAAACTTAACTTATGCCGTGCAAAGAGCAACTCTGTGAAAATCACAAAATAAACACTGAAATTTTTTACTGCGAAAATGAATTAGAAGACATGCAGCATGAAAATATCCCAGTTAAATACGGCATAAACTCACCTCGGGCTGACATTGCTAATACAATAAGGAATTGATTAGAACTTGTTTATCATGTTTTCTGGAAAAGGTAAAAAATATTTATGGCCAAATGACTACAAAAACTACTTTTTTAAAATTTCACAGGCCCTTAGTATTATCCAAAATTACTAATCAGGCACCATAAAGGAAAATCTTAAAACTCAATTGTTATGCATTTAAAGCTTAGAAATCATGTTAGCAATTGTTAAACACTGTTATTCATCCGGTTGCCTTATTTGTACAGAAATTCTGTAGTGTAATTTTGAGTAATAAATGTACAAAAAGAGGCACAATCCACATGAGTTCAAAGAGTGATCTTATGATTTAGGAAAACCACAAAAGGAAAATATTAAAAATATTAAGCAACCCTAAAGAATATCATTAAGGAATTATGAATAAAATAGGATATGACATGAAAAGAAATTGGCTTTTCTAGGAATGAAACCTATAAAGCTTTAAAGTTGGAGAACTCCTTAAGATACTAAGAAATAATTCTAGAGAAAAATGGCCAATTATAAAGGGAAGCAATCAGCAGTGAAAGTGAAACAGCCAAAAAAAGGCAAGGTTTTTGTCCGATAATTTATCACATTTTCAAACTTGGATAGTTCTGACGAAACAGAATAGAGAAATTGATTTAAATTTTCTTCCGAAATGATTAGGAAAAGATGCAAGCAAAAAAAAATAGAAGATGAAAAATCTGTGGGATACAACAATTGTAGGGAACGGGAAGTAAGTAACTATTACAATTGTAAGAAATGATAAACTAAATATTACAATAAACTGGAAATCAAGAACATAACAAATTGCTTGTGTGATTTGCTGAGTCAAGTGATGACACTCTGTCTTTAAGACAAGATTGCCCCGTATACCTCCTTTTACGTTGTCAGGCAATAGTCTCCCAAGATACAACAACAACTTAACAATTGAGCAAAGGAAACTCAAGTGTTACTCTTGAAGAACTTTGAGTATAGTAACTTTGCTAGAGAGTAAGAAGATCAATTCAAAAAAATCTGGAGTATTTTCTAAGTGCTGTGTTTTGTTTAATTGAGTCAAAGACCTCAATTTATAGTGTAAGGAGAAGACCCCTCAACTAGCCAACTAATGACCTTCAATAGCCATGTAATGACACTTAATTGAGAGGTTACATTCAGCCAAATAATGGCTGAATTCATGTGCCAAGTAAATGAGAATCAATACTCCAAAATGAGTCCAAAGGTCAGAACTTTCCAACTTCTCGTCGCAACATTCTGCCTCCGAAGCGCCGCGAATCTGTGAATTAGCGCCGCGGTGCCGCAGCTCCAGTGACTACCACCCAATTAGCACCGCACTGCTGCCAGGGAGGCGTCGCGGCGCTCTGGCGCCTAGGCTCTGACGGGGCTGCGCCGGGGCCCTTCGCGGCTCCGCAGCGATTTCCGACTCATTTCATCTTACAGTTCGTACACTTCTTCCTTCTTTTACCAACGTGGAATACATTGTCATTTGGCCAATAACCGTCCATAATTCTATGTCTCAAACGTATTACATACGTACTAATATCTCTTTCACTAATGAAATTTGCGATAATTGGCACTACGTGTGTATGTGTGTGGAAACGACGTTTCCGACATGCAGGGCCCCAATTGTTTGAGTCATAAATAATGGGATATACTTAATTCCACATTAGTAAATTTTCAACAATCCCCTCTTGAAAGAGATTTTGGGACATGCGCATGGTGTCTTTCCCAACAATCTTTCAGCGGACCGATGTTGCATCTGGATAGGTAGCTTCCAGTTTGAACCTTCCATAGTTGAATACCATCAGACTTACTTACTGTGCGGTGAACATGATGTCTTGAACCGTTAGTGTTTAGTGTAAGCCAAGTCAACGGTACCAACATAACAACTTCCCTTACTCTGTTCTTCGCAATGTTTTGTCCGTTGTGGCCGTGGACACTTCTTGGATTCTTAAGTGCGTTTATTTGAGGAGGCATGTCCTCGCACTTAAATAGGTGGTCTCCTACAAGGTATCATGTTATACCCCACTTTACAAGTGTTAGGAGCCATTAAAAGTTTCCCCAAACCTAACCTCAACCGGTGAGGATCATTAAAGATTTTGAAAACTTAACATTTAAATACCCACACTGCAGATAGCACTTATAGTCTATCGCGGAAACGGCTTTGGATTTGGTGTTTCGTTACAGAAATCACTATCAGAAGTGCTCATGCTTCCACCGAAGCGATCAACTGAACCTTTACAACTTTTTTTCCCATTGAACCTAATTCCCGGGATCTCCAGTCAGTAAGGTTGGGTTACCACCGTATTGGTCCTTATACCTTGGGGTTTAAACCCATTCCCCTAGACAGGCAGAACATCTGATCTTTGGGTAAGACCTTTGTTAGCGGGCCCGCTATGTTATCCTTTGACTTTATGTAATCAATGGATATTATTCCCGTGGTGATCAGCTACCTAATGGTCTTATGTATCCGTCGAATATGATGAGACTTGCCGTTGTATATAGAACTACGTGCCCTTCCTAGAGCCGACTGACTGTCACAGTGGATCATTACAGAAGGTATGGGTTTATCCCAACAAGGAACATCCTCTAAGAAGTCGTGAAGCCACTCAGCTTCTTCTCCTACTTTGTCTAAAGTGATAAACTCTGATTCCATAGTGGATCGGGCGATGCAAGTTTGCTTAGAAAATTTCCAAGACACATCCCCACCATCAATTGTAAATACATACCCACTAGTGGACTTGGTGTTCTCTATATCAGATATCCAGTTTGCATCACTGTACCCCTCTAGTACAGCTGTATACTTGAATAATGTAGTCCGTAAGTTAGCGTGTATTTTGGGTATCGTAGTACCCGATTCAACGCCTTCCAATGATCATTACTTGGATTATGGGTAAACCTAGCCAAGTTGTTGACTGCATAAGCTATATCAGGTCGGGTGCAGTTTTTTATGTACATCAAACTACTAATCACCTGTGCATATTGCTCCTGGCATACGGGTGCATCACGATTTTTATCAAGATTTTGATTTCTATCCAGTGGTGCCTTTATAGGCGAACTGTTAAACATCTCAAACTTTCTCAACACATCCTCGATGTAGTGAGACTGAGATAAGACTAGTCCGTCAGATGTCTTAGAGATCTTTATCCCTAAGATGACATCTGTGGTACCCTTATCCTTCATGTCGAAGCATTGTTTCAACATGTTCTTAGTCTCTAGAATCATGCTAGGACTGCTCCATGTGATCAACATGTCGTCTACATACAGGCATATCATGACGAACGAATCAAAGTTACCTTTCATGTAGATACATTTGTCACACTCATTAATGGCGAAACCCTTCGATAGTAGAGTACTATCAATTTTTTCGTGCCATTGCTTCAGGGCTTGTTTTAGCCCGTACAGATATTTGACAAGCCGACATACTTTCTTCTCTTGCCCTGGAACCACATACCCCTCGAGTTATTCCATATAGATTTCGTTTTCCAAATCACCATTTAGGAAGGCTGTCTTGACATCCATTTGATGTATCTCAAGGTCACGCAATGTTGCGATCACAATGAATACCCGTATGGACATCATCCGAGAAATTGATAGACACATCTACTTTATACTTCCGTTTGAGTATCTATTTACAACCCAACAATTTATTTCCCGAAGGAAGATCAACCAACTCCCAAGTATGGTTATGCAGAATAGAGCCTATTTCAATCTCAATAGCTTCTTTCCACAGCGGTGCCTCTGGAGATGACAATGCTTCAGCAATTGTCCTTGGTTCATCATCAACCATATAAGCTACAAAGTCAAGAATGAAGGATTTATTCTTCCTGGCCCTTTTACTTCGCCTTAGTTCCATCTCCGGAGTCTCCAAGTTTTGAGAATCTAGAACACTAGATTCTGGATATTCAGCCAATTCGAGGTCCACTAGATCTAAACCATCTAGATCTGGGCCGTCAACGACTCCTGATTCTTGAGAGCTTTGTTCATAACTTTGTTTGCGAGAGGTTATGTCTTTTTCCTTTCTAAGAAAGGTATCTTCAAAGAATTGAGCATTCCTTGATTCTATGATTGTACCCCAGTGGATATCTGGAATATCCAACTTATGCACTAAGAAGCGATAAGCACTATTGTTATTTGCATATCCGATGAAAATGCAATCTATAGTCTTAGGCCCAATCTTGACCTGCTTTGGCTTGGGTACTTCGACCTTTGCCAAACAACCCCACATATTTAAATATTTATAGGTGGGTTTCTTTCCCTTTTATGATTCATATGGAGTTTTGTCCTTACCCTTATGTGGGACTCTGTTAAGAATCGTATTAGCGGTAATGATAGCTTCTCCCCACATGTTTTGTGGAAGACCAGAATTGATGAGCAAGGCATTCATCATTTCCTTCAATGTGCGGTTCTTGCGTTCCGCCACACCGTTCGATTGAGGTGAGTATGGAGCCGTCGTTTGATAAACAATGCCCGATTCGGCATAATATTCCTCAAATGGCGCTACATATTCTCCCCCTCTATCGCTACGAATGGATTTAATCTGCATGCTTAGTTGGTTCTCAACTTCTGCTTTGTAACGTCAGAACGCTTCAAAGGCTTCATCCTTACTTTTCAACAAGTAAAGGTAACAATACCTTGTGCTATCATCAATGAATGTCACAAAGTACTTGTTCCCCCTCTAGTTTGTGAAAACTTCAAATCACATATATCTATGTGAATAAGTTCTAAAGGAGCGGTATTCCTTTCGACGGATCGAAAAGGAAGCTTTGAGAGTTTTGCCTCTATGCATACCTCACACTTATGTTGAGGGTTTACATCGATAGATGGAAACAACTCCAACTTTACCAACCTTTGGATGGACTTGTAGTTGATATGTCCTAATCTATGATGCCATAAATTAGAAGACTCAAGCAAGTAAGAAGAAGCTTCAATATTATTGCTTGTACGTAATACAGACATGGCGTTAACTTTGAAGAGGCCTTCACAGACGAATCCTCTTCCCACAAACGTTCTATTCTTAGTAATTACAAATTTATTGGACTCAAACACTAGCCTAAAACCAACATTAACCAATAAATGACCTAAGATTAAATTTCTTCTAATCTCAGGAACATGCATCACCTCCTTCAGAGTGAGCTCTTTTTCAGAAGTCATCTTCAAGACTACCTTTCCTACCCCCAGCACGTCAGAGGAAGCGTTATTTCCCATGAACAACTTCTTGTTTGTAACCAATGTATAAGTGGAGAAGACATCTTTATTGGAACAAATGTGTCTTGTAGCACCTGTGCCCATCCACCATTGCATGGGATTCTCAACAAGGTTTTCTTCTAGCACCACCGCTGAGAACTCCTCAATCATGTCGTCTATAAACTTGTCTTTGACGACGTTAACCTATGCCTTGCACTTAGCCTTGGCCCTCTCTTATTGCTCAGTCTTGAGCTTGCGGCAGTCCTTGATCGTGTGACCAGGTTTCCCACAGTGGTGACAGTTTCCTTTGAAACTCTCCGCCGCTTGGGTTTTGCCGTTTTTCTGAAACTTGCGCTTCTTACTTGGGTTCCCTTTGGCCTCAGTCAGATTTGCCTTTGCCTCAGCGGGTTGTTTACCCCTAGGCAAGGCCTTCTTATTATCTTCCTGAATTTAGAGTTTGATAATAAGTTCTTCAAAGGTCATTTCCTTTGTTTTGATTTTTAAGTAACTCATAAACTCATTCCACGAAGGAGGTAACTTTTCAATTAGCGATGCAACCAAAACCTGCTCATTTGGTTTCATACCTTCCAAATACAGGTAATGTAGAATCATTTGGAATTCCTGGACTTGGGACATCACTATTTTACTATCCACCATTTGAAATTTCAGAAATTTCCCAACGATGAATTTATTTATACCTGCATCTTGTGCGTTGTACTTCTTCTGCAGTTTCTCTCACAACTCTTTGGCAGTGCCTACGGTGCAATACACCGTGTAGAGAGGGACTGACAAGCAGTTCAATATATAGTTCTTACACATGAAATCACTATGACTCCATGCATCAAGAACAATCTTCATGCCATTAATGACATGGAAACCTAGGCCCCTTCAGCCGTTTCAGTAGGCGAATGGTCCATTTCATCTCCAGCTTGTGGAGGATCTTCTGTTAGGAAATGAGCCATTCCCATAACAGTCAAATAGAATAGCATATTCTGTTGCCATCTCTTGAAGTTGGAGCCCATGAACTTTTCAAGGCGTTTATGGTGGAATCCAGCGGGTGGAGGAACGACAACGTTCCTTTGAGCAGCAGTAAAGGCGTTGGATGAGCCTTGAGTAACCGGAAAAGCATTAGGTGTGCCTTGAGCAGTACGGAAGGCAGAGGGATTGCCTTGAGTAGTAGCAACAGCAGAATCAGAAGCAATTTGTTCTGTTCCAGTCATCTTTCTAAGTACTTACAACAAATCTTGTCTTAAAATTATGGGATACAACAATTGCAGGGAACGGAAAGTAAGTAACTATTACAATTGTAAGAAAGGATAAACTAAATATTACAATAAACTGTAAATCAAGAACTTACCAAACTGCTTGTGTGATTTGTTGAGTCGAGTGATGTCACTCTGTCTTTAAGACAAGATTGCCCCGTATACCTCCTTTTACGTTGTCGGGCAATAGTCTCCCAAGATATAACATCAACTTAATAATTGGGCAAAGGAAACTCAAGTGTTACTCTTGAAGAACTTTGAGTATAGTAACTTTGCTAGAGAGGAAGAAGATCAATTCAGAAAAATTTGGAGTATTTTCTAAGTGTTGTGTTTTGTTCAATTGAGCCAAAGGCCTCAATTTATAGTGTAAGGAGAAGACCCCTCAACTAGCCAACTAATGGCCTTCAATAACCATGTAATGAGACTTAATTGAGAGGTTACATTCAGCCAAATAATGGCTGAATTCATGTGCAAAGTAAATGAGAATCAATACTCCAAAATGAGTCCAAAGGTCAGAACTTTCCAACTTCCCGTCGCAGGATTCTGCCTCCGAAGCACCGCGACTCTGTGAATTAGAGCTGCGGTGTCGCGGCTCCAGTGACTGCCACCCAATTAGCGCAGTGGCGCTGCCTGGGAGGCGCCGCGATGCTCCGGTGCCTCAGCTCTGACGGGGTTACGTCGCGGCCCTTCGCAGCTCCACGGCGATTTCCGACTCGTTTCATATTACACTTCTTCCTTCTTTTACCAACGTGGAATACATTGTCATTTGGCTAATAACCGTCCATAATTCTATGTCTCAAACGTATTACATACGTACCAATATCCTTTCACTAATGAAATTTGCGATACTTGGCACTACGTGTGCACGTGTGTGGAAACGACATTTCTGACGTGCGGGCCCCAATTGTTTGAGTCATAAACAATGGGATATACTTAATTCCACAATAGTAAATTTTGAACAAAATCTACTTATCCGAAACACCATTAAAATAGCTATGTCGAGGCCGACCTTTTTAACTGTAATTGAACCAAATGGTGTAACTCCAAGAAATAGCAATAACAAATTATCAAAGTACAAAATGAAACCGACAACTATTCGGATTGTTCTCAGTATTGCTTTGTCCAAATCATGACCTATTCATTAGCTTGATGTTAAAAATGCTTTCTTGCACGGTGAACTTCATAAAACCGTTTATATGCATCAGCCTATGGGATTGAGGAATTCGGTTCATCCAGATTACGTGTGTCATTTGAAGAAATCAATCTATGGACTGAAACAAACTCCTCGTGCATGGTATCAACAATTTGCTAATTTTGTATCCTCTATTGGCTTTTCACATAGCAAATCTGATCATTCACTTTTTATCTATAACAAGGAAAATGACATGGCATACATTCTATTATATGTTGTTGATATCATACTCATTGCCTCTTCTGATGCACTTTTCCAATCTATTATGTCACGCCTTGCTTCTGAATTTGCTATTAAGGATTTGACCGCCTAAGCTATTCTTTAGGCATTTTCGTTACGAGGCATGCCGATGACTTATTTCTTTGTCAAAGAAAATATGCCGAGGATATTCTTGAACGAGCCGGCATGACTTCTTGCAAACCTGCTCCAACACCGGTGGACACTAAATCTAAACTTAGTGTTTCTTCGGGTTCTCCATATGAAGACCCCACTCACTATCGCAGTTTAGCAGGAGCATTGCAGTATCTTACTTTCACGATACCAGATATATCCTATGTCGTGCAACAAAATGCTTACATATGCATGACCCGAAGGATGAACATATGGATGCTCTCAAATGAATTTTGCTATATATACAAGGTACTCTCAATTTTGGATTGCACCTGTACAAGTCCTCAGTCTCTGGTCTCACCTCATACACTGATGCTGATTGGGGTAGATGTCCCGACACTAGACGATCCACTTTGGGTTACTGTGTTTTCCTCGGAGATAACTTGATTTCTTGGTCTTCTAAACGACAACCTACTTTGTCCCGATCCAGTGCCGAAACCGAATACAGAGGGGTAGTAAATGTTGTTTCCGAGTTTGTTGGATACATAACCTTATGTTGGAACTTCACTGCCCAATCCGCAAGGCTACATTGGTTTGTTGTGACAATGTAAGTGTGATATATATTTTCGTCAATCCCGTTCAACATCAGCGCACTAAACACATTGAAATGGATATTCGTTTTGTACGTGAGAAAGTTGCTCGTGGACAAGTTCGTGTCCTTCATGCCCCTTCTCGTTATCAAATTGCTGACATATTTACTAAAGGACTTCCACTCATACTCTTTGATGATTTCTGAGCCAGTCTCAGCGTACGGGAACCTCCCGCTTCAACTGCGGGGGTGTGATAGAATATTGACATATTCTTGTATATCTTTTATATTTGGTTAGTCAATATTTTCACTGTAATTAGTCAAATTAGTTACTTAGTTTGTAGCCTAACTTGTAGCTTTGTCAATAAGCATGTACTACTATATATTATACACCATAATGAATGAAAAGGCAAGGAACATATTCCTTTATAAACGCCTGATAATAAAAATTCCGATCTGCTTGAATCGAGCAGCAGGCAAGCTCAAGAACAAATGATGTATGTAACAACTATAATATGTAGAAAAATATTTACGGCAAAGACAAACAATCAAACAAAAGACATGTCAAGATTTTTACATGGAAAAGCCGGTTCAAAACTGTCATACCCCAACTAGGGGGTTGTGACCTTAGGAGGCTTACCGCATTAAGTGAACCATCTCAATCGTAACCAACTTACATATTTCATATCAATCTAATTCATTCAATATGTCATAACTCATAATTTCAAATACTCAAACATATTCCAGAACGTAACCAACATAATCAAACATAACAATCAAAATCACAAGTGCAGTTTTTGTCCAAATCCAACGACAAACAACATACCGGAGACCTATCCACTGCTATTTTAATGATGTTAGCGTGATGCCATATGCTTATTTTAATGTTCAACTAATGTCCTTTTTCATTATTTTAATGTGCCATGCTTTGGTAGTTGTTAATGTTGTCAAAAGCTAGTGTAATTTTGTATTATGATTAATCGCTGCTAGCCAGTAGTATTAGAGAGTTAGAGGTATATGGATTGTTGGTGGTAGCTTTACTGCTAGGAAAGATTGTTGGTATTTAAGCACTCGTTTATGAATGGAGAAATGAGAATTTTACAATTGTGTTTTTCCAATGTATTTTCCACTTTCTGGAAGCTATTAATACTATTATATATATATCATAGTACTTTCTAATAGGACTGGCCCGCAAGTTAACTAACTACATAGTGAATGAGGTTCGATACATAACCGTGTTTAGTATCCATCTTGAAAAGCAGAATCATGAAATATTAAAATGTGGATAAAGAAGCAAACTTCCATGAAATATTAAAATTAAATGTGAATATCCAATAACATGTGTTAATGTTGGATTTGGTGTTGTGATATTTGACCCAACATATCTCCTAAAGTATATATGAATGTGTAAGTATGTTGGGACAAATGTTGCACAACATTCGGACCAACATTTTCTGAATTGATTTTGCCTTACTTCACGCGATGCAGTAATATTTGTGTAAATATTACTATGAGGTAAAAAGGAGCTGGTAAAAACGAGTGAGGATTAAGTCAAAAGTTGTTGCTTGTCATGAGGATCAAGCCAAAGTTGTTGAGATTATTACTCCATGATCTTCTCCAACAAATCCCACCAGCAGTCCACATTTCCATCAACTTCCACAATTGATCGATGAGCTTTTCAAGGAAGACTTTCTACTATAAATAGAGAGGCTACTACAGAGTATCGATATCCAGAATCAGAAAGTAAAAATACCAAGAGAGCTCTCGGGATTTCATCTCAGAAATCTGGATCACCAGTGTTGCTTGAGTGTGTTGACAACATTCTGTCCAACATTAAAATAGGTATTTAGATTCTAGATTAGTTTTGTATGGATCGGTTGTAATGAGAGGTTGTCTATGTCTACTTAAGTTAGATTTTTTAGGCAGAAGTCATCCGCTACTTCAAATTTTAATTCCTTTCCGTTTTATCTTGTAAATCTGTAAAGAAAGGAATTTGGATATTTGTATATAATATATATAGAATACATTTGGTCATTGACGATCATAAGTTATATTATATATATAACTTATGAAAATTTAAAACTTTTGTGTTCTTTAAATTTCCGATGCATTTACTCTTCAAAGTTTTTTTGTTTCCTAAAGTGTTGTTACTGGTGTCGGACGACATAATTTCCGACATTCGGAAACAGAATTGACATTCGAGTTTATTTCATTTTGTTTTTATTGTTCCATAGTCCCCTTCAAGTGGTATCAGAGCCAACACTTAACACAATAAGTGTTTGGTCCTGTTGTCATAAGCTATGGATCTGACAAATCCAACTATTGATAGGCTTTCTATTTTAGATGGATCAAATTATGCCTACTGGAAGATTCGCCTACATTCTCATATCAAATCAATTGATGTTAGGGCATGGAGATCTATAACCAATGGGTATGTTGTTCCAATGTTGCCATCGGATGAGGAAGGTGACATTCTTGTTAAACCTGAATCCGAATGGACTACAGAAGAAACAAATAATGCTAGCTTTAACGAAAAAGCCTTCAATGCAATTTTTGGATGGGTTGATATGTATATGTTCAAACTCATTCAAGCCCACGGCTAAGGATGCATGTGATACTTTACAAATTCATTGTGAAGGTAGCTCAAGTGTTCGTCGAACAAAGCTACGCGTGCTCATGAGTAAATATGAACGTTTAAGGATGGTAGAAACGGATGATATTAAATCTTATTTTGAAAAGTTGATTGACATCTCAAATGAATGTCAAGTGCTTGGTGAACCATTAACCAACACTCAACTTGTTGAAAAAGCTCTCCGTTCTCTTCCTGAAAAGTTCAATTTAAAGATTTGTGCTATTGAAAAAGCTCACAATCTTGCCACAATGGACCTTCATACCTTGATGAGCATTCTCAAAACTTATGAGATGAACATTGAGAATAAAAAGGAATTGTATAAAAGAAAGAATGTGGCACTTCAAGTTCAATCCTCGGAGAGACAAATCGAAGAAGAGGATGAGAATCTTGAAGAAATTGGTGATGGTGAAAATGTTTTGTTACTCACTCAAAATACAATTCGATGGTGAGGAATTCCAACAATGAGAGAAATCAATCTAAATCTAAAGAGCACCAAAACCAAGTCTTCAATCAAAATCCCACTAGATTCCTTCCAAATGTATAGAAAGGAAATCAACGAAGAAGAACCAACTCAGATCGTACCAAATTTGATCCCAAACAACTTGAGTCCGTGCAGTGTCATGCATGCTCGGGTTGGGGTCACTATGCTAACGAATGTGCAAATACTCTTAGAAAATTTGGTAAGAACCTATAGGTTTTTCTTAGTGATGATGAAGGAGAATAAGAAGAAGATTGTGAAATTGAAACACAAGAAATGCTGGCTACTGTTTTCGAACAGTCTCTATAGGATAATAAAGATATCGTATACAATGTTATCTCAGATGCCACGACATTTGCTCCAACATCAGCAACAACATCAACATCCTCAGCGACATCTGAAATGTATGAATTCTTTAACTATTATGATGTTAATTGCTTTAGTGGTTCTATTTCCGTTAGTGAGGCTGATTGTATGGATCAAGTTGAATGCAAAGATGATATGATCAATGAATTACAAAGTATTTGTAAAGCCTTAATCATAGAATTCAAGCAACTTGACAAAAAAGCAAAATCATTAACTCATGAGAATTTAGTACTAAAAGGCACGATAACCCGACTTGAGGTTTCACTTACCAAAAAGGATATTGAATTTGATAAGATCCGTGAAAAATTAGATTTAGTTGAAGCAACCTTCCGTAAGCTCAATACGGGGACTTCTAAATTGAATGAGATACTCAACTTTAATAAATATTTACATTCAGGAATTGGGTACGAAAACTCTCTTAAAACCATATGCTCTAATCTCTTTGATAAAAATGAGAAAATATGCTTTGTAAAAGAAAAAGGGATGGAAATAGGTTCTCATAAATGTCAAAGAATATGAAGTTTGTGTGTCATCACTGTAACTCCCTTGGACACTTAAAACCATAATGTTTCAAACTTCAAGATTCTGTGAGCAAAATGTTGGCTAAAATATTGTCCAACATTCCGGATAACAATCGAAGCAACATTTCTGAGCCAAAAGGTAAAAAATGTTTTAAGAGAGTTTGGGTTCCTAAAAAGGATGAAACATGTAATGTTGCTATAACTGCATTAAGAACTAACATTTCAGGTTCTTGGTACTTTGATAGTGGATGTTCTCGCCACATGACAGGTACAAAAGGTTTTCTAAAGAACTATGAGTCATTAAATGGAGGAAACGTGACTTATGGAGATGGCAGTAAAAGCAAAATAATTGGAAAAGGGATCTTGGATGTTCCTGGATTTTCAGCCTTAAGAAATGTCTTACACGTTGAAGGCTTAATGGCTAATTTGATTAGTATTAGTCAACTATGTGATGACGATCTTGAGGTAAAATTTAATAAGAATGCCTGTAAAGTTATGAATGAAGCAAATATATGTGTCATGACATGTACAAGAACAGGTGACAATTGCTATTTTATTGTAAGACAAGAAATATGCAATAATGCTATGGTCGATGACACAACACTATGGCATCAAAAGTTGGGGCATGTCAACTACCGCAATTTAGAAAAATTGGTCTCATATGAAGCGGTTAGAGGCATACCCAAACTTATCCATAAAGGTAAGACTATCTGTGAAGATTGTTTGAAAGGTAAGCAAACCCGTGTCTCTCATAATGTTGTCCAATACGACGGACAACATTCATGTACGTCTCACTGTTTTCAATTGTTACATATGGATTTAATGGGTCAAATTGAAGTAGACAGTCTAGGAGGCATGAGGTATTCCTTTGTGATAGTAGATGATTTTTCTAGATATTCTTGGATATATTTTTTGAAAGAAAAATCACAAACGTTTGACATGTTTAAAATCTTGCACTCTAGAATTAGAAATTTATTCTATTCTCCTATTTTTCAGATTAGATCCGACCATGGAAAATAATTTGAAAATAGTTCATTCACAATTTTTTGTGAGAAAAAGGGAATTTTCCATGAGTTTTCTGGCCCCAAAACTCCTCAACAGAATGGGGTTGCAGAATGAAAGAATAGGACATTGCAAGAAATGGCTAGAGGGATGCTTTGTTCTAAACATTTCTCAAAACGTTTATGGGCAGAAGCCTTGAATACTGCTAATCACATCGCTAACAGAGTCTATTTGAGGCCAGGAACAAATATGACACTTTGAGATTATAAATGGAAAGAAACAAAACTTGCGTTACTTTAATGTTTTTGGGTGTATTTGTTATATTTTAAATGACAGGGATCATTTGGCAAAATATGACTCTAAGAGTGATCAAGGAATTTTTGTTGGCTATTCACAAAATAGTCATGCTTATCGAGTATACAATCTGAGATCCAGAACTGTACAAGAGTATGTAAATGTTATCTTTGATGATTTGAAGATCCTTACCATCCACACTATGTGTACAAGCTTAAAAAAACGTTTTATGGGTAGAAACAAGCCCCTCGTGCATGGTATGGTCCTTTAAATAACTTTCTTCTTGAATTTAGTTTTAACCATGGAGAAGCTGATCGTACTTTATTTATTAAACGACACGGTGTAGATATTATAATTGCTCAAATCTACGTGGATAACATATTCTTTGGATCGACTTCACAGTCGTACCAAAATTCATTTGTTGAAGCTATGTCATCGACATTTGAAATAAGCATAATTTGGGAATTAACCTTTTTCTTAGGCTTGCAGATAAAGCAAAGTGAATATGGAATTTTCATCTCACAGAGTAAATATGCCAAGAATATAGTTAAAAGATTTGGTTTGGAGAATACTAAACAGATGAAAACGCCAATGGGTTCATCGTAGAAGGTATGTAAGGATAATGTTGGTGAAAATGTCGACCTTATATTATATCGATCTATGATAGGTTGCTTTCTTTATCTTACTGCTAGTCGCCCATATATTATGTTTAGTGTTTGTGTTTGCGCACGTTTTCAAGCTTGTTCCACTTAAATGCCGTGAAATATATTATTCAATATGTTGCTGGTACATAAGTTGGGAATCTGGTATTCCAAAGACACTAATCCTAACTTAATAGGATTTAGTGACTCAGATTGGGCTGGAGATGTGGATGATAGAAAAAGTACAAGTGAAAGATATTTTTATCTTAGCAAAAACCTTGTTTCATGGTATAGTCGTAAACAAAACCGTGTCTCACTTTCAACTGCTGAATCTGAATATGTAGCAGCTGGAAGTTGTTACTCTCAATTAATATGGCTACGACACATGTTAGACGACTATGGATTTACTAGTCACATTTTGATTTTGTACTGTGATAATTTGAGTGCTATAAATATTTCCAAAAATCCAGTTCAACATTCACGTACAAAACATATTGATATTAGACATCACTTTTTAAGAGATTTAGTTGAAAAATAGCTAGTTCAAATTGAACATGTTGACACTCTTCATCAACTAGCTGATATTTTTACAAAAGCTTTGGACCATGAGAGATTTTCTAGTTTAAAGAAATCTCTCTGTCTTTGTAATCTCTAAAAAGTCATTTTTGGTGAATGTCGGCTGAAATGTTGTTTAACATTTCGGGTGACATTACCTATGTTATATCACTAACTGATTATTGTTGTTGTATGGTGCATAACCTTTGGTCACACAAACATGATCCTTCAATAAGAATATGTTATCAAAGTTGTTGACACCTAATTTTGTCCCCACTTTTCCGATATTTATTTATAATTTTAAATATTTTTACACCTCATAACAATTTTAATATATATACACATATGCATACACACACACACACACACACACACACACACACACACACACACACATATATATATATATATATATATATATATATATATATATATTCTCATTTATTATCAATATTATTATTATTCACATTTTTTATTTGCCTTTTAATATACTAATCATAGTTTTTATCCTAATATTCTATGTTATTTTATTTTCGTAGAATGACATCGCATTTTTATTTTTTAAGCATTAAGCATTTCGCAAATATTATGTTTTTATTATTATAGCATCGTCAATTTTTATCTTTATAATTTACATTTTTTGCAAAACATCTTTTATAATAAACCCTTTTTTATATTTTAACCAACTCCCCATTTTATTTTTCATTCACTCAAAACATTCTACCCAACCCACACAACACAAACAACACACTAGGCCCAACCGACCACCCCCCAAACCAGGCCCAAATCGTCCACCCAAATACCCCACCGTCGGCCCAACCGTTTTCCCTTTTATCCCTTACTCCTCCAAACCAAAAGCCAAAAAACCCTAAAAAAGAAAATCATTTCCCTAACACACCTAACCCCACATCGCCGCACACCATACACCCCTATCCCCGACCCGTCGCCTCACCCCACTAACCCTGACACAGCCCCATACCGCCGACACCCTCACTGACACCGCCACACCTACGCCGCAACCTACACCCCTAAAATCTGCTCAAAAAACTGACTTTTGCCCCTTTAATTTTGAAATTCAAACTCGAACGTTAGGGGGGAATCCATCTATAAAAAACTCCCCTTTGTTCACTGTTTCAGGGGGTCAGTTTAGAGGTTCGATTCAGAAAATTCAAGGTTCTTTTCGGGTCCGAATCGAAAAAGAAAAGAACAAAAAATGAAAGGTTTTTAGGGATTCAAATCTGTTTCGAGGTGGGGTTTTTTGAGGTCCCGAGTCCAAACGGTCGGATTTTTCAAGTCCGTGCCAAAGTCGAAAACACACAAAAGAAAAACATCAACAAAGGCAAAAATCAGAAAACAAAAATGGTTTGTTGGTTCTTAAATTTTTCTTAGAAAAATACTCTTTTTGTTTCATAATTTCAAATCCGAAATACTTATTGGTTTCATAATTTTCAATCGGAAAATCCCATTTTGTTCTTCACATTTTGTCCGCAACAACATCATTTGCCGATTTGGAATCCCTGAGTCGATTATAAAAGATAATGAAGACAACCTTAACAGTAATTTGATGCATGAGGTATGCGAGAAGTTTAAGATCACTCACCGCAATTCTACTCCATATCGAGCTCAGATGAATGGAGCGGTCGAAACAGCCAAAAAGAACATCAAGAGAATACTGCAGAAGATGGTTGATAATTACAAACACTGGCATGAGCATTTGCCCTTTGCGCTTTTGGGCTATCGCACTACAATCAGGACTTCTACTGGGGCAACGCCGTATCCTTTGGTCTACGGAACAAAAGTTGTGTTACCAGCAGAAGTAGAAATACCATCACTGAGAATTATCCAAGAAGCCGAGTTGAGCGAAGCCAAGTGGATACAGAATCGGGACGAACAATTGATGCAGATTGATGAAAAGCGGATGAACGCAGTTTGTCACGGGCTACTTTATCAAAATAGAATGGCCAAGGCTTTCAACAAAAAAGTAAAACCAAGGGTTTTCAAACTGGGGCAATTGGTGTTAAAACGTATATTCCCGCACCAAAATGAAGCTAAAGGAAAATTCGCACCTAACTGGCAAGGGCCTTATATAGTTCACCGAGTGCTAACTGGAGGGGCACTAATCCTAGCGGAAATGGACGGCGAAGTATGGCCAAAATCTATCAACGCAGATGCGGTGAAAATATACTACATTTAGAATTTTTTCTATGTAATGCATCTTTCTATGTTGTAAAAGTTGCGCTCCCTTGGTGGGATACGCAAAGAAACCATGTCGGGTTCCGTCTCTTTAAAGAACAAATTTCCCAAAAAATCCCATTTACTTGTAACATGAACTACGTTATGACCTGATTCCTTCGACGGAATACGTAGGTGGCCCACATCGGCTTCAATCCCATTTTTAGAAAACCTTACAATCCCCTTTTGTTTGTAACGAACTACGTTATGACTTGATTCCCTTGTTGGGATACGTAGGTGGCCTATATCGGCCTCAATCACACTATTAGAATTTTTTCCCCTTATCTTGCATGTAGAGAAATACACCCATCTGATCTCCTTGATAGGACAGACAAGCAATCCACACAAGACTCGGTCTCGTCCAGTGGAAAGTTCAGCATCCTCACATACCACAAACTGGGCAAATTTTAAGGGTTCACTGCAAGAAGACGCCGATGGACATGGAAAAGTGTTGGCCAACTAAGTCTTCAGTCAGAAGAAGGATTTTGGATAAAGACGCTTGCCCTGTTTCACTACATGTCACTATTCGAAAGTTCGACATAAATTTTTATTAATGCATACTTTCTTATAAGCAAATTATTTTCTAAAAATATTTTTCATTAACAAGTAGCCAAGACTGGAAATCAAGCAGGGGTTACAGGTCCGAACCAGCGGGACGTGCAAGCATCAAGAGCCAAAGCTACAGAGTCAACGCGAATCAACCGCCCCTTCCCCAAACTTACAAATTTTCTTTGAGTACATGTTCTTCAGGTTGTAAGAGACAGGGAAGCCGCAACATTTATGTTCAATTTCACAAATAACTTCTACATCGCAGCTCACCACAAGGATCACGCTCTTGTTTTGCGTTTGTACAAAGCCATCATCTTGACTTACAGGGTCCCAACCGCATTATGTTTGTTGCAAAGACGGTATTTTGACTCATAGGGTCATATTCTCACCCTCACCTTACAATGCCTATGTTCACACATTAACTTTTCATCCAGATTGAGTTCTCAAGGACGTCAACATAGCATATCGACCTTAGGTCACGTCATTTCATTACGTCTACACAACGACGTTATTTTATTACGTCTACACAACGACGTCATTTCATTACGTCTATGCAACGACGTCATTATGCATTACGTCTATACAACAATGTCATTTCATTACTTCTATGCAATGATGTCATTCTACATTACATCTATATAATGACGTCATTTCATTATGTCTATGCAACGGCGTATCTACATTACGTTTATACAACAACGTCATTTCGTTACGTCTATATAACGACATCATTTCATTACGTCTATACAACGACGTCATCTACATTACGTCTATACAACAATGTCATTTCATTATCTATGCAACTACGTCATTTCATTACGTCTATGCAATAATGTCATCCGCATTACGTCTATACAACAATGTCATTTCATTACGTCTATTCAACGACGTCATCTGCATTACGTCTATACAATGACGTCATTTCATTATGTCTATGCAACAACGTCATCTGCATTACGTCTATACAACTATGTCATTTCATTACTTCTATGCAACGACATCATTTTGCATTACGTTTATACAACGATGTCATTTTGCATTACATCTATACAAAGACGTAATTCTGCATTACGTCTATAGAACAACGTCATTTAATTACGTCTATACAACGACGTCATCTATATTACATCTATACAACGACGTTATTTCATTACGTCTATGCAACGACGTCATTCTGCATTACCTCTATACAACGATGTCATTTCGCATTACGTCTATACAAGGACATCATTCTGCATTACGTCTATACAACGACGTCATTTCATTACGTCTACGCAACGACGTCATCTGCATTACGTCTATACAATGACATCATTTCATTACGTCTATGCAACGACGTCATTCTGTATTACGTCTATACAACGACGTCATCTACATTACATCTATACAACGACGTTATTTCATTACGTCTATGCAACGACGTCATTCTGCATTACCTCTATACAACGATGTCATTTCGCATTACGTCTATACAAGGACATCATTCTGCATTACGTCTATACAACGACGTCATTTCATTACGTCTACGCAACGACGTCATCTGCATTACGTCTATGCAACGACGTCATTCTGTATTAAGTATATACAACGACGTCAATTTGCATTACGTCTATACAACGACGTCATTCTGCATTACGTCTATACAACGACGTCATTTCATTATATCTACGCAACGATGTCATCTGCATTACGTCTATGCAACGACGTCATTCTACACCACGTCTATACAACAACATCATTTCATTATGTCTATGCAACGACGTCATTCTGCACCACGTCTATACAACGACGTCATTTCATTACGTCTATGCAACAATGTCATTCTGCATTACGTCTATACAACAAGATCATTCTGCATTACGTCTGTACAACAACGTCATTCTGCATTACGTCTATACAACGACGTCATCTGCATTACGTCTATACAACGACGTCATTTCAATTCACAAAGTCGTATTCTCATGTACCCATTGTATTCAGCAGTTATGCACTAATTTTTTACTTTAGCTCTAATCCGCAGGATTTTGAATCGGTAGAAGATTCAGCATAACGTGGAACTGTCTCTTACAGCATACCGAGACAATTTTTTGGAGAGCTGGACTTCCCAACAAAGGTCAACGGCCTACTTCGAAAGTCATTTTGCTCTTTCCCAATAATTTGCCACATCTGCAATCAGTGTCATCATAACTCGATACTGGGGCAATATTTCTTGAACCTAGACCAACTTTTGCAATCTCTTCTCCCTCGAGATTCTATTTCTACCCGTGTATCCCCAATCTTCATTCAAGTCCCGATGATCAGGACAAAATTGGTTAATTAGAAAACGTCTTTGTCCGAAAACTCTTTCATCATCTCCGGCCAAAGATGGGTATTTGTTGACACTCAATTTTGTCCTTTCTTTTCCGATATTTATTTACAATTTAAAATATTTTTACACCTCATAACAATTTTAATATATATATATATAAGGGTTTTAATATCGTTGTTTATTCTCATTTATTATGATTATTATTTACATTTTTATTTGCCTTTTAATATCCTTATCATAGTTTTTATCCTAATATTCTATGTTATTTTATTTTCGTAGAACGGCATTGCATTTTTATTTTTTAAGCATTAAGCATTTCGCAAATATTATATTTTTATTATTATCGCATCGTTAGTTATTATCTTTATAATTTACATTTTTTACAAAGCATCTATTATAATAAACCCTTTTTTATATTTTAACCAACTCCCCATTTTATTTTTCATTCACTCAAAACATTCTACCCAACCCACACAAAACAAACAACACACTAGGCCCAACCAACCACCCCCCAAACCAGGCCCAAATAGTCCACCCAAAGATCCCACCGTCGGCCCAACCATTTTCCCTTTTATCCCTTACTCCCCCAAACCAAAAGCGAAAAAACCCTAAAAAAGAAAATCATTTCCCTAACACCCCTAACCCCACATCGCCGCACACCCTACACCTCTATCCCCGACCCGTTGCCTCACCCCACCAACCCTGACGCAGCCCTATACCGCCAACACCCTCACTGACACCGCCACACCTACGCCGCAATCTACACCCCTAAAATCTGCTCAAAAAACCAATTTTTGCCTCCTTTAATTTCGAAATTCAAACTCGAACGTTAGGGGGAAATCCATATATAAAACTCCCCCCCCCCTTTGTTCATTGTTTTGGGGGTCGGTTCGGAGGTTCGAGTTGGAAAATCCAAGGTTCTTTTCGGGTCCGAATCGAAAAAGAAAAGAACCAAAAATGAAAGGTTTTTAGGGGTTCAAATCTGTTTCGAGGTGGGGTTTTTTGAGGTCCCGAGTCCAAACGGTCGGATTTTTCAAGTCCGGGCTGAAGTCGAAAACACACAAAAGAAATACATCAACAAAGTCAAAAATCAGAAAAGAAAAATGAATTGTTGGTTCTTAAATTTTGCTTAGAAAATACTCTTTTTGTTTCATAATTTCAAATCCGAAATACTTCGTGGTTTCAAAATTTTCAATCAGAAAATCCCTTTTCGTTCTTCACATTTTTGGTCGTTTCGAGTCTGTTTTGGTTCCGGGTCGGGTTAGAACAAAAACTGGTTCTGTTTCGCGTTAAAAAATTCATTCCAAAATAAAAAATCAGCATTCAAAAGTTCAAAAATCAGAATCCCAAAACAACTTCGCCGAGCGGATTCGACGATTCGGAACGCCGCCTTGGTTCGCTGCCCGGAGAAGGTCCGTAAATACATCTTCTTTCCCTTATTTTCCTATAGTTTTCTGTATGTTTATATTAACTATGTGGTGGTGAAGTCATTATGTTGCCATAATTATTATTAATGTTTAAATATGGTTTGGTTTAATCTATTTAGTTAATGTGAATGTTTTGGACATATTTAGTTGTGTGAACTGCTAGATTCATGTTGCATAGGATATGGTTTGTTAAGCTATTTGATAGATGTATATGTATGTTAGAATACTATTATCAACTTGCTTCTAAAAAATATGAGAATTGGTTAAGTGTGTTATGTTTAAAGTTTCTATCTTTGAGGGTTTAATTATATGCTTGTTTCGGATGAGACACTTGTAATGTGATCCAAGTTTCAGTTTTTTACTACTTTACCTTTCTGGATTGGGTTCTTGAAATTATGCTCGATTAGGTTACAGTTGCAATAAATATCAGTCCAAATTGTGTGATATGTTTAAAGTTTTCATCTTTTGAGTTTAAGGGTTTAACTGATGAGACACTTGTAATATGATTAAAGTTTCAGTTTTACTACTTATATTTTATGGGTATTGGTTTCTGGAAATTATGCTTAATTTTAGCTACATTTACAATAAATATCAGCCTAAATTATGTCTTATGTTTAAAGTTTTCATCTTTGAGTTTGAGGTTTAACTGTATACTTGTTACGAGTTTATTTTGGATGAGATACTTGTAATGTGATTCGGTTTCAGTTTCTCTTGCTCATCTTTTCCTGTCTACTTGTTTCTTGAAATTACGCTTAATTTTGGTTACATTCGCAACAAATATCAACCTAAATCGTGTGTTTGTTTAAGTGAAGCTTGTGATATGAATGGTCGTATTATATACTAGCTGAAATAGGAATATGTGGTTATGCCTTATTTTTTATGTGTCTAATATCACATAGCTAGCTTAGTCTAAGATCAAGCTTAAATGACTTTAAAATTCTGTTTTGGCCAGTTTATCATGTACCCTTATTATGATGTGTTTCACTCGAATTTTTGGAAAAAGGTAAGCATATAGAATATCTATGCTTTTCTTTCAATAGTTTAGGTCTAAGTCTAGGAATGTTTGTGGTTCTCATTTAATTAGAGAGGAATCTAGCTCTATCAACCTATGCGTAAAAGTGAGTGGACTTGAGCTTTGTTTTGACATCTGCGGAATGTGTGTAAATTTTCCTGTCCAGATTCTATTTGATTTAGATAACCTTTGCAGCATGCTAGATAAGCCTTATGAGTGTGTCATTTCTATACATGTTAAGTGTGTCTTGTGTGATGGTATCTACTTAGTATTTAATGGTCTGAATCTACTCATGTTGGCTTATCTTCTCATATTCTTTATTTGGTTTGTTGAAACTATGACATGATATACCCTAAAGTATACAAGGTATACAGGTTCAGTATATACTAGTGTATACAAGAACTGTATATCTTCTTATACCTTTTAAGTATATCAGTTATATTCTGAATATATCATGTATACCTGCCCTCATATGTTTAAGTGGATATTAAATGTGGATTTGTTTGTTTATGAATATGTGTTAATTGGGCCCATTGTGCATCTGGGCCAATCTGTTTTTGTTTTATATATATATATCTAGAAATTATATGTTTGTGTCTGCTTTCTATTTCTGCGTGTTAATTGGGCGTAGACCTGTCCAAAGCTCGGGTCAGGTCGGGTGGCTTTTTTTTCTGCTTGGCCGACCCTGACCCTATTTTTTTAAAAATTTCCGACCCTGGCCCTGACCCTTCGGGAACCCTACGGGTCATGGGTCGGCCCTGATCTGCCAGAAGGGGGACGTGATTTGGCGGGCCGGGCCGGGTTGGGTCGAGGAATTTATTTATTTATTTTAAAATTAAATTTCCAAAACTGAAATTGACATTCACACATACACTATCATGAAATTTCGACGTTGAAATCTATTGTGTATTGTGAGATGTTTACGAAAGAAAAAGGAAAATTAGAAATCGATTTGGGGGAAAACACAAATTGATTCGGAAAACGGACGTTTTTCTAAAAATTGGCTGCGCCAAACTGCCTTGGCGTAGTTTTCCCGGCCCCATCTTGAAAAAATACGCAAAATAAAAAAAATCGGGTAAAACGGACATCCGAGCGCAGAGTTATGACCATTTAAATTTTCACCAATTTACAACTACTTTATCTCCCTACATTATGCTTCTGTGATATTAACAGAACGACTAATAATATAAACATATAATTAATAATCAACTACTGTTTTTATCTTATTTTATGTCGAGCTCAATGTAGATTAGAGCAATATATATATTATAAAAATATGCATTATATCGCTTAAATATTAATGGCAAAAATATATATAAGTACAAAATAAATATTAATGAAGAAAAAATAATATAAATTATATTAAAAAACACGCAGGTCAGAGGTCGGGCCGGTTAAATTATTCTGACCTTGGTCCGACCCTACATAAGATCGGGTCCCCGCTTTTTCGGGTCGGGCTGGGCGGGTCCCCGACCTGTTGGACAGGTCTAAATTTGGGCCTATTGCGCATCCGAGCCGATTTATTTTTGGTCTGAAATTTATTGTTTGCTCATTTTATACTCTCCCGCATACTGTTTGCATCCTGAGGCCCAATAACATATTACTTTTTTATGAATTATTTATTTGTATTTTTTATATATATATTTTCATGTTCCGTCCCCTAGTCCTTTTCTTTTTTTTGTTTACATGAAATGTATTGGGAGCAATGAAGAGTCTCGTTATGAGACTCATCATGGCTTGTCAAACGAAGACACACATCTACGTTCATTGCATCCGCCTGCCTCAGGATTTCTAAACAAATAGGGCGGGATGATATCATCATCCGCCCTAGTCGGGGCTTTTAAATTCTTTAATACCGCTCTTTTTCGGGTTATAATAATTATTTAATTTTGTACGGTCATCGGAACACTTAGAATAATTAGGCCTAGAACTGATAAACTAGAAAGGGTAGTTTAAAATCGGAAACCCGTTGTTAGTTTATTCATTTTAGGCTCGGGCAGTTTAAAATTGGAAACCCGCATCTAATTATTTATTTTAGGCACATCATGCATATTCAAAACTTTCAAAAATAATTTGGTCACCTTTTACTCGCATTATTAATCATACTAATAAGGTTTTATTTTTTTATTCAATTTGCGATTTAAAAATGACTTCCATATAAATTACTTTTTGCATTATAAACAATTTGTTTTTCTCTTTACTATCAATTGCAAAAATAGGTATTTTATCAACTTTCATACAAATGCATACTTTTATAAAAAAATCAACTCTACATGTATTTTATAAATAATGCCATACAAATGCATACTTTTATCCAAAAATTAACTTTAGATGTATTTTATAAACAATGTCATACAGATGCACGCTTTCATCCAAAAATTAATTTTTACAAGTATTTTATAAACAATATCATGCATACTTTTCGAAAAGAATAAATCTTTTACGTTGTCAAAATGCATCTTTTTAATTAACTATTTTGCAACATTCTTTAATTAACTTTATACTTTTTAACATGTATTTTCCCTTAGCTTAGTAATTGACCTGAGTTTGACCGGATAAACGCAAGTTAGCGGATCTTAAAGGATGTCTAACTCTTTCCCTTTAAGATAATAGAGAACCCTTATCCAGAATCTCATAGTTTTGCAGACCATTAATCGGAGTTCATTTTGCAGCATTTATATTAACATTTAGGTTCCCTAATTCACCGTAGAATAATTAGGTGGCGACTCCTTAACAACTTCATTAATTCAGGAAGCGCCCAATACGTCGCGACCACGTCAGATCCCTCCTCTTCGCAGATGGGATGGTCAAAAGCGGGTGCGACAAAAGTGATACCATCTCTGCGATGATATATATATATATATATCATAAAAAGGGAGTATCAAAATAAGGCAAAGCCTTTACAAATATTTGGCAACTGGTAAAAATGGGTAAAGCCCGTGAAATGATATCGTTCCTATTATATAGGAGTATCGTGTGCTTCAAACGAGATTTGAGAATACCATAAAAGTATTCTTATTTTTGACACGAAAAAATCTTTTATATGTGTTATATGATTAGACCAAGGACACGATGGGAAAATGTTACATTGGTCCAGTGGTCAAACTCATAAAGTGCATATAAAACGTGTCTTGGTTTGTTGTCAAATCTGAAAATTCTTGTGGGATAAAAATATTTGTGTCGTCCAAAATGTTGCTAACATTGTTGTTGACATTTTCAAAATGTGATATGTGTTGGGATGTTGTTCTTATCTGATTGTGGAAATAGCAGATTTTACTCTCTATTATATGTCTTGTTTAATGGAATTCAGAATTTAAAATGATAAGATTAAATTTTATTCCTACCGTGATGTTTATTTTTTATCCCAATCTTTTAGGTGTAAGTTATTGTGTAAAGTTGAAACACCTAAATATAAGGGATTTTTGTTGCTAAGAAAAGGTTTGCCATGTATATAAATATTCCTCTCATTTGCTATTATTTTATCATTTCCGATTTTCCCATAAAAATATATCAAAAAAGAGGGAAAATCACATCGGGTATACATCTGCCTACCTAACTGATGGAATCACCAAACCAAATTCCAATCTCTATGAAAAACCCTAACTTCTCAAAACCCTCGCCCAAATTTTCACCAATGGAAACATCACCAATGTTAGAACAAATGTCATCCAACATCCACTCCAACACTACAATAAGCACAAGCCCTCCAATGAATACGGAGGCTTCCGAGCACAATGATCCCCAGCAAACAGAACAACCATCATCTTCCTCCAATCTCCCAGAAAACTCATGTACAACAATAGTGTTTAAAGGTTTTGATGAACCTTCAGATATTAGATATCCTGGAGATGATAATAACCCTATAGATGTTGATGAAACTATTGATTTTTCATCTTTGGATAAAAGGCCAAGGTCCTCTATCTTCTCTACTCGTCGACCGAGTAGAGTTTTTGAGAAAACAGTCCAAGAAGGATCGAGTAACAAAAGGTCTAGCTATGAAACATCTATACCCTCTTACTCGAGCAGTGCAAGTGAAGATACGAACTATGTGCTTTCAACAGAGGAGAGTGAAGAAGAACCATCTACTTCAGTGCAGCCAAATGTGCCTCAAGAAAGGGAAATACCAGACGACACTCCTTTCAAAAGGGAGTTCCTAGATCTGCAAAGTCGAGTGCTGCTCCAAATGTTGCCACTGATGCCACTGATGCCACAACATCTCAGGCTACATTTCAGCCAACATCTGCAGAGATACATACAACAACATCCTCCAGCAGTACCGAATCCACCGATTCAGACTTTGAGGTATCTGCTTACTCGGATAAATTATATTCTAAAATTAACTATGATATGTGAGAATGTTACAAGAATAGAGTAATCAGGCCAGAGAAAGTAATTGATATTTTCTCTTGTACTGAATATGTACTGGTAGAATTCTTAAAGGACAGACAGCTCCTAGGATCTGTCACTGAAAAAGGACTGTATGATGATAATGTAGTAAGGCTGTTTTTATGCTAATCTAAGCCCTGTTATAGAGAAGACCTCCTCGAAGAAATTTGGGAAGGAATATCTCTACAATAAGGTCTATCTATTTACGCCTTCTATAATAAATCAATATATGGGACTAGATGTTGGAGATAATGTTAGAGAAGCAGAACAGGTCATAGACAATATGGATGAAGTGATTGAATATCTCACTGGAGGTATAATGATGAACTGGATCTCTAGATGTCCAACTTTCAAACTAACAGCCATGTTTTCCACTTCACAAAATTGTTATTCACAACTGGCTTCTTTCAATGAATGAGTCAATTGTGACATCTGAACAAGCCACCATGTTGTATAAAATTAGAAAAAGTTTGAAAGTTGATTTGGGAAAAATGATATTTCATCAAATTTCCAACTTAGCTGAGAAAGAATCAACTTCAATCATTCCTTTTCCTTCTCTGATCTACAAAGTATTAATCACCCAAGACTTTGAGCCTAAGAGAGAAGACACTTTAGGGAAGGCTCCTAAGCTTTACACTGTAAACAAAGCAATTTTAAAAAGCAAGGACAGAGTCATCGACTTGCCCTGGAAGATGGAAGGTGAAAGTGAAAATGTTGCTAGAAATGTCACCAACATTCTGGGCAACACTGGCCCAGAACAGTCTACAGTATGACTTGTGGATCAAATTGGAAAAATCAACCAACAGATTTCTGAGGTTGATACTGCAAGAAATGTCCTGATATAAGCTAGAGACCATTTCATGATGCTACTTTCTTCACAAAAAGGGGGAGATGATGCTGATGTAGGGAGAGGAAGCTAAAGGCTGTTGTGCAGAGGAAGTTGAAGCTGTTATGCAGGAGTAGAAAGTTGCTTGAAAGTGTTGCTGTTGTATGATGAGCAAGAAGGGAGTTGTTGCTGTTGTCGATGCTGTATGAAGACCTTTAGTGGATTGATATTGATATTTGTTGACAATGAATATTTCTATTTGTGGTTTGTATATATTGGATGATATGTGATATGTGTGCTCATATTTTATTTTTCTAATCCCATGAATCGGTATACACATGTTTGCTTGTATGCCATCACAGGTTAAGGGGGAGCATAACCTTGAAATTGTTGATCACATATGTCAGACAACATTTGTGACAACATCCTAAGTCAACTTTTTCAATGAGTTTTGTGAAGAAAGGGAAAAATGGGGAGATTGTTAATATTGGATTTGGTGTTGTGACATTTGACCCAACATATCTCCTAAAGTATTGATATGAATGTGTAAGTATGCTGGGACAAATGTTGTACAACATTCAGACCAACATTTTCTGAACTGATTTTGCCTTACTTTACGCGATGCAGTAATATTTGTGTAAATATTACTATGAGGTAAAAATGACTTGGTAAGGTAAAAAGGAGCTGGTAAAAACAAGTGAGGACTAAGTCAAAAGTTGTTGCTTGTCGTGAAGATCAAGCCAAAGCTGTTGAGATTATTACTCCCTGATCTTCTCCAACAAATCCCACCAGCAGTCCACTTTTCCCTCAACTTCCACAACTAATCGATGAGCTTTTCAAGGAAGACTTTCTACTATAAATAGAGAGACTACTACAGAGTATCGATATCCAGAATCAGAAAGTTAAAATACCAAGAGAGCTCTCAGGATTTCATCTCAGAAATCTGGATCACTAGTGTTGCTTGAGTGTGTTGACAACATTCTGTCTAACATTACAATTGATGTTTAGATTCTAGATTTGTTTTATATGGAGCGATTGTAATGAGAGGTTGTCTATGTCTACTTAAGTTAGATTTTTCAGGCAGAAGTCATCTGCGACTTCAACTTTTAATTTTTTTCCGTTTTATCCTGTAAATCTGTAAAGAAAAGAATTTGGATATTTGTATATAATATATATACAATACATTTGGTCATTGACCATCATAAGTTATATTATATATATAACTTACGAAAATTTAAAATCTTTGTGTTCTTTAAATTTTCCGATGCATTTACTCTTCAAAGTTTTTCTGTTTTACTAAAGTGTTGTTACTGGTTTCGGACGACATAATTTCCGACATTCGGAAACATAATTGACATTAGAGTTTATTTCATTTTGTTTTTATTGTTCCATAGCCCCTTTAACATGATCCATAAAAGTCCCAGACAATTCAAAATTAACTAAAAAAGTCACTCATATACATCAACGTAGCAAATTTCTAATGATCCCATATGGACATTTTCCAAAAGCAAACCATAACAATCAGTCATGATTACAAAAATTATGAACTTCCAGTCCCACGAAGAATAATTTCTCAGTTTTTGACTGAACTTCAGAGTTCAGAACGCTTATAGGAATATTTTGAATTGATAAAAATGGGTGAATTGCTTGATTTTAAGCTTAATTTTAGGTTTATATATACACATTAGATGTATATATGTCATCAAAGATACCTACATGTTTCTCTCCTCTCTGGTAAGTATAATATGGGAGTATCAAAACAATTCAGTACACACAATACAATATAATCCATTATAAACAATATGTAACAACCATTCAAACAATGTGTTAAGTGAAACTTTGCACCTCGGTATAGTGACTCCAAAATGCAACGTTCACTTAGGGCCAAAGAATTCAATGCAAGAGCTCCTTATTTTTTTTCTTTTTCGAATTGCACCAGAAAAGAACAAAAATGGTTCTTTAAGTTTGGGGTATTGCTTAAAGTAATGTTGGTCCTTTGAGTTTTTCAAATTTGGTACTTTGCTCCTCTACTATTGAAAGGTTTTAATATGATCCTTTGTTTATATTTATATTTGTGAATTTACAAGAAATATCTTACTAATGTCTAAGGTAGATTGTTTCTGTTGGTGGTGATGATATTGGTGATTTTGGATAGTGGTAGAAGAAGGATAATTTGGTGAGTCGGCATGCCGTTTTGGCTAAAATGGATGGGGTTAATGAAGGAAGGGCAAATTCGAGTCATTTTTATAACGTTAAAGACATATGTGGATCGATAGTAAAATGTTAGGAGATATATGAACTGATAATATAATGGAGGATAATATTAAATATTTTCAATGATAAAGGGTCAAATATGACCCTTTTCCCTTTAATATTTTGCGTAACTACACTTGTATAAAAAGAAAGTTGACAAATATAAAGAGAGTAGAACACACTGACTCTAAATTGTTGATCGGGCACAGATGTAGTCAAAAGTGATTTTCTTATATTTGTTTGTATGAAAGTAAATACCAAACTATAAAAGCAATCCAGTTGCTAAATGCTTTTACCTTTGCAGTTGTATTTACGTTGTAAAAAACACTTTTTTTCCCTTGTGAAGACAAGAACTTGTATTTCCATGTGAATTTAAGAGTTTATATTTATGACAGTGTATAAACTCAAGCACAAAACATGAATGACATTCCAGGAATTGCAAACCACAAATCAGCCAAGAGAAATTTGGGCCACATTAATACAAGTTTGGGCCTCATTGAATACATGTTTGGGCCTCATACATCAGATCGGAGTTCACCAACCCACTTAAGAAATGCAATTTCTATCCTTTTCTCTGTTCAGAACAAATATCTTCAGGTACATTAGAAACACTAATAACACCATTGTTTTCCTAAAACAAAAAAGTAGATGTTTATCTTGGTGTAGTATGAAAGTTAAAATGAATTTTTGTTGATAGTTAAAAGTAAAAACGTTGATCGCGATATAGCATTGAAGTGAAAATGACATTGATTCATCGAAAGAATTTTGTATATCATAAAGCTCTCTTGAGTATCACATTCACCCTTGAATTTTTCCCTTTGATTTCCAAATATGGGCCATGTTGAATACAGGATTGGGCTTCATACTTCGGGTCGGAAGTTCACAAGCCCACCTAAAAAGAGGTTTTTGGAAAACGCTAGAAGGAGGGTTTGAACCTCCGACCTTGTGGTTAACAGCCACACGCTCTAACCAACTGAGCTATTCCAGCATTTGTTGTATCTGTTGAAAGTATAATATATGTATATGGTCGTAAGGGAACTTTTATCACCCACCGATATAAGAAGCTACAGCTTCTCCTTTACT
The DNA here is from genome assembly GCA_034509755.1 of Anisodus tanguticus. Taxonomy (NCBI): domain Eukaryota; kingdom Viridiplantae; phylum Streptophyta; class Magnoliopsida; order Solanales; family Solanaceae; genus Anisodus; species Anisodus tanguticus. The sequence goes on from CM067552.1 coordinate 39,030,714, forward strand.
TTTTTTTTAGAGCTACTGCTACTGAAAAAATGATTTATGGATGAAGTAAAAGAAATAAATGTCACAAGATCATTTACAATTTACTAGAGAAAATAAATCTTTCAAGACACAAAATGTGAAATAGAGATATGGAAACTTAGCTGGGCTATGAACAGATACATTTCATGATTTACGAATATATATAATATTTACATCATTCAAATAATTTATCGGCTATCAAATATCTTCACAAGTAGCTAGTACATACCAAGTTCCGATGTGACTGTTAATTTCTTATAGTAAGTAAGATATCATTCTTATAGTAAGATATCATTAATTATATACTTTGCATCAGAAAAGAATCAAAAGATACATATGTGAGCTTTTTTCCAACCATATTCTAAATTATCTGTCGTAACATTTTCCTGATGGTATTGATAACTGCTTCACCAATTTCTAACGAATTTGTGATATCACTTTTAATCTCTTTTTTTCATTTTTAAAATTTTCACACGCTGATGATACAAACTAAAATTTTATTTAGAGATTAGCAATAATAGATAGATCTAAATTAATAAAATATAAAAGTGTCTTGAGGTTTTTATTTTTACTATGTTATGATGTACATTCTTCTCACCTATGGTTTTGCATATGATGGAAAGCTTCTTTAATTGAGTTGATTTTGAGTAATTAAACTTATGTTTTGGGATGAAATAAACATGATGTACGTGTGTGTTTATGATGAATAATTTTCTAATTAGTCCTGTCACTAAACAACACACGTTTTATAACATAGAATGTGAATTAATTAATATTATTCCTTTTGTGATACTTCTAAGTAAAGTATCATGTTAATTTTGTAAAGCTCATACATATAATTTCCAAGAAAATCATAGAAATAGAACAAGGACAAAATCTTGTTAGACTATTGTCAAAGGAGACTCTAGCTAGGATGGAAAAATAAATTCAAAGTCATTAATGAAGTTTTGAGAATTATTGATGAGTTCAATAAATGTTTTTTTTCTTTTAAAAGTTTCCTTCTAGAATTATTCTTTAGATCCCTAATTATACCAAGAAGCAACTTGGCTTGCGGAATATATTATCACATTTCAACAACTAGCTAGCATACCTTTTTCTTGAGTTTGGTCAACTTGAGATAGAGGCTCATTACAAAGAAAGCTGCTAGGTACTTATTATCAATTAAATGTAAAAGAAGTGCACAAATAACATTAAATTGAGAATAAAATAAATACCTCAATGAAAAAAGTGTAACAATTTCGTTTAGTATCATATTAACTTGAAATTGACAAGATTTGGATGATTAATGTGGAACTTAAAATAAGATTTGAAATTAACTTAAGGAACTTAAAATAAGAAAAAGAAAAAAAAAGCTATATGGTTGCACAGAGGTAATCATTTATACTAATTTTGGTTCATCAATAAGGCACTAATTAGCTTGAAAGCTATCTGAGTGGTTATGTAATTATTTGATAATACAATGGTAACTTTGTAGGTAATTCAAATTGAATAAATAATTACGAGAAGATATAATAATGTCTATTCCACTTGTTTCCGAGTGCAAGTGAAATATTGTAATCTAATTGTATCAACTATGAACGGTCTATTGGTTGTAAATATATTTTGAACTATCACGATAGTTATCTATGTAATAACAAGTCTTGTCATTTTTTCAAGTAACTAATTATTCAATGCTTATCGTATAGGGTTGGCTATAATTTCGTATTATAAATATGACATGATTAATGTGGAAATAATTTTTATACACGTTCAGAGCATATATAGAACTTTAACTCAAACATATATAAATTTTCCGTACTCATTAGCATGAGTCTGATTTAGAAATATTGTTGGAAATTTGTCATTGGTGGGAGTTGCGTCCAACCATCTTTAATGACTTAAACACTAGAGTTCCGCATGTTGGAGACTTTGATTCTTCACACGTGCATAATCTACTAAGTAAGTAGATGACCGTAGGGCCAAGAATTGTCAAATTTCGTTGAGAAATGAAAGAGATATTGATCCACGAAGTGAGGTGTTTGAAGCATGAGAATGTGGTAAAGACCAATCCTCCCTCATCGGTGGGGGAAGGAAGATATGTTTAGTTTATAAGTCTCAAAATTGGCTTGGGGTTTGGAACCCCAAGAGGTAACCCATGTGTTTGAAGGAGGGAGGACCTAGATGTGCTTTGGTTCGAGGCTAAGCCCACACGCGCGCCGCCGCCCGTCCGGTCGTGGGTCGTGATATTATCTTTTTGGACCCAAATTGCTTCATATTTACAGTTTGGTCCCTCAAGTTTCAGATAAGTTAAATTGGGTTGTAATCTCAGTTTCTTGTTCCAGCAAATCAAAGTGGTTGTAATCTCAGTTTCTTGTTCCAATTTATTAAAATTTCAGTTTGTTGTAATACTTAGCAGTTACTTATTTTCGTTTCCTGCACCATTGTAATCAACAATTTTAAGACAAGATTAGCTTGCTGTAACTGCTTAGTAACATGACTGGAAACACTTTTGCTTCCGCTGATGCTACTGCTGCCACTCAAGGTAACACTTTTAATCACAGGAAGCAGTCCTAGGGTAATCCTAGAGACTAAGAACATGTTGAAACAATGCTTCGACATGAAGGATATGTGTATCGCAGATGTCATCTTAGGGATAAAAATCTCTAAGACGTCGGACTGGTCTTATTTCAGTCTCACTACATCGAGGATGTTTTGAGAAAGTTCGAGATGTTTGACAGTTCGCCTATAAAGTCGCCAATGGATAGGAATCAAAAGCTTGATAAAAATCGTGGTGCACCCATATGACAGGAGCGATATGCACATGTGATCGGAAGTTTGATGTACATCACAAACTGCACCCGACCTGATATTGCTTATGCAGTCAACAAGTTGGCTATGTTTACCCGTAATCCGAGTGATGATCACTGGAAGGTGTTGAATCGGGCACTTCAATATCTAAAATACACGCTAACTTACAGGTTACATTATTCGAGATATCCAGCTATACTAGAGGGGTACAGTAATGCAAACTGGATATCTGATATAGAGAACACCAAGTCCACTAGTGGGTATGTATTTACAATTGGTGGTAGAGCTATGTCTTGGAAATCCTCTAAGCAAACTTGCATCGCCCGATCCACGATGGAATCGGAGTTTATCGCTTTAGACAAAGCAGAAGAAGAAACAGAGTGGCTTCATGACTTCTTAGAGGATGTTACTTGTTGGGACAAACCCGTACCTTATGTAATGATCCACTGCGATAGCCAGTCGGCTCTAGGAAGGGCACATAATGCTATGTACAACGGCAAGTCTCATCATATTCGACGGAGGCATAAGACCGTTAGGCAGCTGATCACCACGGGTATAATATCCATTGATTACATAAAGTCAAAGGATAATAAAGCAGACCAACTGACAAAGGGCTTACCCAATGATCAGATGTTCTACCTGTCTAGGGGAATGGGCTTAAAACCCAAAGTATAAGAACCAATACGGTGGTAACCCAACCTTACTGACTGGAGATCCCATGAATTTGGTTCAATGGGAAAACTAATCTGTAAAGGTTCAGTTGATCACTTCGGTGGAAGCATGAGCACTTCGGATAGTGATTTCTGTAAAGAAACACCAAATCCAAAGCCGTTCCCGCGATAGACATTAAGTGCTATCTGCAGTATGGGTAAAGGTTAAGTTTCCAAAACCTTTAACGATCCTCACCGGTTGAGGTTATGTTTGGGGTAACTTTTAATGGTTCCTAACACTTGTGAAGTGGCGTATGACAGGATACCTTGTAGGAGACCACCTATTTAAGTGCGAGGACATGCCGCCTCAAATGAACGCACTTAAGAATCCAAGAAGTGTCCACGGCCACAACAGACAAAACATTATGAAGGAAAGAGTAAGGGAATTTGTTGTGTTGGTACTATTGACTTGGCTTACACTAAATACTGACGGTTCAAGACATTACGTTCACCGCTTAGTAAGTAAGTCCGATGGTATTTAACTATAGAAGGTTCAAAGCTGAAGCTACCTCTCCTTATGCAACATCAGTCCGCTGAAATATTGCTGGAAAAAGGCACCATGTGAGTGCGCCAAAATCTCTTTCAAGAGGGGATTTTTGGAAATTTGCCTTTGGTGGGAGTTGTGTCCAACCTTATTTAATGACTTAAACACTAGGTTTCCGCATGTTGGAGACTTTGATTCTTCACACGTGCATAATCTACTAAGTAAGTAGATGACCGTAGAGCCAAGGATTGTCAAATTTCGTTGAGAAATGATAGAGATATTGGTCCATGAAGTGAGGTGTTTGAAGCATAAAAATATGGTAAAGACCAATCCTCCCTCATCGGTGGGGGAAGGATGATTTGTTTAGTTTATAAGTCTCAAAATTAGCTTGAGATTTGGGACCCCAAGGGGTAACCCATGTGTTTGAAGGAGGGAGGACCTAGATGTGCTTTGGCTCGAGGCTAAGCCCACACGCGCATCACCGCCGCCCGCCCGTCCCGTCGGGTGACGGGTCGTGGGTCGTGGGCTTCTTCTGATATTATCTTTTTAGACTCAAATTGCTTCATATTTACAGTTTGGTCCCTGCACATCAATTCAGTCATTACTTGGCTGAATAACTCTTTCTAAAATCTCTAATCCGTTGCACATCAATTCATTATTTATTTTGGCTGAATTACTCCTCACTAATTGCCATTACTTGGTCAGTAACAGCAATTATGTGGCAGTTGATAAGTCCCCTCCTTGCACTATATAATGAAGCATTTGCTCAATTGTTGAGACTACACAACACACAAACGAAAAATCAGATTCTTCCTACTACTTTCCAGCATCATTTCATTACACTAAGTTCTTCAAAGTAACACTTGAGTTTCCTTTGCTCATTTGTTGAGTTGTTGTTTTATCTTCGGAGACTATTGTCCAGAACGTAGAAATGATATATATGGGGAAATCTTGTCTTAAAGACAGAGTGCCATCACTTAATCCAACAAATCAAAGTGGTTGTAATCTCAGTTTCTTGTTCCAGTTTATTGAAATTTCAGTTTGTTGTAATTTTTTTTTGCTGTAATACTGAGCAGTTTCTTATTTCCGTTTCTTGCACCATTGTAATCAACAAATATGACATTCATCTTTTGACCTACTATGAAAATGTTATGTGGTGGATATACGTCGATTTTGAGTTATGAGTTCATCCGAACTCTATAGATTTAACTCGAACCATGTATATGTGTTAAAAAATTACTAAATAAATATAACTAATTATTGGTTTCGAATCCAGTAAATCTAATGAGTGGCGCTTGAATTTCAAACTTAAATCTATAATGTTTAAAACCCTGAATTCACCTATAAAATGTTATGTCTTTTTCTTTTCATATGATTTATAACACGGGTTAATTGAAAATTCATATATACTTTTGACTCTTTAACCTCATTGACATCAAATTAAAGTATCTCCTTGTAAGATCAACGTAAGAGCAATTTAGTCGAGAGCTAGCTAGCTTAGTCTAAATGTGGAATAAGTCGTTAACTCTTGGTTATTATAAATTATTCGTGTTTGGTGTATTGAAGAAGATTTACCAAGTCTAAGTAGTTGTTGCTTGAATTCAGTACACCTTTTTAGAATGTAATGCATTAATATAGGCGCTGAATAATTATAAAGTACTAATATCATAATCTTTTCCGCCAAATTTCAGACAAGATGGTGTTAAGAGTCCCACATAACAATAAATAAACGATGCTACTACCTCGATGAAAAATGAAGAGAGAATTATCACACTTGCTACATAAAAACCCAATCCGCAGAATGTATTGTGCAAAGCGATCATACCACGCTCTAGGGGCCTGTTTCAAACCATAAAGTGACTTACGGAGATGACATACATACTGAGGGGCTGCTGGATGGACAAAACCAGGCGGCTGGTACATGTAAACAGTTTCTTTCAAATCCCCATGTAGAAACGCAGTCTTCACATCAAGCTGATGAATCGGCCAATGCTTGCCCATAGCTATACTCATAACTATGCGAATGGTAGCCGGTTTAATAACTGGACTGAACGTCTCACCACAATCAATACCCTCATGTTGATTAGTGCCATTAGCCACAAGTCTCGCCTTATACCTCTTTAGATCACCACTGTCTATGTATTTGTGACGAAAAAGCCACATGCAACGGATCAAATTCACCCCCTCTGGTCTAGGAACCAAATCCCACGTGTGTTGTTTCGTTAACGCATTAAATTCCTCACACATAGCCGCATTCCAATTAGGGTCTAGTTTGACTAATTTTGGATTTCTGGGAATTGGGGAAATGGTTTGTGTTAATAAGGTTAACTGGACTTTGGGCTTGAAAATCCCGTGTTGAGCACAGGTTTCCATTGGGTGGTGGTGGGGGGGGGGGCAGTGGGTGGATGGGTATTTTCTTGGGTTGCTGGTTTCAGGTCACTGGATAGGTAGGTGGTGTCGGGTTGTTGATAGGTGCAGTCGACGGAACATGGCAGTGGGTGAGTTGTGGTAGGGATTGTCAACGGGTTTGGTGGATACGAAGATGTGTCGAGTAGGGTTGATGATATGGGTAGATCGATGTGGTGCGGGGTAGGCGATGTCGGGTATGGTGTCGGTGGTGGTTAGGACTGTAGCGGTGGTGCATTGGTATGGTAGTGGTGGTCCGGGTACTGGGTGTTGTACGGGTAAGAGTTCTGGTGATAGGTAGGGTTTTGGTAGAGGGGTGGGTGACTGGGTTGTCGGCTATAATGGTTGTTGGAGGCGGTGACACAGGTTGTGGTGGTTGAGGTTTCCTGTTGGTGGTAGGGTTGTTGATCGGTGGTGATACAGAAACTCTGGGCCGATTGCAGGTGGAGGTGGCAATCAACGATGATGGTGTTTGAGATGGAGGCGGTGACACAGACGCAGAGACGATGTCGGTGGTGGCAGTAATGGTGTTACGGTGGTGGAACCTGGGAGAGGTGGAGCAACAGTAACTGACAGTGACAGAACAATACTGTCATATCGGAGGAGAGAGCTGACGATGGGGAGAGGTCTGACTCATCGAGAAATGTGTAATCCATGTTTTAGAATTTTCGGATATTTGAAAATGGGAAGATCGTCTCATCGAAAGTAACGTGACGAGAGATGTAGATTTTATGAGTAGACAAGTCATAGCACATATAACCCCTATGATTTGGCAGAAAACCTACGAAGGCAATGGGAGAAGTGCGAGGTGCTAGTTTATGGGGAGTAGTGGAGGCAAGATTTGGGTAGCACAGGCAATTGAAAATTCTAAGATGGTCATAGGACAGGATCTGACGGTAGATAATTTCGGTGGGATTTTTGTTGTGAAGAGTACTGGTAGGTAAAATATTAAGGATATATGCTTCAATTTTGACTGCATAGACCCAAAATGACAGGGGAGAGAGGCATAAAAAAGAAGGGTACGAACCATGTTGTTGATAGTACGGATGATCTGTTCGGCTTTTTTATTTTAGGGTGAGGTATGGGGACACAAGAAATGGAAGACCATGCCATTCTTGGTGCAAAAATTATGAAACACGGAATTATTAAAATCACGACTGTTGTCACATTGGAATGATTTAATGAGTTTATCAAATTGTGTTTTTATAAAGTTACGAAACTCAATAAACTTGGTAAAAACCTCAGACTTGAATTTTAGAGGGTAAATCCAGAGAAAGTGAGAAAAGTCATATAATAACACAAGATATAATTTATGACTCAGTGAACTAATAACAGGAGATGTCCATAAATATGCATGAACAATATCAAACGGAGAAAACGTAACAATTAAGGAAGACTGAAAAGAGAGGCGAACGTGTTTTCCTAAAGGGCAAGAAAAACACGGTTTAACAGATTTGCCACTAGGACAACTTATTAAATTATTGTTTCGAAGAAAATTAAAAACAGGAGCCCCTGAATGTCCAAGTCTATTGTGTCAGGTTGACAGAGAGATTGTTGCGAAAGAAGTGGGAGGAGCGGAAGCGTGGACAATATAATTCGGGGGCCCAACATTGGTGAACAAAGAATTGGAATGGGTCTCGCTCTGATACCATGTAAAAAATGGATCTTGGACCTAACTCAACCCCAAAAGCTAGCTTGTAGGGTGAAGATTGTCCAAGTCCATGTTCCATTTCCGATTTGGGACTCTTAACAGATAGTTTCCAGATCGATGGAAATTGACCAAAATAGTTTAGGCGTTTATGCAATATTTGGATGTGTTGGAAAAAAAGAAGATAAATTTGAAATTATCTTGAAATAGAGTACTTTATGTTTGGTCACAAATTTCACTTAAAAAACATGTTGAAGATTCGTGAGCGAGAACTATTACTTATTTCATTTAAAATTCTCTTCAAACAAGTTTTCTACGTTTCGTCTATATTTTAAATATTGAAGTTAAGTATTTTAGATACTGATGAGTAAACCAATATTTGCAAAACATTGATATATTGTTTATGGTTAAACATCGTGGAATCTCGAGCGTGATTTTATTTGGAGGAAGACCAAAAACAGTGCAGCGATTCAACCCTTTATTTTATGATTTTGTGTTCCAAATTGTGTTTTGAACATGTCTATATATTGATTATATTATTTTATGACTAATTGAAGCGATTTAGGTCGACTCCCGAAGAGTTTTGGAGCTGAAATCAAAATTATGTTGATGCACAGTATTTAGTACCACCGTATGATCATGAGGTTGACGGGGAGTAGTTGACTATCACGAAGACGAAGGGGAAATCACAATTACTGTGACTATTGATTCACGACTGCGGGAGATGCGAGACAGATCTCGTCCGCAATAACAGTGTATCGTGCTAGGCCCGGCGTTGTGATAGAAAGGGTTGAGTTGCGATCACAATAATGTTAGATTTATATAGACCAGTTCAATTTTCATAATTAGTTTTTCACCATTGCGCTACGAGATAGGGCTATTTTGACCAAGGGATTGACACTTTGGACCAAAGTAACTATACTTAACACCTATTTGAATTATGTATGCGTTTTGCATGAATTCTTATGCCCTAATCATGAGATTTGGTGGGTAGAGTATTGGATTTGAGAGCTAAAAAATTTTAAAGTAGAGAATTAAAGTTTTGTGTTAAACAACGCAATATACATGTGATATACACTGAATATACATCAGTGTATATCACATATATATCACTAGGCAAAACAGCAAACAGCAAAGAAGGGCCTCAAAGATAGCCACGGCGTGGGCACTGGAAGGCCATTGCACTGGAGCAGAAGCCCATCACGGGAGCAGGCCCTATGATCACGGAAAAGCAGTGTATATTAGGAGTATATATTTATGTAATATTGTTGTATAATGATTACCATAATTAGAGTTATACACCTACCATAATTGTATAGTTAGAGTTATGGTAGAATAAGGTTTTAGGAATAGATTAGGAATAGGATTCTCCTATTTTGTAACTTGTATATATATCTATTCAATCAATGAAAATAATCAAGGGGATTATTTCTTTCATGGTATCAAGAGACTAGGTCTAAACAAAAGTTTTCTTCTCTCAAACTTTTTGTATCCTTGGCCGAGAACCCCCCCCCCCCCCTTCCCTCGGGTTTTTCTCTCCAAATATCTCGTCTTCCGCTCTCAAAAACCTCTCTTAAATTTATCCTCCTTCTTTGTTCTTTCAAATATGTCTAAGAACAATTTTCACCCTGCCCTCACAGTTTCCAATATCAAGCTCAGTGTCCCTATTGTTCTTGAGATGGAAAATGTTCAATATGCAACGTGGGCGGAGTTATTTAAAATTCACGCTATCTCGTATCAAGTTCTTCATCACATAATTCCTCCCGCTAGACCCCTTCCTGCGGAGGATCCTGAGGTGTGGATTACACTTGATGCTACCGTTCTTTGGTGGATATACGCCACTATTTCAGTGGACCTTCTACAGACGATTATGGAGCCCGATACCACGGCTATGGCTGCATGGAATAGATTGCGTGACATATTCCAAGACAACCAGCATTCCCGTATCGTCACACTCGAGCAGGAATTCTCTCTCGTTCGAATGGACGTATTTCCGAACGTTTTTGCATATTGCAAGAAACTAAAGGAATTGGCGGATCAACTCCGTAACGTTGGCGCACCAAGAACAAATAATCGTCTAGTTCTACGCTGGTTGCCGGTCTTTCGGAGGCCTATAAGGGTGTTGGCACTCTCCTTCGCCAAAGCAACCCTCTTCCCGACTTCCATCAAGCCCGCTCCATGCTTACGTTGGAAGAAGCCGGTTTGGCTAAAAGGCGGCTACCGGAGCAAGTCCAGCTTGTCATGATGGCATCCTCTCCTAATCCTTCAGTTTTGTTAATAATTCGGGCCAAAACCATAATCATGGTGGCGGCAAGAATAATCGCAAGAATAATAACAAAAACCGCGGGGCAAACGCGGTGGTAATGGTGGAGGTTCCGTAGTCGCAAAACGTCGGTGGGTCCCATCCAAAGTGAACAAAGTGGCCCACCGCCCCCACGGGGGCCCAGCAGTGGGGCCCATGGCGATGGAGCATGGCGACCGTGGACCGTGGGCCGGCAGCCCCCATACCAGGGCAGGCCAGAAATTCCGGCGGCCGGTGGGGCCGGCCAACGGTCCAGTGCCCAATGCCCAAGCAGTGGCGGCCCACCGGCCGGCGGTGGCGCACGGCGGCGATTGTAGCAGCATTACGGACCAGTGCCCGGCTCGGCAAGGAGTTCTTGGACCCCGACCTCCGCAAGCCCATCATGCAGCAGAGCCCTACTCGGACCGATATCGAGGCCGCGATGCACACGTTGGGATTGACTCAACCGGACCAAAATTGGTACATGGACACCGGGGCCACTACTCACATGACTTCCGACTCGGTACTCTCTCATCTTATTCCAATTTGAGCACCCCTCGGGGGATAATTATTGGTAATGGCGTTCTATTCCAATTCTAGGGTATGGTCGAAAACGTTGTCTCCCCCCAATCCACCACTCCTCTTGAAAAATACTTTACATGCTCCTAAATTGATTAAAAATTTAGTGTCGTCCGAAAGTTCACGAATGACAATTCTGTTTCGTTGAATTTGATCCTTTCGGTTTCTCCGTGAAGGATTTCAAGACGGGGAGTCGTCTCATGAGGTGTGATAGTAGGGGGATCTATATCCTATCATGCCGTTTTCGTCCATCGAGTCCAGCCTTGCCATCGCCTTTTGCGCCCATCTCTCCTTCCATGTGGCATGCTCGTCCGGGTCATCCGGGATCTTCTATTTTATCGTATTAGATAAAAATAGCTTTATTTCTTGTAAGGGTACGAGTCGTACTCCAATTTGTCGATCTTGTTCATTAGGAAAAAGTGTTAAGTTGCCATTTGTAGACTCCAATTCTCATACTTCTATGCCATTTGACATTGTTCATAGCGACTTATGGACATCTCCTCGTTCTTAGTTCAATGGGTCATCGATATTATGTTCTCTTTTTAGACGATTATTCTAGATTTTTGTGGACGTTTCCAATTGCGAATAAATCACAAGTGTTTTCCGTCTTCATAAAATTTAGAGCATTCATTCGTACTCAATTCGAAAGAGAAATAAAAAATATTCAATGTGATAATGGGAAAGAGTATGACAATAGGGAGTTTCGAGAATTTTGTGCTACTCATGGGATAAATTTTCGGTTTTCATGTCCTCATACATCTTCACAAAATGGGAAAGCCGAACGCAAAATTCGTTCCATAAATAACATTGTCCGAACTCTCCTAATCCATGCCTCCATACCTCCGTATTTTTGGCATCATGCTCTACAAATGGCCACTTACCTTCTAAACATAATTCCGTCTAAAGGTCTGACATATTCTTCCCCTCTCAAAATCTTATATAATAAGAACCCTTCTTATTCTCACCTTCGGATTTTTGGGTGCTTGTGTTATCCACTATTCCCATCCACAACAATTAACAAACTCCAGTGCTCGGTCTACCCCGTGTGTGTTTTTGGGTTATCCGTCAAATCATCGTGGTTATAAGTGTTTTGATTTATCCTCCAAGAAAATCATAATCAATCGCCATGTCATTTTTGATGAAACTCAATTCCCGTTTACAAAAGTTCATACTCCCGAACCTAAGTTGTATAATTTTTTGGATGACCAAATATCCCCGTATATTATTCGGAATTTTTCGAACAACTCCCGTGCCCAAAATCCCCCAGCGGGCCCACTGCCCGCTGGTCCCACGATATCATCGCCCCCGTCGTTCCAAAAGCATCGGAACAGCCCGAAATTGGGCCGTTCAGCCCAATTCGGAACCGGTCCAAACCGAGGAGCCCAAGCTTTTACCGATTTGGGCCAGCAGCCCACCGCCCGCCGCGCTCCGTCCCGAACCCGGAAAATTCCCAAAATTCACTCCATTCTTCCTTGAGTCATAGACCGGTCACTCGTAGTCGGCGGGGTATTTTTACACCTAAAAGACATTTTAACTTACATTCGGATGTCTCTAAATCCCCCTTGCCCCGCAATCCAAAGTGTCCGCATTAAATGACCCTAATTGGAAAATTGCTATGACCGATGAATATAATGCTCTTATTGATAATAAGACGTGGGAGTTGGTGCCCCGTCCATATGGTACTAATATTATCGTGTCTATGTGGATTTTTGCTCACAAGGAGAATTCGATGGGTCCTTTGCTCGGCATAAGGCGCGACTTGTTGGTGATGGTAAGACTCAAAGTTGGTATTGATTGTGGTGAGACGTTTAGTCCGGTGGTCAAACCGGCTACCATTCGTACCGTACTTAGCTTGGCTCTTTCAAAGACTTGGCCGATTCATCGGTTGGATGTCAAGAATGCGTTTCTACATGGAGATCTCAAGGAAACAAGTCTATATGCATCAGCCCGTTGGGTTTCGAGAGATCCCAACCGCCCTCATCATGTCCGTTTGTTGAAAATGTCCTTATATGGGCTTAAGCGTCTCCACGTGCCGGTATACACGATTTGCGGATTTTGTTTCGACTATTGGGTTCACACACAAACAGTCCGATAATTCTTTGTTCATCTACCGCCGTGGTTCATCATTGGCCTATATTCTCGTTATATGTGGATGATATCATCTTGCCTCGCCTCCTCCGATGCTTTGCGCGCCTATCATGGACATGCTCGTTCCGAATTTGCTATGAAGGACTTAGGGCCGTTGAGTTATTTTTTGGGGATTGCCGTCAAACGTCATTCGGGTGGCTTGTTTCTGTCTCAACGGAAGTATGCCGCCGAGATCATAGAGAGGGTGGGATGTCATCCCGTAAGTCCACTTCCACACCGGTTGATGCAAACCCAAAGCCGAGTGCCGCAGCAGTGCACCATACGAGGACCCGACCCGTATCGCAGATCTTGCAGGGCCCTCCAAGATCTTACCTTTACCGGACCGGATATTACATATGCGGTTCAAGCAGGTGTGTTTATTCATGCATGATCCCGTAGTTGAGCACATGAATGCAATCAAACGCATCATTCGGTATATTCGGGGACACTAGACTATGGGTTGCACTTGTATCCGTCATCTACATCCACACTTGTCTCTTACACGGATGCCGATTGGGGTGGGTGTCCAGATACCAGACGGTCGACTTCTGGCTACTGTATGTTCCTTGGCAACAACTTGGTCTCCTGGTCAGCCAAACGTCAGGCAACTTTATCACGCTCAAGTGCCGAGGCAGAATATCGAGGGGTAGCGAATGTGGTCTCCGCATCATGTTGGCTACGTAATTTGCTTTTGGAGCTTCATTGTCCCATTCAGAAGGCAACCTTGGTATATTGCGATAACATTAGTGCCATCTACCTGTCAGGTAACCCAGTTCAACACCAGCGCACCAAGCATATCGAAATGGACATTCACTTTGTCCGTGAAAAGGTTGCAAAAGGTCAAGTTCGCGTATGCCATGTCCCGTCTCGTTATCAAATTGCGCAGACATCTTTACAAAGGGTCTACCACGGTTCTCTTTGAAGATTTTAGGAACAGTCTCGCGTTCGAAAACCGCCCGCTATGATGCGGGGGTGTGTTAAACAACGCAATATACATGTGATATACACCGAATATACATCGTTGTATATCACATATATATCACTAGGCAAAACAGCAAACAAAGCAAGGGCCTCAAGCGGTGGGCCACTGGCAATGGGCCGCATTTGGAAGGCCATTGCACCGGAGCAGAAGCCCATCACGGGAGCAGCCCTATGATCACGGAAAAGCAGTGTATATTAGGAGTATATATTTATGTAATATTGTTGTATAATGATTACCATAATTAGAGTTATACACCTACCATAATTGTATAGTTAGAGTTATGGTAGAATAAGGTTTTAGGAATAGATTAGGAATAGGATTCTCCTATTTTGTAACTTGTATATATATCTATTCAATCAATGAAAATAATCAAGGGGATTATTTCTTTCATTTTGAATACCTAAATGGACTCTCATTGAAAATCTAATCATATATTTGAACTATACAACTTAACAATAAACCAAAATTATATTGGTTGTGTGGATCTTACATCATTGATCATGGGCTGACTTTTAGGAATGACTTTGACTTAATCAAAGCCTTAAATTATGAAATGGATCTAGTGAATTTGTTTGACACTGTTGCACAGATTAGAGTCAACTGGAGGAGATTTGACGCGGGAAATAAGGTAGAGCAGTAGCTTAGCTTGGACTAGATTGGGGCTAAGTTAACTCGACTTCTAAAAGAGGGGTTATTCCTAAAGTATAAGCATGTTTGATTGTTTGTGTTGTAAAATTATATTTGGGAGGGGGGGGGGGCATAATGCATGTGAGGTGATGAGCATATACACAGGAACCAGGTTAAATTATCAGGTTGCCAAAGTCTGATCTAAATATGTATGAGCGTGACTTTCTACATGTTTTATATGACTGTACAGTCTATGCTAGAATTGTGTTATTTGATAGACGCATGAGTTTATACAAGTTATTCATCAGTTGTTCACCCACATTACATAATGTAGAATTATATTAATCTTCATTGGAGAGTCTTTCTCATTAATACAAACTATATATAGGTGTACAATATGAAATTCCTATACTACAGAAATTCCAGTTCTACCATAATTACATAACCCTAAATATGGTAAATACAATAGTGGTACACACGTGCTAATACACCCCACTCAGTCGGAGAGGGAGGAGGCCGGATGCTAAGACTGGATCTGAAGTCGAGGAATAGCTGTCTAGGAAGGCCCTTGGTGAATATATCCTCATACTAATATGAAGAAGGCACACGCAATACTATGACATGACCGAGAGCAACCTTCTCACGAACAAAGTGGATGTCCATCTCAATGTGCTTGATTCGCTGATGCTGAACCAGATTATGAGACAAATATATAGCGGAAATGTTATCATCATAAACCAAAGAAGCCTTACGTAATGGACACTGAAGCTCTAAAAGAAGGTTTAAGAGCCAACAAATCTCAGCAACAACATTAGCAACGCCTCTGTATTCTGCTTCTGCACTCGAATGGGATAATGTGGGTTGCCTCTTGGCGGACCAAGAAATAAGATTATCTCCTAAGAACATACAGTAGCCTGAGGTGGAGTGTCGCGTGTCCGGACAACCTGCCCAATCAGCATCCGTATATGACAACAACTTATTCGGTGCGGAGGGGTAAAGATGCAAACCATAATCAAGTGTGCCATTAACATATCGAATGATACGTGTGAGGGCAGTAAAGTGAGACTCCCTGGGGGCATGCATAAATAAGCATACCTGCTGAACAAAATAAGCAATATCAGGCCTGGTGAAAGTGAGGTACTGTAGTGCACCTGCAAGACTCCTGTAAAGAGAGGGATCTGACACTGGATCACCATCCAAAGCACTAAGCTTTGATCTAGAGTCAATTGGAGTAGCCATGATCTTGCAATTCGCCATTTTAGCCCTGTATACAATCTCCTCTGCATACTTACGCTAACAAAGAAATATAGTATCTGCAAATCTAGTCACAGAAATCCCCAAAAAATAGCTCAACTTCCCCAAGTTAGTCATAGCAAATTCTATTTTGAGCAGTGTAATGATCTCATTTTTCAACAAATCAGATGAGGCAGTGAGCACAATATCATCAACATACAATAATAAATACACAATGCTACTACCTATATGAAAAATAAATAGAGAATTATCACACTTGCTGTACACAAAACCAATCTGCAGGATATACTGCAAAGCGATCATACCACACTCTAGAGGCTTGTTTCAAGACATAAAGTGACTTATGGAGATGACATACATACTGAGGGGCTGCTGGATGGACAAAACCAGGCGGTTGATTCATATAAACTATTTCTTTCAAATCCCCGTGTAAAAACACATTTTTCACATCAAGATGATGAATAGGCCAGTTCTTACACATAGCACTACTTAGGACTGTGAGAATAGTTGCCGGTTTAACAATCGGACTAAATGCCTCACCACAATCAATACTCTCATGCTGATTTGTGCCATTAGCCACCAGTCTCGCCTTATATCTCTCTAGATCACCATTGTCTCTGTATTTGTGACGAAAGAGCCACATGCATCGGATTACATTCACCCCCTCCGGTCTAGGAACTAAATCCCAAGTGTGTTGTTTAGTTAAAGCATTAAATTCCGCATGCATGGCCGCATCCCAATTGGGGTTGTGTTTGGCTAATTTTAGGTTTTTGGGAATTGGGAAAATAGTTTGGGTGGATAGGTTAAATTGGACTTTGGGTTTGAAAATCCCGTGTTGAGCACGGGTTTCCATATGGTGCTTGGGTTTAGAGGTAGATTGTGTATTTTGGTGGGGGTGTGGTGCCGGGTCATTGGTGGCAGGAACTGGGTTGCGTAGGCTGGTGGATCGATCGACGGGAGAGGTAACCGGCTGGGTAGGTTCAAGGGTCGACATCAGGAGAGGTGTAGGTATGGATCTGGGTAGATCGATGTGGGTTAGGGTGGGTGTTGTCGGGTACGGTGACGGTGGTGGGGTTCTTGTATTATTTCAGATACTGGTGGTATTGTGGGTCCGGTGACTGGTGTTGTCGGGTACGGTGACGGTGGTGGGGTTGTTGTGTTGTTTCGGATACTAGTGGTGTTGTGGGTTTCGGTGACTGGAACAATATTGGGTTTGGTGGCGGCCGGTGATTGAGACACATTGGGCATCGATTGGGTATCAGAGATGGTGACCGAAGTCGACGGAGGGACAGTGGAAGCAGTCGATGATGACTGGACTAGAGCAGGGACACTGTCGGCGGTGGCAACGGCGTGAGGCAGTGACTGGGTAGAAATTGTGGTACCGGCGGAGGACTGACCGCCGATAGTGGCAGTGATGAGAGGTGGGGGAGGCAGAGTGCGGACTGCTGTCGAAACAGTGGTAGCATGTTGGAGAGCTTGGTGGACAAGCGGTGATGTGCCCGAATCATCAAGAAATTTGTAATCAGTGACTAGGAATTTTTGAATGTTGTCAAAAGGGAAAACATAGTCGACAAAAGTGACGTGGCGAGAAATTATGATTTTGTCGGTAGAGAGCTCATAGCACAAGTACCCCTATGGTTTGGCGGGAAACCTAGGAAGGTGCACGGAGTAGACCGGGGGTTTTAATTTGTGAGGTGCCGTGGATGTCAGATTTGGGTTAACACAGACAACCGAAAATTCTAAAATGGTCATAGGTGGGGATCCGACGATAGAGAATTTCGGTGGGTGTCCTATTTTGAATCGCACGGGTAGGTAAAATATTGAGAATGTTTTTTTATGCCATTTTTAATGCATATACCCAAAAATTAGGGGGAGAGACGCATGAAAAAGAAAGGTACGAATCATATTATTAGTGGTTCGGAGAATTCTTTCGGCTTTTCCATTTTGAAGGGAGGTATGGGGGCATGAGAATCGAAAAATCATGTCGTTAGCTGCACAAAAGTTATGAAAGAAGAAATTATTAAACTAACGACCATTATCACATTGAAAAGATTTTATGTCTTTTTTAAATTGCGTTTTAACCAGTGTACGAAACTCAATAAATTTGGAGAACACTTGAGATTTGAGTTTGAGTGGATAAACCCAAAGAAAGTGAGAAATCATTCAAAAATACCAGATAGTATTTGTGGCCTAAGTTGCTGGTTATGGGAGATGTCCATACACCAGCGTAAATAATATCAAATGGAGAGAAAGTAGTACTCATAGAAGTCGTAAATGGTAGTCTAACGTGTTTCCCTAACTGACACGAGGAGCAACTATGAGAGAGATTCCATTTGTTGCATTGGATTAAATTTCGATTACTAAGAGAATAAAAAATGTGAGAACCCGGATGACCAAGTCTACTATGCCACGTAGGGAGATATGGTTGTTAAAACGGTGGGAGGAGTGACACTAGCAGCGGATGTGGGTAGGAACGGATATAGACCCCCCTCGCTATTGCATCTCGTAAGAAGTTTCCCGGTACGGAGGTCCTTTACGGAAAATCCAAACGGGTCAAAATTAATTGAGATAGAATTTTAGTAGCAAATTTTCTGACAGAAATTAGATTCTTGATGATGTTTGGGGCATAAAGGACATTTTTAAGAGAGAAGTGTGGATACGGTGGTGGGTAAGGGTGTGGCCAAATTCTTGAATTGGAATGCGGTGACCACTACCGATCATAATAGATTGTGGAATTGGTAACTGGCGCAGTTGAGGAAGATTACCTGAATTGTTGGTGAGAAGAGACATGGAGCCCGTATCTATATACCACGCATTATCATGCTGTTGGCGGGTCAAGAAGTCATTTGGATATTCTCGGGTAAATGACAAACTTTAAAGTATTTTCGAGTAATGAATGAAGGCTGCAGAAGGGTTGTTTCTGGGGCAGAAAAAAAGGGAGGAGGGCAGGCCTATTGATTTGCAGAGAAAGGGAGGGGGCTTTAGACTGCAGACAGGCGGAAAAAAAAAAAAGAGAGCACAAATCCGTGTCTCGGGCAGACCGCCAGAAAAAGAAAGAAAAAATTTTGGTTTTGGGGTTTAGGCTTCTGATACCATGTAGAATTGTATTAATTTCCTTTGGAGAACCTTTCTCATTAATACAAAATATATATAGGTGTACAATGTGGAATCTCTATACAACAGAGATCATAGTTCTACCATAATTACATAACCCTAAATATGATAAATACAATAGTGGTACACACATGCTAATACATAAGACAAGATGTCTTAAGCATGTGTTTACATATATAACCCTAATATTAATATTGAGCATGCATAATGCATCGTTACAATCCACTTATATATTCAGCATGTCTGATGCCCCCAAATAAACTGAACATATTAAATACATGCTCCATTATATGTGGAAAGGATCCTCCGTCATGAGTCATAACCCAGGAAGAACCATGAAAAAGTGTAGATATAACTTTTTTAGTACATTGTACTGCATCTATATATCATTGGTAACTATTTGGTGCATATTCTTATTCGCTTATTTCGAAATGTGATGTTAACTATTTTATAAGTGTTTGAGGTTACCCATGACTAGTTGGGAACTTGTTATTTAAATTAAGGCGGAATGGTTTGGGACACCCTTTTACTTATTCTGGATTATTATTCTGGTGTTTGTACTCTACGGAGTTTCATCTAGTCCCTTGAACCGGTTCAAAATAGTGTGTTAAAAATTTTGTGATGATCATAGAATATTTAGTTTTTTTCTCTTCTTATTTTTACATGTGTGCTAGTTTATTGAGATTTGTTTTTTGCCTCAATAGGATTAGTATAGGTAAGATCTAGCCCTCTTGCTTTTACTCTTTCCTTTGAGGTTTTAATTTTATAATGTTTATAACAAACTAGTCCTAGTCGACCTAATGAATTTGCTTTAAAACCTCAATTATATATATTAAGGCAAGTGAAGTTCCTAAACCCTAGCCTCTAAACCTAACAATTCACTCTTCTATATTTCTCTCAAAGGTATATTTACCACGCCAGTCTTCCACACACATGTGATAATATTTTTTTGGCATCAACTCGCATTTGATAATCCTTTTAATTTATGGAATCAACTCATCTCACCACTGATTACTTACACATCTGATAATCCTTTATACAGATTTGAAAAAATTATAAGAACGACGAAATCAACTAATTACACCACTGGTTTGGGGGGAAAGATAGAAATCAAGAGCATCAACTCATCTCACCATCAGTCTTTGAGTAGTCATGGGAACTTTTGTGGGATACATTAATTGCAGGAAACGAAAAGTAAGTAAATATTACAAATTGCTAGAAAGGATAAACTAAAGATTACAACAAAATGAAATCAATAACGAAACAAACTCCGTGTGTGATTTGTTGAGTCGAGTGATGACACTCGGTCTTTAAGACAAGATTGCCCCGTATATATATCCTCTTACGTTGTCGAGTAATAGTCTCCCAAGATACAACATCAACTTAACAAATTAGCAAATGAAACTCAAGTGTTACTCTTGAAGAACTTTGAGTATAGTAAACTTGCTAGAGAGGAAGAAGAAGATTTCAGAAAATTCTGTAAGTATTTCTAAGTAGTGTTGAACAATTGAGCCAAATGCCTCAATTTATAGTGTAATGAAATGGCCCCTCAACTAGCCAACTAATGGCCTTCAATAGCCATGTAATGACACTTATTGAGGGGTTACATACAGCCAAATAATGGAGATTTAATGCTCAAAAACCAGTCCAAAAGTCAGAACTTTCCATCTTCCCGTCGCAGCATTCTGCCTTCGAAGCGCCGCGGCTCTGCGAATTAGCGTCGTGGCACCGCTACTCCAGTGGATGAAGACCCAATTAGCATCGCGGCACTCTGGCGCCTCAGCTCCGACGGGGCTGCGCCGCGGCCCTTCGCGGCGATTTCCGACTCATTTTATCTTACACTTCGTACACTTCTTCCTTCGTTTACCAATGTGGAATACTTGTCATTTGACCAATAACCGTCCAGCATTCTATGTCTCAAATTTATTACTTACGTACCAATATCTCTTTCACTAATGAAATTTGCGATACTTGGCACTACGTGTGCACGTGTGTGGAAACGATGTTTCCGACGTGCGGGGCCCCAATTGTTCGAGTCATAAATAATGGGATAAACTTAATTCCACATTAGTAAATTTCCAACAATCCCCTCTTGAAAGAGATGTTGACGCACTCACATAGTGCATTTTTCAGCAATCTTTCAACGGATCGATGTGCATCTGGAGAGGTAGCTTCAGCTTTGAACCTTCCATAGTTGAATACCATAGGACTTACTTACCGAGCGGTGAACATGATGTCTTGAACTGTCAGTGTTTAGTGTAAGACAAGTCAACGGTACCAACACAACAACTTCTCTTACTCTATTCTTCGTAATGTTTTGTCTGTTGTGGTCGTGGACACTTCTTGGATTCTTAAGTGCATTCATTTGAGGCGGCCTATCCTCACACTTAAATAGGTGGTCTCCTATAAGGTATACTATTATACCTCACTTTACAAGTGTTAGGAACCATTAAAAGTTTTCCCAAACCTAACCTCAACCGTTGAGGATCATTAAAGGTTTTGAAAACTTAACCTTTACCCATACTGCAGATAGCACTTAATGTCTATCGCGGGAACGGCTTTGGATTTGATGTTTCTTTACAGAAATCACTATCCGAAGTGCTCATGCTTCCACCGAAGCGCTCAACTGAACCTTTACAGCTTAGTTTTCCCAGTGAACCTAATTCCTGGGATCTCCAGTCAGTAAGGTTGGGTTACCACCGTATTGGTCCTTATAGCTTAGGTTTTAAGCACATTCCCCTAGACAGGCAGAACATCTGATCCTTGGGTAAGCCCTTTGTCAATGGGTCCGCTATGTTATCATTTGATTTTATGTAATCAACGGATATTATACCCGTGGTGATCAGCTGCCTAACAATCTTATGTCTCCGTCGAATATGACGAGACTTGCCATTGTACATAGAACTCCGTGCCCTTCCTAGAGCCGACTGACTGTCGCAGTGGATCATTACAGAAGGTACGGATTTGTCCCAACAAGGGACATCCTCTAAAAAGTCGTGAAGCCACTCATCTTTTTCTCCTGCTTTGTCTAAAGCGATAAACTCTGATTCCATCGTGGATCAAGCGATGCAAGTTTGCTTAGAGGATTTTCCAGACACAGCCCCACCACCAATTGTAAATACATACCCACTGGTGGACTTGGTGTTCTCTATATCAGATATCCAGTTTGCATCACTGTACCCTTCTAGTACAGCTGGATATCTCGAATAATGCAACCCGCAAGTTAGCGTGTATTTCAGGTATCGTAGTACCCGATAAAACGCCTTCCAATGATCATTACTCTGATTATGGGTAAACCTAGCCAACTTGTTGACTGCATAAGTAATATCAGGTCGGGTGCAGTTTGTTATGTACATGAAACTCCCAATCACCTGTGCATATTTCTCCTGACATACGGGTGCACCACAATTTTTATCAAGCTTTTGATTTCTATCCAGTGGTGACTTTGTAGGCGAACTATCAAACATCTCAAACTTTCTCAACACATCCTCGATGTAGTGAGAGTTAGATAAGACCAGTCTGTCAGATGTCTTAGAGATCTTTATCCCTAAGATGACATCTGTGATACTCATATCCTTCATGTCGAAGCATTGTTTCAACATGTTCTTAGTATCTAGGATCAAGCTAGGACTGCTCCATGTGATCAACATGTTGTCTACGTACAGACATATCATAACGAACGAGTCAGAGTTACCTTTCGTGTAGACACATTTGTCACATTCATTAATGGAGAAAACCTTCGATAGTAGAGTACTATCAAATTTTTCATGCCATTGTTTCGGGGCTTATTTCAGCCCGTACAGAGATTTGACAAGTCAACAAACTTTCTTCTCTTGCCCTAGAACCACATACCCCTCAGGTTGTTCCATATAAACTTCTTCTACCAAATCACCATTTAGGAAGACTGTCTTGACATCCAATTGATGTATCTCAAGGTCACACAACGCTGCGATCGCAATAAATACTCGTATGAACGTCATCCTCAACACCGAGTAGTACGTGTCAAAATAGTCAAGGCCTTCCTTCTGCCGATAGCGCTTGACTACCAACCTGGCCTTGTACTTATTTATAGACCCATCTGCTTTATACTTTCGTTTGAGTATCCATTTACTACACAATAGTTTATTTCCTGGAGGAAGATCAACCAACTCCCAAGTATGGTTATGCAGGATGTAGTCTATTTCACTATCAATAGCTTCTTTCCAGAGCGTTGCCTCTGGAGTTGACAATGCTTCAGCAATTGTCCTTGGTTCGTCATCAACCATATAAGCTACAAAGTCAGGACTGAAGGATTTATCCTTCCTGGCCCTTTTACTTCGCCTTGGTTCCATCTCTAGAGTCTCCAAGTTCTGAGAATCTGGAATACTAGATTCCGGATATTCAGCCACTTTGAAGTCCACAAGATCTGAACTATATAGATCCGGGCCGTCAACGACTCCCGGTTCCTGAGAGCTTTGTTCATAACTTCATTTGCGAGACGTTATATCTTTTTCCTTTCTAGGAAAAGCATCCTCAAAGAATTGAGCATTCCTTGATTCCATGATTGTACCCTCATGGATATCTGAAATATCTGACTTATGCACTATGAAGAGATAAGCACTACTGTTATTTGCATATCTGATGAAAATGCAATCTACAGTCTTAGGCTCAATCTTGACCTGTATTGGCTTGGTCACTTCGACCTTTGCCAAACAACCCTACACCTTTAAATATTTATAGGTGGATTTATTTCCCTTCCATGATTCATATGGAGTTTTGTCCTTACCCTTATGTGGGACTCTGTTAAGAATCATATTAGCGGTAAGGACGGCTTCTCCCCACATGTTTTGGGGAAGACTGGAATTGATGAGCAAGTCATTCATCATTTCCTTCAATGTGTGGTTCTTGCATTCCGCAACACCGTTCAACTGAGGTAAGTATGGAGCCGTCATTTGATGAACAATGCCTGATTGGGCACAATATTCCTCAAATGGCGCTACGTATTCTCCCCCTCTATTGCTACAAATGGATTTAATCTGCATGCTTAGTTGGTTCTCAACTTCTACTTTGTAACGTCGGAACGCTTCAAAGACTTCATCTTTACTTTTCAACAAGTAAAGGTAACAATACCTTGTGCTATCATCAATGAATGTCACAAATTAGTTATTCCCCCCTCTAGTTTGTGCAAACTTCAAATCACATATATATATGTGTGAATAAGTTACCTGAAATTAAATTTCTCAAGTCCTGTAATTTCTCAAGTACTTTGTGACATTCATTGATGATAGCACAAAGTATTGTTACCTTTACTTGTTGAAAAGTAAAGATGAAGTCTTTGAAGCGTTCCGACGTTACAAAGCAGAAGTTGAGAACTAACTAAGCATGCAGATTAAATCCATTCGTAGCGATAGAGGGGGAGAATACGTAGCGCCATTTGAGGATTATTGTGCCCAATCAGACATTGTTCATCAAACGACGGCTCAATACTCACCTCAGTCGAACGGTGTGGCGGAACGTAAGAACCGCACATTGAAGAAAATGATGAATGCCTTGTTCATCAATTCTGGTCTTCCCCAAAATATGTGGAGAAAAGCCGTCCTTACCGCTGATACGATTCTTAACAGAGTCCCACATAAGGGTAAGGACAAAACTCCATATGAATCATGGAAGGGCAAGAAACACACCTATAAATATTTAAAGGTGTGGGGTTGTTTGTAAAAGGTTGAAGTACCCAAGCCAAAGCAGGTCAAGATTGGGCCTAAGACTGTAGATTGTATTTTCATCGGATATGCAAATAACAGTAGTGCTTATCGCTTCTTAGTGCATAAGTCAGATATTCCAAATATCCACGGGGGTACAATCATAGAATCAAGGAATGCTCAATTCTTTGAAGATACTTTCCTAGAAAGGAAAAAGACATAACGTCTCGCAAACGAAGTTATAAACAAAGCTCTCAGAAACCGGGAGTCGTTGACTGCCCGGATATAGATAGTTCTGATCTAGTGGACTTCGAAGTGGCTGAATATCTGAAATCTAGTGTTTCAGATTCTCAGAACTTGGAGACTCCAGAGAAGGAACCAAGGCGAAGTAAAAGGGCCAGGAAGGATAAATCCTTCGGTCCTGACTTTGTAGCTTATATGGTTGATGACGAACCAAGGACAATTGTTGAAGCATTGTCAACTCCAGAGACACCACTCTGGAAAGAAGCTATTGAGAGTGAAATAGACTTCATCCTACATAACCATACTTGAGAGTTGGTTGATCTTCCTCCGGGAAATAAACTGTTGGGTTGTAAGTGGATACTCAAACGGAAGTATAAAGTAGATGGGTCTATAGATAAGTACAAGGCCAGGTTGGTAGTCAAGGGCTATCGACAGAAGAAAGGCCTTGACTATTTTGACACGTACTCCTCGGTGTATAGGATGACGTCCACACGAGTATTTATTGCGATCGCAGCGTTACGTGACCTTGAGATACATCAAATGGATGTCAAGACAGTCTTCCTAAATGGTGATTTGGAAGAAGAAATTTATATGGAACAACCCAAGGTGTATGTGGTTCCAGGGAAAGAGAAGAAAGTCTGTCGGCTTGTCAAATCTCTGTACGGGCTGAAACAAGCCCCGAAGCAATGACACAAAAAATTTGATAGTACTCTACTATCGAAAGGTTTCTCCATTAATGAGTGTGACAAATGTGTCTACATGAAAGGTAATTCTGACTCGTTCGTCATGATATGCATGTACGTAGATGACATGTTGATCACAGGGAGCAGTCCTAGCTTGATTCTAGAGACTAAGAACATGTTGAAACAATGATTCGACATAAAGGATATGAGTATCACAAATGTCATCTTAGGGATAATTATTTCTAAGACGTTAGACGGACTGGTCTTATCTCAGTCTCACTACATCGAGGATGCGTTGAGAAAGTTTGAGATGTTTGACAGTTCGCTATGAAGTCACCAATGGATAGAAATCAAAAGCTTGATAAAAATCGTGGTGCACCCGTATGCCAGGAGCGATATGCACAGGTGATTGAGAGTTTGATGTACATAACAAACTGCCACCGACCTGATATTGCTTATGTAGTCAACAAGATGGATAGGTTTACCCGTAATCCGAGTAATTATCATTGAAAGACGTTGAATCGGGTACTACGATACCTAAAATACACGTTAACTTACGGATTGCATTATTCGAGATATCCAGCTGTACTTGAGGGGTACAGTGATGCAAACTGGATATCTGATATAGAGAACACCAAGTCCACCAGTGGGTATGTATTTATAATTCGTAGTGGGGCTGCGTCTTGGAAATCCTCTAAGCAAACCTGTATCGCCCGATCCACGATGGAATCGGAGTTTATCGCTTTAGATAAAGCAGGAGAAGAAGTTGAGTGGCTTCTCGACTTCTTAGAGGATGTTTCTTGTTGGGACAAACCCGTACCTTCTGTAATGATCCACTACGACAATCAGTCGGCTCTAGGAAGGGTCCGGAGTTTTATATATAACAGCAAGTCTCGTTATATTCGACGGAGACATAAGACCGTTAGGCAGCTGATCACCACGGGTATAATATCCATTGAATACATAAAATCAAAGGATAACATAGTGGACCCACTGACAAAGGGTTTCCCCAAAGATCAGATGTTCTGCCTGACTAGGGGAATGGGCTTAAAACCAAAGGTATAAGGACCAATACGGTGGTAACCCAACCTTACTGACTGGAGATCCCAGGAATTAGGATCAATGGAAAAACTAAGTTGTAAAGGTTCAGTTAAGTGCTTCGGTGGAAGCATGAGCACTTCGGATATTGATTTCTGTAAAGAAAAACCAAATCCAAAGCCGTTCCCGTGATAGACTATAAGTGTTATCTGCAGTATGTGTAAAGGTTAAGTTTCCAAAACCTTTAATGATCCTCACCGGTTGAGGTTAGGTTTGGGAAAACTTTTAATGGTTCCTAACACTTGTAAAGTGGGGTATAGCAGGATACCTTGTAGGAGACCACCTATTTAAGTGCGAGGACAGGCCACCTCAAATGAACGCACTTAAGAATCCAAGAAATGTCCACGGTCACAACGAACAAAACATTACGAAGAATAGAGTAAGGAAAGTTGGTGTGTTGGTACCGTTGACTTGGCTTACACTAAACACTGACGGTTCAAGACATCACATTCACCGCGCAGTAAGTAAGTCCGATGGTATTCAACTATGGAAGGTTCAAAGCGAAAGCTACCTATCCAGATGCAACATCGGTCCGCTGAAAGATTGCTGGAAAAGGCACCATGTAAGTGCGCCAAAATCTCTTTCAAGAGGGGATTGTTGTAAATTTACTAATGTGGAATTAAGTATATGCCATTATTTATGACTCAAACAATTGGGGCCCCGCACATCAAAAACGTCATTTCCACACACGTTCACATGTAGTGCCAAGTATCACAAATTTTATTAATGAAAGAGATATTGGTACGTAATACGTTTGAGACATAGAATGATGGATGGTTATTGGTCAAATGACAAAGTATTTCATGTTGGTAAACGAAGGAAGAAGTGTACAAAGTGCAAGATGATACGAGTCGAAAATTGCCGCGGAGCCGTGAAGGGCCGCGGCGTTAATTGGTTGGCCAGTCACTGGAGCCGCGGCGCTTCGGAGGCAGAATGCTGCAACGGGAAGTTGAAAAGTTCTGACCTTTGGGCTGGTTTTGGAGCATTCAATATTCATTACTTGGCACATGAATTCAGCCATTATTTGGCTGAATGTAACCCCTCTCAATATGTGTCATTACATGGCTATTGAAGGCCATTAGTTGACTAGTTGAAGGGACATCTCACTACGCTATAAATTGAGGCCTTTGGCTCAATTGTTGAAGACTACACTATACTTAGAAATATCTACAAAATTTCTGATTTCATCTTCTTCCTATCTAGCAAGTCTACTACACTCAAAGTTCTTCAAGAGTAACACTTGAGTTTCCTTCGCTCAATTGTTAAGTTGTTGTTGTATCTTGGGAGACTATTGCCCGACAATGTAAAAGGAGATATACAGGGTAATCTTGTCTTAAAGACAGAGTGTCATTACTCGACTCAGCAAATCATATAAGGAGTTTGTTACAGTCTTGATTTTCAGTTTTATTGTAATATTTAGTTTATCCTTTCTAGTCATTGTAATATTTACTTACTTCCCGTTCCCTGCAATTGTTGTATTCCACAAAATGTGAGTAGTTAATTTAGAATTCTAAAATATTTATAAAAAATAGACATATGTTCTTTCTTTCTTTCTTTCTTTTTATTTATAATTTTTTTCTTTCTTCCACCAACTTCAAATAGTCAAAGCAAAAATAAAATTATAAAAGTCACTATTAATTAAAATAATTTGAAGCCTCAAATTTTTGGGGGCCTAAAGCGAAGATTTCACTGGCCTCCCTCTTTTGTCATCCATGCTTATAATGCTTGTTTTTCTAGCATATTTTGTGGAAATGAGATTGGTAATGTACTACAGACCCTCCTTTGGAACTTAGAAGTAGAGGCGGAGCTAGTGCAGAGTTATAGGTTCGGTTGAACTAAATAACTTTGGTCAAAATTTTATATTTATTTTAAATATTCATTAAATATGTTTACTTAAAAGAACTAGAATCTCGAATCCATAAATTTCAAATCTTAACTATGTCTCTGCTTAAAAGTCTTTTACTTTAAATTGTTTACTTTGAATCTAATTTTGTTTAGACAATTAGTGCAGCCATTTCTTCTCAATTCGACCACTGAAAAGATGAGCAAACTGTTGAAACGACGGTGAGGAAACGAAACACACCATTAATAATTAGTAACTAAAGAAAATGGTGGAGACAGAACAAATTTTGCCTCGCTCTTTTATTAATATCATCTTGATTTTGCGTATTTTTGTAATTTCTTTATTGGTGCGGAAGCAACTTGGAATAGCTTCAAATTATGTTGTCATGTTGACACATTGCACCCATATATCTGATTAATTTAATTAAGCTTATTATTTTATTAGACAATATAATGTCCCAAAGAAAGCTCTTATATATATACATGTGTGCGGGCGTGCGCATTTCAAGTCTTCATCGACAGTCCTCTCCACCCAAATTGTTGTCATTATGTTGATGCATGTAGTGCATAAGTTACGGGTCACCGAGCCTTACAATATGTTTTAAAAGTATAATTAATAGATTTTAAACATTGAACTTAATAATTTGTGATAGAATTCTGAACTCAATCTCATAATATCAAATTTTGAATTCACCTCTTTTGAATTCCTCCCCTCTCCTCTCTCCCAAAGACAGTGACGTACCCAGAATTTTAAAGTCGTGAGTGCTAACCTCCCATTAACGTAAAGTTACTACTGATCATAAAATATAAGTGTAATTATTTTAACACAATAATAAAGAATGTTAAACGAAAAAACATTTAATAAAATAAAAAACTAAACGAAAAAGTAATTTAAAAAGATTAAAAAAGAGGAATATATAGTAAAAATTCTTAGGATACCAAAAAGAAGGATAAAAGTCGAGAAAAATAACTTGTCCCAAGGAAATCGAACACTAACATTTCCCTAACATTGTGGCTTCAACTCAAGCTCTCAACCAAAGCACCCAGCCAGACATTTGACTACTGGATGCTATTGAAGTTATATATGTATCACATATTAAGAAATTTCTATATAAGGATATATGGTTTCCGTCCGGGTCAATGGGTGCTTGAGCACTCAGACCACTACACGTGGGTCCTCCCCTGCTCAAAGAACCTTTCCCATGCCTAGTATAGTATTTTTACCCTTAAAAGAAAGATAAAAGTGTTAGGTAAATATATTTATTTCAGACCCATTAGTGGAATTACATTAGATCTGTTATTATTGTATGACGAAATTAAATAATTTAATCTTATAATTATTTAAAAATTAACGAATACATAACACTTGACTATATTGTAAACGTGTAAATATAGGAAACAATATATTCCCTACCCATAATTAGAATATTTCCATATATTGTGTAAATATAATTATGATAAGACTAGGATTCCTCTTTTGTATAGGCTTAGGATTCCTATTGTATAAGGGATGAATATTGTACTCTATATATACCTTGATATTAATGAAAGACTCCCCAAGAAATGAGTAGTCCTGTTTTTGGAATTTTGGAAGATTCGAAAACGGGAATGTGGTCTAGTCGAATGTGACGTGACGAGATATGTGAATCTGACGAGTCGACAAGTCATAGCATAGATAACTCCTATGGTTCGGCGGGAATCCTAGAAAGACACGTGGAGTGGACCTAGGAGCGAGCTTGTGAGGGGCGGTGGAGCTAAGGTTGGGATAGCACAGACAACCAAAAATCCGTAGATGATCATAAGAGGGGATTCTATGGTAGAGGATTTCGGTAGGGGTCATATTGTGAAGAGTGCTAGTAGGGAGAATATTTAGAGTGTATTCTGACATTTTAGCAGCATAGACCCAGAAGGGTGGAGGGAGGGAGGCATGAATCAATAGGGTGCGAATCATATTGTTAATGGTGCGGATGATTCTTTCAGCTTTATCATTTTGTGGTGAGGTGTGAGGGCAGGAGAAGCGAAAGATCATGCCATTAGTGGTACAAAAGCGGTGAAACATAGAGTTGTTGAATTCACGACCATTATCGCACTGAAATAATTTTATGCCTTTTCCAAATTGTGTTTGAATGAACTTGCAAAACTCAAGAAATTTGACAAACACTTCCGATTTAAATTTAAGAGGGTATAACCAAACGTAGTGTGAAAATTCATCAAGCAACACAAGATAGTATTTATGACCGAGAGAACTAGAGATAGGAGATGTCCATAAATCGGCATGTATGATATCAAAAGGAGCAAATGTAACACTAGTAGATGATTTAAACGGAAGACGAATATGTTTGCCTAAAGAGCAAGAAACACAATTTTGGGCAAGTTTCCCATTACAAGCAATGAAATTGTTGCCTCTAAGAAAATTAAAAACTGGGACTCCTGGATGACCAAGCCTATTATGCCAAGTTGAAGAAGAAACAGCCGCTAGAGTGACGGGAGAGCAAGATCTGGCAGCGGAGGTATGCAGAAGAGATTGTGTACAGGGCTAAGATGACGAACTGCAAAGAGGTGCCTACTCCAGTTGATTCCAAATCTAAGCTCAGTGCTATGGATGGTGCTCCGCCTCTCGATCCTACTCGTATAGGAGCCTTGCAGGTGCACTTCAATATCTCACATTCACCAGGCCAGACATAGCTTATGTTGTTCAGCAGGTGTGCTTATTCATGCATGCCCCTAGGGAGTCTCATTTCACTACTCTTAAGCGTATCATTCGATACATTAAGGGCACTCTTGATTATGGTTTGCACCTATACCCCTCTACACCAGACAGGTTGCTTTCATATACGGATGCAGATTGGGCAGGGTGTCCGGACACGCGACGCTCCACTTCCGACTTTTGTGTTTTCTTAGGGGATAATCTGATTTCTTGGTCTGCCAAGCGACATGCTACCCTATCTCGCTCCAGTGCCGAGGCTGAGTACAGAGGCGTTGCAAATGTAGTAGCTGAGATTTGTTGGCTCAGAAATTTACTGTTAGAACTTCAGTGTCCTTTGCGTCAGGCATCTATTGTGTATTGTGATAACATCTTTGCCATCGATCTTTCTCATAATCGGGTTCAACATCAGCGAACCAAGCATATTGAGATAGACCTACACTTCGTTCGTGAGAAAGTTGCGTTAGGCCATGTCAGAGTGTTACATGTTCCATCATCCTATCGTATGCGACATATTTACCAAAGGACTTCCCAGACGTTATTTCTTGACTTCGAGATCCGGTCTCGCATCCGCCTCCTCCCGCTCCGACCGAGGGGTGTGTAAACGTGTAAATATAGGAAACAATATATTCCCTACCCATAATTAGAATATTTCCATATATTGTGTAAATATAATTATGGTAAGACTAGGATTCCTCTTTTGTATAGGCTTAGGATTCCTATTGTATAAGGGATGAATATTGTACTCTATATATACCTTGATATTAATGAAAGACTCCCCAAAGGAGATTAATATCATCTTACATATATATTTATATATATATTACATTCATTAATTTCGTACGAATATTGAGTATAAGGAAATTATCACCTAAGTGGAGTATTAAAAGGGTCCACGTGTCGATACACCCTGACAATGGGATTGTTTTGTTCCCTTTTTAGTATATTATGTGCTAATGGGATTCGTTTGCCACCATAACATATATACTTTTGGACCCTCCTTTAGAACTTACAACTCTTTAGGAGTCTGCCTTGTTTGGTAGCTTGTTAAAGTTATGCAATTATTAGTAATACAAAGATTAGTTATAATATAATTTATATATTATTTTATGCAAAGTTTAGTTATTTATGTATTAATTATTTCATCTTTTATCTTGCATAAAATAATATTCTCCCTGTTTCAATTTATGTGATACACTTTCTTTTTTAGTCATTCCAAAAAAGAATGATACATTTCCTTATTTTGCAATAATTTAACTTTAACTTTTACCTTTTACGCTTAACGAGATGATCTATAACAACACAAATATATTTGACTTATTTTAGACCACAAGATTCAAAAGTCTTCCTTTATTTCTTAAACTCCGTGCCGAGTCAACTATATCACGTAAATTGGGACGGAGGAAGTACATAGATTTTCTCATAACTAACACATGTCACTACAAGAAAGTATAAAATTGACAATAAAACTTTAGCAACAATAAATATAGTGTTGCTAAAAACCATAAATGACAACAAAAAATTAATATATTGTAGCTAAAAAATGTAAATGGCAACAAAAAAAATATGTTGTTGCGAAAACTTTTTGCATCGGAGGTTATTGCAACGGCATGCAACAACTTTTGTTGTTGCGAAAAGTACTTTTGGAACAACATCCAACATATGGTAACAAAAATTATTGTTGACAAATGTCTTTCTTCTTGTAGTGTGTATTAGTTATACGGATTTCTAAATTATAAATCAAATTTCATATTAATTTCATACATTAATAACTTACCTCCTAACCAGCTATCTAAACATGGGTATTACTTAGGCAGGAATTTAATACATGCTCACCTTCTAACTAGTTACCAAAAGACTCCTTACTTTTTGGGAGTAAATGAGACTTGCATCTAATTTTGTTTTGAGGCAATTAGTGCAGCCACATCTTACAAGCAAAATTACTGTTGACTTTCTCTTCATTTTGTATCTTTTTCTTCTTTATCTTTTGTAGGTTAGAAATCGAAACTAGAGTCAAAAGAAGTTTATTCTGAAAGCTTAACTCTCATTACGACTCAAAAAAATTACATGGAGCAGACTGTTTCAAATGACGGTTACGAAAGGATTGAAATCATTTAATTAAATGATTGGTGGAAAAGAAGGAATAATGTTTATAAGGTGGAGTAGAGAATTTGATCTCTCTACTTATTAATGTCAATAAAATTCTTTAGCAGCAATAAAAAAAATTAGTATGTTCAAAGGATGATAAAACATGGTGACGACAATATTGTTTAAGAATTGTAATATATAAAATGATACAGGCAAAACCTGAGGAGAGCACTATTGAAATAAAAAAAATTCAATTAGCTTAACCAACAAAACCCTTCCTGAACAGGTAATTAATTAGCTTTCAAATGAAAATGAAAATTAATATTTTTTAAAGTTTTAATTTGAATCAATAATTGATAGCTGATAATAATTAATCCTTTCTGGACTATGTTTTAGGACCAACGTGTCCAATTTTTAGGTTACATATTACTATGGCGTCAAATTTGAACATTCCTCTAAACTACCGACCAATATTTTGTTTTAAATAGCGTAAATTTTTTCTAACACACTTCTTTTTATTTCTGTTCTTACAAGGACAAATTATCTTTTCTTTTCATTTGTTCGTTTTCTTTTTCCAATTTCAGTCACTACCTACCACTTATTACATTTTATTCAAACTGCACGTCCTTTATGCAAAATCAGCCGAAATTTGTGGTCAATAAAACATTCGGTTTGATAAAAAGTCTCTTTAAAACTTTACATAAAGAGGGAAATATATTGAGTGATAAAAAAGTGTGTACATCTGTTGAGCTAATAAAAAAAGATTGTTGGATAGAAATATCAAATCTCAATTTATGTGTCCAGATTCAGGGTAGGGCATGTTGGTTTTATTCACACTGTGCCTTGTGCAACACATGTTTTCTATTTTCTTTTTTCCTTTTTATTATTATTGTTTTTCCAATTGATGACAATTTCTTGTCTTTGTCAATAAGATATTCCACGATCTAAAGATTAATTTTGTGTTTATTAGGTTTTGGACACGAGGAATTAATTCTTAGCTGACAATGCAAAGTAGGTAGGTAAATATCAATTTTCACGTTTAATTTAATTAATAGAATTCAGTTTTGCAGGATTACAATGGAAAAATACTATGCTTGTCTTTAATGAGGCTGGCGGAAAAATAAAAAATTCTCCTAAGAGTGTTCAAAATTTAATGGCCAAATTTAATATATATAAATAAAAATGATTTTTAATTAACCTATATATTATAAATTTCTATATAGCAATATAATTATGGAATGAAGGGTATTCAAAATCCAAAAGTTAAATTTCGATAAAATATATATCGATTTCCCAAACTTGAGAATTATTACTTAGGAGTATATTATACTAGTAAACTTGGAAGTGCACGAACAAGTTCATTCTTTTTTCTAGAATTATTACAATTATTATTTAGGAGTATATTCATGTTTTCGTGAATGATCAATGTAGATCGTAGTATGATGACTTGTTTGTTGAGGTCAAGATGATTAGGTATCATCTGAATCTACGAACAATCAAAGTTTGAGGATACTTGTCATTTTCCTATTTATTCTAATTTTATGAGGTATAAACATACAATTAAGTATATCCTCACCTAATACTTCCATATATACATATGCTTGAGTATGTATTAAGAGCTTTTTTGGATCATCTAATTATAAATAGCTAGTAAGTATCATGTGTTGAAAAACACTTTTAGATGTTGATACTGACAATAACCAGTTAGTTTGTTTGGTAAAAGCTGTTGATAACCACTTCTATAAAAATGACTAAGATCTCCTTAATGTTATTTACGGAATCCTAAATTTAGTAGTATTTTGACATTAAAAAGAAGAATGACAAATATATAATAAGATAGATAATTAAATAGTATATTTTAGGAAGAACATTTTGGAGATTACAAAAGATATTAAGGATAAAATTGTGTAAGATTCGGTCAAACCAAAAGTTCTTATAAGCGGTAAAATCATATGTGGGGGCGACTAACTTATAACTTTTGTCTTATAAGCACTTTTGATGTTTTTCAAATACATAAATAAGTTAAAAAGTGTTTTTAAGCTAATTTAACCAACTTGAAGTTTTTCTAAACATCCTTTAAGTACTACATGGTGTGACAGGAATAGAGTTTAAGAAAACAAAATAAATAAACATTCTATATATATGACACTGCAAAATGAAGATATTAACTTAATCATATCATAATTAATAATATGAATACTATTCAGAGAATATAAAGCATGTAAATAACTCAAAGTCAAAGCAGAGCTCCTATCTACCCCTCGAGTATATTTCACTCGAAAATCAGTGCAATTAAATATTACGGAACCATTATATCCTAATTAAATTAATAAAAAGTTTTTGGTATTGTAATGCATTGAATTCTCTGCGGTTAAAATTTATTAATAAGCTATAAAAACTGGTTAATAAAAAAATATAGTGATTTGCAGGTCATCTGACAATCTTCTAATAAATTTTGACTTGTCGCATCACAAATTAAAACCTCAATTCATCAAAATTATCTTGTTTAACTCTTGTATTATGATTCATTAATTCCTCGAGTAAAACTTTAGATATTTTCTATACATATCCTTTTTTTACTTGTTTCCCCAATATTTAACTCGCTGAAATATTTAAATTTCACAAAAAGGGACAAAGAACATTATTTGATTACAATTAAAGTTTTTTCAAGAATAGAAGCTATCTAGCAAGATAAATTCATTGAATGGCTACAAAATCAAATTAACTAAACTACAATAAAATGATAGAAGTACCAAAAATTCAACCCAACTACAAAATCAAAGACATTGTCACAAATGAAGAAAACCAAAAACTTAACTTATGCCGTGCAAAGAGCAACTCTGTGAAAATCACAAAATAAACACTGAAAATTTTTACTGTGAAAATGAATTAGAAGACATGCAGCACAAAAATATCCCAGTTCAATACGGCATAAACTCACCTCGGGTTGACATTGCTAATACAATAAGGAATTGATTAGAACTTGTTGATGATGTTTTCCATAAAAGGTAAAAATATTTATGACCAAATGACTACAAAAACTACATTTTTTCAAATTTCACGGGCCCTTAGTGTGGGGTCAGCCCCATAATTTGAGGAGAAAAATCATCAAATTATTTGCAATTGTTGAAAGAGGCGGCAATTTGTTGAATTGCAATTGTCAACAATTGCGGCAGTAATTTGATGAAATTGTTGAATTGCAATGGCCAACAATTGGTGCTGCAATTGTCGAAATTGCTGAAATTGGATAGTTTTTACTGATATAAAAGGAGCCCCTCGGCTTCTCATTTCATTACACACCAAAAACACAATACACATAATAAAACCTTAGATAAAAATATATCTGAGAGTATAGAGAATTCTTACAAAATAGGTAGTAATATTTTGTAGAGAAATTGTAAGATTATCACACTAGTGAGTATGATAGTTTTTAGTGTATTCCTCAAGTATTTATCAAAACTTGAGAAGAGCTTGTATACCCATTATTATTATTGTTATAGTGGAAGGTTTACCGTAGTTATTTTTCCACGAGATAATTTTCTTGGCTTGTATTTAGTATTTTATTTACTATTCATAAAATACTATTTACATTGGAATATATCCAAAAATACTGAGTATGCTTTGTGATTGCAGTTGTGTCTGATCTTTCACATCAGAAAAATATTTCGAGAATTTTATTTTTTCCGCACATTAATCCTAAAGGGGAATTGGAATACTCTCATTTTATTCCCAACAATTGATATCAGAGCACCCATATTACGGAGGAGGATTAAAAAATGGAGGAATCATCGTCATTTGGCGGTATGTTCAAGTTAAATGGTTCAAATTACACAATTTGGAAACCAAACATGTTGGATCTTCTCTACTGTAAGGATCTTTATTTGCCCTTACATGGTGATGAGTCCAAACCAAAAGAAACAACTGATGTTGACTGGAAAATCATGCACAAAAAAATTGTGGGTTACATCTGGCTCTTCATTGAGCACAATATCTTCCATCATTTTGCTAATGAGGAAAAAACTGATGTTCTTTGGAAGAAAATAGAAGTTATGTTTGAGAGGAAAAATGTCTTAAATAAAGCTTCTATCATCAGAAGCATTGTTCGACTGCGATATGTGGAGGGTGCCAACATGACATAGCACCTAAATGCATATCAAGGTCTTATCAACCAATCCATCAATATGAAGATTACTATTGATGATAAAGTTGTAGCTTTATTGTTACACAATTCGTTGCCAGATAGTTGGGACACTCTCGTAGTGTCAATTAGCAAATGGGCTACAGACAGAGCACTAACCTTGCAAACGGTCAAAGATTGTCTTCTTAATGAAGAGTCCAGAAGAAAAGAGCAAAATCATTATTCTGAGTCAAAGGTGATGGTTGTTGAAAATAATGATCGAGGGAGAAGCAAAATTAAAAATTGGCAACACACCAGAGACAAATCCAGGGGGAAGTCTAATCCTAGAAAAGACTTCAAATGTCATTATTGCGGTGGTCCAAACCACTATGAAAGAGACTGCAGAAAGAAGAAAAGAGAGCAAAAATATGGAAATAATGAAAACACGGAGAAAGACACGACAGTAGCTGCATCTGATGGCGATATCATCATGGTTTGCGATGATGTCCTTATGAGTATGGCATGCCAACAAACGGACTGGATCTTAGATTCGGGTGCATCCTATCACATTACACCATATCGTGATATGTTTGCATCATATACTTGTGGTAGCTTTAGCAGAGTCAAAATGGTCAACCAAGGTGTGACTGAAGTTGTTGGTATATGAAACATTGTCCTGCTTACTAATACAGGATGTAAGCTTATCTTAAAAGATGTTCGACATGTTCCTGATATCAAACTCAACATTATTTCCGTTGGCAAGCTTGACGATGTTGGATACACCAACCACTTAGGCGAAGGAAAGTGGAAGCTCATCAAAGGCTCCCTTATTGCAGCAAGAGGTACAAAATAAAATTCTCTCTACTTGATGCATGCAAAGTTGTCCAATGGAGAAGTGAATACAGTCGTTAAAAATTCCTCCATTAAGTTATGGCATAAAAGACTCGGATATTTGAGCCAGAAAGGCTTAGAAATTTTGTCCAGAAGAAACCTCCTCCGTGAAGTAAAAGGTGAACACTTGGATACCTGTGTTGATTATCTGGCCGGATAACAAAATAGAGTTGCATTCAAAAGCTTCTATCCCTCAAGAAGAGCTCAGCCTCTTAATTTGGTGCACACAGATCTGTGCTATATGAAAGACAGAACTCTTAGTGGTGAATTGTACTTCGTCCCTTTCATTGACAATTTTTCGAGAAAAGTCTGGTGTTTTGCTTTGAAAACCAAAGACCAAACATTGGAGTTCTGCAAGCACTTTCAAGCAAAAGTCGAGAGAGAAACTGGAAGGACACTAAAGTGTGTTTATGCTGACAACGACGATGAATACCAAGGCCCATTTGAGCAACACTGCAAGAACCATGGTACCAAGCTTGAGAAGAGCGTCCCAAAGACCCCTCAACATAATGATATGGCAGAAAGGATGAACATAACAATTTGTGAAAAAATTATATGCATGTTATCGCACTCCAAATTATCAAAATCCTTTTGGGGTGAAGCTATGAGGATTGCAGTTGATTTGATCAACTTTTCTCCATCAACTCCTCTGGGTGGTGACATTCCAGATAGAGTTTGGTCAGGGACAGACGTCTCTTACAAATACTTAAGAGCATTTGGCTACAAAGCTTTCGTACATATTCCAAAAGACGAAAGATCCAAGCTTGATGACAAAACTAAACCATGTATCTTCTTGGGATATGGCCATGCAGAGTTCGACTATAGATTATGGGATCCAGTTAACAGAAAGGTTGTCAAAAGTAGGGATGTTGTATTCCTTGAATATCAAGTTCTTGATGAAGCCAAAGAAAAACCTGAATCTAATTCAGAAGTTTCTGTCAACGTAGATCCAGTTCTTTCACTAACGGTCCAGGATTACGGGGGAGATACCCAACCAGAGCATAATGATGCGATTTATGATGAAGCGGGTGACAATCAGAATCCACCTGCACAAGATGATGTACCTCCAGTTAGAAGCTCGGCCAGAGAAAGACAATATTCTACCAGATATATCCCACATGCATATGTGATGCTCACTGATGGAGGAGAGCCATAAAGTTTTGCAGAATCCACGACACATAACCAACAAGAAAAGTGGTTAGAAGCCATGAAGGAGGAGATGAACTCCTTACAAGAAAACTACACCTACGACTTAGTGAAGTTGCCAGTTGGAAAGAGACCACTGAAAAATAAGTGGGTCTACAAGCTGAAGTTTGAGGAAGATAGCTGACAACCAAGGTACAAGGCGAGGCTGGTTGTGAAGGGTTTCAATCAGAAGAAGGGTGTAGATTACGAAGAGATTTTCTCACCAGTGGTGAAGATGACCTCAATCAGAGTTGTTCTCGCGATTGCTTCCAATTTAGATTTGGAGATTGAACAACTTGATGTGAAGACTGCATTTCTGCATGAAGATTTAGATAACCTTGTACGCAGGTTGAAGAAGAGCTTGTATGGATTGAAACAAGCTCCTCGACAGTAGTACATAAAGTTTTAGTCCTTTATGTCGACCCATGGCTACAACAGAAATACCTCAGATCATTGTGTTTTCTTCAAAAAATTCACAGGGGGTGAATTTATCATACTGTTACTCTACGTCGATGACATGTTGATTGTAGGCCATGATGTTAGCAAGATCGAAAAGCTGAAGAAAGATCTAAGAAAATATTTTGCA
Source organism: Anisodus tanguticus (assembly GCA_034509755.1). NCBI lineage: Eukaryota > Viridiplantae > Streptophyta > Magnoliopsida > Solanales > Solanaceae > Anisodus > Anisodus tanguticus. The sequence continues at coordinate 39,070,846 of CM067552.1, forward strand.
ATAAAAGACTTAGGCTCAGCTAAGCAAATTCTTGGAATGGGGATCTTCAGGGATAGAAAAGTAAGAAGCTCTGGTTATCTCAAGAACAGTACATTGAGAAAGTTCTTGAAAGGTTCATTATGAGAAATTCAAAGCCAGTTAGCACTCCACTTGCAGGTCACATGAAACTCAGCTCAGCACAGTGCCACACAAGTGAGATAGACAAGAAGGAGATGCAAAAGATACCATATGGTTCTGTAGTGGGTATCCTGGAAAGGAACATTGGGCAGTAGTGAAATGGATATTAAGATATCTTAGAGGCACTTCTAAATCTTGTGTGAAGTTTGGTGATAACCATGTCCTACTAGAAGGATATACGAATGTAAATATGGCTGGTGATGTTGATTATAGGAAATCCACATCTAGATACCTAATGAGACTTGCAAGGGGGCTATCTCGTGGCAATCTAAACTTTAAAAATGTGTTGCATTATCCACAACTGAAGCAGAGTACATAGCTGTGACTGAAGCTTGCAAAGAGGTGTTGTGGTTAAAGAAGTTTCTACTAGAGTTGGGCTTGGAGCAAGAAAAGTGTGTGCTTTACTGCGATAGTCAAAGCGCAATTCACTTTAGTAAGAATTCGAGTTTTCACTCAAGATCGAAGCACATTGATGTGAGATATCATTGGATTCAGGATGCACTTGAAAGGAAACTAATGCATCTCGAGAAGATCCACACTGATGAGAATGGATATGTTTACCAAGTCCTTACATTGAGATAAGTTTGAGATCTGCAAACGTGAAGCGGGTCTAGTTGAATCTCCACATAGGACTAGAGGGGGAGAATTGTGGGGTCCAGCCCCATAATTTGAGGAGGAAAAATCCTCAAATCATCTGCAATTGTTGAAAGAGGCTGCAATTTGTTGAATTGCAATTGTCAACAATTGCGAAAACAATTTGATGCAATTGTTGAATTGCAATTGTCGAAATTGCTTAAATCGGGCAGTCTTTGCTGCTATAAAAGGAGCCCCTCGACTTCTCATTTCATTACACACCAAAAACACAATACACATAATAAAACCTCAGATAAAAATATATCTGAGAGTATAGAGAGTTCCTACAAAATAGGTAGTAATATTTTGTAGAGAAATTGTGAGATTACCACACTAGTGAGTGTGAGAGTTTTTGAGTGTATTTTTCCTCAAGTATTTGTCAAAATTTGAGATTATCCTGTATATCCATTATTATTATTGTTATAGTGGAAGGTTTACTGTGGTTATTTTTCCATGAGATAATTTTCTTGGCTTGTATTTAGTACTTTATTTACTATTCATAAAATACTATTTACATTGGAATATATCCGGAAATACTGAGTATGCTCTGTGATTGCAGTTGTGTTTGATCTTTCACATCAGAAAAGTATTTCGGGGTCTCCATTCTATTTTTTCCGCGCATATTAATCCTGAAGGGGAATTGGAATACTCTCCTTTTATTCCCAACACTTGGTATTAACCAAAACTACTAATCAGACACCATAAAGGAAAATCTTAAAACTCAATTGTTATGCATTTAAAGCTTAGAAATCATGTTAGCAATTGTTAAACACTGTTATTCATCCGGTTGCCTAATTTGTACAGAAATTCTGTTTAGTAATTTTGAGTAATAAATGTACAAAAAGAGGCACAATCCACATGAGTTCAAAGAGTAATCTTATGATTTAGGAAAACCACAAAAGGAAATATTAAAAATATTAAGCAACCCTAAAGAATATCATTAAGGAATTATGAATAAAATAGGATATGACATGAAAAGAAATTGGCTTTTCTAGGAATGAAACCTATAAAGCTTTAAAGTTGGAGAACTCCTTAAGATACTAAGAAATAATTCTAGAGAAAAATGGCCAATTATAAAGGGAAGCAATCAGCAGTGAAAGTGAAAGTGAAACAGCCAAAAAAGGCAAGGTTTTTGTCCGATAATTTATCACATTTTCAAACTTGGATAGTTCTCACGAAATAGAATAGAGAAATTGACTTAAATTTTCTTCCGAAATTATTAGCGAATATTCTTCGAATATTCATAGTATATTTTGTAATTATGATAGATATATATTTATGTTAACTTAGGATTCTTATTGTATTAGGAATCAACCATTTAAGGTAAATTAGGATTCTTATTATTTTAGGAATCAACCTCTGTACAACTATATATATTGTGAATAATGAAAGTAATCCCTAAGGGAAATTATTCCAATCTTACATGGTATCAGAGCCTAGCCCTAATCCCTACTCTTCTCTCTCTCACAAGCCGCCGCCAACCCCCCCCCCCCTCAATTTTCCCCTTCGGTCGACGGCAAGATCGGCTGCCACCATGTCTTCCCCCACAAATTCCGATTCCTCCACTGGCACTTTTGACAACCCCTCTCAACGATCATCGTCTTCTTTTCACCCGGCTTTCGCCGTTACCAGCATCAAGAACTTTATCCCTATAATTCTTGACCAAGAAGACTGTCAATATTCCATGTGGACAGAACTGTTCTATATTCATGCATGTGCGTACAACGTGCTCGATCATAATGATGACTCTGTTCCTCGTCCCACCGATATTTTCGATTCGACATGGCGTCGCCTCGACGCCATCGTCAAACAATGGATATACGGCACCATCTCAAAAGACTTGTTGTGTACTATTATGAAAACAGGTGCTACGGCACGTGACCTTTGGGTACGGTTGGAAGAAATCTTTCAGGATAATTAAAATATTCGGGCTGTGTATTTGGAAGAGCAATTCAACAATACGCGTCTCGAGAATTTTAACAATATGTCCGAATATTGCAAACAACTGAAACTCATAGCCGACCAACTTTCCAACGTCGGGACATATGTTTCTGAAACCAAGATGATACTTCAATTAGTTGTTGGTTTACCGAAAGGTGAATACGATACACTTACAACGATGATTCAACAGGCCGACCCACTACCAAATTTCACCAAGGCACGTTCACAACTAATGTTGGAAGAAACCCGACGTGCTAAACAAGAGGAGCATAATCAAAAAGCATTAGCCGTTGACGGTATAGCACCACCGGCGGCGAACACCACCCCGCCACCACCGCAAGACCACCAGCAGTAGCAGTCCCGCGGCGGAGGGCGTGGTGGTAGAGGCCGCGTCAATAATAACAAAGGAAAGGGTCGCGGCAAGGGCCACCGAAACCAACAACCAAGCCCAAATCCTGCACCTTACTTCTAGTGGGCTGGACCGCAACCCTGGCCCAATATCGGGAATTGGGCCTCGTCTGCATGCCCTTACCCAACAGCAAGGGTCCAGTTCCAGCAGCCTGCTTGGTCACCCGGTCTTCTGGGCTCCGCCCTAGCCAACAGGCAGGCCCATCAGCAACAACAGCATGCCCACATGGCCTCGGTCCAGCATCACCCGCAAGGCAGTATCCTGGCCCCCACTGATTTGGGTCAGGCATTTAGCACTGTGAACCTTAAACAGCCAGACGATAATTAGTACATGGACACCAGAGCCACATCTCACCTCACCCGGTCATCAGGTAACTTATCTCAACTACTTCAGTTACAGTGTCCTCAATTTATTACTATCGGCAATGGTCATCGCATTCCAATTTAAGGTTACGGTAACACACATACCAAACATTCCCACCCGTCTTTCTCCCTAAATCACGTCATTTACACCCCTAACATCATTAAAAACTTAATCTCTGTTAGAAAATTCACTTGCCCTTTTGGTTTTTCTGTGAAAGATCTCAATACGGGGAAAATTCTTACGCGCTGCAATAGTGTGGGAGACCTCTACCCCTTCACTCAATCTTCCGCTGTCAGACCACAATCACCTCTATCCCTTGCAGCTATCTCTCCATCAACTTGGCAGAACAGACTCGGGCACCCCGGAGACCCTGTTTTTAATTTTCTTAGGACTACTAAGCGTATTCAATGTAATAATGGAAAACTTTCCCAATATTGTTTTTCTTGCCCGCTAGGCAAACATACTCGTCTTCCATTTATGTCATCCAACAGTGTTACTTTTTCCCCTTTTGATATTGTTCATGCTGACTTGCGAACATCTCCGATTGTTAGCTCTTTGGGTCACAAATTTTATTTAGTATTTTTAGATGATTTTTCACATTTTATCTGGCTTTACCCACTGAAATTCAAATCTGAAGTATTTGCCAAGTTCCTTGAATTTCAAAAATTCATTAAAACACAGTTTGAAAAATCTATCAAATCTTTCCAATGTGATAACGGACGCGAATTTAATAATTCGGTATTTCACACTTTCTGCTCTAAACAAGGCATGGTTTTCCATTTTTCCTGTCCCTCTACTTCCTCCAAAAACGGAAAGGCTGAACGCATTATACGAATCATCAATAACATGGTTCGCACCCTTTTGTTTCATGCATGTCTTCCACCGCCTTTTTGGGTCTATGCTGTTAAAATAGTAGAATCTCTCCTTAATATTTTACCCACTAACACCCTTCAAAACAAGACCCCCACTGAAGTTCTATACCGCAGGATCCCGTTCTATGAACAACTCAGAATTTTCGGTTGCCTATGCTACCCCAATCTGGCCTCCACTGCCCCTTACAAATTAGCACCACAAACTACGCCATGTGTCTTCGTTGGTTTTGCGTCTAACCATATGGGTTACCTGTGCTATGACCTGTCCACTCGTAAAATCCTTATCTCCCGCCACGTCACATTTGACGAGACGTATTTTCCATTATCCAATCTTCAGAAATTTTAAACCACGGACTACACATTTCTTGATGACACATATCTGTCCCCACCAGTCAAATTACTGTTCTGGTTTCCGTCCACTGTTCACGCGTCAACGTCGATGGCGCAGGTCATTTCGCCTCCACCAGCGACCGTCACCGACGCCGTCAGTACAACCTACCGGCCTATGTCTCCTCTTCACAGGGTCGAAAAGTCACCACCACCACCGAACCACCAAACTCCCGATAGGCTGTCCGAAAACCCTCTCACCGACATATATCCGATCCACCCACCCATCGGAAATCTGCCGCTACTGCCCAGCTCCACCAACTCGCCACCGACACCAACAACAACCCAGTCACTTTCAACACCCGTCCTCAGAATCCGACATCGAATTCTGAACCTGAGGCCCCGCGGTCATTGCTTACCCATCGTATAGAAACCCGTGCCCAACAAAGGATTTTCAAACCTAAGGTTCACTTTAACCTCTCCACACAAACCATATCACCCATTCCAAAAAATCCAAAACTAGCCAAATTGGACCATAATTGGAATGCGGCCATGTGCGAGGAATTTAATGCTTTAACCAAGCAGAACATTTGGGATTTGGTACCTAGACCGGACGGTGTGAATGTTATCCGGTGTATGTGGCTATTTCTTCATAAGTACAGAGACAGTGGAGACTTGGAGCGGTATAAGGCAAGACTAGTTACTAATGGCACTTATCAACATGAGGGTATTGATTGTGGTGAGACATTCAGTCCGGTTGTTAAACCGGCCACTATTCAGACTGTTCTCAGTATTGCTATGGGCATGCATTGGCTGATTCATCAGCTTGATGTCAATAATGTATTTCTTCATGGGGATTTGAAAGAAACTGTGTACATGCATTAGCCCCCTGTCTTTGTTTATCCGGCAGTCCGGTAGTTTGTATGCCGTCTCAGGAAGTCATTGTATGGCTTGAAACAGGCACCCCGCGCTTGGTATGATCGGTTTGCCAGGTATCTTATGCATATCGGTTTTATATGTAGCAGGTGTGATAACTCTCTCTTCACTTTTCATCGAGGTAGCAGCACGACTTATTTGATATTATATGTGGATGACATTGTTCTTACCGCCTCATCTGACGGTTTGAAGAATGAAATCATTGCTCTACTCAAAACTGAATTTGTTATGACCGACTTGGGCAAGCTGAGTTATTTCTTGGGTATATCAGTGACCAGATCTGCAACTACTATGTTCTTGTATCAGCGTAAGTATGCAGAAGATATAGTGTACAGGGCTAAGATGGCAAATTGTAAAATTATGCCAACTCCGGTTGACTCGAAATCCAAGCTCAGTGCCAATGAGGGTGTGCTAGTTTCTGATCCCACTCTATATCGTAGTCTTGCATGTGCCCTTCAGTATCTTACATTCACTAGGCCAGATATTGCATATGCCGTTCAGCAGGTGTGTCTGTTTATGCACGACCCTTGAGAGTCCCATTTTGCGGCCCTCAAACGTATTATCAGACACGTTAAGGGCACACTGGACTTTGGACTACATTTCTACCCCTCTGCCCCAAACAAGTTACTCTCCTACACGGATGCAGATTGGGTAGGATGCCCGGACACACGTCGCTCCACCTCAGGCTACTGTGTATTTCTTGGGGATAATCTTATTTCATGGTCCGCCGAGCGGCAGGCCACGCTATCCCGTTCGAGTGCTGAAGCAGAGTATCGCGGAGTTGCTAATGTCGTTGCTGAGATATGTTGGCTCCGAAATCTTCTTTTGGAGCTCCAGTGTCCACTGCGAAAGGCGTCTATAGTCTATTGTGACAACATATCTGCCATCTACATGTCTCACAATCCGGTCCAACATCAGCAGACTAAGCATATTGAGATGGATATCCACTTTGTACGAGAGAAGGTCGCCCTTGGTCAGGTCAAAATATTACACGTGCCTTCCTCCTATCAGTATGCAGATATTTTCACAAAGGGACTACCGAGATAGCTCTTCACCGATTTTCGATCCAGCCTTAGCGTTCGGCCTCCTCCTTCTCCGTCTGAGGGGGAGTATTAGCGAATATTCTCCGAATATTCAAAATATATTTTGTAATTATGATAGATGTATATTTAAGGTAACTTATGATTCTTATTGTATTAGGAATCAACCATTTAAGGTAAGTTAGGATTCTTATGGTATTAGGAATCAACCTCTGTACAACTATATATATTGTGAATAATGAAAGGAATCCCTAAGAGAAATTATTCCAAAATTACCGAAATGATTAGGAAAAGATGCAAGCAAATAAAAATATAAGATGAAAAATCTACTTATCCGAAACACCATTAAAATAGCTATGTCGAGGCCGACCTTTTTAACTGTAATTGAACCAAATGGTGCAACTCCAAGAAATAACAATAATATCGAAGTACAAAATGAAAAGTAGTAAAACTGATAATTGTACAATAGGAAAAAAAAAGTGATTTGAATAAGGAGGTATTTACTTGAAGGGATAACTCCCCTCACTTCGGCAGTTTGGAGGCTAGCTTTACGCATGTTTTTCTTTCTTTCAATAAATAGGGTAATGAAGTTTTTAAAATGAGAGAGGTATTTTAGTAATTTAAATTTTAGATTCAGGGGTTCATGCTTTTAATATAATACTAGTCTCTATAAACGTTCAGTTGCACTTATTTCCAGCCAATCTTGATCATAGTAAAAATATTAGATAATATAATTTATAATTATGTATATTTATTTTATGAGTTACACAAATATTATTATAGTATAGTATTGTATCTACTTAATACTTCTTTGAAATTGATGTTCTCTGTATTTGTTTATTTACTTCTTTTTTCCCTTATCAAAAACATGTTACGACTAAGATAATTTAATATTAGAGATTAAGTATAATAATAAGAAGAAGAATTAAACAAAGAAACGTAGATTCTCTTGTTTAGTGTTTGATCCTTATATACGACCTTTAACGAAAATGATACTCAATTCCAAATAAGAAAACATAGCAATAGAGAACATTATAGATATATCTAATTAATAAAGCATATAAAAATCGATCAATATTTTAGAAATATTTTGGTCAATCAACATTTAGCTTCTTAACGTGTCTCACAAGTGTAACCCTATAACTATTGCAGGATTGTTTTTATGTATCCTTCTAAAGTCGTATGATATGTATTCCACTATTTTCTAACGTCGGTTGGATTACAATGCATATTATAATTGCAAACAAAATTTGAAGAACTGATAGCAGTTTGAAGAAAACTGTCTCGCGTAATATTTATAAATATTGTTATCTTTTTTGTTTGTTCTCATCCGGTGTCCGGTACCCGCAATGGAGCCCGACTATATCCGGATTCGCGCCACGTAGAGCCCATTTATGGAGAAAGCGCTCCTACAAAGGATTTTTCCATACCCAGGGCTCGAAACCGAAACATTTGGTTAAGGGAGGAGCAGTCTCATCCATTGTACTACATCCTTTGGTGGTATAAATATTGTTATCTGATTCTATTAACCTTCTTTCATTTGCAGCTTCCTTTATACATTATTAAATATCAATAATGTATTAATACTACAAACATGGGCAAGTAAAAAATTCTAAGTCATTCCTAATTGCATATTATGTGCGTAATAATTGGGAACAACATGAATCAAGTAATATATTTAACAGTGCGACAAAACAATGCCTTTGTATGCAAGTAACTTAACGGTTTAATTAACCTATCATTGCACATGATCAACAAAACAATCTTCTATTTTCATCTAATCATTCATTTTCATGAAAATTTAAAACAAAGAAAAATATGCACCTTATACATATGGTGTATGTATTCATGTATCATTACTTCAGTGACGTGGAAAGGGAATTTTTAGTCTTTGAGAGCATGTACATTGATCTATAAGCAATGGTGGAGCCATGGAGGCAAGCACCAGCTAAAACAATTGCCTTCACCTAGGATTCGGTGAAGGTTTTTTTAACCCTAAAGTTAATTGAATTCTAATACAAAACTTTTTAATGCGTTTATGTAATCTGACATCTTATTGTGAAGAGATGAATTTAATTTATAGAAGGTATAGAAATAGCGTTTAATATTTGAAGAATGTTTTGATCAATGAATATTTTTATTTGTGCTTTTTTATCCAACATTTAGTATAATCGTTCTCTTCAAATAAATATTATACTTTAGTTTAATGGCTTTTTTAAAACCTTTATAACCAAACATTTGAGGTATTTCTTGCTTATTAAAAGATGGTCTAATGATACCTAATTATTTTCAAGTTAGAATTAAAATAATTTTAAGTTTTAACACGCACAAACTTCAATAACAAAAAGAATCCAACGTAAATAAAGTCAGTGAGTTGATATTTCCTTATTTGCATGTGATAGCAAAGACTAATTAGTTAGAGTTAGATTTGGAATCGAAATATAGAAGTAGTATTTGTTTTGGACTCTATTTTTAACCATGATATTTTTCTATTTACCAAAAAAACCAATAGAAATATGGTAAAATTAGACTAAAAAGGTATAAAAGTCATTTAATATTTAAAGAATATTTTGGTCAACCAACATTTATATTCATACTTTTAAAATAATATAGATAGATAGATGTCTTGGTGGTGAAACATAAAATTTGTTGAATTGTATATATATAGATGCATGATTTTACTTTGTTTGTATATAGATGCATATTTCAAATATTGTAAATCACATAAAGAGCATTTTTGCACCAGTTCGAAAAAAAATTGTGAAATTATGTATAATTAGCTTCTTAACATAATACAGTACTGTTTCGTGAAGAAAAAACTAGTGAAAATGTAAGAATTGGTAGTGAACATTGTAAACCTACTAGTCTACTACTATAGACTACTACTATACGAAAGCATTTGCTAATATTATTTTCTCTTTAGGGGAAAAGATTTATTAATTGCAACAAGGCGAAAGTAGGTAGGCTTTTGTTTTTAACTTGCAAGATTCCATCTGAAAAGTTGAATCCCATGTTCAACATAAACACATCACTAAGGGATAAACACTTATAAAAAATAATGAAAAAGAAAAGAATTAGTTGTAGTATAGCATTTTTGTGTTTGACAAAAAGTGACAGACTCATCTTCTTACTTTTCATGGAGACAAGATAAAAAGATGAATCACATGTAAAGGCTATAAAATTTTGAAATATTTAAAGGATTAGGACTGGTATGATTCATGTAACGATCCGTTCGATCGTTTTGGCAATTTTATGTAGTTTTTTTTAAAATACCCTTTTTCCTAGCCTTGTTATGGTGATTTTGATGTGTGGGGATGGGTGACGCAACTTCCGACGCAATCAGATGAGAACAATGAGAGAAAGCCTATGTTTTGAGTTTTGAAAGTTTCATATTTGAAGTTTTTTTTACTAGGAGTTGACTTTTGAGTAAATGCATCCGGAATTGAGTTCTGATGGTTCCATCAGCTCCATAACGTGATTTATGACTTGGGTGGACTGTTAAAATGGGTCCCGGGTGTTTTGAGAGAGTTTTGGGTAAGAGTGTGAAAATTGAAAAGTCTTAAGTTAAGAAATAAGTTTTGGTTGAATAAAGTCAATAGTGAGGACATTTGAGTCTTTTTCGACGTTTCGTTGATTCCATTAGGTATGAAATGTCGGATATGGTCTAATCGAGTACTTGGTTATGTTCCCGAGGCTCTCAGGAGCATTTCAAGTGTTTGGTTGAAATTCTAGCCATAAGAGCTTTAAATTGCGCGTTGGTCAAACATTTGATTAAGATGATCTCGTATGACGATTCCGAGTGTGGGAGTGAGTTCGTATCATTTTATATAGTTGAGATGCATATTTGATTTGTATTCGGAAGGCTCCGGATGAGTCTCGAATTTCGGGGTGAAGGAATAATAAACCAGAAAATCTGGTTTTAGTTGTTACTGATGTTGTTATTCGCGATTGCGATGCCACGTGGCACGATCGCGTGATGTTAATGATCTGGTCATCATGGTCACAAGGCTCTTGCCGCGATCGTGATGGTTTATTTTTCTGTGACCTCACGATCACGCGGATGGGTCCCGTGATCGCGAATGAGAGATACCTAGGCAGATTCTTAAAAACCCAATTTCGAGCTTTGATATTTATTCTCATACTTTGAGCTTGGGGTCTCGGTTTGGAGAGATTTTCAAGATTCTTCAAGTGGGCAAATTTCTAATCACCCTCTTATGATTATATCTTCGGTTATTAAGGAATTTCATCTTGAAAATCATGATTCGAGACTTGAAATTAGGGATTTTAAACCCTAGGTTGAAAATGAAGATTTCCTCAAATAAATTTTGGATTTGATGATGGATTGAGTTGATTTTTGGTAAATGAACTCTACAAGTCTTGGGCAAACTAATTTTAGAATAAATTTCTGATTTTTCCCTTCGAGGCTCGGGATCCTATTTTTGGGTGACTTTTTGGGTCTGAAAATTTTATATAGCAATAGGGGTATCGATAGACTCGTGTACTGATGTACTTTCTGAATTTGACTAGATTGACACCTTCCGTAGGCGTTACAAAAATATAGAGCTTCCTTGCGGATATCAGACTCATATTCCAGGCAAGTTGAGATCTTGTACCTTACTTAAGTGTCATGGTTGGTTTAAATAAATTAACTAAAGATGAGAGTAATGGGATTTATAAGGGGTCCCGATACTTGTGAGGTGATGAGCACTCATATCGGATACCGGTGCCATATTTATGAGTATTTGTGCTTTAAATTACTTAGAAGAATGTCATGCTTTGGGAACTAGTTGATAGTATAGTACGATCCTTTGGATCCGTAATTGGGGTATGACGCCCGTACTTTCCGTGATATTATTATCTGTCTATGTGCTATGTGATTGTGTGTTTCCTTTCATCCTATCATACTAGTTTAAAATAAAAAGAAGCTAAAGATCGAGTGTTTATTGAGCATACTATATTTATGCTTCGTAATGTATTAATATGTGTGGCCTATAATTGCTTCTTTCTATTACGCATATCATAATTATGCTTCATAATGTATAAACATGTGTGGAAATAGACGAGCATAAGAGCTGTGTGATTACACTTAGGTAATGTGTAAGCATACATAGGTACTGTGTGAGCCTGTTGTGTAAGTATATTTAAGTAATGTGTGATTATACTTAGGTACTTTGTATGAGTCTAAGTGGTATATGGACCTCACGAGTCCCCCATGGGTCACGATTCATTGACATTCGAACGTATGTGTACCGGTGATTAAAAACAAAGGCCTTGCATGGCATAACATCTACATTTCATATCATTTACTCATTCCTTCTTTGTTGTTTGTTGCCTAAACTGTGTAATTGTCAAATTATCATGCTACTTGGCTATTTGAGTGTTCCAGAGTAGTGAGAGGTTCTTACACTTAGGCTTAAATCTCGAATTGATTAGACTCTATTGATATGAATCATGACTACCTTATTAGGTTTGGGGAACTAGATGCTATAACCTAGGCTTGGACTCTTGGTTTGAGTAGATTCGGATATCGTGTCATTGTAGCAAACTGATGGCAGTTAGTGTGGAAGTAGTAATCGGTATGCCCAGCCCTCATCTACGATTAAGATAGGGTTAGTCGACGATTCTGCTGAGTACTCGTTATTTTGTACTCACGCTACACTTGCTGCATCTTTTCGTGTGCAGGTTCTATTCCTAGCTCTAGTGAAGTTTGCGACTATTCAGCCGTTGTGGAGATTTTCGAAGGATTTAGGGTGAACTACATGGTTGATCCATGGAACCGAATACTTCTTTCTCATTTCTTCATTATGTCTTTTCATTTCTATACAATTATGTATTTACGGATGTATTTCCAACCTGTAATCCTTAGTTAGTTCTTGTACAAGTGACACCAGTCTTAGGAGTTTGTATTATTTTAGTATTATTTATACTATGAGACCTTTTAAGACTTAAATTGATTTACTTAATTTCCGCACTGTGTTTCTCTAGTTAATTCTAGTCGAATGGTTGTGGTTGGCTTACTGATCCTTGGGGTTAGTTCCATCATGACTCTGTGATTTTGGATCGTGACAAATTGGTATCACATTTTTAGGTTCACCGGTCTCATAAGTACAAGAACAATGTCTAGTAAAGTCTTGCGTATTGGTACGGAGACGTTTGTACTTATCTTCGAGAGGCTATGTGACACTTAGGAAGATTCAATTTTTCCATTCCTTATCATGCGTATGTAATTCAGCTTAAGGTCTAGACTTCTTTGTCAATCTCTCACTGATGGCGAGGATACGTTCTCGGATTTGCGTTTGAGCTATTGATGTGAAATCTAGTGGTATGGTAAGAGATGTGTCACCGTGATGAAGACGCGTGACCAGGTTCAGGTTATAACTATTACTTGAATTTCAATTGAGAAAAGTTATGATTCAGACCTTCAAGTTGGGTGATGACCCTATGAATTGGGAGTGATGGTGCAAACGACTACATGATAGCCAAATTTAGCGATTAGTAGCTCGTGAGTCGAGGAATTATATTTCTAGTATAGTGAGTGATGAGAAGAAATTTGACAATTCTAAATGGTACGGTTAGCATATTATCCGGGAACGAACCTTATGTTTTTTAAGATTACGATTGAGAGATTCTAGCAGGACATAAGGGTTTCTTGGAATGTGACAAGATATGGCATATATACTAATATCCTGAAGGCAAAGGAAAAACTAAGATGAATTTTTGAATGGGCTAGAGAAATAAATGATGCGGCTACGGAGAAGATTTTTAGGAAGGCATATTTTCTTGGAAGATGATTTTTATGATAAGATATGAGAGAGTAGGACTTCATATTGGAGTGCATGTGAAGGTTCTTCATCTACTTGACAGAACATAAATGTGATGAAAGAAATTTGAATGGATCAATAGCAGTTACATGATGAGCCCAAGTGGTGGATGGGCTCGTCTGACAAAAGTGTCTATGGAAAATTGAATCTTGCGGGAGTAATCAGGTATAATATTTTAGTGAGTCAGTGATTTTGGGTTTGCTTGACATTTCGGTATAGGGTGCTAAGGAATCATTGTTGGATTACGAGCTTGTTCATTCAGTGTGAGACTACTCTATTTATAAAAGGGACGTTGAAGGAGCATAATTTGATTGGTAAGATGGATTGTGTCACAAGCCAGTAACTGACTAATGGAAAATACTCTAGCGATAAATGATTGTGCAGATTTAACTACTTACATAAATACATGTGTTGCACCTAAGTTGGGAGAAGAAATATGGGTCTTGTATATGTTGCTTAGGCTCGACAAGTTTCTATGAGAAATGATGGATGGTAACCGATTCAAGTTGCGAAGCATACTTCCGGCGACTAATTTAGGGTTAGTTTAGACAAGGAATAATGAATTCATCAAGGGACTTTTAGGTGGCTATATTGAATTGGTAGACTCATGAACCAATGTGAAAGGACAATTCATTAGTTATGGAATTTTCAAGGAAACTGTTATGAGCTATATGGGGGCATCGATAGGATCTTATGTGTAGGAGTCGAGGATCGCCACACGGTTTATGGACTAGTTTAGGGGTGGTTGGAAGTATTACAACGGCAATAATCAACGTTGTTGGTTTGATCAGGTTTGGTCGGTACTTCGGGTAGAAAGACTTCGTGGTCAATGGTATGTATGATTGCGGATGTTTTAGAGGAGTGCTCCATTAAATATTCGAGTGAGCCAAGGGAAACTTTCATATGCTCCAGATTATGGTTTACTAATATCTCCATAATTGGCGTAGGTACTTTAAAAGGTGTATAGTATTTTAACTCACCCCACGAGTGGGCTTGAGTGGTTTCGATTGATGAAGATAAGAGTGATTTTTTATGGAACATGGTAAGTGAGGAATCAAGGAAAAGGCATCTCACTAGTGGTTTAGAAGATAAATTTCCGTAAGACTTGGAATTGAAGCACTGTAACTACTTGAATTGTGTACGGATTGTAGGGGCATTACGTTATATCATTCAGAGTGGGTATAAAGGTGATAAGTATGATTGAGGAATGAAGTCTATAGAAAATTCGACATGGTGTATGGCAAGTGACAAGGAGACTTTGTGATTAAATATTGACAATGAGGTAACTTGTGTGATACCACGATGGATAATTTCATGGCATCCTTAAATGGGCGAGCTACAATTGATTGATCAGGATAAATCTCTACAATTAAAGGTTGAAGTTATAATTTTGAGGTAAGACCTTGTACGTGGTAGTAGAATAAGTTGAATCATTGGCGGATAGTTAATATGGTTGAGTATTTCAGATGCGAATGACTTGAGAGAATCTGTGCGTGGTAAGGCACGTAGACGGTAAGATTTGATACTATTGTAATTGTTAAATGCGTAATTAGACATTGTACTCAGAGATTCTAATGGTTGTGAAGGGTGAAGTTGGGGGCAATAGGCCTTATGATGAGTGTTCGAAGTGGTGAGCGAGTTTAGCGGAAAAGTGAGAAAGAGATTTCGATGAAAATAGATTCCATGAAGATTGAAAGTCATAAGGTATAGCTCATCGGTACTTGGTTGATGACTTTGGGCAAATTTAATCTTTTGAGGTTGGAGTGATAGCACAAGATTGAGTATTCAGGAACAATAGATTAGAACGGGTCACCGCAGATTTATGAAAGGCTTACTCTCTACTTCATAAAGGTTGAGAAATAGTTCGAATGATAATTGATGACGTTCGGGAAATGATGCATTTTAACTGGGTCAAGTAAGGTCATTTAAATCTGAGTGGCATATGGTCATATTACCTTAGAGGAATTAATGGTTATTTTAGTAACCCTTCTTAAAGATTGATGGATTTCAGTTCGAATCAGAGGTATGTCATGTTCTAAAAGTGTTATTGGAGTTTTTAAGGATATTTGATACTAATTTCATCGATGAAAGGTATACAAGATTTTCTAATGATCAACATAGTTACTTGGCGATGTTTTGGGAAGAGGTACAAACGGATATGATAAGTCTTTGAATTGATTGGTTGATTCTTACAAGTCTGGCATGATACGATAGTTACTAGGATGATGCGCGCAGTACATCATGGAAGGATCAAGAGGATTTGAACGATCAATGGTGACTCATGAGTTTTAGCTCATCCAGAAGAAGTCAATAGATTTGAAATTTACACAATCAGCCTTGGATCAGCAAATTTCGCTCAGAGTTATGATTATATCAAAATCAGGTAGTTTAAGTGGAGTCGGATAAAATGATTAGGGATCAGACTATTGGTGCAAAATAAAAAAGAGGCTTGATAAGACTTGACAGATTAAGCGAAGAAACGGAATGGTATGGATCTTGTGGTAGGATTTCCACAGATTTGGGAAATCATGGTGCTACTTGGGTAAGTGTAGATTGTTTGACAAAGTCGGCTCATTATCTACTGGATCAGACTAAATGCAATTCAGAGGAGTTGGTCAGGATTTTCATTTGAGAGGTAGTGGATTTCATGGAGTGCCCATTTCTATTATTTCGAATAGAGGCACGTAATATATACTCCATTTCTGGGGATAATTGCGGGAAGAGTTGGCTCACGGGTGTAGCTTAGCACAACATTTCACCCTCAGACAAATCAGGTCGAGCGGACTATTCAGGTTTGTGAGAATATGTTATGGGCCTGTGTGATTTACTTTGGTGGTCAATGAGAGCAATTCTTGCCTTAAGTTGAGTTGCTTATAATAATAACAGTTATTATTCGGACATAGTGATAGCCCTGTTTGAGGCATTATGTGGTAGGGGATATCGTCTTTCCGTTGGATAGGTCGATGCATTTGAGGTTAGGCCTTAGAGGACAAACTTGTGGTGTAATTCTTTAGACGAGGTCAAGTTGTTCCATGAGGTATTCTTATGGCTCAGAGTAGGCAAAAATGGTTATGCAGATTGGATGGTTCGTGACTTAGAGTTCATGTTGGTGAGGGGTTTCTATTAGAAATTTCGCCCATGAAGGGTGTGAGGAATTTGTAAAGAGGGGCGGTTTAAAGCCATTTATATTGTGACAATTCGCGATTGTTCATCGTATTAGTGGGGTATCCTATGAGTTGACATTGCCTCTTGGGTTATCAAGTGTTCATCCCGTGTTTTGGTATTCTATGTTTAAAAAGGTACCACTCGGACGGTCCTTATGTGATTTGATAGGATTCATTGTTGATTATCAGAAATTGACTTATGATGAGAAGCCGGTTGCTATACTTAGTAGGTAGATTTAGGAGTGAAGCCTAAAGAGGTTACTTCAGTAAAGGTTTGGTGGAGGCACCATCCGATCAAGGAGGCTACGTGGGAGACTGAGACATACATGCGGATTAGATACCCTTAGCTTTTTGGAGATTAAGATATATTTTCTCTTTTATGTTCGAGGACAAACATGTGTTTAAGTGATGGATGATGTAATGACTCGTTCGATCGTTTAGGCTATTTTACATAGTTTCTCTAAAACACCTTTTTTCCTAGCCTTGTTATGGTGATTTTGATGTATGGGGATGGGTGGCGCAACTTCCGACACAATCAGATGAGAATAATGGGAGAAAACCTATGTTTTGAGTTTTAGAAGTTTCATGTTTGAATTTTTTTGATTAGGAGTTAACTTTTGAGTAAATGCATCCGGAAGTGAGTTCTGATGGTTCCATCAGCTCTAGAACATGATTTATGACTTGGGTGGACTGTTAAAATGTGTCTTAGGTGTTTTGAGAGAGTTTTGGGTAAGATTGTGAAAATTGGAAAGTCTTAAGTTAAGAAATAAGCTTTGATTGACTAAAGTTAATATTGAGGGAATTTGAGTCTTTTTCAAATTTTCATTAATTCCATCAGGTGTGAAATGTTGGATATGGTCTAGTCGAGTACTTGATTTGGTTTCCGAGGCCCTCGGGAGCATTTCAGGTGTTTGGTTGAAATTCTAGCCATAAGAGCTTTAAAGTGCGCGTTAGTCAAACATTTGATCAAGATGATCTGGTATGACCATTCCGAGTTTGTGAGTGAGTTCATATCATTTTATATAGTTAAGATGCATATTTGATTTGTATTCGTGAGGTTCTGGATGAGTCTCGGATTTCGGGGTGAAGGAATCAAAAACCAGAAAATCTGGTTTCAGCTGTTACTGATGTTGTTATTCGCGATTGCGATGCCATGTGGTGCGATCGCGTGATGTTGATGATCTGGTCATCATGGTCACGAGGCTCTTACTGCGATCGTGATGGTTTATTTTTCTGTGACCTCACCATCGCGTGGATGGGTCCCATGATCGCGAAGGAGAGATATCTGGGCAGATTCTTAAAAACCCTATTTCGAGCTTTGATATTTATTCTCATACTTTGAGCTTGGGGTCTCGGTTTGGAGATATTTTTAGGAGATTTTCAAGATTCTTCAAGTGGGTAAGTTTCTAATCATTCTCTTATGATTATATCTTCGGTTATTAAGGAATTTCATCTTGAAAATCATGATTTGAGACTTGAAATTATGGATTTTAAACCCTAGGTCGAAAATGGAGATTTCCTCAAATAAATTTTGGATTTGATGATGGATTGAGTTGATTTTTGGTATATGGACTCCACAAGTCTTGGGCAAACCAATTTTTGAATAAATTTCCGATTTTTCCCTTCGTGGCTCGGGATCCTATTTTTGGGTGACTTTTTGGGTTTGAAAATTTTATATAGCAATAGGGGTATCAATTGCGATGCCACGTGGTGCGATCGTGTGATGTTGATGATCTAGTCATCGCGGTCGCGAGGCTATTACCACGATCATGATGGTTTATTTTGTTGTGTTCTCGCAATTGCGTGGATGGGTCCCGCGATCACTAAGGAAAGGTACCTGGGTAGATTTTTAAAACCGCATTTTGAGTTGTGATATTTATTCTCATACTTTGAGATTGGGGTCTCGGTTTAGAAAGCTTTCTGAGGAGAATTTCAAGATTTTTTAAGTGGATAAATTCGTAATCACTCTGTTATGATTATTTCTTCAGTTATTAAAGAATTTCATCTTGGAAATCATGATTGACACTTGAAATTAGGGATTTTAAACCCTCGGTTGAAAATGGAGATTTCTTCAAATAAATCTTGGATTTGATGATGTATTGAGTTGATTTTTGGTATATGGACTCTATAAGTCTTGGGTAAACTAATTTTAATATAAATTTTTGATTTTGTCATTCGAGGCTCAGGGTCCTATTTTTGGGTGAATTTTTGGGTTCGAACGTTTATATAGCAATAGGGGTATCGATAGATTCGTGTATTGATGTACTTTCTGAATTTGACTAGATTGGCACCTTCCGTTTGTCTTACAAAAATATAAACCTTCCTTGCGGTTATCATACTCATATTCCAAGCAAGTTGAGATCTTGTATCTTACTTAAGCGTCATGGTTGGTTTAAATGAATTAACTAAATATGATAGTAATGGGGATTTTAAGGGGGTCCCGATTCTTGTGAGGTGTCGAGCACTCCTATCGGGTACTGGTGCTATGTTATGGGTATTTGTGCTTTAAATTACTTAGAAAAATGTCATGTTTTGGGCACTAGTTGATAGTATAGTACGATCTTTTGGATCCGTGATTGGGGTATGATGTCCATACTTTCCATGATATTATTATTTGTCTGTGTGTTTTCATCCCATTATACTCGTTTAAAATGAAAAGAAGATAAAGATCGAGACATTATTATATAAATAACTAAGTTAGAACCTGTGAGGCCTATAATTGCTTCATGTTGTTGAGAATACTATATTTATGCTTTGTAATGTATTAATATGTGTGACCTATATAATTGTTTTTTGTTGTTGTGCATATCATAATTATGATTCATAATGTATGAACATGTGTGGCAATAGGCGAGCATAAGAGCTGTGTGATTACACTTAGCTATTGTGTGAGCATATTTTGGTAATGTGTAAGCATATTTAGGTATTGTGTAAGCCTGCTTTATGATTATACTTAGGTACTGTGTGTGAGCCTAAGTAGTTTATGGACCTCGCGAGTCCCCCATGGACCACGATTCATTTACATTCGAATGTGTGTGTATGGGTGATGAGAAACAAAGGCATTGCATTGCATAGTATCTACATTTCATATCATTTACTCATTCCTTCCTTGTTTCTTATTGCCTAAACTGGGTAATTATCAGTTTATCATGCTACTTGGCTATTTGAGTGTTCTGGAGTAGTGAGAGGTTCTTACGTTAGACTTAAATCTTGGATTGATTAGACTCTATTGATATGAATCGTGAATAAGTTATTAGGCTTGGAGAACTAGATGATATAACCTAGGCTTGGACTCTTTAGATTCGGATATTATGTCATTTTAGCAAACTGATGGAGATTAGTGTGGAAGTAGTAATCGGTAGGCCCATCCCTCGTCTTCATTTAAGATAGGATCAGTCGACGATGATGTTGAGTATCCGTTGTTTTTGTAATCACGCTACACTTGCTGCACCTTTTTGAGTGCAAGTTCCATTCCTAGCTCTAGTGAAGTTTGTGTCTATCCAACCGTTGTGGATCTTTTCGAAGGATTTAGGGTGAGCTACATGGTAGATCCGTGGCACCGGATGCTTCTTCCTCATTTCTTCATTATGTCTTCTTATTTCTGGATAATTATGTATTTCGTGATGTATTCTCAACTTGTATTCCTTAGTTAGTTCTTGTACAAGTGACACCAGTCGTAGGAGTTTGTATTATTTATACTATGAGATTTTTTAAGACTTAAATTGATTTACTTAACAATTTCCGCACTGTGTTTCTCTAGTTAATTCTAGTTGAATGGTTGTGGTTGGCTTACTGATCCTTGGGGTTAGTGCCATCACGACTTTGTGTTTTGGGTTGTGACAATTCAATTCAACATTATGTTCGTTCCGAGTTTGATTGTATCATAAATATCTGATAATTTGAGCACAAGTTGTGCCTCACGGAGCGTTGACTATGGTCCATGTTGACATTATGTTAAAATCGAGACAGGGATGAGGATTTAGAGAGATAAGAATAATGAGAGAATTCTTTCTACTTTTTATTCATTATAATGATCTATTTATGTAGAAGTAAGGTTCTCATTCTCCTAGTCTTATAAGGTAACCCTATTCCAATAGGACTACAAATTCTATATTTACCATAATTATAAATGTACAATAAATAGACTAAACTGTTATAATTAGAGTAGAATAGGGTCTTCAATACCCCTCTCAAGTTGGAGCATGAGAGTATCGAATGCCTAACTTTCCAAGTAAATATTCATGCTGTGATTTTCTCAAAGCCTTTGTAAATACATCAGTCAACTGCTCACTGATTGACATATGACTGAGAAATATTGTACTAGATTAGATTGCCTCCTGGACAAAGTGATAGTCTACTTCAATGTGTTTAGTCCGTTCATGAAATACTGGATTTAAGGCAATATACAAAGCTGCTTGTGTCAACGCCCAAACTATGCAAAATTTAATTTAACCATTTCAATTCACAAATAGTCATTGCCATCGATTTGTATTCATCCTCTTCTTATGAACGGGAGACAATATGCTTCTTTTTGGTTTTCTATGACACGGGTGAATTCCCGAGGGAGATAAACCAACTTGTAAGTGCTTTCTAAGTCAACGGACATCTGGTCAAGTCCGAATCACACCATCTATACAACTGGAGATCACAATCTTTTCTCATCACTATGTCTTGTCCTAGGTTCTTCTTCAAGTAATGCTGCACACGGATAGCCACATTCCAGTGTGCTTCCTTCTATTGCTGGATGAATTGGGATAGACTATGCACACAATATGACAACTCGGTCGCGTAAAATTGAGGTATATCAATCAACCGACCAAATTCTGGTATGGTTCCGGAGCACCCAAATTGGTTCCTCCGGCCAATGGCAAACAATGATTTTGTTCCATAGGAGTATTGATTGGTTTAGCTCCTAATAATTCGGACTCAGAGATTATATCCAGGGCATATTTCTGTTGATAGAGAAATAACTCGGATGGTCCACGTGCAACTTCAACTCTCAGAAAATACTTTAGAGGGCCTAAATCCTTCATGTGAAAACACGTGTGGAGATAGTCTTTGAATCATTTAATGGAACTATGGTTATTTCCGGAGAAAATCAAATCATCCACGTACACTAAGACGTTAAGTTGCATAGCTCTCCGATGCATAGTGAATAGAGAAAAATCCGAGTATGACTGTTTGAACCCATATATCATCAAAGCACCTGACAATTTCATAAACCAACACTTTGGATCTTGTTTCAAACCATACAAATATTTATGGAGTTGACATACTTGCCCCGGATTAGGAACACAGAATCCCAGTGGAAATTTCATATAAACTTCCTCAGTAAGCTTGTCGTGTAAGAAAGCATTATGCACATCCATATGATACAGCTCCCAATTTCGCGCAGCCGCAACAACCAGAAAGGTCCGAACAATTACTACCTTAGTAACCGGATAAAAAGTTTCGTTGTAATCAATTCCTTCCTCCTTTTTATTTTTGAAGATGACCAAGCGATCTTTATAACGCTTGATTGTGTCGTCAGAGTTGTACTTGATTTTGTACACCCATTTACATCTAAGTGCTTTCTTATTCGGTGGAAAAATTTCTAGTGTCCATCTTCCATTATCCTCCAATGTTTGGATCTCTTACTACATGGCTATTTTTCAATGTTCCTTTTTCATTGCCTCTGAGAAGATTTTTAGTTCGGTTCCTGTGGTTATTGCTACAAGAAACTTTTGGTGTTGCAAGGAAAAATTATCACAGAATATATAGTTAGCTAAAGGATAAGGTGAACTTGAGGGTTGTTGAGGATCAGGAGGACGCGTTGATGGACTTTGTTTTTGGAATATTTTTTTGACGTAGTCGCGAAACTGAGTTGATTCGTGCTTCTGACGTTTACCCTGGTCCAATTGTTCTTCCGGGGGCATTTCGTTAGTCTAGTTACCTTCAGTTTGTACTTCTTCCGTGCTTTCTCTATCTAGATCGGCATTTGTCCGATCTAATGTAGGTTGATCTGTAGGTTCGGTATCTGGTGTTCGTACTTTGTCCATCCGAGTTTCGTATGTACCTATATTATCGGTCGTATCTTTTTTGAAGTCATGTTGATTTATTTCTTTCTCCGTTTCATTCGAGATCATTTTTATATTGTCGCTCAAGTCACCTGACTCTACAACAAAGGGGAACTTACTATTGTTGAAGTCAACATCTATTGAGACTAAATATTCATTATTCTCTAAGTCATACAATCTCCAACCTTTCTTTCCGTAGGGGTATCCTAAGAAGACACACATACGACTCCGACTCTCAAACTTGTCTCTCGTTCTACTCTTTGTGTGTGCATATCATAGTGACCCTATCACCCTTAAATGATCACACCAAGGCACTTTCTCTTATAAATTTCATAGGGGGTTTTCCATTTAACACTAAAGATGGCGTTCTATTGATCAAATACCCCGCAGTCAAAATACATTCTCCCCAAAATTTGATCGGAAGATGACTCTGAAATCTCAGTGCTCGCACCATACTAAGAATGTGATGGTGTTTTCTTTCGACTCTTCCATTCTGTTGTGGTGTCCCTGTCCAAGATATTTGAAAAATAATTTCATGTTCGAAGAAGTAAGTCTTCATATATGTGAACTCAGTTCCGTTATCACTTCTAACAATCTTTACTCTCTTACCAAACTGTCTATCCACCACGGCGAAGAAATTCTTCAAGGTTTGGGACATTTCTTTCTTATTAACTAGGAGAAAGATCCACACAGCTCATGAACAATCATCCACAATAGTAAAAAAATATAAAGAACCACAAGAGGAATGGGTTCTATATGGTCCCTATAAATCACAATGAATCATCTCAAAAGTATCCGAAGTAATATTATCACTTAAAGGAAAAACACTTCTCATTTTCTTTGCCCGTTGGCATAATCATATTCTCTATCTAATCTATCACCACTCTCTTTTAAGTCTAATGCTGTAATAGACTTTGTTACTTGTACTGAAGGATGACCAACCATTTGTGCCAATGATTGAACCAATCAACTGCATCTGCCTTCATAGCCCGTATCAGCGGAAGATTCTGAAAATAGTAAAGTCCACCTCGACGCTCACCCTTTCCAATCAGCTTTCTCATGGTGGAGTTCAGTATAACACACATAATTCTATAAAATGTCATATCACAATCTAAATAATCAACTAGTTGTGATACAAAAATCAAATTGCATGTCAAATTCAGAACATAAAGAGCATTCTTCAACCATATCCTGTCATTCAGCATGGTTGTTCCTTCTGTTGTAGCCATCGAGCTACTTCCGTTCGAAAGATCAACCGGACACTTAGGAATATCTTGCGTATTGGTAGCTCCGAAGCCTATGATCCGAGATGAGTTTTCGATCTTACTATCCATCTTCTCATTCAGATTTATTGCCCTGGGAATTCAACATATGAATCACAGTCTTCCTAATCTCATCTCTCAAATTGTGAAGTCTTGTGCCGCTTGTGTTCACCGTTTCTGTGTCCGTCTGAGTTTCTTCTTTGGCAACTACAGCACTAGCTCGGTAGTTTCCTATACCATGATCAGATCCTGGTCCACTCTTATATTGTTGTTGATGTCCTCGTCCTCTTCCTCTGATTTTTTCGTCTCCTTTTTTATTTTCTGGTCACCAATTCAAATAACTAATTAGTCAAAACATTCATCAACAATGTACTCGGATCTCTTGCAATGTGTGCAGAATACACTATCATTTTTCCCTTCACCTCAGTCACAGTAAGAATTTCTCCGTTGTATGTAAAAAGCCATGGTTTCACTCCGGTCCTTTGTTTTTTGGGTGATTCCTCTCAAACACTCTTCTTGCACCAACTTCGAGTAGACCTTGTTCAATGATGGCAATGGTCCCTGAGCCAGTATGTTTGATCTCACCATTTCATACGTTCCCTCATCCAATCCCATTAGGAAAAGATGCACTTTTTCTTCTTCTATTTTGGCTTCTAGGACCGTTCCTAGATTGCACGTGTACTTTCCACACGTACAAGTTAGGATATGTTCATAATTCTCCAATTTCTCTCACAACTTAGTGAGCTTTCCATAGTAATCCATTATGATACTTCCCTTTTACTTACACTCCGCTAGTTCTGCCTTTAGTTGTTGCATACGAGGGCCGTTAATAATGGCGAACTCCTCTCGGATGCTCATCCATAATTCTTCCACTTGCTCTTTATGTGTAATCTTTGAATGAAGCCTCGGTTCTATGGTGTTGTAAATCTACGACACTAACAGTGAGTTATAGTCCACCAATCTTCTAAGTCCGACGACTTTTTGTCTAGTTTTTTAATTGTACCGTCGATGAAGCCGAACTTCTTTCTTGCTCTTAGGCTGTCCTCGTAGATCTATCCCATTTTTTTTATAATTTTTTCCCTTCAATTAGACTTGTATCACCACAATTTCAGGGTTATCATTCGACGTAATGTTGTATAGAGAGATTGTTTTTCTTTAGGTTTTATTTTCTTCACCGGTGATTCCTTTGTCGTTATCGCCGATTTCTTTATCGTCACCTGCCATTATTCTAGGGCTTTGGTGTTCTTTCTAACATGGCTCTGATATCATGTTAAAATCGAGATATGAACGAGAATTTAGAGAGATAAGAATAATAGGATAATTATTTCTACTTTGTATTCATCATAGTGACCTCCTTATATAGAAATAATGTTCTTCTCCTTGTCTTATAATGTAACCCTAGTTCAATAGGACTACAAATTTTATATTTATCATAATTACAATTATATCATAAATAGACTAAACTATTATAATTAGACTAGAATAAGGGCTGATAAAATTTCGTCACATTTAAAGACTCCGTTTGTGTTAATTAAATTTTGAGGATGAAATTATCTAAGGTTTATAATATAGTGATATCTATAGACACTTTTCGCGCAATAAATTAAAAGTGAATTTGATTCACATAGTCATTGTTCCTTTTTTCTCCTTTTTTTTTTTTTTTTTTTTTTTGTCATAGAGATTTATAATAGAAACTCTTTCGAAACAATTCGGAGAAAAATCATTTGTTCACCTTCAACTTTATTATGTTTTAAATCAATCTTCCATTTTAATTAAAGATTAAAGATTAAAGATAGCTACTTCTTTGTTTTCTTTAATCTCAAAATCCGACTATTAAAGGTTATTTTAGAAAAATAATACCTATTTGCCTTTCAGATTTCTCACCTTTCCTTCTATGTTTTCTTTTTGAATTATAATATTTTCTCTTTTTTTTTTCTTTCCATTGTGATCAATTGGTAAACTTAGTTTTATGTTATTTCTTCCTCTTTTCTTCACCTTAAATGTTTTACCGTTAATTTTTTGTAAACTATTATCCCAAAATTTGTTCTTCTTATCGCAGTCCTTATTTCATGAGTCTTTATCGTGGACAAGTTGCACCGAAAAACACAGCATAATATTACAACAAAGATTAGCTAGGCTGGGACTATCTAAACTCATCAGTTCAACTAAAATTTTATTAACTAGTTGCTCCACTTGGGTTACAAAACTTTATAACTTTCAAAAGTATAACTAGTTCATTGTTGATGTGGACGTTCTTTTAATTTTGAGAGAAGTATCCACAGAAATGACAAGTTACTTATATGTGACAAAAAACTATTTTTTAGTACTTCTTGGTAGCTTTTATATAGTACTTCAAAAACATTAGGTGATTTTCCTCCTTTGTTTTAAGTCTAGATGAGCAAGAGCCACCGATACATGTGTTGGAGATGTGTGGTAGTCTGTTAAATGCCAGTTGAGATAATCTGATGTGTGTAAATTAGCTTGAACATCACCATAACAAAATACTTTATATAAATATTATAATTCGATTAACCATGATGTTTGAGAAACTAAGATTATATTGAGAGTAAGAATACATCAAAATGTAAAATTTGAAAAATTATATAATTTTTGAATTCATTACGGAATTAAAGCTGTGAATGTTATATAAGACAATATTTGTTTTTGGCTTATTACATTAATATCTCTTGCCAGCATATTTTAGTTAGAAATTCAAATTACCGCTTATTTTAATTAATTGAGCATCGGGCTGGACACATGATAAAATGTTTTTTATTAGATACTTTCGATTCAAATTTCGAAAATCTTTTGCCTATTTTCTCAAATGTAAATTAGATAAGTAAGTTAACTACTTAAAATATGTCATCTCCTTTAATTAGATGCATTCATCTCCTTTAATTAGATGCATTCATCTCAATTAAGTGAATTATATAAATTGAAAGAGGATGAGAAAAAGACATAGATTACACCTGAACTATACCAAAATATCGAATTTACACTCCAACTAATCGGGTAATTTATTACACCCCTATTTATTTTCACATTGCAAATTGATGTGGCACAATTAATAAATTATAGTAAAAAGAAGCGCGTTTGAGTTAAAAATTAGTGTAAAATATCAGCCCCTTCCCCACGCCCATGCCTCTTCTTCACCACAACAAATCTCTACCAGTGAATACCCAACAATTTTGCTTAAAATAAAACTCTTTTCCAACTGTTTTGAAGATCGAGAAGACAACTCCATCAATTTTGTTTATGCGTATCCCCAACCCATTTACCCTGTATTTGTGTGTATTTTCTTCACTTTTCCCCATTTCACGAGTTCATTCCACTTCCGCTGCCGGAGCTCTGACGAGCTCGTCTCCGGCGACGACGCCCATTGAATTCAAATTCATTTTCATTCTTTCTCCAAACCCAATTCGATTTTTATGTTCCCTACTATTTTTCAGCATTCTTGGTGAAATTTTGGATAAATTTATCAAGTGTGGATTGTCTAGAAGAAGAAGACACAAATCGGTATTTGTAGGATTCGTTACTTTGGTGGTTTGAATGAGAAGTAGAAGAAAAATTGGTAGAAGATGGTCTGTTGGAAATTGCAGTTTTTTTTTTTTTTTTGTGATAGTTTATCACTTGTTGCAACAACGGTGGCGAAGGTGATCGATGGTGAGTTTTGAAATTAAATTTATGGCAGTGGTTTTTGGAGAAGAAAGACGGTGGGCAATGGTGGCTCCGGTGGTGGCGGATATGGTGTTTCTGGTGGTATAAGAGATGGGGTGGACGGGGTGGTTTAGTGATGAAGAAGATATATTATTAAACGGATTTAATAATTAATTAAGAATTAATTAATATAAAAATATAATTAATTAAAGATAAAATCAAATGAATAAAGAAAAGAAAAAGAATATAAAAATTAAAATTTAGAAACTTTCTCACGTGGCGCTGACGTAGCGGGCGACTGTGTAATGCCCCTCCTTGTACAACTTGTTATATGTGTATCGGGGGTTAAATAAATTTACTTTTTAATTGTGCAGGGGTGTAATAAATCACCCGATTAGTTAAAGTGTAAACTCGACATTTTAAATATAGTTCAGTTGCAATTAAGGTTGATCATTGGGCCAGGTCGGCCTGATCCCGACCTATCCTCGCCCGATCTCCCAAAAAAAAAAATTAACGATGTTGGGACTCGAAACCTGGACGGGACCGGGCTCGTCCCGCTTCGACCCGCCCCCCGACCCCCGCCCTAATCCCGTCCCGATCCCCCTCCCCTCCCCCTTTTCAAAACTAACCGTTGCAACAACGGTCAAATTTAGATTTTGGTTGTTGTGCAACAGTCCAAACGATAATTTTTGGCTCCCCACCCCATACCCCCTTAATATTTATTTTTAACCCCTAAGTTAGTATATTTATACTTTAACCAAATTTTACAACTATAAATACCTCATTTTCTCTTCATTTTATCTCACAAATCTTCCTACAATCTCTCAATTTATCTCTCTACAAGTCTACAATTACATTGCCTACTAAATATTTTATTTTATTTGCTCATTTGTATAATTGTGTCAAAGTTCAAAAATTGGGACTAAAGTTGTCAACTAACTTGAGGATCATCCATTGAGCAAAGTTTTAATTTTCAACCTCGATTACATGTCGACGTTACGTCGGCGTTTGGTGCTTTCGTTCCTTCTTTAAATTATTATTGTTACTTTATTTTAGTTATCGCACTTAATTTCATTATCTTTAATTATTTATTTGCATAATTAAAATGAAAGGATTAACACGTACAATTATGAGTAAGGGTTAGAGTGTTTCTTCTAGTAGAGATAACAAGGGCAGGGGTACTTCATCTAGTCATCTTATTTCTAGACATGATGATTTGATTTATTGCACTCATATAGATGAAACTGATTTTTTAATGATATATCATTAGATAATGAGATGTATTCTGCAACTGAACCAGACTTTAATTTAGAAGATAATCTAGATGACACACTCACTAGTGCACCTCAACAACCTCAACCTCTGACTGAGTCTCAACCTCAAACTGAAACCGGAGCACCTTCTATTCCCCCTAGTATGAGACGAGGCACCACACAACGAAAATTAAAATCAGATGCATGAGATTTTTTTGATAGGGACAAAGAGAATCAAGTAGTTAGATGTAAAATTTGTAAAAATATTTATAAATTTAAAATGGGAAAAGGTCAGGGTGAGACGGAAGTTTTATTGAGACATGTATAAGGCTTTCACAAAGCTAGGAGAGATGAATACGAGGCTACAAAGTCGGGTGCGCCAATGCGCTCACAGTCGGAACAAGGTTCACATAGTGTCCCAGACCAAGTACAGGGTCAAATTAACCCGACGACTGAGGAAATTGTAGGTCCTAAATACGATAAAACAGAGATAGGGAAGCAATAGCAAAATTAATTGCGGTGGAGGGTTTGCCTTTTACATTTCCTTCATCTCCTGGTTTTATTCATTACATTAGAGAAATGTATAATCCTGCTTTTAACGGTTTTCCTAAATCAACTGTTAGGAGAGACGTTTTTAAAATTTTCACATGAATATCAACAATGTTTACGTTATTCATTATATAATTTTCCTGGAAAAGTATCTATCACTTCTGATATAGGCCGTAGTACTAATGACAATGATTATTTAACTGTAATATGTCATTGGATAGATCATAATTGGTCTATGCAAAAACGTATTTTAGCATATAGATATATTGATGATAGGCACACTGAAAATTTTATAGCACAAAATATTCATGAAGTTTGCGATTATTATGGTATAACTGATAAAATAATGACTGTTATGTTAGATAAATTACAATTTGCTATAAACTTTATTTTTAGAAGTAATAGAATACAAAGAAAAAAAGAATATAAAAAAACTTGTCACAATTGTGGATTACCTTTTAAAAAATTCCTGAAGACGTAGCGACTATGTGAAATTCTCTATATGAACAATTACTTGTTGATTACGATTATAGAATACCTATAACATTATTTTTTAACGCCCATAATCGAAATCCAACTGATATGTTCGTAGATAATGATTGAGAAAAAATTTCAGAACTTATTGGATTTTTAGATAAAAATTTTCAAGCAACTAAAGAATTTTCTGGTATATATTATCCTCCTATTTTAACTATGTTATTTTATATAGATCTAATATTTTTGTTAGTTAATGTATATATGGAAAAATCATCTTATAAGGCACCTATTAAAAATGTTTATCAAATTAAAAAAATATTTTTTTCTATTACCACTATTTATATTATTGGTGTTGTATTAAATCCGGCTATTAAAATAGACGGTTGTAAAACACTTATTGAAACTATTTATGATTGTATAGCAGTACTTCCACCTCTAACTCCAAAAAACTCACATGAACAACCACTTAAGGAACTAACTAAAAAAGAAGTTTTGTCTAGCATACATAATGAATACAAAAATATATATATGCATTACCAACAAGAAAGTGCTAGCAACCAACCGGCTTTTATATCATCTTTTTTTTCTTCAATACAACCTTATAAAAGACATGTTGTTTCTGCGGCTAGTATTGAAAACCTTAGAAATAGAATGTTTAGTGGTTCCACTGCTAATCAAGTTAGCGAGTTTAATATTTTTGTTTTGCAGGGTGTTGTACCGTACCAAACAGTTCTCAATTAAGAAGGACATGAAGACTTGCTTAATTACCGAAGGGAAAATGATAAGACATTTTCGATACTAGAAAAGATGCCCCGAGATGTGTTGAACATTCAAGCATTATCAACAGCGTCTAAAACATTTTTTCTGCCGGAAAATTTTAAATAGGAGAGCACATACACTCATTTGGGGGAAATAACTTGGAGAATACAGTTTTATTCAGAGATTGGATACGAGCAGAGCATAGATGGTGCGGTCAACCAGAGATCAACGAAGAAGACGATTTAAACTACAAGGAAATCTTGTCCGAGGGAGCTGGAAGCGACGTCGACCAATTTGACCAACAAATTTCAATTCCAACCGAAGAACCATAAGACATTGTGAAGAAATTATAAAAGGTGTTTATAACTATGTAATTTTTTTAATTGCAATTTTACTATGTGATTTTCAACTTTTGAACAACACCACAAAGTTGCAATTTTGAAATTGTATTACAAAAAAATTATATTTCTATTAAATAATATAAGAGGCACAAAAACAGTCTTGTGATATTTTTATTAACTATCTTGTTTAATTATTTAAGTGTTTATATTCACATCTTTTTTGAAATTAAGTATCTAAAAAAATGATCTCGGAACCCGACCCGACCCCGCCCCACCCCGCCAACACCGGTCCCCTTTTCCGATGGGATGAGGGACGGGATGGGACATTGGCCTGTCCCGCTGGAGGATCGGTCCCAACCATTCCCAGTCCCGCCGAGACCCGCCCCGCCCCAAACCCGGCCCACTGGCCACCCTTAGTTGCAATCTATATCTTATCCCAAAGAGGATGAGTAAATAAACTAATTCAACGCATTTATGGCCGATGATTGATCAGTGAGGAAGGACATCCAGGCGGTGGCCGTTTAGAAAATGGTTAAAAAGAACACTTTTTCATTTTCTTTTTTTTATTTAATTTCCATAGATATATTTATGCCTTGTGAGATTAATACTATTTCCCATAATACTTGTCATGTTTAACTTTTTGAGAGTCAAGATAAATTAATTTTTTATCAATATTTTTAGATATGTTTTTCATCATACGTACTTCATCGACATGTAGCTTTGATCCGAATTTATTCATTAAAACAAAATGTACAAAGAAGGGTTACTATAATTCAAAACTAACTCTAGCGGTCCAACTACCATGAGGTGGGCTACTATTGCTCTCAAACGCACACGCAAACGTACGTGGTCGCCAAGTAATATAATGACTCGTAAAAGTCGAATATCGATCCCACAGAGACTTATGATCAACGATATTAGAAGAATTCACTAATACTACTAATTACGCAAGTATAAAAGAGAATAGTTGTTTTGGTTAATAACTACTACTGAAAAGTAAATGATTAACTATGTAAACTAACAGATTGCAACTAACGTTTATTGAAATTGGAATTTATCACAAGAGAAAGACATCTCAAGGTTATGGCACTTTTGGTAATCATGTTGTGCTTTTATTTTCATCGACCTGCTAAATTACTGAGTAATTGATTGACAGGGTTAATTATACAACTACGAATCTCTCGAGTCCCCTAGTCGCCTATTCATATTACTTTCACGTCTATATCTCTATGGTCATGAACAATAATATAAATGCCTTTATATTTCCTGTATTTCAACCAACCAGGGCGATCTAGGTATATCTCTATCCTAGCCACAAATCCCTACCTCAATTTTCCGGTGGTGAGATCCTACTCTATTCAATCTTCGTTCTATCTTAGTATTCCTCTCTCGAGTTCAATTTAAGAATTAAAGATTTATCATACTAATCGCGAAGCAGTAAAATAGTTGTGCACAAGATTGAATAAATACTTATACGATAATTTAGCAAAAACACTCAAGTTTATACGTCAACAATCATACTATGGCCACAACCCCGGAACAATGAGTTTAGCCACGCATAATTATGTTTAGATCACAAGAATTCATGATAAAACTAGGGTCTAATTGAAGTAATAAACTAAGATATAAAAATACCAATGTTACGGCTACAAGTCTCCAAGAAAATATCGAGCATAAGTCTGAAAAAATGCCCATAGGGTGTATTTATAGTCTAGGGTTAAAGATAAAATAACTTAGATCAAATTCTAACCAAAATAGAAAAATGGTTGTGTGTTCTGCTCTGCACATGCGATGCAAATGTAGAGCATGAGGGTCTGCAGAATTTCAAAAGTCAAACTTCAGAACTGCTATTGGTTTGCTATGCTTGTGCGACGCAGCTGCAAAGTAGCAACAATTTCTTCAACTATCAGACGGGACAAACAGTTGTCTTGCTTTATGTGTACGCCGTGGGTGTATAGCACCTACACTAACTCAGTTCTATAAAATTCTAGACAAGCCATTTCCCTGCCCTGTGCGTGCGATGCAAGTGTATGGCACAAGGCACCTTCAGTGATATTTTCAAGACAAGTCTTCTGCCATCTCCTTATCCTCTTGTACAAAATACGATTTCATCCAAACTCAATCAAAGTTGCTCGGTTTTAACTCATGCCTTGTTATACCTAATTACACAAGAAACACCAACATAAGTTCAAATACAATAATTTCACTATTAATATGCAATTAAATTACTAAGATTAGAGGTAAAGTGACGCTAAATATTAGATATTTGTGCTAAATATCACCACCCCACACTTAGACTTTGCTCGCCCTCGAGCAACTAACTAGCAACTACTACAGTTATCAGACAGACAAACACCAATCCGAATAGGTCTACTCGGGCTTCGGCTAATCACGACACTTTTAAAACAAATTCCTTTTCATACCAATTTGAGAAATCTCCCTTACAATCATGCCAACGTGTTTTTCATAGTAAAATCATAAACTACCTCCGAGAAACAACTTAACATCCAAAAATTGAACGCCATTTTTACAGAATCATCATTATACCTACAGAGAAACAAACACTTCACCGATCCTAAGTCGACTATGCGTCCTCACAGAAAAAGAGTTGTCCATGTCTCACATCAGTTTTTGCTTGAATAATTTGATTGGACAGATTCAATCAACAATTAACGTTCACTCTCACAAAGAAACTCACATGAAATATAAGATGAAACATAGGCTTGCCTTTTGTGTAACCGCTCCACTAATATAAGTTTGCTAATTCTAGGATCAAGGAGGACTTAAAGGGTTGTAATGTAGGCTAAGGGATGGGTATGATATATTTTGAATAAATAGTAACTATCCTCCCTAAGCACTTTAATACACACAACTTAACAATATTTTTCCACAACCTTACTAGCCAACCAAAGCTCAACCAACCAACGCCCAACTATCTCAATGACTCCCACTTTTTGTTTTTTAAGTTTAAGCACCTTTTATTTTTGTACAAGCTAGCTGGAAAATCTTTCTAATTCAAAGCCTCTTTTTATACATTTTTTTTCAAACACTTCCAACTTAGCAAGAAATTCTTTTATTAACTAGGTGCACCAACAACTATTTTCAGGCATCAACCAACAAACCATCTCATTTTCGTTTACTTTCCTCCTTCCTTTACATCAAATACATCATTAAAGTGCTCAAGGAGTAAGAAGGATCAAGTTAAGGTCAAATAGAAATAAAAGAACTAGGCTCATCAATGGTTACCAAAGAAAAAGGCTAAAAGCTTAATGGAGCAGACTATGATAATCATGTACAAGCAGGTAAACTGAGGCTAAATTTCAGCTAACAAAGAAAGCCTCTATCACTTCCTCGATTAACAATTTCATTTCATTTCGTAAACACACCGGGCAAGTTCTAGACATCAATACATTAAACAATCCCAATCAGCTCCTCTCACGGTAGAAGAGCAGATATGACTATTTATACTAGAACAAACGGCTATCTTGATTCATTAAACACAGAGTACATACAAATACCTTACACACATGGTACATAATTAACTCAGAATGAATCCACATCATTCCTCAAATTAAGCAAGTATACAACAATTCACATTAAGCTCAAATGGATCAATTAAGAGTCATGAAAATGAGCCTAAGTGTCTCAAGGAAGGTTATTTTGTTTCTTTCTTTTGTTGAGCACGCTGTCGATTTTAAACACAGAGAATTTCTCATTATCACCTTTTGTTGACACCCAATTTTGTCCCATCTTTTCCGATTTTATTTGCATTTTTAAATATTTTTGAAACCTCAAAACAATTTTAAAATATAGGCATATATATGTATATATATCATCATTATTATTATTTGCATTTTTTACTGTCATTTGCATTTTAATATCATAATCATACCTTTATCATAATATTCTATGTTATTTTATTTTATCAAAATTGCATCTCATTTTTTTATTCTAATTAAGCATTAAGCATTCCGTAAATATTATATTCACATCATTATATTTTAATTTTTTATTTAAATAATTTATATTTTTTTCTTCAAAACATTTTAAACCCCTTTTTATTTATTTTAACCCAAACCAATTTCACCCAACACCTATTCATTTCCCAACCCAAAACAATTAACCCATAAAAAGAGTCCCAAATCCACAATCTTTGTTTCAACCCACGAGGATCAACTGGCGGCCCAACCTACCCGAGCCCAATTCGACCAACCGCTTTTATTCCCCAAAAACCAAACCCTACATAAAAAACACTCTCCTCTCTTTCTCTCCGTTACCAAACACACCTTTTCGGCCGACAGCCCCCATACCCCACACCCCCGAAACCCGCCGATCACCGCCACCCTACACCACCTACGTCACAACCATCACTTCACCCATACCTACACCCCCAAAACCCGCGATTTCAACCCCTAAAATCCGCAACATTTTGCCCCTTTATTTTCAATTTCAAACTTGGTTTTACGGGGGATTTTGAGGTTTGAATCCATCTATATAAACCCCCCCTTTGTTCACTATTTTGGGGGTCGGAGTTTTTGGTCGGTTTGGTGGAATTTTAAGGTCCGAAAATCGAGCATTAAGTTTTGAAATCCGAAATCTTCTTAAGGGTATTTATTCTTCTTTGCATGTGATCTTCATCTTGAAGAGTCCGAAATATAATCCGAAAATCTGCTTTTGTTGTTGTTCTTAACTATTTTCGGGTTTTCCGATCTAGTTCACTGTTCGGGTCGGGTCAACCCAATTTGGGTAAGATTTCCATATTTATATGCTTGATATTTTGTTGTTGGTTATCTTAAATTTGGAAAGAAATCGATTCGGGTCGGGTCGACCCGTTTTGGGTAGATTTTCAAATTTATATGCTTGATATTTTGTTGTTGGTTATCTGAAATTTGGAAAGAAATTGATTCGGGTCGGAACCCCTGATCCGAGTCGGGTCGACCTGGTTTGGGTAAATTTCCAGATTGTGTGTTTTATATCTTGTTGTTGGTTATTTGAAAAATGCAAAAAAAAAATTAATTCCGGGTCACCGCTTGTGGGTTGCATTTCTCGGGTCGGGTCGACCCGAAATCAAGGTCATCTATCCAGGTTTGTTTTTCGGAACTGGGTCGAAATACCTAATTTTCTTTACTGTTTTTGTCAATATCCGAGTTGGGTTTTCAAAAACGTTCTAAACCCTGCTTCGGTCAGAAAATTTCAGAATTAGGGTCGGACGTTTTAATTGCAAACTGTTGGTTTATTTTGGCATTCAAACATCTGTACACGGATATCTTACTGTTTTAATGATTTGAACAAATACTACACTTAAGCCAATGAAATTGAATTTGAGGTCGTGCTCCTTCAGAAAATGCTCTTCTGTTTCAGTTTGCTGTTTTTGGCGTTTAATCATCCGTACACGGATATCTTACTATTTTACAGATTTGAAAAAATATTGCACTCTAGCAAATAAAATTAAATTTGAGGTCATGTCCTTCGGAAATAGTTTTCTCAGTTTCTGTTTTCTTAATTGTTCTATTGATTTAAATAAATACTGCACTCTGGCCGATGAAAAAATATCCGTCGATTTTTTAGGCCTCCATAGTTGGAAAGAAGAAAATATAACTTCTGGACAAGGATGAAACTTAAACCTTTTTTTCATCTGAGGGACCAACATGTTCGGTAGGCAAGGCAACTAAAATGACCAACGAGTCATATGTTCGCAACCACAACGTGATTGGAATGATCTTTTCAAAATTTAAGTCTGACCCCTCCGTAATCAAAACATTTACTGTTTTGGATATGGGTCCGAAGTTATTTATATTCAACTGTTTTCTAACCGTTTGTTCTTGACAGCTTGCAGTCATACGTATGAAAGTCAAAGAAGGCGAATACCCATTAGAGATTATTTATTTTATTGTTGTTTTTACTTTCATTAATTCAGCTTTATTTTATTCTGTATTGTAATATTATTGTACTCCTGAAGTTATTGAAATGTTTAGAATAGGTAGACTTAGAATTAATTAATAGGGTAGTCTAAAGCTGAAAACTCATCGTTGGTTTATTTATTTTTAGGCTCGGTTAGTTTTAAAATCGGAAATCGCTAGTTTATCTATTTTTAGGCCCGTCGCCCATAAAAAATCACATTGCATATATTTTTATCAATTTTCGTACAAACGCTTACTTTTTCAACTTTACATGTATTGTTAATGCCATACAAATGCATACTTGTACAAAATGCATCCTTCATTAAATACTTGCAACATCATTTTAACTTCATATTTTTAAACATGCCTTTTCTTAGCATAATAATTAACCTGAGTTTGACCGGATAACTGCAAGTTAGCGGATCTTAAAGGATGCCTAACCCCTTCCCTTTAGGATAATAAAGAATCCTTACCCAGAATCTCGTTAGTTTTGCAGACCATAAAATCTGAGTTATTTTGCAGCATTTTGTTAACATTTAGGTGTCCTAATTCACCTTAGAATAATTAGGTGGCGACTCCTCAACAAAGCATTTTAACCAATCCAGAGGGAATCAACGACATCGCGTCGCGAAGCCCACGGGTTAAAAACGGGTTAATTAACATTTCGGTGTCCTAATTTACCTTAGAATAATTAGGTGGCGACTCCTCAACAAAGCATTTTTAACCAATCCAGAGGGAATCGACGCCATCGCGTCGCGAAGCCCACGGGTTAAAAACGGGTGCGACACCTTTCACCTAACTCGAGTACCTAGCATTCGACTGACTTTTAACTTGGTTTTCTAAAAAAATAAACTAATACCCGATTCAACGGCTCCCCCTCGAGAAAGAACTGAGGCCATAATAAAACCTCAGGGGGTGGGTGATGTATGCCACTAGTGAGGGACTTAAAGAAGTTACAAAGAAAATAAAAGAACAAAAATCTTTTTGAATTTTTCTCAATTTTTTTTCTTTTTTTCTAAGACTCAAAACTATTGAAAAAAAAACTAAGGCATCTTAATCGTCACCCCTAACCTAAAAAATTATACAATATAAGAGACGTAATTTCCACCCCACACTTAGAATATGCAGTGCCCCCAATGCATCTACAATCAATTTAAAAGCAAGGTAAACTAAGAAATACTCCCTGGGGCCCACTAGGTCCTAATCATCCTCCTTAATGTCCTCTACGTCCTTCGGCTCAGACCTCTCTTCCTCTATCGCATCATCAAGGTTGCCTTACGGCTGCGACTCCACTTCCTCCCCAGCATCCAAGTCAACCTGCATCAGATCCACCGAGCAAACATCATCATCAGGTAGATTGGCATCCTCACAAAGAAATGCCCTGGAGTAGACTTTTTGAGGGGCCTCAACATGTACACTTGAATAATCCAACCTCATGTGCTCTCCCTGAATCATCAACATTTTGTGCATTTAAGCGAGCAAGGTAGACTCTCGGTGTTTTTCATTCCTCAGTGGGTATGAGATTGTGCTTTTCAGACTGCCCTGGTGCCATGACTTTTGAAATATCGACCATACTATTAATGGGGTCAAGAAACCTGTCAAGTGGATGTGCTAACACCCGGTGCAAAGTCATCAAAAATGTGGTGAGCGTATTCCCATAATTCAACTTTTTTGACTTGCACGCCCTTACCCGCTTTATTTCTTGCAACATCTAATACCCAAAGTTAATGGGCTACCCATTCATAAAAAAATAAATTATGCACACCATAACCTTACTCACACTTGAGTAACGATCTAGAGGCATGATCCTGTTATTTACCAATTGTCACCACACTCGCGCCTCTCTACAAAAATTGTTCATCCTCAGACACTTGTGCCTCCAGTACTTTCCATCATAGCGTGACCACTTGGCCTTAGAACCAGGCCCACACAACGTCTCTCGTATGTCCTTGTAGTTGGATTGCTCAATAAACTTCAGTGATGGATCAATCGGACGATCAGACACTCCTAGTATAGCACACAATGTGGATGGCTACAAAGGAACCCACTGTTTTCGAATTGCAATAGCCAGATATTCCATTTCAAGAGACCTTTGTTTGTCAAAATTCGCATACAACTCCAGTACTATATCAATATTAGCAGGCCCCGGTTGATCAAAAACTTTTCTCCAATCCATGACAATGATCTTGTTGTAAATATCTTTGAAATTCCGCTTCAGTGGAACTGAGTTTACCGCCCTCTTGGGTATGTAACCATATGACAAATCAAAATCAGCATACCACCCTTCAGCATACCCTGCCCCTATAAAATATGGCTCATGTAGGTGGGCAGCTCTTCGGGGGACTGGAATAGTAGCATTGTTTCCCGCCCTAAATTTTGAAGCTTGCCTCTTCTTTGAAGGGTTTCAGGTGCGCCCTCTTTTGGTGCACTAAGATGAGGATGTTTCCACATTCTTTCCTTTTGATCTCGGATTACCCATAGTTCCTACAAAAAAGAGCATTCAAACAATAAGTATTTTCAATCCACAAGAGGGGTCGTGGAACGACCCCACACTTATTTCACAATACCTATTTATGAACTTCTCAACTTTTCACGTCAGGGCACATTCATGGTTATTTACTTTGGGGTTGAATTGACCGCACACTTATTACAAACTACAATACAAAATATAGAAAATAAGAAGTTATCTACTCTATGTTATTCCTAGGAAAGCAATAAAATCATGTTGTAGGACTTAATTTTTCTCTCAACCCTCAATTTTGTGTGTTTTGGATGCCCAAGGATAGTAAACATGTTTAAGGCTTTATTGATACTTAAGACTTCATTATTTTTCACCAAAAAATTGGTTCAAGCAATTTAACAAATATCTTGCAGGCATATAATCCTCCCTTTATTTTTTCAATAATGAGGGTTATGGACCCCTCTCTTTTTCAATGGGGATTCATCTCCTAGCCCTAAAAATACATAAACAACAACACAATAACCAAACCCGCCCAATTTCGCCCAACTCCAATAAACCCTAGCTTTTAATTTCAAAATAGAACTCAAGAATAAGGTAAGTAATGAAGGAAAAAATTACTGGATTGATGACGAAATCAACTTACCTTGTAGTGTTAATGAAAATGGAAGATGAGGGATGATTCTTAAGTTTT
Organism: Anisodus tanguticus; assembly: GCA_034509755.1. Taxonomy (NCBI): domain Eukaryota; kingdom Viridiplantae; phylum Streptophyta; class Magnoliopsida; order Solanales; family Solanaceae; genus Anisodus; species Anisodus tanguticus. The sequence goes on from CM067552.1 coordinate 39,110,935, forward strand.
GTTGAAAAAGTGAGTTTGGGAGGGTTAGGTTCGACCTTAGAGAGATTTCTAGAGAGAGTTTTTTTTTTGCAAAGTATGAAATAAGAGGAGTGTGGGTCGACTCCTAACTTAAGAATTTTTTTTTAAACCAGGCCGACCAGTGCTTTGGACATGCGTCACAGATGCAGCGCACATTGACTGCCTTTGTGTAATTTAATTTCTGAAATTCCTAGACACATATGCTCTGGACGTGCAATGCCTGAGCAGAGCACGTCAGAGTCCTCTCTGGAATTGTTGGTCTAAGAAATCTCAGAGACATGTGCTCTGCTTGTGCGACGCACTTACATAGCACATTGTAAACCTGGAGAAATTTTTCTATTTCTTTTCCTCGCTTTGCGTTCCAGCTCCTTCCTTCATCCTGCAACAATAACAAACATGACACTATAAAAGGTTGGGTTGCCTCCCAACAAGCGCCATAGTTAACGTCGTGGCACGACAAATTTTTATTTTGTATTTTCTCATTTTTTTTATTTTTTTCAATTACAAACGGCAGGGGTTACCTCTCGTGAAATGCCTGATTTAATGTTGCGGCACAACGCCATTTATCTCTCATCAGTCATTGGTCAGCTCCACTTAGGTCTTGTGTCTATCCATGTCCTTAGCCAAATAATGTTTTACTCGCTGACCGTTCACCAAGAAAGTTTCCTCTGAATCAGGCTTCTGAAGTTCCACCGCCCGTGTTGTGTCATCCTTACAACCTCAAAAGGGTTTGACTACTTGGAATTCAGCTTTTTCGAGAATAATTTGAGCCTAGAGTTGAACAACAACACTTGTTGTCCCAGCTCAAACGAACTCTACTGGATGTGCTTAACATGCCATCTCTTGGTCTTCTCTTTATATAACTTTGCAATCTCTTGGACATGTAATCTGAGTTCTTAAAGTTCGTGCAGCTGCAACATCTGCTTATTCCCTGCCAAATCCAAGTCTAAATTGAGCTTCTTGATAACTAAATACGCTTTATGTTCTATCTCGACTGGTAGGTGGCATAATTTTCCATAGATCATCCTATAGGTAGACGTCTCTATTGGAGTTTTATACGTAGTTCGGTAGGCCCAAAGTGTATCATCAAGTTTCGCAGACCAATCTTTTCTCTAAGCGTTCACAGTATTCTCTAGAATCTGCTTCACTTCTCTATCCGAGACCTCTACTTGCCCACTTGTTTGCGGGTGATACGCAATCGCCACTTTGTACCTAACCCCATACTTAGCCAAGAGTGTCTTCATCAAGTTATTGCAGAAATGCAACCCTCCATCGCTAATAATGGCCCTTGGGGTTCCAAACATCGTAAAAATAGTCTTCTCAACAAAACTCACCACCGCTTTGGTGTCATTAGTAGGTAGAGGGACTGCCTCCACCCATTTTGATACATAATCCACCGCCAATACAATATACTTATTCCCGTAAGATGGTGGGAAGGGACCCATAAAATCAATGCCCCAAACATCAAATATCTCGACTTCAAGAATATTGTTCAATGGAATTTCGTGTCTTCTTAATATAGTCCATGTTCTCTGGCACCTGTCACAACTTCAAACGAAGGCATGAGCATCCTTGAAAAGCATGGTCCAATAGAACCCTTACTGTAGGATCTTGGTTGTTGTGCGATCACCAATGTGATGTCCCATATATGACGATGAATGACAACTCTCTAAGACATGCTTCACTTTGGTATGTGGAATGCACCTCCTTATCAACTGGCCAGGACCCTGTTTGAACAAATAAGGCTCATCCCATATATAATCACGTGTCATGATACAATTTCCTGCTCTGTTGTGTGGTAGTCGCAGGTGGGTAAATTCCACTCACCAATAAGTTTACGATATCTACATACCATGGTACGTCTACCTCTGGAATTGCAAAGAGCTGCTCATCATGGAACACCTCTCGAATTTTTCTATCCTCCACCAAATGTTCGTGACTCTCTAACCTCGATAGGTGGTTAGCCACCTGATTTTCAATTCCCTTGCGATCTTTAATCTCCACATCGAACTCTTGAAGTAACAGAATGCACCGAATAAGCCTTGCTTTCGTGTCCTGCTTGTTAAATAAGTACCAGATTGTAGCATGATCCATATACACAATGACACTTGTCCCTACAAAATAGGACCTGAATTTATCAAAGGCATAGACAACCGCCAGCATCTCTTTCTCAGTGACAGTACAATTCAATTGTTCAGCATCAAGAGTTTTGCTAGAGTAATAGATCGAGTGAAAAAATTTCTCCTTCCTCTGGCCTAAGACGGCTCCCACAGCAGTATCACTGGCATAACACATTATTTCAAAAGGGAGTGTCTAGTCAAGCGCTATCATTATAGGAGCAGTTACTAACTTTCGTTTCAATTCTTCGAATGCCTGCAGACAAGCTTCACTGAATACGAACTTCACCTCTTTCCCAAGAAGCTTAAATATAGGACTAGAAACTCTAGATAAATCCTTGATGAATCGTCTGTAAAATCCTGCATACCCAAGAAAACTACTCAACCTTTTTACTGAGGCAGGGGTGGTAATTTTTCAATAACTTCCACTTTTGCGTAATTTACTTCTAAACCTCTTTTCGACACCTTATGTCCAAGGACAATGTCTTCCTGGACCATAAAGTGACATTTCTCCCACTTCAATACCAGCTTGGTCTCCCCGCATCTAGCAAGCACACGATCCAAGTTCTGCAAGCACACATCAAATGAATTACCAAACTTTGAAAAATCACCCATGAAAACCTCTACGAAGTCCTCCACCATCTACAAAAAAATAGTCATCATGCACCGCTGAACTGTTGCTGGAGCATTACATAACCTAAACGGCATGAGTTTGAAAGCATATGTACCATAGGGGCATGTGAATGTAGTCTTCTCCTGATCTTCAGGAGCAATAGCAATCTGGTTATAGCTCGAATATCTATCTAAAAAGTAATAATATTCCTGTCCAGCTAACATGTCAAGCATCTGATCAATGAAGGGGATTGGATAATGGTCTCTCCTGGTGGATTCATTCAGCTTATGATAATCCATATAAATACGCCACTATGTTGCTATTTGTGTTGGGATGAGTTCATTCTTATCATTCGTTACCACCGTCATCCCCCTTTATTAGGAATGCATTATACGGGGCTGACCCACTTACTATCAGAAATCAGAAAAATAATGCCAGAGTCTAACCACTTAATTACCTCTTTCTTTACCACCTCTTCCATGACATGATTCAATCTTCTTTGATGTTGAACAATTAGAGTATGATCTTCTTCCAAGAATATCTTGTGCATGAAGAACGCCAGGCTAATTCTCTAAATGTCTAAAATCTGCCACCCTAAGGCTCTCTTTCTATTCCACAACACCTGTAATGATTTCTCCACCTCTTCATATATGAGTTCGGCAACTAGAATGATCTTCAATGTCTCACTATTACCTAGGAAAGCATAATTGAGATGAGTAGGTAAGGATTTCTGTTCAAGCTTCGGTACCTCATCTATGGATAACTTGGGTGGTGGCCCAAGAGGTCTGTCAAGGGGTTCGAATTCCCTCTTTCTCACATAAATGCTTGCCAAGTCTAGTATTTACACCATTTCATTGGCTTCTGCATCTCTGAAAATATCATCTCCCACTAAGACTCTCTCAAACAGATCTTTAGATGTGATAAGAGGCAAGTCAGAATCAATATCAACCACAGTGATTGCTGACAGCTCTTCATAAATGGCATGTAACTTGAGGGCCCTGTAAACATTAAACACTTCAAATTTATCATGCACCCTCATAGTTAGCTGCCCTACAGCCACATCAATAAAAGCTTTACTTGTGGCTAAAAATGGATGTCCTAAAATAAATGGGACCTCTGGATTTAGCTCAAAATCTAGGATGACAACATCTGTAGGAAATATCAAAGACCCCACTTGCACTAAAACATCTTCGATAATACCCTCTAGTCATGCCAAAGTTATGTCTGCCAGCTGCAGTACAATAGTGGTTGGTAGAGGATTTCCCAACCCTAACTTTCTGAACATAGATGACGGCATCAGGTTGATACTTGTGCCAAGATCACACAGTGCACGATCAATGACCTACTTCCTAATAGTAATTTCAATAGTGAAACTACCTAGATCCTTCAACTTTGTAGGTAGTTTGTTTTGAATTTGAGATGTGCAATCCTCAGTAAGTACAACTGTGGCATATTCTGTGAAATGACTCTTATTAGCTATGATTTCCTTGATATACTTTGCATATTTAGAAATTCCCTATAACATATCAAACAAGAGAACATTCACGTGTACCTGCTTCAGCAATTCGAGGAACTTTTTGTATGTTGCTTCTTCTTTCTGCTTTGCCAATCTTTGAGGGAACGGAGGTGGTGGTTTCGCAATCACTGGTTGTGGATACTTTACCAACAACTTCTGTGGTACCTTTTCTACCTCAATAACCTTATATTCTTTAATTGCCTCTTTCTGTGCTTCCTCCCGAGTTGCTTTCTTGGTGCTAACTCCTCTAATTGCCTCTCATTTCTGAGAGACACAGCTGCACATAGTTTCATATTTGCACTGTGTCACTCGAAAGTCCACCATGTGGTCAGGTGTTCTAAGCACCTGCTATCTTCCCTATTTGTCTCTCCAAATTTCATACTGTTAGATCACAATTTTGATTTACAACCATTATTTTCTACTCGAATACTTGCTGACTCGCCATTATTTTATGCATATCTCTCATCATCTGCTTTATCATATCTTCCATTCTACTCTGAGGTGCTTGCAGCTTGGGTTGATTTTCCTAATTCTATTGATATTGCCTATGTGTCCTATTCTGGTTACCGCCACCTTGATTACCACCCCAAGAGAAGTTTGGGTAATTTTTCTAAGAGGGATTATACAAGTTACTATATACATTCTGATTACCCTGTCCTTTAGTTGTATTTTCCATCTACGGATTTGCCAGATAGATATTACTAATTTGCCCTTCACCGCACACCTCATAACATACCTGAGCTTGATGTACTGCTTGCACCTGTGATTGATTCTTTCCTATCATGAAGTACCTTAATTATTTGAGCACATCGTCAATCTGTGTTGTCATGCATGTGTACAAGTCTAACTTCAGTGCTCCCGGAGTCTTCTTGACAATATTTTCCATGTGATCACCCTGCCACTCGGAGTCGCTCTGAAACCTGTTCAATAATACAAACAACTCATCATAGCTCAGATCAAGAACTTGTCCCCCAGCTGCAGTATCCAACAACACTTTTTCATGGTGATTCAGACTATCAATAAATGTGTGTGCTAGAACTTCATTTTTTTGGTGGTGATGAGAGCAATCTCTGAGCACTGATTTGAACCTATGCCATGCCTGATCTAATCCTTCTTCTTGATTCTGCTTGAAGGATATGATTTCCCTCCTAAGTCTCGATGTCTTTCTAGATGTAAAGAACTTAGTCAAATATTTCCTCGTCAGATCATCCCAGAAGGTGATGGAATTCGCCGGTTTTACATCCAACCACTTCTTAGCACCTCCAAGTAGAGAGAATATGAACAATGTCAACCTCACATAATCAGCAGTGACCCTAGTGGTCACATAAGTATCCACAATCTCCAAGAACATGCGAATGTGTCATTGAGAATCCTCGTGTGGAAGACCAGTGAAATGTCCGTTGGGGTAGAGAAATTGTATCATAGGATGCTTCAGCTCAAAGTCACCCTCGGTAGCCGGTTTGACAATACTTGAAGTTACAATAACCACTAGAGGTACTGCCACCTCTCGAACTGTCGCTGGTGGTACGTTAGCTGCCATTACTTTAGGTACCACAACAATTTCTTCTTGATTTTCCCAAAAATTAACTTCCCTCCAATGGTAATGGAAAAACCGCTCAAGTTTAGGTTGAAAGTCCTCAAGGTTGTTTTGAATGGCAGACCTTCGCATTCGATTATTTTACTTGCGCTCAAATAACAGCTAATATCAAGACAGTAATACTTGCCTAACTAAAGCAGTAAAAGTTTATTCTAATAAAACTGTTAATTTCTAAGTCTCTGGCAACGGTGCCAAAAACTTATTGCTCCCAAATGCACACGTAAACGTACATGGTCTCCAAGTAATATAATAACTCGTAAAAGTCGGATATCGATCCCACATAGATTTATGATCAACGATATTAAAAGAATTCACTAATACTACTATTACGTAAGTATAAAAAAGAATAGTTGTTTTGTTTAATAACTACTACTGGAAAGTAAATGATTTACTAATGTAAACTAATAGATTGCAACTAACGTATGTTAAAACTGGAATTTAGGACAAGAGAAAGACATCCCAGGGTTATGGCACTTTTCGTAATCATGTTGTGATTTTACTTTCGTCGACTTGCTTAATTACCAAGTTATTGATTGACAGTGTTAATTATACAACTACGAATCTCTCGAGTCCTCTAGTTGTCTATTCATATTACTTTCATGCCTATATATCTATGGTCATGCACAATAATATAAATGCCTTTGTATTTCCTGTATTTCAACCAACCAGGGTGATTTAGGTATATCTCTATCCTAGCCACAAATTCCTACCCCGATTTTCCGGTGGTGAGATCCTACTCTATTCAATCTTCGTTCTATCTTAGTATTCCTTTCTCGAGTCCAATCTAAGAATTAAAGATTTATCCTACTGGTCGTGAAGCAGTAAAATAGCTATGCACGAGATTGAATAAATAACTCATACGATAATTTAGCAAAAACACTCAAGTTTATACGTCAATAATCATACTATGGCCACAACCCCGGAACAAATAAGTTTAGCCGCTCATAATTCTGTTAAGATCACACGAATTTATGATAAAGCTAGGGTTTAATTGAATAAATAAACTAAAATGTAAAAATACCAATGTTACGGCTACAATCTCCAAGAAAATATCCAACATAAGTCTGAAAAAATACCCATATGATCTATTTATAGTCTAGTATCAAAGCTAAATAAGTTAGACCAAATCCCAACAAAATAGAAATATCGTTGTGTATTGTGCTCTACACATGTGACACAAATGCAGAGCAGGTGGGTCTGCATGATTTCAGAAATCAAACTTCAGAGCTGCTATTGGTTTGATATTCTTGTGACATACGCAGCTGCAAAGTAACAACAAGTTCTTCAACTATCATACGAGATCCAGAGAAGCAGTTGTCTTCACATTGCTACCACTATAAGTATAGGTTCATTCTTCATATTGTAGTAGTTAGAAAAAGGATAATTGAGAAAAGCTTCCACAAAACTCTTTGTCTCTTCTTCGATGCATCAACCATAGTGTCGAGCATGATCTGGATTGCACATGCAATCTAGAATTAGCTTATATCAAGCAGTTTATCATAGTATCAGAGTACATGCAGAGTGAATCGAGGGATTTAAAGGCAACATTGCGACAGAAAATCGAGGGATTCATTGTGGAGATCTAAGCTAGTCACTTCTCAATTTATGATTTGTTTTCTTCAAATTTGTGAGCCGCATAGGTTATTTTCTGTTTCTGAATTGTTATAATATAATACAATTGTGAAATCATAGAGACTACATCACCAATTGCTTCGATAATTGATTATGAAAGTTCGAATTCAGTTTCGAACATTGTTGATCACAATCATCCGCTATTTCTGAGTGCTTCAGATACACCTAATGCAATACAAGTATAAATCCAATTAGTAGGCATGGAGAACTATACACAATGGAGTCGAGCCATGAAATTAACCTTGTTAACAAAGAATAAAATTGGATTTGTTAATAGAACTGTTAAACGAGATACATATGGTCCTAATCAGATGAAACAATGGGATAGGTGTAATGCAATGGTTATTTCATGGATTATGAGGAATGTCAATAAGAGTTTGCTTAGTGGGATACTTTATAGTTCTACTACATATGCAGTGTGGAAAGATCTGAAGGAAAGATTTGATAAAATTAATCTGTCTAGAGTGTATCAATTGAAGAAAGAGGTTGCAATGCTACATCAAGGTGTATCACCAATATCTAGCTATTATTCAAGGTTGAAGGATCTATGGGATGAAATTGACTCAATCATCCCTCTACCAACTTGTAATTGTGCTAGTCCTAGAGAGTACATAGAGCATCTGGCTAACCAAAGACCGCTGGAGTTTCTGATGGGATTAAATAATGACTATAGTCAAGCAAGGAGTCATGTCCTTCTATAGTCTCCTACACCTAGTGTGAATCAAGCATATGCAATGATTGCACAAGATGAAAGCCAGAAACAGATAACAAGAGGACACACATCCATGGGAGAAGCTACTGAGAATATAGCTTTAGTTAGTAGATTTCCTCAATACAAACAAAAGAATCCATACACCTTAAACGCATTTTATGATTTTTGTCAAATGAAGGGGCATACTAGGGAGACATGTTACAAATTAATGTATTATGATTACTGCAAGAATAAAGGGCATGTTAGGGATACTTGTTACAGGTTTATAGGTTATTTTTCAGATTTTAAAGGAAAGAAGAAGGCAAATTCAGTAATGGCATGTATCTCATATGGATAAGGAAATCACTCACCACAACAACATAGTGGTGGATATATGGAATGTTCAAATCAGAGGAACATGGGAAGCTTCAGGAAATTGTCTCAGGAACAACATGAACATCTTAACCTTATGTTGAGATCATGCACTCCAGAGAAGTATGAGAAGGTGCTCACAATGCTGAACCATAATGCAGCAGCTGCAGGTGCACAATCAAGCATTACATCAGCTCTCAAAGCTCATATGGCAAGTAAACATGTGTTTAATAAGGGAAGTAGTCCTGCTTGGATAGTTTATTCAGGAGCAACTAATCACATGGTAAATGACAAGAATATGATTAAGAAAATTGATTTATTAGAGAGTGCGGGGCAAGTTCAATTGCGTACTGGAGATACATCAACAATTACTCAGATAGGAAATTGCAGGTTATCATGAGGTGATCTCATAAAACATGTGTTATGTGTACCAAGTTTCATATTTAACCTTATTTCAGTTTCAAAGTTGACGAGGGAGTTGAATTGTTGTGCAAGGTTCTAACCTGATTTTTTTTATCCTACGGGATCTCTTTACTGGGAAGGTGACGGAGTTCGGTAAGGATGAGAATGGGATGTACATGCTAGAGTCAAAAGGCAGTTATTCTGAACTGATACAGGCATATGCACATGTGTCAACTTCAGTTACAGCAGCTGAGTTGGAAGCAGGACTCTGGCATAGGAGACTAGAACATTTACCAGTGAGTGTTCTCAGAAAGATAGATGGTTTTGGCAATAAGTCTAGTTTTACAATACAACATTGTGAAGTTTGTCCTATGGATAGGCAGACTAGGATACCATTTCATGTTAGCAGTAGTAAAACTGATTTTTCTTTTCAACTGTTACATCTTGATGTATGGGGACCATATAGGACCCCTACTTACACTGGCATGACGTATTTCCTCACTGTTGTTGATGATTACACCAGATGGACTTTGGTATTTTTGTTACATATTAAGTCTGATGTGGCTACTATTCTTAAGAATCTATATGTAATGATAATGACACAGTTTAATGTGGCTATTAAGTGTGTCAGATCAGATAATGGCCTAGAATTTTTTAATAACTCTTATGCTGAGTTGTTTACACAATTTGGAATTATACATCAAAGTTCTTATCCATATACTTTACAACAGAATGGAGTAGTGGAAAGGAGACACAAGCACATCTTGGAAATTGCCAGAGCTATCAAGTTTCAAAGTCATTTACCAGCCAAATTTTGGGGAGACTGTGTGGAGGTAGCTGTGTATATAATTAACAGAATTCCTTCTGTGGTGACGGGGAATATTTCACCTTATGAAAGATTGTTCAAAAAGGTACCTAATTTGTCTCATATGAAGGTTATAGGATGTCTATGTTATGCCACTAACTTAATCAAAAGGGACAAGTTTGAAGCAAGAACAATAAAATCAGTACTGCTTGGGTATGCATCTAGGCAAAAGGGTTAAATTGATGAATCTGACTAACAAGACTATTTTTGTTAATAGAGATGTATCTTTTTATGAAGATATCTTTCCTTTTGGACAAAACAGGCGGTGTGATATTGAGTCACATGTTTCAGACATGAGCATAAACTATTCTTTGACTCATGAAGGAAGTGTTGCTAATGTGATAGGTGACAATGTAGCTGAGGAACAGATTGTAGCTGAAGCTTCCACTGAGTTAAATGGAACAAGAGTGTCTACTACTGATGAAGTCATGGTAGAGGCAAGGGAGTTAGTTCATAATGGAAATAATGAAGCAATAACTAATGATGCAAATCTTCATCAGTATGAGGCCATGCTATCTCCATAAGATACTTCTGTCAGTCAAGCACCTTTGGAGGTGAGAAACTCTGTTAGGAACAGAAAACCTCCTACATGGATGAAGGACTTCATACAACCTACAACAGACTCAATGAGTGTGCAAACATGTTTGTATCCATTATCAGATAGAATAAGCTATGATGGGTTGTCATTGTCTTATAAGAGTTTCATAACCAAAATTGCAGAAGAATATAAGCCACATTCATATTTTGAGGCAGCAAAAGACAAAAGATGGATAAAAGCCATAAAGGCTAAGATTTAGGCTTTGGAAGACAACAATACATGGGAGATATTGGACTTACCAAGTCATAAGAAGGAAATAGGTTGTAAATGGGTATACAAGATTAAGTACAAAGCAACTGGTGAGGTTGAAAGATTTAAAGCAAGACTGGTAGCAAAAGGATACAATCAAAGAGAAGGTATTGATTATCAGGACACATTTTCACCGGTAGTGAAGATGGTAACTGTGAAATCAGTGATTTCACTTGTTGTTGCAAAGGGATGGATTGTACATCATATGGATGTGGTCAATGTATTTCTGCAAGGAGATCTTAATGAAGAGGTCTATATGAGCCTGCCTCAAGTATTTGTTCATAAGCAAAGGAAGGTGTGTAGGTTGTTAAAGTCATTATATGGGCTTAAGAAAGCCTCAAGACAGTGGAACATTAAATTTACCACTACTTTAATATCATCTGGTTTTGTACAAAGTCACTTGGATTATTCTATTATTACAAAAAGGGATAAAGACAGAATAATTATAGTTCTTATCTATGTGGATGATCTACTCATTACTGGATGATGAGACTCTCATTAAAGAAACCAAGACTATATTGCAACATCACTTTAAAATCAAGGATCTGGGAGAGTTGAGATACTTTTTGTGTTTTGAGTTTGCCAGGAATAAAAGTGGCATTGTAATGCATCAGAGGAAGTATGCACTGGAGCTGATTACCGATATGGGATTGACAGGAGCCAAACCAGTTGGATCATTAATGGAGTTAAATGTTAAGCTAACTTCTGTTGTGTATGATAAGCAGGTAAATGATGATGCATCTGCTAGTGGAATTCGGAGTCTAATCAGTGATCCCTTAGTATATAATCCTGCTAGCTACCAAAGGTTGATTGTGAGGCTTCTGTATTTGACCGACACCAGACATAGCTTTTGTTGTCCAGTGTTTGAGTCAATTCATGCAAGCACCCAAGCTCTCACACATTATAGCAGCTAACATGGTGGTCAGATACATCAAACAGGCACCAGGCTTAGGCATCTTTATGCCTGCCGGAGATTCTAATTGTATGTCTGCATACTGTGATGATGATTGGGCATCCTTCCCCAACACTAGGAATTCTGTTACAGGATACCTTGTGTTTTTTGGTTCATTGTGGATTTCTGGTTTATTTGCTGAACTGGATATACAATTGAAGTTGCGTGTTTCTTTATATTGTGACAGCAAATCTGCTATCCAAATTGCTGCCAATCCAATGTTCCATGAACGTACAAAATACATTGATATTGATTGTCATTTCATCAGGGAAAAGGTGCAACAAGGATTGATTTCTACCTTGTATATTCCTACCTCTTATCACCTTCAGATGTGCTGACCAAAGGGTCAACTCAAGCACATCATGCTTATTTGTTATCCAAGTTAGGTCTGAAAAACTTGTTCTCAGTACCTAGCTTGAGGGGGGTGTTGAGATACATAAGGCCAGCAGTAACAACAACACAAAGCAAGCAGCAACATCACACCACACTCAACACACTCTACACTCACATGTTATGTAAAGTTAGTTTGTTAGAAGTTAGTTGTGAAGTTTGTTAGGAAGTTGTTAGAGGTAGTTAGTTGTTACTATGTATTTTCTTTCTACCTTTTTCACATTACTACCACTATAAGTATAGGTTCCTTCTTCGTATTGTAGTAGTTAGAAAAATGATAATTGAGAAAAGCTTCCACAAAACTCTTTGTCTCTTCTTCTATGCATCAACCAAAGTGTCGAGCATGATCTGAATTGCACTGCAATCCAAAATTAGCTTAGATCGAGCAGTTTATCATAAGCTAGTGAGTTTTGTATATCATATAGTTAATTTTTTCTATAGTAAATCAAGGAAGGAAAGAAAGTGCATAAAGGCTGCTTGAGTTGTTTCCCCCTCCATAAAGACATGTTTTGTTTTGTATAATTATTCGTTATCTGGTATCTATTGATTCAGATTTACATTGCATAAAATTTATAAAAGAAAAAAATACTCCGACAAATAAAAACTGTGAAATTTAGAAAAAAAAATAGTATTTATTTTCAAGTTGAAAATGGTATTTGAAAGTTGGAGATATATTTAGACTTCAATATAAATTGAAATTGGTTTTGAATTATTGTGAGTGATTTGAAGTGAAAATTGTGAAAATAATTTTTGATATTTTTCGAATTCCGAGAAATTCTTAAATTCAACTATTCAAATTGGATTTTGAAAATTATAACAATTCTACATCCAAACATTTCTTCAGAATAAAATTTCAAAAAAAAAAGTGAAAATTATTCATGGTCAAATGAAAACCCATCTAAAATTTTCTCTATTGGATCCAATAACTCCGACCTAATATTTCTCAAGGACGAAGGAATTACATCCATTCCGTACTACCCTTTGGGATCTTTAAAGGTTTATTGAATTAAGATGACATGCATGATAGTTTGAGGACCCAATAGATAAAACTATACACAAAGGGGCAAGGAAATAACAACAACAACATACTCAGTAAAATCCCACAATGTGAGGTCTGAGGAAGGTAGAGTGTACACAGACTTTAGCTCTACCTTGGTAGGTAGAGCGGTTGTTTCCGAGAGACCCTCGGCTCAAGACAAAGCACAAGCCCAAGCAAAGTAGGACACACAAAATGCCTAAGTCATGACAACGCATTCTGAAAAAGAAAGAAGCAATAGTTAATGCAAGTAAATAAGGCAAACAAAATACACATATCAGCATAAATCAAACGACAAGGGACTATAAGGCAATAAGATAGGCTAAGAGAGCCTACAATAATAATACTACAACTATCAGTCTGTAAGCGTAGGTAGGACTACGCTAGACTACCTATTATCCTTCTACCCTAATACGTGTCCTCCATAACCTTCTATCTAAGGTCATATCCTCAGTGAGTTGCACCTGCGTCATATCCCGTCTAATAACCTCTTCTCAATACTTCCTCGGCCTACCTCTACCCCTCTTGTTCCCGTCCATATCCAACCTTTCACACCTCCGCACTGGGACATTTATGTCTCTCCTTTGCACGTGTCCGAACCATGTCAACCTAGCTTCTCGCATCTTATCCTCCACCGATGTCACTCCCACTCCTTCCCTGATATAATCATTTCTAATTCTATCCCCCTTATATGCCCACACAACCATCTTAGCATTTTCATCTCCGCAACTTTCATCTTTTGAGTGTGTGAAGTCTTGACCGACTAACCCTCCGCCCCATCTTTTTGCGAGGAAATAACTTTTACAAAAGTGATAAGAATTGTGAGAGATTCTTGTAATCATTTCCCCTTTTTAGTATGTAATAAACAAATACACACGTATCCTAAAAGAGAGATAAAGAAAAAACAAAGCTACGTACTACGTGATATAAATTATAGAGTCGAGACGACACGAAGCCAAATCGTCATGTAAACGACTACTTTGTTCAACTACACTTTGCAATTTTTTTATTTTAATAGAGATCAATGTTGGCCTTAGCCGTGCTTTGACCGTACGGAACACGTTACAAAATAAATTAGTTTTTTGAAAAAAAATAATTAAATTAGATCAATTTCAAGTCATCTTCTTATGTTCAATAGGATTTAATATAAGGAAAAGTCGAAGAGATTACTAAATGTCAAAGTTTGACTTTTTTTTTCTAAAATAATGGTGAGAGGTCTTATATTTAGTGACGCAATTCTAACTCATTTGTCAATCAATTACGTAATAATAAAAATTGTGCAACTAAATAGAATTTGTCATAAATAGAAAATTTAATTACTCGATTTTATCCAAAGGTCCAAATTAATTACTCGATTAGTTAAATAGAATTATAATTAAATTGCAGTTTTACGAGAAGATATTATACTCCCTCCGTTCCATAAAAGTGATTTTTTTGGCTTATGCACACCCCTTAAGAAAGTGTTCACTCCTGAAAAATTAGAAGTCCTTTTATTAACTTATTCCTAATTAAATGCCTAAAAATGTTACTTAGTCATTCCTGATTACGTAGATAAGGGTAGTTTTGAAAGAATAAGATCAATTTATTCTTAAAATCCTAAAGCACCACTTATTTTAAAATAAAATAAAAAGCCTAAAAATCACTTATTATGGAACAGAGGGAGTATATTGATAGAATGATTTTTTTCTTAAAAAGATACTCCCTCCGTCCTATATTACTTGGTCACATTATTAAAAATATCTGTCTCAAATTACTTGACCACTTTCTAAAAATAAGATAGAATTTATTAAGTTTTTCCTACTTTGGCCTTAACATTAATTAATATTTTAAAATAAATAATATTGATTAGAGTGCAATTAATTGAAGAGAAATAAAAATAATGTAGTAATAATATCCTTCTTATTTATGATTTCTTAAAGGGCGTGTAAAAAGGAAAGTGACCAAGTAATAAGGGACAGAGGGAGTAATAGAAAAAATATTGAATTTCAGGTTTTACTAACATAAAAATGTTAGAGTTATACACTTATTTCTATTACTCTTTTACTCCAAATAAAGCAAAGCCTAAGAATATTTGTGGGTCTTTTTTCTTGTTCATATTCTCATCTCTTGTGAAATGCACTTTGTACGACATTGGTGGTAGAAAGTCTTTCCTTCCTCTTTATAATGAATTGTGTGTTGATGGGTAAGTAAATAGGCTAGAACAAGAGAGGGGTCTCGCGCACATGAGAGTTGGGCTTCGTAGGTAAAATGGATTTGGTCAAGATTTATTCTACCGAATTCAATTATCCTAGAACCGATCAAAGCTCATTATTTCATAATTAATTGTTGCAACGGTCATTATTCATAAATACTCTGACTTAATGTCGATCTTTATTTCTTTGAATATTGGGAGATGTTCAGATCCCATTCATTATTCTCTAAACGTTGGAGACATTTCAGATTTCAACATTTACTACTGAGACCTTGACATCTACCTATATATAACAGTGAGACTTCATTTGTTGATACACACAGAAAAAAATATATCTTCTTTTTCAAAGTTCTTTTCTTCCTTCTGTTTCTGGGCAAATTACTTTGTGCAAACTTCAAACTTTCAGTCACTAGTGTAACTGTCCAGACGTATTGTGGAACCTTGGGGAGTGATCGGGCTAAATAATTTGCACCGAAGTCGGTTCGAAATCACTTTCAAGACAGTGGCTTGCCATGACATGACAAGTTATTTTTACTGTTTTATTTATTCTTAATCAATATTGTTCCCTATTTTACTAACAGTTTGAAAGCAATTTTATACAATATTGATCAGATTGTTGTTTCTTTGAACAAAACTCTTCCATATTTATCAAAGCTTGAGTCTTTGGACAAAATCAATTTTAAATGTTTATCTCAAATTTTTTTAATTTTCTTTGAATACTTAGAAGTTGATTATGTTTTGTTTGACGAGCCAACTGTTGCTAATAATATTTCTAACACCACCGGTAGTACTACTGCTATAGTGGTTCTTGGTGATACTGCTAAATATTTTTGAAAAAGATAACAAAATTGTTAGAGGACATTTGCAAAACCATATGACTAACCCTCTACTTGATTTATTTGTTAGTAATAAATCTGCTAAAGAAATTTGAGACAGTTTGGAAAAGAAATATAGTGTTGATGATGCAGGGAAGAATAAGTATGTTGTTGGCCAATGGATTAAGTTCCAAATGATTGACAATAAATCAATTGTGAAACAGGTTCATGAGTATGAGAACCTGACTGTTGATGTGCTTACCGATGGCATGAAGATGTGTGAGATTTTCAGCCCAATGCTCTGCTTGAAAAATTCTCACCATCTTGAAGTGATTATCGGAACCAACTGAAGCATAAGAAGAAGAACTTGACTCTTCAGGAACTGATCAGTCACATGAGAATTGAGGAGGCAAACCATCTCAAGAATAAGATGAAAGTTCTTTCTCTTAATTCTTCTAATGCTAACCTTGTAGAAACTTTCGGTACTGTTGTGAAAAGGCAGGTTCAAAGGCAAATAGAAGACAATCCCGAAAAAAGAAAATGGAAAGAAGAAGAATCACTTCAGCAAGCTGGAGAGACAAATTCAGAAGTTAAAAGGACCTTATTTCGTTTATGGAAAACTCGAACATAGGGATGCCCAATACTATCAAAGACAAGGGTAAAACTCGAAGCAGGGAGGACAAGGTGTTGTCTAAGCTAATCTTGCTATCGGAAATGAAATAATTATTGTGGTAGTCGTAGAGGCGAATCTGGTGGCTAACAACGCAGATTAGGTGCTGGACGAAGGCACTTCGAGGCATATGTGCGCTAATAAGGAGTTGTTCCATACCTTTGAGAAGTTTATTGATGGCGAGTGTGTCTACATGGGTAACTCCACTACTGCTGGAGGTATGGGTAAAGGAAAATCCTTCTTAAGTTAACTTCTGAGAAAACTTTAGCCTTGAACAATGTTCTGTATGTACCCTCCCTTCGTAGAAACTTAGTTTCTGGAGCACTTCTCAACAAAGCAAGCCTTAAACTTATTTTTGAAGCTGATAAAATTATTATTTCTCGTGGAGGAGACTTTATTGTGAAGGAATGTCTTAGTAGAGGTATGTTTGTACTGAACATTGTTCAAGAGTCTATTAATAAAAATATTTTCGATTCTGCTTATATTGTTGAATCTGTTGATTTATGGCATATTAGACAAAGTCATGGCAATATTGCTTCTATTAAAAGACTTCGAAAAATAGAATTAATTCATGCGATAAAAATTGATGAATTTTTTAAGTGTCATGTATGTGTAGAAGCAAAGCGTGCTAAGAAATCATTTAAATCTGTTACTAGTAGAAAAATAATTGCTTGAACTAGTATATTCACACTTAGCTGATTTAAAGAACACTGTTAGTAAAAGTGGAAAGAAGTATTACATTACTTTCGTTGATGACTTTTCTAGATCCACTAAGGTATATCTTCGTAAGTCTAAAGATGAAGCTGAAAGCATGTTTTTGAAATTCAAAGCTGAAGTGGAAAATCAATTAGACAAAAAATCAAGAGACTTAGATCTGATAGGGGCAGTGAATATAGTACTAATACTCTAGAGGCCTTTTGTGAGGAAAATGGTATTATACATGAGGTTAGTGCTCCCTATACTCCCCAATAAAATGGTGTAGTTGAACATAAAAATAGAACCCTTAAGAAAACGATGAACTCTACGCTTTTAAGTTCAGGTCTATCTGACAACATGTGGGGTGAAGCTGTTTTGTCTGCATGTTAAATTCTTAATAGAGTCGCTCATAAGAAGTTACACAAGACTCCATATGAGTTGTGAAAAGGATTTTCTCCTAACTTGAAATTTTTTAAAATGTGAGGGTGTTTGGCTAAGGTTGGTCTACCTGATTTCAAACGAATAAATGTAGGATCTAAGACTTTTGATACTATCTTTATTGATTATGCTCAAAATAGTGTTGCTTATAAATTTATGTGTTTGAATGATTATTCTATTTGAATCTAGATATGAATTTTTTGAGCATGTTTTTTCTTTGAAAAATAATGTGTCTAGTGATATGCAAAATAATGCTTCTACATCTGTGCCTGTTAATTCTCATGGTGTGCCTTCTTCTAATGTTGTTAATAATAAGCATGAAATTGAACTTAGAAGGAGTAAAATATGTAGAATAGAGACTAGCTCTGATCCTGATTTTATTACTGCGTTTTTGACAGAGAATTGTGATATTGATGTCTTAAATGATTAATTAGTGTCTATTTACTTAATGGAAGAAGACCCTAAGACTTATGATAAAGCAATGAGGTCAATAGATGCTATGTTTTAGAAAGAGTCCATTAAAAGTGAATTAGATTCTATAGTTTCTAATCATACTTGGGACTTGTATGATTTACCTAAAGGTTCTAAATCCATAAGTAGCAAGTGGATATTTAAGAAGAAATTGAGACCTCATGGTACAGTTGATAAATATAAGGCTAGACATGTGATTAGGGATTTTAACCAAAAGAAAGGTATTAATTACTTTGATACTCATTCTCTTGTGACTAAAATAGCGATCATTAGAACTCTTATTACCTTAGCCGCTATTCATAGTTTAGTGGTACACCAAATGGATGTTAAAATGACTTTTCTAAATGGTGATTTAGAGGAAGAGATCTATATGACTCAACCTGAGGGTTTTATGGTCCCAGGATAGGAAGATAAAGCATGTAAGTTGAGGAAATCCTTGTATGGTTTAAAACAGGCACCTAAGTAGTGGTATGAAAAATTTAACGACACATTAGTGGACGCTGATTTTATTGTTAATGCTTCAGATGCTTGTGTTTATTCTAAAATGATAGGATCAAGTTGTGTGATTATATGTTTATATGTGGATGGTATGTTAATCTTTAGTCCTGATGTGATTGTTATAAATGAGACTAATAATTTTTTGTCTTCTAAATTTGAAATGAAAGACCTTGGAGAAGCAGATATGATTTTAGGAATTAAAATCAAAAGAGTTGTTAATAGTTTTTCTTTGTGTGAGTCTCATTACATCGAGAAGATGTTGAAAAAATTTGATTGTTTTGATATTGCTCCAGTAAGAACTCTTTATGATCCTAGCATACACCTGAAAAAGAATAAAGAAGCTAGTGTTTCACAAACTGAATATGCTAAAATAATAGAGAGTGTAATGTTTCTCATGAACTATACTCGACCTGATATTTCTTATGATGTTAGTAGACTGAGCAGATATACTCATGTCCTAGTAGTGAACATTGGACTGCTCTTCATCATTTGTTAAGGTACTTGAGAGGTACTATGGATTGGTGTTTGTATTTTAATAATTTTTTTGCTATTTTAGAAGGTTTTTTTATGCAAACTGGGTAACTGATAATGATGAAGTTAGCTCCACCAGTGGCTATGTGTTTACTTTGGGTGCAGGTGTTATTTCATGTCTTCCAAACAGACTTGTATGGTACATTCTACCATGGAATTCGAGTTTATTGTTCTTGAGTTGGTAGGGCAAGAAGCTGAGTGGTTGAGAAACCTTTTGACAGATGTGCCATTGTTGGGAAGACAAGTTTTACCATTCTCTTAACATTGTGATTCAAAGGTGACAATCGGAATTGCAAATAACAGTGTGTATAATAAAAACAAGAAATATTGGCATCAGACATGATGTGATTAAACAATTGTTGAAGCATAGTGTTATTTTATTGGAATATGTAAGGTCCGAAAGAAATTTGGATGATCCTCTAACCAAGGGTTTAGCAAGGAATATTATCCTTGAAACGTCGAGAGGGATAGGGCTAAAGCCTATGGATTGAGGTAATATGGTGGATACCCGTTTGTGGTCAAACGAAGCCATATAGGCCATCAATATACACTATATTTTCTATCCCTATGGCATGTGGTAGTGTTTATAAGGTTTAGCTTATTTGCTCTTAATGATTTCATAACATTAAGGTGGTCTATGAGATAGACTTGATGGAATCACCTATGTGAGTGTAAAGGTGTGGTCGCCTTTTATTAAAGACATAGACCGTATTTTTAGAGCGCTCATTAGACCCAAGGTGTGTGTGCATGACCTTTAATGCACTTTGTTAGTATCGCAGAGTTTACATAAATTAAAGGATATGGTATGTGTTGTGGGGGTCTCAACTTATGTCTAATCAGTTCAAGAGTACTTCACTTTTTGAATATTAGTTGTGCCTCATTTCATTACGTGTTAATTCAAATCGAAAGATATTAACACTTAAGTACATATTCCTTCCTTTTGCCCAACAATTTATTTCTATTCTTTATATTTGCATTAGTGGGGGATTGTTAGAGTTATGCACCTATTTCTATTACTCTTTTATTCCAAATAATGCAAAGCCTAAGAATATTTGTGGGTCTTTTTTCTTGTTCCCACTCCTGTCTCTTGTGAAATGCACTTTGTACTACATTGGTGGTAGAAAGTCTTTCCTTCCTCTTTATATTGAATTGTGTGTTGATGAGTTAGTAAATGGGCTAGAACAAGAGAGGGGCCTCGCGCACATGAGAGTTGGGCTTTGTAGGCAAAAAAGATCGATTTACCCCTCCTCCCATGCGCGCGAGGTATACGTGAGACCTAATTCAATTCTAGTTTTGTAAAATATTATTTTGCTATTTTTTGAGCTTACCTAAAATTTTCCAAATTCATGCTTACCATATTAAAGTCCGGGAATAGCTCTCTTATTCTGACGTAGCTGTAGCTCTCATACCTCCGGAATCAGTTGTTACCGGTTATGGCTTATACCACCGGAACTAATTGTTACGGATATGGTCAAGATTTATTCTACCGAATTCAATTATTCCAGAACCGATCAAAGATCATTACTTCGTAATTAATTATTGTAACAATCATTATTCATAAATACTCTGACTTAATGCCAATCATTATTTCTTTGAATGTTGGGAGATGTTTCAGATCTCATTCATTATTCTCTGAACGTTAGAGACATTTCAGATTCCAACATTTACTACCGAGATCTTGACATCTACCTATATATACCGGTAGACACTTCATTTGTTGATACACACAAGAAAAAATATATATTCTTCTTCAAAGTTCTTTTCTTCCTTCTGTTTCTGGGCAACTTACTTTGTGTAAACTCTAAACTTCCAACCACTAGTGCAAGTGTCCGAAACTGTTGTGGAACGTTGGGGAACGACCGGGCTAAACTCTTTGCTCGAAGTCGGTCCGAAAATCGCTTTCAAGACATTTTAATGTTTTATTTGTTCTTAATCAATATTTTCCCCTATCTTACTAACAAAAAGAGTTAAAGAACTAAAACTCAGTCCCATGTTGTCACTATTCTTTCAAAAAGGTATTTCCACCACACTAATTTTGGCCAGAATGGCCCAAATGGGGTTAGCATGGTAAATTAAAGTTTAATCTAGGTCATTTATGATAAGTAATGGCATTGCTGCCTTTCCCTCCAAATTTCATCTTAATTCAAAAGTTGGCATGAAGTCTCTCTCATCAATTCAATTTTAATTTTTTTTCCTATACATGAAGAATTTCAAAAGACACATACATCCTTTCCCATAAATAATCAATGTTGATATCTTTCCCTCTTTTTTGTTGTATACAATACAATTATATGATACACATACATATGATTATCTTGTATATTTGTTTTCCTAATTTTTCATTGGTCAATTTATTTCTTATTTGTTACTTTTGTATGCTAAGTATATAATTTTTATGAAAATTAAATATTTATTGATGATTGTAAAGATATTTATGTATGTTTGGTACTTTGTTATTTTCAAATAATTTCTAATAATCACTCATTTTTAAAAAAATTGAGGTTCTATCGGAAACAACCTCTTTACCCCAAGGTAGAGCTAAGGTCTGTTTACACTCTATCTTCCTCAGACTCACTTGTAAAATAATTCTGGATATGTTATTGTTGTTATACTCATTTTCAAAGAAAATATTCATATTGAAGACTTTACAGTTTGTGAAAGTATTATGTACATGATCCTTAATTATTTCTAATAAGTAATTAAAAGTAATTTCATATATCTAAGAATTCAATTGTTCAATAAGTTCTCACATATTGATAAACATTACAGTGGTGTTGGTGCAGTTAGTTTTATAAATTACTAATAATAAGTTTAATGACATTTCATAGCAACATAACAATGGAATAATGATGGATTTATGGTTACATCACAAAACAAAAATAGAAAAATATATATTAAATAATGAAGAATTTGTGATTAAAAATGAGATTTGTCGCTAATTTTTTATGTAGAAAGATTTAGAGACAAAATTCACATCACTTACATTACTATTCATATTTGTTTCAGGGTACGTGCATTGCACGTGCGTATCGTGTTAATTAATAAAAAAAATAGATTATTTAAAATAATAATTGGTGTTAAATAAATGCAATATTTATTAAAAGGATAAAAATAAATACTACATGACATATATATATATATATACATATATATATATATATATCTACATATACATACACACACACATATATATATATATATATATATATACATACATATACATACATAATGTATACATATATACATATATATATATATACATATATATATATATATATATATATATATATATATATATATATATATATATATATGCGAGGCTTTGACAAAGGATAGTGGCACGGGCAGACGCTGGCATCAATGGGGCATGCGAAGCAGTGTGGCTAAGTCGACTTGACGAAGAGCAGTGGCATGCGTGCAAGGCATGGCATTGGTGGAAAAGTGGCACAAGACAGTGGGAAAGTTCGAACAGACGTGATGTTGGCACGGGCTGGTCGAAGGCAAGAAGGGCGCGAGGCGAGGGCATCGCATCGGCAAAATAGCAAGGAAAATTTGACTAAGTGTTGGGGCGAAGCTGAGAAGCTGAGGCAGAAGCAGAACACGCGCGAGGCGCATGGCAAAGGCGATGGTTAAATCGGTGTGCGCGGCACATGCGACAGTTTCGTCATATGTGCGACACACACGACGGTTGTGAAGTGGGTGCGCGTGATTGCGGGTGTATATCTATATATATATAGTAACTATTGCATCTATGTAGTAATATTTCTTTACCATTTAAATGAATGATATTTTTGTTTAACACAATTTTTTATTTTATATAATTTAATCTTCTTGCACACAATTTTTTATTAATAGTTAATTGGTCTTAGTGTGAGAAAAGAGTTCCAGACTTAGACACAAAGTAGTTAAAGCGACACAAAAATATATCAATAATATCATTTATAAAGAGATGTCAGGTGCAATACAACGTAAAAGTGTTCAATTCCTCCTTCCAAATATATTTTTAAAATAATCACCACGAAAAAAGTCTTGACAACCTCGAAAAATTCAATTAGAATCGAATTAAAATAATAAAACTCAATTAGACTCAAAAAAGTCTTTAAAATAATAAATAAAAAAAAACAATTAGACTCGAATTAAAAATCTCCAAATCTTATATTACCACGAAAAAAAGTGATGGGTAGATAGGATCTCTTCACCAGTGATTTTAAACTTAAGTCTTGACAAACAATTACTGCTATCACGCAACAATAAATAAAATTAATCTTTGATAGATAATTCACGTGGTGAAAGAAAATTTTACTACCCGTAGATACATGATATCTTGTGTGTAACGCGGTGCACGAATTCGAATGAGTCTAGAACTTCAATTGAAAAATTGATTCGTATGAAAAGTGTATAGAATTTATTATAATTATGATAAATTAATATGTATTTATGAAAATGTTACATTCAATATTAAATACGGAAGGAAAAAAAGAATCAGCCGTCAACTGATAAAAATGCTAAATCTATAAACGATTAATAATACTAAGAAACTAAACAAGAATACTAACCTCAATTAAGAGCGAAGAAAGACAGTATAATTGAAAAAAATAAAGGGAAAGCAACATAAGACTTAATGCTTGAATCACCTATCGCAATTTTTTTTTTAAAAATCATTGATTCTACTTATCTTTGTCTCCATTTTATGTAGCTGGCTAGTTGCAAAATAAAACAAACATAATTAGAATTGAAGAAGAACGATAATAATCTATTTAACATAAAATAAATATCAAGTAAAATCAATTTGTAGTGGAAGAAGTCAAGAGCATTACGTGAGGTATTTTAGTTGCGAGAAAAGAAGCAGAAGAAAGAAGAACATGAGAAAAGAAGAAGAACACGACATAACATGTGAGGTATTTTAGTTGTGATATTTAGTTTAAGTAAGGTGCGAATTTGTACAAAATGTAATTCTAAATTGATTGAAATAAATTTTAAATTGTTCAAATAAGAAAAACTGTAATAACAATAATTTATTAGGACACTAATTTAAATTACAATTTGGTACTCAAATAAAATGTAACGATATTATGTTCTTCACGACCTTAAATCTGCTCAAGTACCTAATATGAATTTCAACTTATTCGTATTGAAACACAAATCAACAAATATGAAAAATTAAAGGAGACTCCATATTGTTAGGTTTATTTAATTATTATTATTACAAGAAGAATTCAATTGGATGAGTAATATCTAAATCCAACTAAATTTTTTTATAGTTCTCGAAAAGCATAAAAATCTACTAAATTATATCATAAGCCTAATAAATTATCGTTAGGTACTTTGCAATATAGCATAGTACTAATAAGAATACAAAATCACCTAACGGAGTCCTAATTAAATATTAACTAATGTTATTGTTAGGACTTAGGATATGATTTAATAAGGTAAAACCTGTATTGAATTTATTGTTTTAAATATTAGGAGTTCTTACCTAATTCAAATAAGAAAAAGTTTAGTAACCAAAACTTTAATAACTGAAATTTCTTATTTGAAGAAAATAGTAAATGCCAATTTTGTCTATTGCAAAGTTTTTTAATAAAGACCAAAAAGTTCAATCAATATTTTAAAAGCCTTTTTGCTTTTAAAATAATATAGATAGATTAATTTTACATCATTTCATTTTATTAAGTTAAAATAAAAATTTAAAACTTAATAGGGTTTGTATCCAAGTCCACAAGAAAATATAATAATTCTTATTAAACAAGTATTAGTTGTAAATTTTAATTGTAGAAAATAATAAAATTATATCTAGTGAAATGTATTATATAAATTTCAAAATAAGTATAATTGTTTTCAAGAAGTATCAAAGGATTATCGCTATAGTGAGAAAAAAGAATAACACATGATTGATCGAAGGGAGGAGAGCAATCTCTTGCAGGAAAAGGCAATTGCCTCGCAAGATCCGACTCTTACATTATATTTACGAAAAAAATTATTGTATACAAAAGAGTTTTGTATCTCTTGTGACCATTATTTGATATTCTATAACATTTTTTTTATGTTATTAAGAATTATAATGTTAAAGATTTAATATGGTATATCATAATTCATATTAAATAAAGTATTGCTTATAAGTTTCACATGTAATTTAAATAAATAGTTAATTATATTTAATTAAATTGAATATTTGATTATATCAAATTTTAAAAACCAATGTGTTGTATTTATCTACATGATCATTAATTATACTCAATTTAGATTAGTGAATAAGTTGTAAAGAAGTATTTTTTAAAAGTGACCGAATTATTTTAATGAGCAAAACGTATAATTTTTGTAACTAAATAAACCGTATAATTTACTATACGCATAAAATACACAAAGTATGTAGAGACTTTTCATTTACTTTTGTATGGAAATATGGATCAATTTTAGTTGCTCAATGTGTTTTGGGAATAGGAATAAGTTGTTGTATTTAGTAGTGTGTTTTGGAGGAAAAATTGTTGGGGGAAACCTGTTGCAAAATTCAAATAAGGTTATGATAGTCTTTTCACAGATGTGGCCATATTTGGGCCAAATAGGTGTGGTCATTTAGCAGCTCTCCTATTATTATTTTTTATATCCAGCTTCTCGACTTATGTCAGACTATTCCTGAAGATAATAGTCTCGGTCCCTCAGCACTACTATCAGTAAATTGCGAAATATGCCTGAATGATCACGGTTTGAGAACAGAGCAATTAATATCACCTACAAGGTTCTACCCTAGAAGAAAGCAAATTGCTCCCACCAAGTTTCGAACCCACGCTACCGACCTTTGGTGACTAGCAGCTCTCTTATTCTTTGTGGACAAAGATATTTGAACGTCAGCATAGTAATAAGTGTAGATGTCAACAACGAAATTAAAGGTACAGTATCTTTTAGTTTGTGTTATTCTCGAAAAGTGTTTTAGGTAACAAAATACAAGAAATATTCTTTCTGTGAAAGTAGCTAAATCCCGCTTCCATGAAAGAAACTTCTAGTTTAATAATTAATAAAAGATGTATATTCTCTCCGAATAAAAAAGAGTATTCACTTAGCTATTTATAAAATTCTTAATAAAATATTAACTTCTTGGCAAAAATAGGTAGCTTGACTAAACTGTCCCTAATTAAATTGGTACTGAAATTTGGTCACCTAACACTTAATAAAGTCAAATCTGAAAAAATAAGGTTAATTTCTTCTTGATTTAATAAGTAAACACTTTATTTTATTAAAAAAATAAAGGTTAAGTAGACAATCTAGTTGATCCGGAGAGAGTATATCATATGTTGTATTAGCTTCAAATTATTGATCTATTATGAATTTGTCACCAATTAAATTTGTTTATTTCTTCGTTCCAAAGTCATGTAAAAAATTAAAAAAGAGATTCATTCAACACTTGTAAACATTGATTAACAATTAAATATACTGTGAGATTCAAGTCGCTTTAATGGAATAAAATCCCAAAAATGGATAAACGTAAGACATACTCTTCCCAAAGTCTGCATCATTATTTACTCATCCTATTTCAATATAAATTCATGTGTTGATAAACATAATAGTTGAAAATTATGACACAGCTTATAATGACTACTTCTAGTATTCTAAAGGCAAACCTTTGAATAATATCCTTTATTTAATTATGATAAAAAAAAAACTATTTGATCTTAATGATTAAACATTTTTTTCAACATTTGTGGCTAAAATCTGGGTGATCTATCAAGATTTGAGTCTAAATACCGACGATCACTCTAACCTGTTATATACAAATTTACCAACACATTTTTATTTGAAAATTAATCGAAATCAATTCTAAATGACTCCAAATTTGACATACAGCCTTCTGATATCAATCTCAATAGTTTTCGGTAATTAGATTCAACCTAAACCTTCAAAAGTTAATGAACTCACTGTCTTCTTCAACCGTTATTTTCAACCTTAAAAAATCCACAATGGTGATCTTAATTATTTTTTTCAACCAAACAAATCTAAACCAAATCGCTAAGAATGTATAATATAAACTTAATTGAATATTACCACACAATTATAATCACAATTAAACAATGAGAAGAAGGAAGAAGAAAGAGCAGAAGATAGAGGAGGAAAAAGAAGCAATTTCCTAGAAAGAATTTATAGTCTGTTTGGCCAGGCTTTTAAAATCAGCTTATTTTGAAAAGTTTATTTTTAAAAAAAAAAATTAACAAAAAATAGTTTGTATTTATCAAACGTTTAAAAAGTGCTTCAACTTTTTTGGTTATTAAACATAGATATGAACTGATCCATCTTCCAGATTCAACTTTGAAGCCCAAGTAAAATTTGAAGCCCACTATTTCAATTACCAACTTAAAAGCCACTAAACCAAACGAAAACATCAAAAAACAATCTAATCAGCAGTCTAATTAATTTATCAAGGGTCCCTTTGGATATACAATATGTTTTCTCCTTTTAATGTTTTTCTCAAGTAACTATTTCGTTATAAATTATAAAATCAATTTTTTTGCTCCAATTTGAAATTGAATTATCAGGTTAATTTTAAATGTTTTTTTTAAATACCATCAAGTTCATGTCCAACCACATGCTAATAGTCTGTTTGGTCAAGTTTTTTAGAGGCTAAATTTTTTTTTTTGTACTTTTTAAAAGTGAAGTGTTTGGTCAAACTTCTGGGAGAAAAGAAGTGTTGCTAGGGAATAACAGAAGTTGTGTATCAGAAGCTAAAAAAAGTAACTTTTCTCTAAACACACTTAGAAATACTTTTAAAAACTTGGCCAAACATTGATTGCTGCTCAAAAATTCTTTTTAAATTAATTGGCCAAATACAAACAACTTCTTATCAAAAATACTTTTTTGGAAAACACTTTTTTAAAATAAGCTGATTTTAAAAGCTTGGCTAAGCATATTATAAATTTCTTTGTCTGAATTTTCAAATTTTAAATTGTTTGTAGATGCATTATTTAATATTCTCTCCGTTTCAAAATGTTTGTCTTAGGGTCTGTTTGGAAAGCCATTTGGTAATGGGAATTGGTGTAATTACTATGGTAGTAATTATACATCATAGTAATTACACAGCATAGTAATTACGATGACATGTTTGTTTGTCATAAGGTAATTACATTGTAATTACAATGGTACTATTTGGTTGTACAAATGTAATTACATAGTTAGATAATTTTAGTTTTAAAAATAAAAGTTAGTTATCAAAAACTAAATGTTAAATGTTGACATGTTCATATAAGAAATATTACTTAATTTTATATATCGGTATGTATTCAAGATACATATTATTCCAAAAATATAAAACTAAATAATTATGAATTTGTAACTAATATTATAAAAAAATTAATTTATATAAATAAATAAATAATACTTTAATGACTCAATTAATAAAAACTTCTTACTAAGCACACATTTTGCAATAATCACATACAACATGTATGATGAAAAAATTTTAATATTTACAACCATAATTTCATAATATTATTTAAATGTTAAAAAGTAATCTACAATTCTAACATCACTCGATACTTATAAGCTAAGTTTGCATATAACCTCATCCAACAACGAAATTCAACGTTAATGACATCACTATCTCGTTATAAGTCAAGTTTGTGGATGGCTTATCCTTTCTATGGTGTAACTTTCTTTAAAAGAAAATTATAATAATAACATAGCTACCTGAAATGAAAAATAAACATAAAAAAACAAATAAGAAAGTTAACATAGCTAAGTAAAATAAAAATAAAGAAAAATAATTAGGAAGAAACACAATATGAAAATCATGTAGAAGAACGTGAAGTAAAGGTTGGGGAAATGAGAAATAAAGAAATAAAAAAGAATAATGTAAAAAAGAATAATATTTGAAAAAAAAAATTTAAAAAGTTAAATTAAAAAGAAAAAACTAATAGAAATAAAAACAAATCAAAAAAGGAAAGAAGAGGTTCAGAAAAAATATTTTAATTATATCATGTAATTACCTGCAATTCTCAGCCCCCATTAAGATGGATATGGTAATTACACCCTCTCACTTACAATCAATTATATGCTGACCAAGTAACTACCTTGTCAGGCAAATATGTCAAAAATTATACCAATTACAGGGTAGCTTTCCAAACAGACCTTTACTTTCCTTTTTAATCCGTTTAAAAAATATCTCTTTTCCTTTTTTTGATAATTTTCGAACTCAAACTTTCCACATTGTATGTTTAAGACTACAAGATTAAATGACATTTTGGTACATTCTACATATCTTTAATTTAAGACCACAATATTTAACAGTCTTCTTTAATTTATTAAACTTCATGGCAAGTTAAAACCAGACAAACATTTTGAAACAGATAAAGTAATAATAATCATTATAAGTATCTATTTAAACTCTAAACTATTGTTCTAGTTACTCATTTGTTTCAAATTCAATTAACTAGAATATTTGTCACAAAAATAATAACTTTGAGACATAAGATAAGAGTAGGGTAAATTATTTCAGAAATTTGGTTATGAATAGATAGAAATTAAATATTCACCGCTAGTTTGAAAGTCATTTTTGGTCAAATAAATTCAAATGAACCAAGTTGGGGTAGCAAAAAAAAAAAATCAAGTTGGGGTTGAAAAACAAACCGAATCAAGTTGAAGATGAAAGTAAAACAAATAAAAATAAAGAAAGAATTCAAGTTGAAGACGATCTCTTTTAAACCTTTGTCAATCCTCTTTCAATTTCTCTCTCTCTCTCTAATAATAAACCGACATTCTTTAAGGAGTTCGAAAGGTCGTAAGCAGATAGATATATAGATATAGATGCATGTAACTTCACCATTATCAGTCAAACAAATCAACGGTGGAACATACGTCTCTTAGTTGGCAGCTTGTTTTTTTGGTAGGCATCAAATCTTTCTTTTATTCATTTTAGTATAAATTCAAAGACCAAAAATTTAAAAAAAATAATAGTACTAAAGTAAGTATTTATACATTTTTTTTTTTTTTGAGATTGGTAGCATGTTTGGTGCAGTTCTGTAATCAGAAAGTAGGAAGATTCAACTATTCCCTTGCACGGCTGTTCAAACTTTGAATTTATTTTTTCCTCCTTATATAGCCGTTTTTATCTACTGGAATTATATATCTTTAGTTTCCTACTGTGTGAATGTGCTACAAATCGAGTCAATTACCATAAGGGAAACAATCAATTCAGAAAGATACTATTTGGCTTGGTCTGTCAGAGTTTAAAATCGTTGGCTTTAGATTCTACAGAAATACTGTTTTTTTAGAGAAAATGTGAAAAAGGGTATTTATAAGTCACAAAAAGAACATCTGGGTTGGTGTTTTCTTGTCGTAATTTTGGTGTATTTTGAAGTGGGTACATCCGTACATGTGCTTGTTAAAGGTGGCGAACCCAAGAAAACCCAGTGATTATGTCAGATTTACAGATGCAGAAACAACCACCACTACTGCCACCTCCATGGCCATCACCATAGAAGGCGGGGCTCAGCCTTATGAGCAATCTCAATTTTTTCAAGAAATGATCCAACAGGTAGAAGGTGATTATTTGCCAATGTTTAGAGGGTATAGTCAGACGAAGGATATGTCAGCGATGGTGACAGCACTGACACATGTGGTATCGGGTCGGAATTACCAACCCGATATGAGTGGTGATGTTACGTCATCGTTTGGTGATGGTGGTGGTAGTTCTTCTGGGATTTATTATTCAACAAATTCGCCGTCTTCAGCTTATTCTTCATCTAGTTCAGGGTCTAGAAAGAGAAGCCGTGATCAAGAAGAAAGTGAACAAAGTCATCATGGGGTTTATGGAGGGTACGGAGAATTTAGAGGTGGCATGCCAAGTTCCTCTGTTAAAGCTGGTTAGTGATACCTTATCTTTAATTTCTTTTAGTTTTTAATTTTTGTGCTTAAGAACATTATTTACTTTTTCATTTTAAAGTTCTTTTTACTTCTTTTCTTGGTTTATGCATTAAAAGTTTCACTTTAAATCTATGTTGCTCCAACGTTCTAAAAATATCGATCGATGTGTGTTTGAACATTTCTGAGAATCCAATATGGATGGAACAATATTTTGGAAGAGTCTAAAACAATATGCAACTCAAATCCAAGTTATTTCCTTCTTTTATAGTAGTTCAAATTTCATTTCTTTTCCTTTTAATCAACTCCCCTGTATCAAAACTAAAAGAATGAGCCTTTTTGGGGGGATTTCTTAGTTCTATTTAATGGTATTATTGCATGTAGTTGGATGATATGAACAGTTCAGTATCATAAATATCAGAGTAATAAATTTTGGATTTGAAAGTATTTTAAGGACTTAATTTTGTTCTTCATTCGTTTTGCTTTGTCCTCGATCTTGATCAAGTAATCTGATTTACATAGGTGGATTTTGAAATTTAAATTTTTTGAGTTTAATCTTTAAGATTTTAGTATTGAATCCATTATATTTTTAAAATTATGTATTCACATCCACTATTTATTATAATTTTTGTTAATTTTTACATATAAATTTATGTTTCGCGTTAAAAATATTGCATTGAGATGAAACCCGTATTGACAACTTATTATCTTCTGGCAGAAGAAGGTACAAGTATGGTGGCACCATCAAACACCACAATTTCCACCGTAACAACAACCACCACCACCACCACAACCACAGCCGCAGCAACCGCAACCGCTTCGAGCGAAGAAACGGGAGAGAGGAGGAGGAGATACAGAGGAGTAAGGCAAAGGCCATGGGGAAAATGGGCAGCAGAAATAAGAGATCCACACAAAGCAGCAAGAGTTTGGTTAGGCACATTTGATACAGCAGAAGCAGCAGCAAGAGCATATGATGAAGCTGCTTTAAGATTCAGAGGCAACAGAGCGAAATTGAACTTCCCCGAAAACGCGCGATTATTACAACCACCACAAATTCAAGCTCCTTCTCAACCTACTACCACAAGATTATCCATCCCCAGTTCCTCATCCACTGCATCTCCTCAAATATTGTCGCAATTTATAGCTCCAATATCTCAACCAACAACATATTTTCATCAACAATATCCTATGCAGAATTCAGGTATGACTAGGGACTATTGGGAATATTCACAGTTACTACAAAATCCTGGTGATATTTCTGATCAACAACCATCAAGCTTGTTGGAGCAAATGTTTTTAGCTTCATCAATGGCTGTGTTGCATTCGAATACGTACCCTTCGTCTTCATCTTCATCATTAGCTACTTCTACTTCATATCCCCTGTTATTTTCTAGTTATAATTACAGGCCACAAACTAATCAAATTCAAGGAACCAACACTAGCAGCAACAGCAACAGCAATAGCAGCAGCTCTAATATTTCTGCACCATTTTGGAGTACTAGCTCTAGCCAATATCCACCATCTTCTAGCTAATTCTCAAATTTCTATTTTATTTTATTTTGGTAATTTTTCAGATATTTTTTTAATCTATATGATTTTACAATATTTATGTATTTGAGAGATAGATAGTCAACATATTTTTTCCTTTTTTTTTTTTGGAATATCGGTTTGTAATTTTATTGTAATATGTACCGTTAAAAGTCCTACATCGGATATGAAATGAGAATATGAACTCCTTATATGGACTTGTATAGATGTAAGTCGAAGTGAAGTGTGCCCTGGACGTATCGTAAAATATGTTTGGGGGCACGCATGTGTGCTTCCGTTGGATTGTGCATGTGCAAATAGATTTGTTGCACGTCATAAGATATGTCTGGTCTCTTGAGGTGCTATCCTGGCCCCAGCCAGACTACGATAGTGAGTCGGGTCTGAATATGGAGGGTCGAAATCAGCGTTGAGCTTGGAATTGGTGTCCACTAGCGTGTGGAATGGCTTGCAAGACGTCATGTCTGCACGATCAAGGATCTTTTCAGCGTATTTTTTCTGATTTAGAAATAGGCCGCCAGAATGGTGAGTAACAGAGATGCCCAAGAAATAACTCGGGGGGGGGGGGGCAGATCCTTCATAGCAAATTCAAATGAAATGAGAGACATAATGGACCGGATGAGGGCATCATATAATGTGGTGAGGATGATGTCATCAATATATAATAAGAGGTAAGCCATGTCTGGACCCTTGTTGTAGATGAACATGGAATGACCAGATTTGATGTGTGAAAAACCGATAGAGGAGACATAATCGGCGAACCGCTTATACCATGCTCGAGGAGCCTGTTTCACTCCATAGAGCGATTTTCGCAATAGACACACATAATCTGGATGAATAGGATCCCTGAAACCCATAGGCTGACACATATATACCGTTTCATGAAGATCCACGAGTGTACATCAAGATGATGAATGGGCTATAAGATCTGGATAGGGTAATGTTGAGGACGGTCTGGATGGTTGCGGGCTTTACGATCGGGCTGAACGTTTCATCACAATCCACTCCTACCTATTGAGACATGTCATCACCTACAAGACGGGTCTTGTACCTCTCAAAAGAACCATCATATTTCTTTTTAGGTCTAAAAATTCACATAAAACGAATAATGTTAGCATCAGGTGGACGGTACTAGGTCCCACGTCTTATTATCAATAAGAGCATTATATTCATCAATTATTGTGGCTTTCCAATTTAGGTCGGACAAGGCATCCTTCGAATTTTGAGGGACAGGGAAGGGACAACTAAAATGCATAGGTTAAACAACCATTTAGGTTTATGAATTTCGTGCATGGCACGTGTTTCCATGGTTCAAGAGTGTGTCTGCTAAGAAGAGGAGGAAGCGTAGGGGTGGCTGGATCAGCTGGCCAAGGCTTATTTTGTCGAGAGGTGGCTGCGGTATCACCCTGAGACGGGTTGTGTTGCGAGCCACCGTCGGCGGAATCGGGTGGGCAGCGTGTCCCCGACTGACCGTAGTGTGTTTGGGTACCGGGGACTAGGACATCGAATTATGTAAATAATAAATTAGAAGGGGGTTCAGGCCATCATTTAGGAAGTCGTAGGGATGCGGAGGTGGCGAGTTTAGTGAGGCAAAAGGGAATTGAGACTCATCAAATAAGACATGGCGTGAAATAATTATTTTAAAGCTTGATAAGTCATAGTAAGCGTAACTACGATGATTGGTGGGGTAACCCAGAAATACACACGGAGAAGACCAAGGTTGGAGTTTGTGAGTGGTCGGATGGAAAGGATAGTAGAGACATCTGAAAATACGCAAGTGTTGGTAGAAGGGGTTCCTACGAAACAGAACTTGAGTGGGCGATCGTAGAGCTAGAGACTTGTTTGAGATTATGTTGAGGAGATATATGGCCATGGAGAGTGCGTAATGCTAGAATTGAGGGGGAATCGAGGCGTTGGCAAGTAGGGCGCGAATTAGGTTATTTATGGTTCGGATTTTTCGTTCGGCTTTACTATTTTGGGAGGAGGTGTAATGGCAGGAAAAACGAAAGGTAAGACCATTTTTGGAGGAAAACTGTTTGAATTGGTTGATATTGAATTCCATGCCATTGTCACATTGCAAACATTTAATACTCTTTTCAAATTGTGTTTTTACGCAAGCACTAAATGAGGAAAAATAGGGTAGACCTGAGATTTATTACCAATTGGAAAACTCCATAGAAAATTGAAATAATAATAAAAAAACACACAATGTCGATGGCCATCCGTACTTAAAACAGGGGAAGTTCACAAATCACTATGTATTATATCGAAAGGCATTAAAGTACAATTTGTGGATGCCTAAAATGGTAATTTAACATGTTTCCTAAAAATACAGGATTCACATATATGAGTCTTAGAAATACGGTTGCATTGAATAAAATTATTGTTCTTAAGGGAGGTAAAACCGAATCTCTCGGATGTCCTAATCTAGAATTCCATAAGGAAGACGAAAGAGCAGCAAAGGTTGATGGAACTGAGGCTGGTTTGTTGATGGCGTTTGAAATATAGTAGAGATGCCGGTGCTGTCACATCTCATTATTCGTCTCCCTGTCATAAAATCTTTCACAGAAAAATCAAAAGGATCAAAGTCAAGAAAAACATTATTATCAGTTATGAAACGTCGCACATATATTAGATTCTTAATGAGTTTCGGGGCATTGAGGATATTTTTTAAAATTAGTGGTGGATGTGGTGGGGATAATGATGAATGACCAAAACCACGAATAGGAATGTCTTGTCCATTACCAATAATAATATTCTGATTTAAATTACTCAAATTGGAATAAGACGAGAGAGTACCTTGTGATGCCGTCATGTGAGATGTAGCGCCTGTGTTCATATATCAATTTTCGTCTGGAGCTTAGAGTGATATTGTGTTCATAGATGCTTCAATGTCAGTTGGTGCATAAGTTGAGGGCAGGGGGCCTGTGTTGTGTAGGCCTGTTGTGGACGTGCGCCGAGTATGCTAGGTTGGGCCTGTCGGATCAGAGGTGGAATCCAAGAAGATGTCGGATACGGGAAAGAAGGACAAGCCCATAACGGTGGGGTCCATGTGGCCCACGGCGGGTAAGCATCCCACGATGGAGGCTGCTGCCACTGCCGCGGTCGTTGCTGGTTGTTTCCTGCCGGCGGGGACTATCCCTTTCTGCCGTTGTATCTGTCGAAATTCCGTCCGTCGCTGCCCTTTCCGGACTGCCGCCCTCGACGATTATTGCGGGTTGATCCGGCCTACTGCAGGTCCTCGAGTCGGCGATGATGGCTGCTGGAATTGAAGACCCTGCCGTCGTCGGAGGGCCCTACGGTGGTGGTGAGGGCAACATCTACAATGCTGGCCTGAGTGGTGTTGCGTTTGATTTTTAAAATTTCCTCAAGAATTAGCTTCGAACGGGCCTCATAAAATGGTGGTAATGACGTCCATTGCTGAAGGATAGTAGCAACACCCGTCATGATTCATTCAAGCCTGTAATAAGTTGCATGACCAATTGCTTATTAGTGACTGGTGCGCTAACGTTGGAGAGTTGGTCAGCAAGCATCTTGAGTTCTTAACAATATGCAGATACGTTTGGGAAATCTTCCTGATGAACGTCCTTGAACTGATTTTCAAGGTATAACGCACGTTGGGTTTTGTTGTCGTGAAAAATACTTTCCAAACATTCCCACGTTTGGCGGACAGTGGCATCGGTCTCAATGATTGTGTGCAACAGATCATTAGAGATCGTGTCGTATATCCACTGGAGAACAACGACATCCAAACGAGATCAAAGTGCATCATCAGAAGTTGAAGTCGAGTGTGAGTCTGTGGACTTCGATGTAGGAGGGATGATGTGATCGATAACTTCGTAGACACGACAATGGATTTTGAAGAGTTCCGCCCATGAGGAGTATTGACCCTTTCCCATCTCAAAAGTCACAAGGATGAAATTTTTAATGTTGTTGACTACAAGTGCAAGATGAAATTTGGTTTTGTCAACCATGGAGGATGTAATTTAGGAGGAGAAGGGAGAGGAAGTGGCTGAAAAAAACCAGTTATGGAATGGGAACATGGACTCATTATATGGACTTGGACAATCCTCACCCAAAAGTTAGCTTGTAGGGTAAGGATTGTCTAAGTCCATATAAGAAGTCTATGTTTCCATTTCATATCTGATGTGAGACTCTTAACCTGTAATTCACACTTAGGAAGAGAGATTAGAGGTAGGCAGGGGTATATCTATTATTAGGACATTGTTATAGTTGTCATTATTTTTGAAAAGTAAGAGGTTTATACTCACCTTTTCCATACTCTTCCTAATCTTTTTAGTTTATTCCCAACAAAAAATGTAATTTTTTTGTATTTTTTTATTTTTATTACTATTGATTTTGCTATTAATGACATGCTCCTACAATAATAAAATATCACGTGTTTAGGCTCATAATTAGCTTTAAGGATTCTTTTGTCACTATGAGAAGCTTTCTTCCTTATATGTTGTGTCCGGTCATATATTTTTTAAATTTTGTATTATGTGAATATGGAAAATGTTCTTTTGTGATGTTTCATTCGGTATCTAATATGTGTCAATTAATTCGATTTATGTGTATTGAAGTCTCAATTAATTTGAATAGGTATAGTGTAAGATTTATTTAAAAAATGCCGCATAATATCTTGGTTTCTTAACCATAGTTTGGTACAAGGATTTTAAATTACACATCCACGACAAAACAGAATATCTAGTAGGTTTCTTAGGAGGAGTTTGGTATCTTTCTCTTGGTGGAGGAATGGGAGCTGGATCGAAAAGGAACCCTCATTGACCTACTTAACTCAGTGGTTAGAGTTTTTCATACGATATCGGTTTGCGATCCAATAGTGGGGAAGCCCGCCCGCGGGTGGAGGTTCTTGCTCCAACCGATCGACTCTCGTGCTAACATGCTAACAACGGTTTAGGTAAGCCAGGGGCTAAGCAGGAATGCCCTATCTAAGAGCCTACTTCCTTCTGATCTCTCTGCTCTTGGGGATTCATCTCTATTTTTTTCATAAAACCTGATTTTTGGAAAGAAAAAGAAATGATGAAAAGATTTGGATGTTTATATCATTTAATTTGACTTTTTCCAAATGAAGCTTGTAGAAACATATCAATTTGTCAAGTTCTCTGTACCTTTGTTTATAGCTATATGCAAGTTACAATTCCATTCAACTAACAAGTTGTCTATTCCTTTTTTTTTTGTTTAATCTTTGCAAGTGACAATTCCATATAATTACTGATGGTTTTGCTTTGTATGTGGCTTTAGATTTTTTATATTTATATCTTTTTATTTGGACCTATGCCTTATCCTTTATAGTGAATCTATCTTTTATGTCATCTCATGTCCCATTTGCTTAATTTTTGTTTTGTTTAATTGTCCCATCCAAGGAAGTATGTTGAAACAAATAATCTCCTTGATTATTTTCATTAATGAATTAGTATATATAATTTACAATTTTCATAATCTGAAAAATTCTATTTCTATTCTACTCTCAAAACTCTATTCTATTTGTACAAGAATACTACAACTATGGTAAGTGTACAGTGCTAATTATATACAAATAATATGTTACCAAATATAGCTCCAAACTGTGATATACTTGTCATGTATATCATGGACTGTTTTGACCAAAACTGCTTTGTATTTTCGTGATATACACGGTATACACATAGCAGTGTATATATCGTGTATATCACGGGTATATTTATCACACCCCCGCAGTCATAGCGGGCGGTCTTCATATGCCGAGACTATCCCTAAAATATTCAAATAGAATTGAGGGAAGACCCTTCGTAAAGATGTCTGCAATTTGATACCTGGAAGGGACATGGCAGATGCGTACTTGTCCACGAGCTACCTTTTCGCGATTAAAGTGGATATCCATCTCTATGTGTTTAGTGCGCTGATGTTGAATTGGATTACTAGAAAGATAGACGATACTAATATTATCACAATCAACCAAGGTAGCTTTCTGAATGGAAAAATGAAGTTCTAAGAGAAGATTACGTAACCAACATGATTTAGATACCACATTGGCTACCCCTCGATACTCGGCTTCTGCACTAGAGCGTGATAATGTGGATTGTCGCTTTGCAGACCATGAGACCAAGTTATTATCAAGAAACATACAATAACCAGGCGTGGAGCGTGTGGTGTCTGGACAACCACCCCAATCACCATCTGTATACGAGACAAGCGTAGAAGTCGATGACGGATATAGATGCAAACCATAATCAAGTGTTCCCTTGATGTATCGTATAATGCGTTTGAGCACATTCATGTGCTCAACCCTCGGATCATGCATAAACAAACACACATGTTGTACGGCATATGTAATATCCGGTCTTGTGAAAGTAAGATATTGAAGAGCTCCGACAAGACTGCGATAGTGGGTGGGATCCTCGTAAGGTGAGACAGTTGTAGCACCCAGCTTGGGTTTAGTATCAACTGGAGTGAAAGTAGACTTACACGAGGACATACCAGCCTGCTCAATTATCTCAGCGGCATACTTTCGTTGTGATAAGAATAACCCACCTACATGACGTGTGACAATAATCCCCAAGAAGTAACTCAAGGGCTCTAGGTCTTTCATAACAAACTTAGAACTGAGAAGTGTCATGATTGACTTGCGTAAAGCATCAGAAGAGGCAGTCAAGATAATATCATCCACATATAATAGAATATACGCCAGGGAAGTACCACGACGATATATGAACAAAGAATTATCAGACATGCTGTGAGAAAACCCAATAGACGATACATAGTCTGCAAATCTCTTATACCACGCCCGTGGGGACTGCTTAAGCTCATACAAGGACTTCTTCAATAAATAGACATGATTAGGATATTTGGGTCTCAAAAAACCAAGGGCTGATGCATGTAAACGGTCTCCTTAAGATCACTATGTAAGAAAGCATTATTCACATCTAACTGCTGAATGGGACATGCCTTTGAAAGAGCCAGACTGAGAACAATGCGAATGGTAGCCGATTTGAACACCGGACTAAATGTCTCACCACAATCCACGCCAACCTGCTGAGTCTTACCATCACATACAAGACGAGTCTTATGTCTCGCAAAAGAATCATCTGAATTATCTTTATGAGTAAAAATCCACATAGATCGAATAATATAAACACCAGAAGGACGGGGCACCAACTCCCACATCTTATTTTCAATAAGAGCATCATATTCATCGTTCATAGCTAATTTTCAATTTGGATTATTTAATGCAGACACTGGGTTACGGGGTAGTGGAGATTTAAGAATATTAGAATTTAGATTAAAATGTCATTTTGGTTTTAAAATACTCAGTTGACTACGAGTGACAGGTATGTGACTCGGGGGAGAATTGGGTGGATTTTGGGATAATTCGGATGGGTAACAGACTGGCCAACATGCAATGGGCTTGCTGGCCCAACACTGGAAACTAGACGTGTAACTGGCACAGAAGCTGTCTCGGTAGTGGGCTGGACAATCGACCCATTAGCTGAAACTGGGCAGAGGCAGTAGGTGGTGGCAGGCCAGCAGGCAGTGGGCCTGCTGGTGTTTCGGGGTCACTGGATTGTCCCATGAAGTGGTGCATAAAGTACGGTGAGACCTCATCATCTAAAAAATTATACGAACCAGGCTCGGGACTACTCACTTTAGCAAACGG
This sequence comes from Anisodus tanguticus, assembly GCA_034509755.1. Lineage (NCBI taxonomy): Eukaryota > Viridiplantae > Streptophyta > Magnoliopsida > Solanales > Solanaceae > Anisodus > Anisodus tanguticus. The sequence continues at coordinate 39,151,339 of CM067552.1, forward strand.
AAATTGGGTTTCATAAAAAATAACATGGCGACTAATTATGATTTTATTAGACGATAAATCAAAACATTTGTAACCACGATGATTAGATGGATAACTCAAAAATACACAAGAGGTAGAACGAGCTTGAAGTTTGTTAATTGTAGTTGACGGAAAGAGTGGATAACATAAACACCTAAAGACCCTAAGATGAGAATACGAGGGATTTTTATGATAGAGGATTTTAAGAGGAGATACATATGACAACCCTTTGGTAGGAAGTATGTTAAGGAGATAAGTAGCCATTTGTAGAGTATGATGCCAAAAGGAATGGGGTACAGAAGCATGAACTAATAAAGTTTGGACAATATTATTAATGATATGAATTTTTCGTTCGGCTTTCCCATTTTGTGAGGACGTATGAGGACATGAGAAATGAAAAACTATGCTAGCATCACAAAAATCCTGAAATAACCTATTATCACATTCTTTGCCATTATCACATTGGATATATTTTATTTTCCGTTCGAATTGGGTACAAATGAATGCTCTAAATTTTAAGAATGTGGAAATTTTTTTTGATTTTTTCGCTAATGGAAAGGTCCATAAAAAATTAGAATAATCATCCAAAAATAAAACATAATAACGATGGTCCACAGAACTGAGAACGGGAGAAGTCCATAAATCGCTATGAATATTATCAAAAGGCATCAAAGTAAGAGACGTAGAGGCTACAAATGGTAATCTAACATGTTTTTCTAAAGGACATGAATGACAACTTGGAGTACTACGCGTACTCTTACAAGAAATAAAATTGTTTTTATGCAAAGTAGAAACAATGGACGACACAGGGTGACCCAAACGTACATGCCATAAGGAATGAGCTAGAGCTGCAAATGTCAATGGCAAGGCTTGACTCGAGAAACTGGTGGCAGAGATGATTGGATAAAGATCTTCCATACTATTGCATCTCATGAGAGGTATCCCCGTTTTGAAATCCTTCACAGAAAACTCAAATGAATCAAAATTAACAGAAACTCAATTACCAGTGGTGAATTTACGGACATACACCAAATTTTTATTAAGTTAAAGGCATGAAGGATATTTTTCAAAACAAGAGGTGGATGGGGGGAGGGACAAAGTTGTATGACCGGAACCACGAATCGGAATTGAGTTGTCATTACCAACAATAATGCCACGATTTTTGCTCAAATTGAAATAAGAAGAGAGAGTACCTTGGTCGGACGTCATTTGAGAAGTGGTGTCGGTGTCCATGTACCAATTCGTGTCTGAAAGATTTAACCCAAGTGTATGCATGGCGGCCTCAATATCGGTGGGTGTCTGGATTGAAGTTGGGCCCACAACAATGAAGGCATGCGGGGGCCGGGGCCTAAGCAGACCGCCCTGTTGACCCAACCCATATCGCTGCTGGGTGACGCCTGAAGGTCCAGAAAATGTGTGCCTGGGACTGGGCTGGACCGAGGCCCAACTGCCTGGGAAGTAACTGGGCGGGCAATAGGCTGGATTGGGCCACTGGCCACTGGTCTAGGCCAACTGCCAAGGGGCCCAGGGCTGATACTAGGTAGGCTGGGGCCCAGTACCCCGAGGCCCACCACCGGTGTTTCTATTGTTTCGTCCGCCGCCGATTTTTGCCATTATTCTTATGGTTTTGACCCTTTTTGTCGCCACCGTTGTTGCGGTTTTGGCCCGAATTGTCAATAAAACCGTGGGAGTTATCGGATGAAGTCATCATCACCACAGAATTTGCACCGGTAGCCGCCTTTTTTGCCAAGCCGGCTTTTTCTAATGTGAGCATCGAACGGGCTTGATTAAAAGAGGGAAGCAGATTACTTTGTCGGAGTAGAGTCCCAACACCATTATAGGCCTGCAACCATTTGGAGAACAAGACGATTATTGATAATAGGGGCGCAAACATTACAGAGTTGGTCCGCCAATTCCTTGAGCCGTTTACAATATGCCGAAAGATTCGAAAAATCTTCCATGCTGACTTGTGAAAATTCTTGCTCAAGAGTGACCACTCGAGAATGTTGGTTATCCTGGAATATATCACGTAGTCTATTTCAGGTAGCCATAGTCGTAGTATCCAGTTCAATAATCGTCTGTAAAAGATCGGTAGAAATAATAGAGTAAATCCACTGAATGACGCTAGCATCAAGAGTGATCCATAGCTGAGGATCCTCCGCGAGTGTAGGAACAACGGGAGGAATTATGTGATGGAATACTCGATGTGAGATGGCGTGAATCTTGAACAATTCCGCACACATCGCATATTGGACGTTTTCCATCTCAAGAACAATAGGGATATGGTTCTTGATGTTGGAAACAGTAAGGGCAGGATGAAACATGTTCTTTGACGTAGACATACCGAAAGAACAATAGGTGAATGAATGATTTGGAAGACAATTTGGGAAGAGAGGAGGAAGAAATCAGTTCGGAAATCGATGAAGGGACTAGGATTTCAAGGAAGCCGAGAGTAGCAGAAGCTTTTGGAGAAAGAGGTATGTGAGACCTAGACTTCTGATACCATGAAAGAAATAATTTTAAACAAGGGGATTATCTATGTATTAGTGGGACTAGGATTGTTAAAGCTAGTATTAGCTTAGTGGGTGAGATTTTAAGATAAAGTACAAGTGATCTAAATTTGATGGACTTATGATCGATGACTTGACAACCTTTTTTCGCGGCGAAAATAATATTTAATTAAGTGAATTCAAAATAATGATAAACGATTTTGACATCTCTTTGCTACTACATCAGAAGTTTTCTTTTGGAATCACATCTTTTTACTTGATCTTAATTATCTATCTGTCTTCTCTTAGGAAAGCATAAATTTTTCTTTTTGTTATCAATAATGTCCAGTCAGCTTATGTGTAACTCTATTATTACATCAAATATATATACATATATATGTTAATTACCTCTCATCTATGCAGGTTTCGGACAACCCTGTCCATCAAATTGCAAAACTGAATATCTTTTTTTTTCCTTCTGTTTATTGAGATTTGAAATTTAATTTCTTATGTTTTGAATTCACTTTATTGATCGTCAGACCATATTTTTGGATACCTTTTAAAATATCACATTTTAAGTGCCATACTCGTGGGTGGGCCAAAAAGAGAATGATAGAACAAGATAAAAATAAGCCATTTGGAAACAAGGAAATGTTTCTGTATAAATATAAATTGATGAATCAACGGATGTATGTGTAAATTAAAGGCCTTAACAAACATATAAACTCTTCTGACAGATTAATCTTATTCTTTCCTACTTTCATCTGTTTTCTAACCATATTTTCTTGTAAATGATTTTGGCATCTCTTTTAGCAAGAATAAATTATGTGTTAATTTTTCCTTAAAAATTTAATTATCTATGATAAAATAGTATAACAATTTTTATAAATTTATATTATTTTATTCTTTTTAACCTTTTTCAAATAGAAGAGATCAAGAAAACGTTATGTTGCCTTCTTACCTTCTGTCCGCTAACACTCGTATTATTTTTTTCTCTTTAACTCATTTGATACTCTCTTTCTTTAAATCTCTATAAGTTAAAGAGTAATACTTTGTCAAAGACAAGAGTGAATAGCTGAAAATTGTTAAACAAAGTAAATTGCAAATATTTTTTTGTTTCTTCTTAGATTTTCAAGCATTGCATCAAGTATATTAAAGTGGGTATACCAAGTTATCAACTGCTTAAATTAGATTTTACCGTTCTAACTCTATTACTTTTATTCAACATTTGTCAAGTTATTACTTATAGAATTATGTTAACAGTTCGTATAATGATTGCTTTAGTGGAAGGATATAAAATCATGCCTAAAATTAACAAATGATTTTTTCCCCCGAAGAAATCAATTACAAAAATATTATTAAATAATAATTTTATATCTAGAAGGGGAGTCTTGAAGTAACCGGTAAAGTTGTTGCCATGTGATCTGGAGGTCACGAGTTCAAACCGTGGAAACAGACTCTTCCAGAAATGCAAGGTAAGGCTGCGTACAATAGACTCTTATGGTCCGGCCCTTCCCCGAATCCCGCATATAACGGGAGTTTAATACACTGGGCTTCCCTTAATAATTTTACATCTAAAAAAAGTTAATCTTTGTTTAGGATTTAGGCCTCTAATTGAATTTTTTCTCTAGACCTCCAATTATATATGTTGAGCCTCCCTCATGTCACACCTGCTAGTCTCATGGCTCAAGTTGCTATATATTCGATCCAAGTCGCTGGCAATGAACGATCAAAAACCTTCACAATTTCATCAAAGTACTCTTATATTCAATGACTTACGCGCAAAAGTAATATCGACATACTTGTATGTGAGTTTGAGACTTTTACTTTGTGATTTTAAATTTTACTTTCTGTTTCAAATTGGTAATGGTACTACATACTATGTATTATTTTCTAGATAATCGTCTTATGACATATTTTGAAAAAGTATACTCCATTTCAATTTATCTGATATAGTTTGACTGTGCATGGAATTTAAGAAATAAAGGAAATTTTTTGAATCGTGTGGTGAAAACAAATCAAAGATATTTTTATAATTATAGATCATTTCGTTAAATATAAAAAGTAAAGTTTAAAATTAATTTATTATTAAATAAAAAAATATATTATTATTTTTTTAGACTGACTAAAAAAAAATATTTCATAAAAATTGATGCTTAATATTTACATTTGTACTTCTTAGAATGTGTTCTCCACCGCTGACACTTATTTTTTATCTACAAGTTGCAAAAAATATCACAGCCTACCAATATCAATTCATGATGTCTAACAAAATAAACACATTCTAAATTATACACCCGTATGTTAATCTTTAATACATGAGACCATATATCGACCGAGAAATACTGTTTATATTGTAATCTCTATATTGCAATTTGTGTATTAATACGAATCATATATTTTTTATATAATTATCTATAAACCAAATGACCTTCAAATGCACCTTGAAACATTACCCTCCTTTGTTTCATATCCAGCAATCTACGATCGAGCTACTTAGTATTTACTATTACGAGTATTACTTTTTTATTTAAAAAGTTGGAAAAAATTATAAATGAACATTTTGGTTGAGGAAATTTGGGGAAGTTATTAGTTGAAATGAAAGTTTATGTCTAAAACATGATTTTTATTACAAATTAGTCCGTCTTGTGGTGATGGAGGGTTTGACATAAACCCTACCTCGTCTATTAAAATGCAGAAATTAAATTCAAATAGGAGAGGAACATAAAACCAAACCTCCCAATCTAAAATAATGCACAAAAAGTTCAGATCCAAATCTGAGATATGCAAAAATATAAGCATCCAATTATGGTGACATTCAGAAAGTGAATATCCTAAATTCTGATATTGATGATCTAAACCAAAAATTCTTGCCTCATATACAGAAGATCTTCTTGGAATATTTTACTATATAATATTTTTCTTCTCATTTTTATTTTTATTTTTTGATTTTAGTGTTTAATTGCTAGATTTGATGATGTTAACAGCCACGAGAAGGAATACGTGACCATTGAGACCTACGGACCACATGTAATGCACAACGTACAGATTATTCGAACCACCCAACGTATAGGACCTAGGTCCTCCCCTACGTATAATACAAAATATACACCCTCTCCATTTGTTTAAAAAATTAACACATTTTTTTAAATTTAAAAATAAGTTAATTTTAAAGTTTTACTTTTACCTTTAATGGCATAATTTTATAATTATAGATCAACCTTATACTAAAAATCTTTCTTTTCTTAATTTTCACAATCACTCAAACTACGCGATTAAAACGGAGAGAGGGTATACATGAATGGTCATCCATGGATCAAATTAATATATTTTTTTTTATTTCACAAACACAATTTTACGATGTTGACGTGTATAGGGTGGTGACCACAAGCTACAAGAAAAATTAGCAAGATTTTTCCACTTGCTTATTTGGTCTGTGTGCAAATTTAAATGTTCATTTTTGGGTGATTGATTCTATAGCTACCAATTAACATGTAACGAGAAATTATTCATATTGATCTTATAAACTTTTTCTTAGATAGAGTGTCAAGAAGTAGCCAAATTTAAGTAACTTATCTGATCTGACCTATATGAAAATATTTAACTAATTGCAATGAAAAATACACTTAGATAACTCAATAAATAGTTATGCCATCCAATCCAAGGATCAGGACGACGGACATGCTATTTCGAAAGTATAACAAGGAAGCTATTTCTATATTATATCAGCTAATACGGATACAGGGTTCGATATTTCCGATTTATAAATTTATAATGTAAACATAATTTAATGCATATACATCCATGATTTATATAAATTAAAACATAAACGGGGTATTTAAACATGACAGTCTTATCGAGAAATTACAGAAATCATATTTAAAGTGAAAAGTATTATCGCAAAGAGAACGGAAACGTGAGTTAAAAACTTACTTGTACCTTTTGTATGGGGCGAAATTCGTATAAGACAGTTGTACGAATTAAAGTGTGACACGTAGAACACGGTGTTGAGTCAAGTTCATGTCAGTTTGATGCGCTACCGATTAGATATGAGCGGTACCGGGAACATTTTATGCATGGAAGATACCGGTGACTCAGAAGGTCAGGAGAACCATTTGATCGCAACGGACGACCGTTACTAAGCCGGTTGCACGTCTTCCAACAGAGCATTGATGGAATTTATTGAGACAAGGAAGTTTTTCTATCTAAGTGCGTTTTTAAACACTGAATTTTACTTTGTTTACTCTATAGCTGGCCAGTGGGCCGGGCTCGGGTCTGGCGGGGTCGGGGTCGGGGCGGGTCTGGCGAGGGGGGCGGGGTCGAGTCTGGCGGGGTCGGGTTTGGCGGGACTTGCTCCAGTCCCGTCCCGATCCCGATCCCGTCGGAATCGGGTCGGGGCGGGGTCGGGATCGGGGCGGGTTCCGGCGGGTTTTCCTTTTTTTTATTTTTAAATAACATATGTATAAAAAAAACTCAATAAACAAGACAAGATAGCGTAATAAAAACATCTCAATGCCGTTTTTGTGCCTCTTATATTATTTAATAGACATATGATTTTTTTGTAATACAAATACAATTATCTAAATTGCAACTTTATGGTATTGTCCAAAAGTTGCAAATTACATAATAAAATTGCAATTAAAAAATTACATTCTCAGAAAAACCTGTTCTAATTGCTTGATAATTTCTTGTGGTTCTTCGGTTGGAATTGGTATTTGTTGGTCAAATTGATCCATGTCGCTTCCACTACCTTCGGATAAGATTTCGTTGTAGTTTTCGTCTTCTTCTTCGTTGATCTCCGGTTGACCGCATCTTCTCCGCTCCGCTCGTATTCAATCTCTGAATAATACTGTAATTTTGAAGCTGTCTCCGGCTAATGAGTGTCTGTGGTCTCCTATTTGATAACTGCCGACAGAAAAACGCTTTCAGACGCAGTTGATGACGCTTGAATGTTCAAAACATCTCGGGCCATCATTGAAAGTGTCGAAAAGGTTTTCTCATTCCCCTTCCAGTATTTCAGCAAGTCTTCATGTCCATCTTCATTGATAACTTCTTGGTACGGTACAGAACCCTGCAAAACAAAAATTTCCAACTCGCTAATTTGGTTAGTAGCGGTACGGCCGCACATTCTATTTCTGAGGCTTTCAATACTAGCCGCAGAAACAGCATGTCTTTTGTGAGGTTGTGTTGAAGATGAAGAAGATGGTATGGAAGCCGGTAAGTTACTAGCATTTTCTTGTTGGTAAAACTTATATATTTTTTTGCATTGGTCTTCTACGCTAGATAACACTCCTTCTTTAGTTTGTTCAATAAGTGGTGGGTGATTTAGATTTTTGGGACTTGGAGGTGGTAGTACTTCTATACAATCGTAAATAGTTTCAATTAGTGATTTAGTACCGTCTATTTTAATAGTCGGATTTAATACAACACCAATAATATAAATAGTGGGAATAAGAATAAAATATTTTTTTATTTTGATAAACATTTTTAATAGCTGCCATATAAGCTAGTTTTTCCATATATTCACTAAGTAATAAAAATATTAGAGTTATATAAAACAACATAGTTGAAATAGTAGGATAATATATACCGAAAAATTCTTTTGTTGCTTGAAAATTTTTCTCTAAAAGTACAATAAGTTCGGAAATTTTTACCCAATCACTATCTACAACCATATCAGTTGGATTTTGATTATGAGAGTTAAAAAATAAAGTTATAGGTTTTCTATAGTCATAAGCAACAAGTAGTTACTCGTATAAAGAATTCCCCCTAATGGATACTTCTTCTGGAATTTTTCTATAAGGTAGTCCACAATCGTGACAAAATTTTTTATATTCTTTTCTTCGTTGTACTCTATTACTTTTAAAAATAGAGTTTATAGCAAATTGTATTTTACTAAGAATGTTTTGAAAAAGTAATAGACCATCCTTTACAATTAAGTTATATATATGGCACACGCATTTTATATGAAAATGATCTGGAAAAGATGGAGTTAAACTATTTTTTAAAATTGTAATAGTGTAATTGTTAGAACAAGCGTTATCTAATGTAATAGTCATAATTTTATCGGTTATTCCATAATAATGGCACACTTGATAAATATTATCTGCAATAAAAGTACCAGTGTGCCTATCATCTATATATCTATACGCTAAGATACGTTTTTGCATAGACCATTTATAATCTATCCAATGACAAGTTACCGTTAAATAATCATGGCCGTTAGTACTACGACTTATATCAGACGTGATAGATACTTTTGCCATTAAAATGACATAATGAATAACGTAAATATTGTTGATATTCATGTGCGAATTTAAATACATCTCTCTTAACAATTGATCTAGGCAAACCGTTAAAAACATAATTATATATATCTCTAATGTAATGAATAAAACCGGGAGATGAAGGAAATGAAAAAGGCAAACCCTCCACATCAACTAATTTTGATATTGCTTCCCTATCTCTATGTTTATTGTATTTAGGGCCTACAATCCCCCCCCCCCCCCCCCGTCATAGGGTTAATTTGACCCTGTACTTGGTCCGGGACAGTATCAGTATGTGAACCTTGTCCCGATGGAGCGGGCGTTTGCGCACCCGATTTTGAAGCATGATATTGGGCATACCTAGCTGGATGAGCATTTACTACGTGTCTAATTAAACCCCCCGTCCCACCGTGACTTTTTCCAGTTTTAAATTTTAAAACATTTTTACAAAATTTACATCTAGCTACTTGATTCTCTACGTCCCTATCAAAAAATATCCATGCATCTGATTTTAATGGTCGGTTTGCTGGACCTCGTCTCATACTAGGGGGAATATGAGACATTTCAGTTGAAGGTGCACTAGTGGGTGTGTTGTCATCAACATTAGTGGGTGTATCATCTAGATCATCGTCTAAATTAAAGTCTTCTTGAGTTTCAGAAAATAGCTCATCGTCTAAATCTAATGGTATTGTAGGAAAATGTTGAGTATCAACAAAATCATCATGTGTAGGAATAAGATGACTAGAAGAAGTACCCTTGCCCTGATTGCCCCTATAAGAAGAAGCACCCTTACCCTTACCCTTAAACATACCTCTTAATCCTTCCATTTTAATTATGATAATAAATAATTAAAGATAATAAAATTAAGTGCGCTAAATAAAATAAACAAATAATAATAATTTAATGAATGAACGAATGTACCAAACACCGACGTGTAATCGAGAGGTTGAAAATTGAAACTTTGCTCGATGGAAGATCCTCAAGCTAGTTGCCAACTTCACTCCCAATTCCCAAATAAATAAATAAAATTGAATATTTAGTAAACAATGTAGACTTGTAGAGAGATATATTGAGAGATTAGAGAGATTGTAGGAAGATTTGTGAGAAAGATGAAGAGAAAATGAGTTATTTATAGTTGAAAAATTGGGTTAAAGTGTAAAATATAATAACTTATGGGTTAAAAATAAATATTAAGGGGTAGGGGGGTTGGGGGAGGGGGGGAGGCCAAAAATGGCCATTTCCCAATGGCCAAAATCTAAAATGGCCGTTGGTGCAACAGTTATATTTGCAAAGGGGGGACTAGGGGCGGGCTCGGGTCTGGCGGGCCTGGGGCGGCTCGGGACGGGTCGGGATGAGACATTGTCCCGTCCCGGTTCGAGTCCCGCTACCAAAATTTTTTTTACTAATCGGGGTCGGGGTCGGGGCGGGGTCGGGTTGGGCCGTCCCGGCCCACTGGCCAGCCTTACTTCTGCCTATGGACTCCGACTTGGGCTAAGCCCACTTAATTTTGGTTCTCATTATCTGTGTGTGAATTGGGCTGAGCCCAACTATTTGTGTTTGTTTTCTTCCTATCGTTGTTTGTTTGCTTCTTCAGTCTTAATTTAGTTTATACATGATGAGTATTAGATACCCTCTAATTGGTTTCCTTATTTTCCCTTCTCTCTTTTCCGTTGTCATCTGGGCCTTCATCGGGCCTCCCATCATTCTCTTCTTCAGTAAGTTGGGCTGCGTCCCGACAAAGAAAATCTCGTTGATCGAGTTCGATAATCTGGGAAGTTAGTATTTGCGCTTGAAGGCCTAACTATGAGTAAAAATAGTTAACTAGTGGGCTTAGGTAGGCTCACCAGCCTAAACTCAAGCTCTTTTCTACTTTTGTATATCATGTGTATGTATATATTTGTAATGAAAATACTTTGTATAAATAATGGAACCCTATTATGGTTACGAATTAGGATAGGTAAATGATACGTATATCATTTAGTTTTAGAATCGCCCTTAAATGAATTTCAAAAACACTGGTTCAAATATGAAAAAACTGAATAAAAATTGGACTGTTTTAGCTTTGTAAAAACTAAAAAAGGAATTTCAGAGCTGGGTCAAAGTGTTTTGGGACTTTAAAGTCATAACTTGGATCTTAAAGATGAGTTGGATTTTCTAGAAACTGAAAACAAGATAGATTGAGTTTGGGCTTTGGTATAGAATTTGGACTCTAGACCGAGATAATATAAGGACTCAAATTCGGGCCTGAGTGATTGGACAAATACAAATGGGCTGGATTTGAACTTGGACTGAAAATGATTAATTTTTGTTTAAATTAGAATCCGGGCGCCCAATAGGCTTATTAAGTTTGGACAAATAAAACCTATTTTGAACTTGAGTTAGGTTAAAGGTTTTGGATAGGTAGAATATGGTATTGACTATGGGAATATGGCATGCTAAAGAATAAAAGAAAAACCATTTTCTTCCCTTTCTTTTTTAACAAAAAATTAAGTGGAATTATGCTATTTTCAAAATTGGGAAAGGTTTTTAAACAAAAGATGCAAGTGTAAAAATAGTCAATATAGTTGGACTAAATGTGGAGTTCTATTCAAATTCACATTTGAGTGTTCTTAGTTCGAAACTAAATTGACTAAACATCTCGTACATACTATTTTGGCAGAAGTTTTAACTATTTGTTTTGAAATAAAACTTTGAGTTTTGAATACATGAAATGATAAGTTATTTTGCGGATTTTAAACCTTAAGCAATTTAAATCATTCTGAAAGCATGCTATAGAACCCGTAGGTCAACCGTATTTTATGGATCCTTAATATCGGGGGTGCTAATACCTTCCTCGGGGGATCACCAAATCCCTTACCTTGACTCTGGTTTATTATAGGAATTTTCAAAGGAATTTGAATAAACCCTTTCACACTAGTTTTCCTAATTTATTTATAAATTAGGTGGCGACTTTAAAAACATATTATCCAATTTAGAGCACCATCCAAACTCTTAGTAGCTCTTTATGCACTAACCAGTATAAAAAAGTGAACCGTAACAATCGGAACCAAGTCAGGTCTGAAACTAACTACAAAGGCCATGAGAAGCCCCGATCTAAGGTGAAAAAAATCACATCTTTTGGAGTAAAATTAATATTGGCGCAAAGGTGTAGACTACCAAAGCTTAGCATATTCTGATAAAGTAAACCTCAAATTAAGGTTTAGATTCACGAAGCAAAGTAATTGTAAGCTTGCAAATAAAATTGTAACTAATACTTGCTTCCGAAAATAAAGGAAGAGTGAAAACCTTAAGCCGAATTATGAAAAGGAAAAATTCTTACATTCATTTTATCTGGACTAAACTCAGCCCCCAAAAGTGATCTGGTAACAAGATAAAAGATTGATATTAAAAACCCGCGTGAAAAGTTACGGCCTACCTGCTCCATGGTCCACCGGGGGGGGGGGGTTTCAAATGGTACTAACAAAAATAAAATGATCAAAATATCAAACACACGGTGGTTCATCGGCTTCCACATGAGAATCCTCTATATCTCCACTTAAAGCTTCCAACGATAGCTCAACATCGTGGAGGTCAATTTCTGCGTCCAGGATCTCGAAAGCAAAGTCAAAGAATGATTTTCTGGCCTCTTCAAGGGTATCAACTCGACTCTTCAGAACATCCCGATCTCTCCGAAGCTTCCATCTTTGACATTTAGCCTGAAGCTTAGTGATGGTGTGCTCAGAGGTGTTCCGTTGTCCCTGGGCCCCGGCCAAGTCAACTGCCAGTGTAGTTGTTCTCCCTTGAAGAGTCACATATGAAATGGTTAATACTTAAAGAGAGTTCTCTCGGTCTTTCAAAGAATCAACAACATCATGTAGTCGTAACCAGAGAGAATGTTAAAGAGAGTTCGAATCCCTAAAATCAACTTTGAGACCCTCAACTTCAGCCCGAAGGTGCTGGATTAACTCGACCAATTTCTGCTCTTCTTGATAAGAGCCCATTTTCTTAGCTAAATCCGTAGTGGAAAGGGCATTTGCATGTCCCTGAGTAAAGAGAAAGGTACCGATGAGGAAATTGGAAGATCAAAATGGGAGATTAACGGGGAAACCTCTTACCTGCAAAAGTAAGCCTGCAAGATGTGCAATGGAAGCCTTTAGCATAGCAGTGGGGGATTTTCGGGGCGAAGAAGCAGATGTCCTGACCTCAGTACCGAAAGTAGGGATCGAGTTGTGCTTAGAAAGGTCACTAGGAGGAATAATTATCTCCATCTCTGGAGCATCTCGTAGGGGACTCCCGAGACATGTGCCTTCATCAATTTCCTTCTCCTCATCATCAATATGAATGACGCCTGCTTTTGTCTCCGCCTGTACCTCCTTCCGGTACTCAGTGAGCCGGCGGTGGTTCCTATCACGAGAACCAATTTCCACTGGGTCTCGGGAGCTTCACCTTGAGTTCTCTACTTCCGATTGCTGGAAGCAGACTGAAGAATGTTAGACAAAGTGGCTATGCGGGATGACACTTTTTGGCCTGTAGATTTTCTAGTTGGGAGCCCTGTGGATGGAATAAATAGGATGAAGAGGTATCCCGGGAAATCTGGGGTGAAACATATATAAAAGGGAGAGTTAGAGTTAAGACTTACTGTGGTGTTTTCCTTTCCACCACTCATAAATAATACTCTTCCATGATCGGGTGATGTCGGGGGAGGCACGGAGAAGGATGACAATCCAATCAAAATAATACTCTTCCATGATCGGGTGATGTCGGGGGAGGCACGGAGAAGGATGACAATCCAATCAAAAATCCCTTCACTAAGTTGTGGCTGAACTAGAACAGCTATGAAAAATATGATGTTTGAGAAAGGGTACTTCTGATAATAAAAAAGTCAAAATAAACAAGTTTTTGACTAAAAATACTCACGAGAAGGGTTCCATTCTTTCGGAAAAGGGTCTGTAGAAGGACGGTGGATTTGGTCAGTCTATTAAAACAAACCAGGTCCCCCAAACTCGGTCAAAATTATCCTCAGCATTAACGAGGCTCCAAATTCCATGGGGGTATAGATAAATAATACCACCCCGATAGACACGGGGGTAGTAGAGAAGGAAAATGTGGTCAATGGTGAATGAAGCGTTGTCATTATCTGCTATCATCTGTATGCAATAAGCTAATCTCTAGATTTGTGGAGGAATTTTCCCCAAGTAGACTTTGTATCATCGACAAATGTCTTCAATAATTTGGGGGATAGTAAGCTTGAAGCCAATAGTAAAGGGGTATGTGTAGGTCATAGAAAACCCTTCAACATTGTGGTGAACTCGATCAACTGTTCTAATGACTGTATCAAAAGAGAAGTTACAATCCTTCACAACATCGGGGAGAATCTTGGCAGTAATCAAAGATTCAATCTCTTCGACATGTTTGAAGTTGCTCTAAACATGGAGGTCTCCTAAGAAGTCAAAACATGAAGAAAGAATTTCTGCAGCAGTGGAGTGCAAGTCAATCTTGTAAGTCGAAGGGGTAATGGGTTCTTTCCCACAACGACGACTAGGAATATCATCGTTATTGTCAGAAGAATGATAAGGAGAAGATTTTGTGGATGACATTGTGAGAAAATATTTCAAGAAGGAATGGAGGCTTGTGAATAATGAAAAGGTTATAGTTACCTTTTATGAGAAGATTTGACCTACTATTTATGGTAAAAAATCTATAAGCTTGGACATGAAAAGACGTGAATAATCATTGCTATACTTCAAGTCGATCAAAGCAAATTGTTCGATTGCCACCATTTTATAAGCATTGAATGGATGTGATGTTTGACAAGTCTTGCAATCATTACATTTCAAATTTTTCTGCCAAAATGTAGGGTTCATTCACTTTAGGGTTCAAATCCACTTCCTGGGCACGTGGGAGTTATGCCCCAAAAGTGGGGAGATTATATGTATGAGAAGAATTCATATAAGATAGATGTATAAATTATAGTGTGACACTTGGAACACGGTGCTGAGTCAAGTCCATGTCAGTTTGATGCACTACCGGTTAGATATGAGCGGTATAGGGAATGTCGTATGCATGTCTAATACCGGTGACTCTGAAGGTCAGGGAAACCATTTGATCGCAATGATCAACCGTTACTGAATCGGTTGCACGTCTTCCAACAGAGCATTGATGGCATTTATTGAGACACTAATTATTTAATTTTTTAATTTTTACAACATTCATTCTCCTATTTTAATTAGAGGATATTTCATGGGGTTTGCACCCGTGTAGTTCATGTATAAACAGGACACATTGTTCCAATGTAAAGACATCATATTCAAGTTATTACAATACACTTACTCATATTTGCTCGATCTTTGTGCTTGCATACAAATTGTCGTAACTTTGCCCAGAAGCTATCACAAGGCTCAGGCTAATCATTGTTTTTCTTTATCTTATTATTGCTTAATTACAGTGTATTTTGTCTTGAACTATTATCAAACATGTCACTTGAGATTCACGTGTCCTTGATCACGTATATAAATTTAACTATACCATTTTACAAGTAAATAGTTTGGTGCCCATCGTGGGGCCTGGACAATTATGGTGTCACAAGTGTTCCTTATCCTAATTACTTCACGTTAGAGATCATTTGGTAGGAGGGATAGGATGAGATGAGATTATTAGTCCCATGAGATTGAAATTATCCCATATTTGGTTGGTGTTATAACTCTTTTGGTATCCCACACAATCCTATCTTTATGAGATAAAAAGTGGATAAGTTATCCCATATAGTGGATGGAATAAGTTATCTCACCCAATCCCATCTAGATGGGATAATTTATCCCTCCTACCAAACTACTAGTGATAAAATACGTGCAGAGAAGATATGGTAATCCGAATTTGAGGTTGTGACTTAATATGATGGATTAAAATTATTGTTTTCCTTTTATATTTCACAAAACAATTGTACAACATTGACGAGTATAGGTTGGTGACCATAATTAAGCTACAAGAAAAATTAGCAAGCATTTGTCACGTGCTTATTTAGCCAAATTTAAGTAACTTATTATATATGACCAGACCTATATGAAATTATTATTTAAATATTTACAATGAAAGATTATTTGACAACTTATTATAAGTTAGACATGTTATATATAATAGAGCTACAAGAAAAATTAGCAAGCATTTGCCACGTGCTTATTAAGCCAAATTTAAGTAACTTATTATATCTGACCAAACCTATATGAAATTATTATTTAAATATTTGCAATGAAAATGTATTGGGTAAAAACGCCTCTTGGAAGACTAGTATATCCGAGAAGCCTAACATCCCCGGATTTCCACATAGCTGTCTCCCACTAAAGAGAGTCTCTGGATCAGATACAATCTACTTGTATTTAAACCCTAGAATATAAACCTCTAACTGCGTTTTTGGTTAGAATAATTTTCACCGAAAAGCACTTTGGCGCCGTCTGTAGGGATAAACAGTTGTGGTGTTGTCTCGATATGTAGCTGATCTTCTTGAAAAATCTAAATAGAAACACTACACTCAAGAAAGAAGAGGAAGTATGTCAGGACAAAACAACATAGCTCACAGATCATAGGAACTTAGGGAAGAATAGGTACCCATCGAACATTAGGGCCTGACGGATCGACCAGAAGCACTACAAACGGAGTCAGAGGAGCAACCCGAACAAGAGCAAAGCAGGGGAACCCCAGATAATTATAAGGCTAAAAGGGCCCAAAGGAAGACGTCTGAAGGAAGGAGCTCGGCCAAGTCTCAAACCAGTAAACCTAAACCCGCTGATAAGGGAGGACATTTCACTAAGGAAATGATAGCAACTGCCCTAGAACTGAAAAATGAGATGATGTTGCCCATGGAAGCGGAGTGGACACTATAGCTACTCTTTCCAAGACAGAGATTATGGCTTCAAACTAAAATGCCACGAAGACCTCGGCTTAACCTGAAGACAGCAAGAAGAGGGACGAGGGCGCGAAGGACATGATGGACGCATTCACAGAAAGAATGTGTCAGGTGGAAAAAGAAATGAACGAGCGAATGAGATAGATACCCGGAGTACCGCCCATCATAAAGGGCGCAGGAGCCAGGAGGTATGGAGTCTTTCCGTATCAGGAAAACACGACCCCCGTCCCTATCCCAAAAAAGTTCAAGATGTCTGACATACCAAAATACGATGGCACCACAGATCTAGAAGAGCACATTATGACATTCGAATCAGTTGTCACCGGGCATGATCTCAAACAACATGAAATTGAATTTGTTATGCTGAAACAATTTCAGCCAAACGTATAAAGGAAGCCCTCTCTTGATATACTCATTTACCCGAAAACTCTATTGATTCATTTCCTACAATTGTAGATACTTTTTTCAAGGCTCACGCATGGGGATCGAAGGGTAGAAACATACAAATAAGATTTGTTTACAATAAAGAAGCAGGGAGATGAACTGTTGTGAGGATTTGTAGATAGGTTCTAGAGGGAGAGAATATTGTTGCCATCCATCTCGGAAGATTGGGCAGCAGCCGCATTTGCAGATAGGTTGAACCCAAATAGTTCAAATGCCTAAAGAAAACTAAAGAAAAGCCTAAAGGAGTTCCCGGCAAAAACGTGAGGCTAAATAAATCTCAGGTACACAACCAAGATATGGATTGAGGAAGACCAGCGAGTGATAACGTCGGCATACATAAATGGCGGCCCCCTAAAAAGGTCAGGTCAAGGATACATCACTAACACTACAAGCGGGAGACAGTACGAGCCGTATGATGCCAGGAGATTGTAGGGCTTAGGGGTAAGTCGGGGTAACAAGCAGAATGATCAAGGTCTCATTGAATGGGGCCCGCGATGGTTAGAAGGGTTCACATCAAAAGAGATTGTCCCAACAAATATATCTAATCATAATTTTAGCATAAATGCGACAGAGTTAGTGGTGGTAATGGAGACCATGAAAGAAGGTAGGTTCTCGGATAATGTGCGCACCAATCCGGAGAAAAGGAACACAGGGTTGTGGTGACATTTCCATAGTATGCACGATCATACCACGGAGGATTGCAGCAACTTAAGGATCGAAGTGGCACAACTGTTGCGCATGCGACACTTTAGGGAATAAATCAGTGACCGGGCGAAGCTCAATTTGAGTAGGAATGCTGGACAGAAACCAAACCAAGTGCCTCCGCCTACTTATACTATCAATATGATCTTTGATACATAGGTGGTCAACAAGATCACGTATACATCAGTGAGAAAATTCAAGATCTCGGTCACAACCATGAGCCACTGACATAAACCCATGGAGAGTCAGGACATCACATTCTCTAGAGACCACTTCGAAGATTTCGCTTCACCTCACAATGAGGCCCTGGTAATATCTTTTAATCTTTTACTAAACGTGTTTTGGTTGATCCAGGAAGTTCAGTGAACATCATCCAGCTGCGAGTCCTGAAGGAAATGCAAATGGACGAGTCAATCAACCCTTTAATGAAGGTGCTGTCAGGATTCAATATGTCCAGCGAGCTGACAAAAAGAGAAATTGAATTGACGGTTCATGCTGATGGCATGAAGCAGGTCAGACCTTCGACGTCGTATCCGGAGACATGACGTACAACATAATAGTTGGGCATCCATGGTTGCACGCAATGCAGGCAGTCCCTTTAACTTATCAACAGAAGGTCAAATTTCCTACACTTTGGGGGTTAGTGAAATCAGAAAAAGTAGTAGTTGTTCTCGATCGAAAAATACGTTAGCAGTGATGATTCCACAAGAATAGGAGACAAATCAACAACAATTACAGTCTCCGGGCTCAAATGAGACGCTCAGATGAGAGAGGGAACAACTTATGAATGAAGGGTACTCAGATCTGGTCATCTCGAAATGATTCATCTTTCCATCAGACAAGGACCCCATAGATTCAACCATCGAGGAATTGGAAAATGTGACGCTTTTCGAGGAGCATCCCGAAGAGAAGGTATACTTGGGCTTGGATATCTCGCTCAGGCTTAGGAGTGCATTTTTATATTATTTAAAAACTAACTCATTTTGCATTACTTGGTCTCACCTTGACATAACAGGGACCCTTCGGAGATAGCTATTCACCGACTGAGCGTTGATCCTAGTGAGACAAATGAAATGGTCGATAGCTGCAGTCAGAGATCAATTGATGAAAGAAAAGGTGACACACCTACTTAATATAGGGTCAATACGGAGGTTCGAAGACCCTGCGTGGCTGGCTAACGTGGTGGTGGTCCCCAAAAAACTCAATAAATTTGGAATGTGCGTGGAATTTAAGGACCTGAATGAGGCATGCCCTATGGATTCGTTTACTTTGTCGCACATTGATAAAAAAATTTATGCCACGATCGGACATGAGTTGCTCAGTTTCCGGGATGCTTACTCCGGATACAACCAGATTAGCTTGCATCCGGAAGATTAGGAAAAATCTTCTTTCATGACCAATCATAGTAATTTTTGTTACAGTGTAATGCCTTTTGGACTTTAGAATGCCGGGGCGACTTACCAAATATTTGTGAATGAAATGTTCAAAAAACAAATTGGTCATACTATGGAAGTCTACGATGACATATTGGTCAAATCCCGAGAAGCTGAGACCTACCAGGCCTTCTTAGCTAAAACCTTTGACGTCTTGCGTCGCCACATCATGAAGTTAAATCCGAAAAATGCGCCTTCGGGGTCAAGTTCGGAAAGTTCTCTAGTTTTCTTATCTCTTGTAGCGTCATCGAGATAAACCCTGACAAAGTTAAGGCTATCCAGGAAATGCCAGACACACTGAATAACATAAAAATGGTCCAAAGATTAACAAGAAAAGTTGCGGCCTTGGGAAGATTCATATCACGATCAACAGACCGGTGCCATGAATTTTTCAAACTCATGAAGAAGGAGTGTCATTTCCAATGGACGCGGGAGTGCAGCTAGAGCCTATGGGATCTCAAGGCTAGGCTAGCTCCTATGTAATGGCTAAACCTAATAAAAAAGAGAGACTGCTCACTTACGTGACTGTCTCGGTTGTATCAGGTAGCATCGCTCTAGTGCGGAAAGAAGGAGAAACACAACTCCCCATTTATTACACAAGCAAGATGCTAACCGGGACTGAGTCAAGATATCTGAATGCAGAAAAGTTATCCCTAACCCTCGTCACAGCCACACGGAAGCTACGACCATACTTCCAATCTCATCCGATAACAGTCATAACGGATCCCTTACTGCAGATCCTATTGCAAGGGGAAAATCTCACAAGTCGGCTATCAAAATGGTTAGCCGAGATAAGTGAATATGATCCGACATATCAACCTCGACCAACAATTCGAACGATGAGCTTGCCAAAGTCTGCAAACGATTTCTCCCCCATAATATGACCTTAACAGTTACAAGGTATGAATTCACCCTCTTTTCCTTTTTGTTTTCTATAACTGTTTTTTGATAGCAGGGCCGAGATTGGCGTTGAGACTAGGACTGGTCGTACAAATCACGTGCTTGAAGGATGTCAAAGTGAAGATCGGAAAATACGTGTTGCACTCTTTTCCCTGACCGGCTTTTTCCTTGAAGGGGTTTTTGCCAGCAAGGTTTTTAATGAGGCAACATCTGAGAAAATTTAAATGCAGGGGAAAAAGAATTTCTCTTTACTGAAGGGCCAGTAGCCTTTGACTCTTTGTATTTTCTACATTTTGTTAGAAACGCACATGTACTCTGGTCTATATACCGAATGAAATGAATAAAAATAGGCTTGCTTTATGCTTCCTACACTCTAAGATTGTCGGTACAAACGTGTCCTCCCAGACTCGATAATATCCATCTCGAACAAATGACACGGCCAATAGGCCTCAAAGCGTGAAACATACATAACCTTATGCCAATATAAGATGAGGTCGAGACGTCCTCCTCATCGACACTGAACAAAGGAGGCCCCTCATTTTATTGTGAAATAGATGATTTAAATTTGCATTAATAAAATACACGGCCCGAAGTAACATTCTCGGATTGGGGAAACGATTGCTAGAAATCCCGCACACATTACGAAGAAATAAAAATGAAATCATGGAACTTAAACACAAGAATTGGAATTCTCCATAGAGTATAGTCCCTATGAGGGGGTCCTTGGGTGGAAGGATCCTATGGTTGAACTGCTCTACTTCAAAGGACCGGGTAATTCCTACACCTGGCCACAAAGCATACCAACGTAACCAGGGTGAAAAGAAGTATATAATTTCTTACACACGGGACTTAGGCAATTTAACATAAAAATTATACAATTCAGAAGGCAAATAAATACGGGATTACGGAAAGGCATTACACAAAAAAGGCCCAAAAGCGTGGGCAGTTGTCACGACCCAAATAGGAGGGTCATG
Source organism: Anisodus tanguticus (assembly GCA_034509755.1). Lineage (NCBI taxonomy): Eukaryota > Viridiplantae > Streptophyta > Magnoliopsida > Solanales > Solanaceae > Anisodus > Anisodus tanguticus. The sequence continues at coordinate 39,172,444 of CM067552.1, forward strand.
ACGGGACCCGAACCTTGTTGAGTACCAGTAACTATTTATTAAGCATATAACCATAATTTCTCATGGTCCACGAGAGCCACCATGAGATACCCTGCTGACATATGAAAATAGTAAACTGGAAAAGATCTATGTAAAATCATGTAACCAAAAGGACCCAACTTATATACATATAGATACTAAGGCCGACAAGGCCATACACGACCACTATACACTGGACATCTGTCTACAAGCCTCTAAAGAGTACGTAAAACTGTAAGGTCGGGACAGGGCCCCGCCATACCCTAACGCATATCAAGAATATTGTACCACGATTAGATTGCAACTATGGAATAAGTAGAGTGCTCCAATATCAGTTGAACCAGCAACCTACTAGTGCAAACCGTCACCCTCTTTACCTGATCCTACGGGCATGCAACGCAGCGTCTCTGACAAAAGGAACGTCAATACGATTGATGTACTGAGTATGTCAGGCATGAAGAATAGCATAACAGAGACTTGGAAGTAATATGAGACAAGAAATAACCAACCTGTATCGAATACCTCTGAGGGCCATAAAATGCACAAGTATCATGTATGTGTAGAATGCGTCTGAGGGCCATAATATGCATAAGTATCATGTCTGTGTAGAATGCCTCTGAGGGCCATAATATGCCTAAATGGCATGCACAATGCGGTCATGCATATACATATGCATATATAATACAGTCAAGCCTCTGTGGGCATCCCATCATATCATATCGGCCTCTGTGGGCATAATCATTATCGTGTATATCTGTACCAGCTGCAAGTGGTGTGCGTATATAACGCCTTCCCTTCTCCCATACCCCATACCCCATACATATATAATTCATACATATAGTAGAGTATATAACTCCTTTGAGGTTAAGGTATGTACATGAATATAATGCACGAATGTTATGATAATATGACACTATAAGTTTGTCGGAGTGATGTAATGTTGCTTCACCTCCGATTAACATTATGAATACTAATATCTTTCCCATATACCTCAATAGGGATTTAGGAACATATTTAGACATGCTTTGACAATACTAATGAATAACATGAACATTCTTAATTACTAAGAGTAGAATCATTTATGAGACATTATCACGTTCACGTTTAGTACTTAGAACATGCCAAAAGAAGAAATAATTTGCCTTAACATACCTGAATATTGATACATTAGTGACAACAACGAATATCCCGTTTAACACTCGTTAATCTTAAAAGTCAAGATATAATCCTTCTACACATTACTTGCACCGCGGGAGTAACAAATCAATTGGAAATAACGTCGATGATGCTTCCATTAAATGATTTCACGTTGAAGCCAAGTAAGAAGAAGGAGACAATGTTCCTCCTCCACATATATTTGCAGATCCTTAAAATATATGGGTTATGATATGTTAAGTGACGAATGTTGTGATAAATCACCATTATAAGTCGTGGGGTTCACCACTAAAATGACCTGCTTTATATGAGACTTAATATATATATATATATATATATGATAAGTCACTAATCATCCCCTTTTACCAAGCTCCCACGTGTAGAGGGTGCTGCCACATCAAAACTTATCCATTACACAATTTTAAAACAATTAAATCTTTATCCGATAATACAATAATTAATTTCTTGCGCTAAGTTCACTTAAACAAATAATAAATTTCAACACACTTCCTATATTTAATATCATAACCATGTGATATAACACTAGTTCGTAGCCTATTTTTTTCCAAACACCAAATATTATTTCTAATTACTGTCGTCACATTTTTAAGTCCTAAATTATTTTGGGACTGCATCATTTTGTATACTAAGCTCTTTATGTGAATACCTAATTATAACAAAATTTCTCCAGGACCCAGGTCTACTTGCATACATCTAGTTGTTTAAACCATCGCTTGAAAGTACGGGGTGTTACATCATTTCCCCCTTAGAAATATTCGTCCTCGAATGTTGGGGTGACATATCTAATCCCTTTCACGTAGCCAGAAACACAACCACCGCTTCACGGGGCCATATAATATAACATACATAATTATACCTGACCTCGCATGGTTACCAAGCAGTAATTATAATAATATGAAATAGAACTCACCTTATGCTTCCCTCGGAACCTCGGCGTTGCTCCGATATAGGTAGGGATATTTGTGTTTCATCTCCTCTTCCGCCTCCCATGTCATTTCTTCTACATTCTTATTCCGCCATAGAACTTTCACGGAGGCTACTTCTTTAGTCCTCAACTTGCGAACTTAACGATCTAGGATAGCAATAGGAACCTCTTCATATGATAGGTACTCTATAACCTTCACATCGTCAATCGGTATAATCCGGGAAGGATCTCCAATACACACTCTCAACATATAAACATGGAAGACCGGATGGACAAATTCTAACTCAGGAGGCAGGTCCAATTCGTAAGCCGCTTGTCCTATTCGTCGAATTATGCGATATGTCCCAATGTACCTTGGGCTGAGCTGTCCCTTTCTCACAAACCTCATTACACCTTTCATATGAGAGATCTTCAAAAATACCCAATCATCCACTTGGAACTCTAAGTCCTGCCATAGCACATCTAGATACGACTTCTTACGACTTTGAGCGGTTAACAATAGTTCTTGAATAAACTTTACCTTCTCTATGGATTGGTGCACTAGGTCAGGATCAAATAAATTTTGATTTTCCTACTTCAAACTATCCGATAGGAGATCTACATTTCCGTCAGTACACAACCTCGTCTGGAGCCATTTTAATGCTAGTATGATAACTTTTATTGTACATAAATTCAATGAGTGATAAATGATCATCCTAACTTCCCTTAAAGTCCAATACACAAGCACGTAGCATGTTCTCGAGTGTTTGAATCGTACGCTCGGCCTGCCCATCTTTCTGAGGGTGGAAAGTTGTGCTAAGATTAACTTAAGTGCCCAAACCCTTCTTGAAATGATCTCCATAAATTAGATGTGAGTTGCGCATCTCGGTAAGACATAATAGAACTAGGCATACCACAAAGGCGAACAATCTCCTTAAAATACAACTTTGCGTAGTCCTCAGCTGTATAAGTAGTTTTGACCACTAAGAAATGAGCTGATTTGGTCAGTCTATCAACAATCACCAAAATAGAATCAAACTTATGATAAGAGTGAGGTAAACCTGTAACTAAATCCATATTAATCATTTCTCATTTCCACATCGGAACCTCAATGTTCTGAGTCATGCCGTCGGGCTTTTGGTGCTCTATTTTTACTTACTGACAATTAAGGTACTGATCTACAAACTCTATAATTTTCCTCTTCATGTCGTTCCACCAATACATACCTTTGAGATCATGATACATCTTAGTAGATCCAGGGTGAATGGAATATCGTGAGCAATAGACCTCCGGCATAATCTTATCTCATAATCCTGCTACATTGGAAATACACAAATTGACCTTCTACCTGGGGTCCCTCTCCTATTATACTAGAAGGTTGCAGTTCTCTTTTGTTATATATCTTTCCAGATCTTCTCTAAAAATGGGATCTTCATCATGACATTCCTTTTCTTCCAGTATAAGGTATGACCCTGCTGTATTATGAGTCATAGGGCTATCACTATCTGAATCCTCCAATCTGACTCCCACTTAACTAACTGATGCGTTCCCTCAGGTTAACTTCTTTCCTTATTCCTCACATTAGTCAAGCCGCTTGTGGGTGAATGATTCTATTATCAACATAGCTTTGTTTACTAACTGGTGTGCTGAGAACTCTTATATTTGTAGTATCTCAATCGTAAACACTTTATGAACAATGTCATTCGAACCTGAAGTGCGTGTATCATCGCAGTTAACTCTTTCATACATTCTCACTACTCGTAATTATAAGCAACTTCCTTCCGTTACTTCTTTTGACACTTGTTCACTCATTTTCTTACTTTTCGTACTCATCTTAATTCTAAAATATTTTGGTCTACATACGTAATCTCAAACATTGCTCTTGATTCCAATCCTTGGCGTTACTACCCCTTAAAGGATGAGTTGTTAACTTATTTCCTTATTCAGTACGTGGAAGACTCTGAAGAATTTGCATTACATGACGTTGGCGTACTATATCCAAGCCTGGTCACTATACGTAGATTCTAATTCCTTCACTCGCCTCATTGCTAAGACTTTCTGTCAATGGCGCTTTGGGAGAAGATTTTTTTGATCTCGTTAAGCTGTAAACTTATTACTTTATCTATCTCGTAGAACCTTTGGTTAGTTCAATAATGCTCATAGACATCTGTATTTGCCTGATATTTTATCTTAATTATAATGTCATTATCTCTTGACATATATCTTTAATGTCTACCTTATATCCATAGGCATCATTGGCCCATTTTCATCTGTTTAGGTGCTAATCTCGAACTTTACTCACTGTTACTTCTGTTTACATACTTTCTGAGAGGTATGACTTCATATGTTGTGGAACCGATGCTTCGTATGTTTAGATCCAATTCATGGTTTTTACATGATCCAATGACTTGCCAAGCTTTCTTGTCTTATCATTATTAGATCTCACATCGATCGAGTGCTCATTTGTCTTAACTTTACATTTCCATTTCAAGTTGCCTTAGGGGAAATCTCTTATCTCAAGGTATTTCTCATACTCTCTTCCTGCTCATCAGAGAGTCGTCACCTTTGGCCGAAGAGTTCTTACTGTCGCTCATCCACCATTGGTCCTTACGTTGTTCTGGAGTAATCATACCTTTGTGAAACCTGCATAACTATAATCTCATTCACCTTTATCCTTCTTGTCGTAATCTTTCTTTTTATTCTTCATTAAACGAAAAAAAACATTTATGCCTTGATACTTGATCATACCATTCCATTCATACTTATTAATTGTTTTCATATTTCTTACAACCAGTTTTCGATTGTTCCATAGTTCTCGTCCTCAATTGCCCCTAACACGCTATTGTTATCCAGAGGTTATTTAGAATGGTAACATATTGCACAATGAAACCGAAGACCTTACTAGTCCAATACCTATAGCATGCCTTAGCTTACTAACATTGATATATGTAATTCTCAATAATACGCGGTATGTCCCTTTAGGCACGGGCGAGAGGCTTATGTCCCCTTCCACTACCGTGGATAACTCGATCCTTATATATGACTTGGGATCACTATCCTGGGCACGTCACTTTACGTGATCATCTTAAATTTACCGATGGTCACTCTTCAGAAGATTCGTTTGTGGCAATCCATTCTCGTTAATGATATTCTTGAACAATTCCCAATCTATTCTAAGTAAGACCTTACAATTTAGGTCGCATGTACATAACATATTCCCTCATTCTAATCAACACGAGTCATTGTAAAACGTGTAGATTTTCATAACCTACTAAACCTTTCAATGATGTGTTTTTACTTTTCATTTGTACAACTCATAATCAACTTATCCTTTTACCGTAAATCTTGGGCTTTCATACGATCGTCGGGGTAACATGATATCGTAGGTTTGGAATCTTTCTAACATAACCATTCGAAAGGAGGAACATATTACACATTCCATCACCGTATTAGGTGTGGGCATCCATATCCTTTAATATACTAACGTATATAAGTGATCCTAACTACCATTTGGGTTAGAAGCCTCTTTGTGCCTTTACCTTTACCTTTACCTTCATAACTTATCTTTATCGGAATGTCTGATCTTGCAAAAAGTACCATAAAACCATTCCCTAAAATAGGGTCACTACTCTTAAACATAAAATAGGCCACTACTAAGTCCATAAGAGGTACGTAGATTGGCAGTGAAAATAATAACATTTTGGCATCCCATAGCTCACCTCAAGCAATATCGGAGCTCGAGGCTCCCTCTCCTCTCTTATCCTTACCTTTGCGCATCAACTTGGGACACTTCAGAACATTGTGGCTATGGTTGCAACACTAACCCCAACCCCCTGTACCTTTGCGGCATAGTCCGGCATGCGCTCGACCATATTGATTACAAGATGGTCGGGGCGGTCTCAATCCAACCTCAATCTCCCTGCTAATCATAGCCCTATTGGAAGAAGGCATTGTTGTAATCATAAACACGATAAGGTTTATAGAGAGAATTCTTACAATTGAGCTCTATAGCACAATTTTAGATCAAGAAGAAATGTAACCATTATCCTAGATGCCCTATAGCCTCCTGTCTATAAGTTTGGAGCACAATACACCCATAAATAAGACTCTACTAGACATGACTTGTAGACTCCGAAAGATAGACCTGCTCTGATACCAAGTTTGTCATGACCCAAACCGGAGGGTCATGACGGGCACCCGGACCATACTTGCCGAGTACCACTAACCATTTATTTAGCATATAACCGTAATTTCTCATGGTCCATGAGGGCCACCATGAGATACCCTGCTGACATATAGAAATAGTAAATTGGAATAGAGCTATGTCAAATCCTACAACCAGAAGGACCCAACTTATATACATATAGATACCAAGGCCGACAAGGCCATACATGACCACTATACACTGTACATCTGTCTACAAGTCTCTAAATAGTACGTAACACTGTAAGGTCGGGACAGGGCCCTGCCATACCCCAACACATATCAAGAATATTTTACCACGACTAGACTGCAACTATGGAATAAGTAGAGTGCTCCAATATCAGTTCAACCACGTACTAGTGCGAGTCGTCACCCTCTTTACCTGATCCTGCGGGCATGAAACGCAGCATCCCCTGATAAAAGGGACGTCAATACGACTGATGTATCGAGTATGTCAAGCATAAAGAATAGCATAACAGAGACCTGGAAGTAATATGAGATAAGAAACAACCAACCTACACCGAATGCCTATGAGGGCCATAATATGTCTAAATGCCATGCACAATGCGGTCATGCATATACATATGCGTATATAACGCCATCAAGCCTCTGTGGGCATCCCATCATATCATATCGGCCTCGGTGGGCATAATCATTATCGTGTATATCTGTACCAGCTGTAGGTGGTGTGCGTATTTAAGGCCTTCCCTTTTCCCATACCCCATACATATATAATGCATACATATAGTAGAATATATAACTCCTTTGAGGTCAAGGTATGTACATGAATATAATGCACGAGTGTTATGATAATATGACACTATAAGTTTGTCGGAGTGATGTAATGTTGCTTCACCTCCGATTAACATTATGAATACTAACATCTTTCCCATATACCTCAATAGGGATTTAGGAACATATTTAGACATGGTTTGCCAATAGGAATGAATAACATGAACATTCTTAACTACTAAGAGTAGAATTATTTATGGGACATTATCACGTTCAAGTTTCGTACTTAGAACATGCCAAAAGAAGAAATGATTTGCCTTAACATACCTGAATATTGATCCATTAGTGACAACAATGAATAGCCCGTTTAATACTTGCTAATCTTAAAAGTCAAGATATAATCCTTCTACACGTTACTTGCACCGCGGGCGTAACGAAATCAATTGGAAATAACGTCGATGATGCTTTCATGAAATTATTTCACGTTGAAGCCAAGTAAGAAGAAGGAGACAATGTTCCTCCTTCACATATATTTACAGATCCTTAAAATATGTGGGTTATGATATGTTAAGTGAGGAATGTTGTGATAAATCACCATTATAAGCCGTGGGGTTCACCACTAAATGGCCTCCTTTTTATGAGACTTAATATCTATATCTATATGATAAGTCACTAATCATCCCCTTTTACCAAGCTCCCACGTGTAGAGGGTACTGCCACATCAAAACTTATACATTACACAATTTTAAAACAATTAATTTTTTATCCGATGATACAATAATTAATTTCTTACTCTAAGTTCACTTAAACAATAATAATTTTCAACACACTTCCTATATTTAATATCATAACCATGTGATATAACACTAGTTCGTAGCCTATTTTTTTCCAAACACCAAATATTATTTCTAATCACTTTCGTCACATTTTTAAGTCCTAAATTATTTCGGGACTGCATCCTTTTGTATACTAAGCTCTTTATGTGAATACATAATTATAACAAAATTTCCCAAGTACCCAGGTCTACTTGTATAAGTCTAGCTGTTTAAACCATCACCCGAAAGTACGGGGGTGTTACAACAGTATTAGCAAACAATACAAAACTCTTCAAAAATCAAGCAAACATATCAGAAACATTAAAAGCTCCACACAGGAAGTACTATATCCGAAACATTAAGAACTCCGCATAGGGAGTACAAAAATCAAGCATCAATTACGGGGGCTTCTAAGGTTCCAGTAGGGACATGCGTCTCCAGAGCCGAGGTGGTCAGCGGTTCCTTCGGGAGTGACACTCCTGTATCATTTCCCCTTGCCTTCGGAATCTCAGAAGGGTTTTTAGGACGGGTCTCATCCCCGTTGCCTTTCTCATTTCCGCCTTCAGCTATGGGTACCTCGGAAGAATGTTCTTCGCATCTGGTTGGGGCTTTCCCTTCACCCTCATGAGACCGGCTTTCGCTGTCAGAAGATTGTAAAAGGTTCACAGACGAGGCACGCATAGGCAAAGCCTTCTGGGCCATATCTTCTACCTTCAAAGTAGCGACCAAGGTTGTGTCAATATTTAATGATCCCTCCTGAACCTTCTGGAGAGCCTTCCATCAGGCCTGGAACACTACATAGGTCTTTTCAAGAACAAATCCCATCTTCAGCTGCTGGACTAGAGCAGGGGCGGCCCGTGATGACGACGGAATACACATAATGGATACACGGCTCGGAGTTACACCTCCGGCTTTAACATGAGTTAGGTAGAAGGGGGGGGGGTAAGAATTCATATTTTTAGATAATTCCATCTCCCTAAAAAGAACAGTGGTAACGTCCTCCGATCTAGCAAGAAAACCCCGACACAAAATATCCTTCCTCGTCACTAGTGTCGGACGCCAAGTCAATATCCACATAAGGAATGGCTAGAGCTGCCAAGGTCGACCCCTGACTACCCTGCTCCCCATGACTCGGTCTAACTCTTTTGACTCGAGGATTGGAGGAGGGAGATAATGACTTTTTAGATTCGGCAAAAGCGGCTGCCTCCGGGTTACATCCTAATTTAGCTGCAACTTATATAACTTGTTATAGAACCGCTTTCGGATCTTCGGGAACCTCTGGAAAAGCTTGGATCGATGCTCTATTTGGAATACCATGATTTTCCCCTTCCAATTGTGTTTTGACGCGATCTCCTGCCACATACGAAGGGTGAAAGGTGCGTCCAGAATATTTTGGACCCAACAGGCCAAGCCCAACACTGGATCCGTCATCCAATCTATGGCTGGGAAAAGAAGATGCACAAAATTCAGAGACGTCATTTAAAAATCTAAAAAGACGAAGCAGATAAAGGAGGCGTAAACAGAGCACTTACGACCAAAATTCCATTGTTCTGGGATAGGCGCCTCCGGTGGCTTGACTAGGTCACTGGTCGCGACAATGATGTATCTCTCCGTCCATCCTCGATCGGAATCATCGTTGATACTGGAAATTAAAGCATTTTCCATGACAGGACAATTGAATGACCCCGCCTTAAAGATTTTAGGGGAATAAAGGCAGATTAAGTGGGAAAGGGTAAAATACTCCCCCACTTGAGAAGAAATGTATCGAAGGCATGCGATTTTCCTCCACGCCGCCGGACCAATCTGATCTAGGCAGACCTTGTATTTTCGACAAAATTCCATAATCACGGGATCAATGAGTTTGCTTACCTTCATTAAAAAGGGATACGTATATACAAAGGAATATCCCTGCCGATAGGAGGTGATGTTCTCCCCTTCCCGAGGAAGGAGTACCTCTATGTCAGTCCAGCTGCAATCTACTTTTACCCAGCTCAAGTAGAGAGCACTAATAGAAGATTTGTACCTAGCTAGCCAGAATAGCTCAGAGTCTGGAGTCGTGGAAGTGGAGCGCTTCGTAAGGTATTTTAAAGAAGACCAAGTGCTGGTAATATAAGCGTTAACTTAGAAACTGAAGGAAGAAACTAATGATTTCTTTTTTCTCGACGTCCTACTGACCGGCGGTAGACAATCTACGATGGGCACTGATGAATAGAGATGTTAGTATCAGCGCGAGCAAGGTTCTATGCTCGGGTGGTAACACCACCAACTATTGAGGAATCAGAAGACATGGTAGAGAGATTGGAGAGAAATGGAATAGAAACGATTTCTTTTTTCTAAAGAGTAAAAAAGAGCATTGAAAGATATGAGGAGGAAAATGAGAGTCCTTAAATGAGAGGGGATATGTATAAGATACGAGAAGAGGTGACGTTTCATTTAAGAGGAAGGAAATCAAATCGTCGTTACGGTACCTACACCCGAAGGAATCATGCGGATGAACACGTGACATGTGTAAAGTAAATCTTATAGGGGCCGAAGAGCATTTAATGAAAAAGGTCGACGTGCGGAAAAGGAAAACCGGTCAAGTTAGAGCGCATGTTTTGTGAAATATCATGACAGAGCGAGAATTGATGGTAGGATAAACTCTTCCACTTACTGCTCCAATGGGGTCAAAGGTCCCGGAACGTGGAAGACTATATGTATTTTACTTAATTACTACTAATCCTCGTTCAAACTAATACATATATAATAAGTGTTATTAAATAAAGTGTGAGCTTTAAAGAAAGAAACATGTTAAAGAATAAAGATATTATGAACGTGATAATGGCATCCCGTTCTTTGCTAATACAACGACAAATTTTCAAATCAATGCCATAAAGTTCATCGAACTTTAAAATAATAGAGAGTCTAACTAAAATTTAGGTACGAGTTCCATTCCACTCAAAATGACCCACACCAAACTTTGAAAATAACATTGATTAGGAGATTAAAAAGATGAAAGGTGCAAATTAGGTTTTGACACACACATCCAAGAGATGGTTACTATATCTGGTCCAAACTCCAAAATTAGAATAAAGAAGTTTACATTTTCTTTACACGTAATGTATCGTACTATTTCCTTCCTCTCAATTTAAATATTTTCGTTTGACTGAACACAAAGTTTAAAGAATAAAATGAAATTTTTGAATTTTGTAATTCTAAATTAAAAATGTGTGTAATATAATTAAAAATTATTTGAAATCTTGTGGTTTTAAAATTGTCATGTAGGATGTTAAATTATCAACTTACTAGATATATAAAAACACTATTTTGCGACATATCAAAAAGGAAATTAAGAGAGTTAAAATGGGACAGAGAGAGTACTTATTAAATTTAGAATTTCTTTTATACCATGTTTGATTAAGTTTCTAAAATCTACTTATTTTAAGAAATATTTTTGTCAGAAGTGTTGTTCGAAAAAGTATTTAGAGTCGAATAATATTTATGTTTGGCTAATCAATTTGTAAAATATTTTTACTAATATTAGAGTTAAAATTTGTGCTTGACAAAGATTTTAAAAGTGGTTTGGGGAAAAGCTACCTGCTTAAACTTCTATTACTCAACAATTTTTATTTTTTTCTTAAAAGTTTTACCAAACAACTGGACTAAATACGCTACTATTTATTAGTCTTACTCATTCATTAGTGGACAAGGTTATCTTCAAATTACTAACAACTCACATTTTTATCAATTGAAATCACATGTATATAGTAAAATACTATTACTTAAAAATTTAAAATAATTGTCATTAATGATAAAAAGAGAGAGAGTCGTCATTATAGGAATCGAATTACTAACAGGCTGACAACACATATTTTTATCAATTGAAATCACATGTATCTAGTCAAATATTGCTTAAAATATAAAATAATTGTCATTAATGATAAAAAGAGAAAGCCATTATAGGAATCAACAAATGGTATCTATCCAAAGAACCTGACCGGATCAAGCTCACCAGTATTGCCTTCTATTACTGAATTATATCTAATTATTTTTCCGTTTCTTTCTTTATTTGGTGTATAATTTATTATTTGCTGGTTAGAAAGTCTTATTTAGGCATTAAAAGTGAGACAGGAAATGTCAAATGTGTGGTACAAAATCTGAAGTACTGACCAACATATTTGTTGAGAAACATGGAATGAATCAGGACATGCCAATTCATTGCCTTTTCAAAGTTAAGAATCAATCAAGTCAACATTAAGTTTTAAGATACTTTTCGTTTCAGAAATATCACAGCTCCCCAACAACAATAACATACCTAGTGTAATTGTCACGACCCATTTCGTGAGTCATGATGTCACCTACACTATCCCCCAAATAAGAGAACCATCCCCAAAACCTTAAAAACTTAGTAAGAAATACCAAAATAAATACAGAATGTAGCACTAAATAGTCTTGCCATACATATAATAAGTGCGGAAAATACTTAATAATTACAATCCCAATGACATGGTCTTAACTTGTACGAGAGCTTCTAAAATGAAATACAATGTCTGAATTACTGAAATACAAGCCTAGATAATACTGAATTAGAATACTGTGTGTGGAACATGAAATAGACAGAATAACATAAAAGAGATTCAGGGCTGAAGGTCTGACTAGTAGCTCATCCTAACGTCTCTGGTAGATAACCTCGGGATCAGTCACGAGGTCTCGAGCTGGAATCTGGATCAAACTTTGCACTTAATAAAAAGTTCAAAAAGAATAGTATGAGCACAACACTATTACTCGTAGGCATTATAGGCCGACAACGATTAGATAAGGCATGAAGATATAGAAATTAAGAAGTAAGCAGATAAGACAATCAAGTACAGTCACAAAATCATATTTCAAGTAAGAGATCAAAAAATTATGTAATTCACCAAATAGACAGTTACTGGTCACCAACCGAACAATTATATATGAATGAATGCAATGCTATGGACATCTCTCTCCACTCCAGTGCACACATGCTAAGGAAAATGCCTCATAGCCATGATCCATGGGGAACATGCAAAGTCCATGTACCACTCTCGCTCTACGGCAAAGACCTCGGAGGCTATTTATCAATCCCGCTCTCCGACAAAGACCTCGGAGGCTATCAATCACTCTCCGAAAAATATCTAGAAGGATATCACTCACTTTACCATCATATCAATCATATGAGAAACATGAAAGGCATGCCATGCATGAATTTAATTTCAATAACATCACAAATCATACAATAAACATATACATTCCATGCATACTGATCACAACTCAAGTCATTAATATTACCCTTTCCTTTTCATGAGATAAGTGAGTTACCAAGTTACAAGGCTAGATTCAGACTATAATCACAAATATAAGAAAATATGGCGACAAGCTCATATAATAGTTGTCAACCCAATCTAAGTGGAATTTATCACCACAACCATGCCCGAAGGCCTATCATGATTCCCCCGTAAATTTGTACAAACTACATACGATTTTTTAATCGAAGTCTAAAAAGATAAGTCATAATCTACCTCGAAAGCCGAACGGGAGCCACGAACTCTCAAGCCAACGCCTTCCCTTTTCGGATAGTTTCTAAATGATCGAAATCTATCAAATATGAATTCTACATTAAAATAAGAATCTAAGGGTACCCATAACACTATAATAAATTTTTGGACCCAAAATATCATCTAAAAAGTCAATTCCAATCTCCGAAAGTCAAAACTATAATTATATCATAAAATTAGGTTCAATATAGTTAAAATAATACTCCACAAGATTAAACGAGTTCTATGATACCCATATTACTATACTTTAATTCGAAACCCAAAAATGAATCCAAAAAGGTAACCCCAAGTTGCTAAGGGCAAAATTGAAATTTTATTTCAAAATTGGTTTACCATAGCTTAATTAATCTAAATCCAGAAAATCTATTCAAAAAACCACCATCTTGGTTCTCAAATCCATGATTTACCACTTTTAAACTTTTGAGTTCAAAACCACAATTTTCTCCAACCAAAATCAATCGCAAATAAGTCTCGGGGTTCATGGGTAAATACAAAAACAGAGATTAGGAACTTACCCACTACTTGGGACGAATCCACAGACGCTGAAATCTCCTGAATTCAAGCTCGCAAACTTGCAGAAAAGAATGACTAAAATCCAAAATAAAGTGGAAAATGCAACCGATGTCCCGGACCGAACCAGAGGCTAGATAATGACAGACTCACTTTTAACAAGTCCAACGTGATCATTGTGAAATTTCACTCAAAATAGCCATTTGAATCACCCAATTTGGCCTTAAAATGAGAGATATGATGTTTTAAAATTTTAACGGAAGACTGAAATTTATGGACGAAAATAGGGACAAAATCAGCAATTGCTTGTCAAGAAAAACTAGCACAACAACCTATATTAAATCGGCCATAAGTCCTTGCACTGATGTCCAAATCATGAACGGCTTAAACTGCGAAAAATATAGTCAAAGACTACAACTTTCACCAATACATCATCTTCAAATTCTCTATAGATTTCGAGAAATTCGCTGCTAAAGTAAGGAATTACGTTTCGGCACTTTTGAATTTTCTTCAAACTTCCTTCAAACACGTCGAAACTTATTCGGAACCAACCGGACAAGCAGAGTTGTTACCCCAGTAACGGGAGTACCACAAAATCTAGCTCTGTTACAATTAGGGCAATGGATATCAGAGGTGAGCACGTCCAAAGTACAGAAAGCTCTGATGAAAGGAGTTTTGCAATGAACTCAACTCCTTCTAGTGACAGTGACCCCAATTCCATTGGTGGAAGCTGATGGCGTTGTATCTCAAACAACTCGTAAGCTGTTATTTTCCACTGATAGTGTCGCAGATGCTCAAGTTGAACATAGCTGGAATAATCGAGCACCTAATCGTGGTAATAAACTGAGTTACTACCCTCCGGTGTTTAAAAATGGAAACAAGGTCGTTAAATTGATTCTACAGGAGTTGGAATCTCAAAACTGAATATGGGATAGTGCCCTAATAGGATATGTTGCAAAAAACCCGCCATTTAAACAGATGCTTAAATTTGTTTATGCGATTTAGAATTTTGTGGAAACACCTAGGGTATTTCTCCATAAGGATGGTTATTTAATATTTAGATTTGCAAATAACCAACATAAAATGGCTGTGATGGAATATAGCCCCTCTATATTTGATTACAGACCATTAGTACTGAAATAATAGACTGCTGATTTCCAGATGGGGAAAGAATCTTTCATTACTGGTCTACTGAGAATTTGGGCAGAATTACAAGCTTCATTTGCAATCCTATTTGTACAGATAGGATGAAAGCTATAGAGGAAAAGATTTCTTATGCTAAAATAATGATAGAACTTTATGTTACTCAACCTTTACCTGAGTAGATGGTGATTGAGGAAGCATATGGGAAGAGTAGAATACAAAAATTGGATTATTACTGGAGGCCTGAGAATTGCCAGGATTATATGTGACTTGGGCACATAACTCAAAAGTGTCCTGTGAATAAAGCAATTGCTGAAAGGAAGGAGCAAGCAACAGGAAGACATAGAAAATCATACTCAACCCCCCAACTCAATGACAAGCTAAGGATGGGAAACAAGTTGCAAATGAGTGTGCTCCTAAGGTTTATATTACATTGTCTATGAATGTATCTGCTGAAGTGGTGTAGGATAATATACAAGTGCAAGTGAATGATGTGATGCATGCTAATAACAAGGGCAAAGAGCAGATACCAGACACTGAAAGATAGGTAATCAATCATGAATCAATGATACCATTGCTGAAATCTTTGATTGAACTTGGGTTTGTAGAGACTAGTACTAGTACACAGGGTCCTGAGTAGCCCTTACAAAACCCACCATGAGATTCTGCTCTTAGAACATAAAAGGGTTGAATCAGCCCTATAAGCAAAAAGAACTGAGATCCGTTTTGCTTAAGAACATGCTAAATATCTTGGGATGTTTAGAAACTAAAATCAAGCAGGGTGAGCTGAGAAATTGATAAGGTTCTTTGGGGCTGAATGGACTTGTTTTTCTAATTATAATGTGGAATTAAATGGGTGAGTATGGGTGTGCTGGAAGCACCAGAATCTACACTTGATTTCCAACTGGTGCACTGATATGTTGAGGATAGAGAGTCATCTTTCAAAGCATACATGACATTTCTTTATGGATTGAACACAACTCGAGGGAGGAAGGAAATATGGGAGAGCATGATATTGATACATCCAACTATGACTGAACCATGGATCATACTAGGTGACTTCAATACATGCTTATTAGTTAATTACATGATAAATGGGGCACCTGTGCACCCTAATGAAGTATAGGATTTCCTATAATGTGTGGAGGACTTGGGACTGGGACAACTTACTAGTAGGGTGTGTGAGTACTCTTAGAGCAATAAGAGGGATGCAACAGTAAGGATTTATAGCAAGATTGACTGGTTACTAGGCAATCCATCATAGTTTCAGTCTTATGGAACCTTGGAGACATTGTTTGACAATTCTGGAGTCTCAGATCATTCACCAATTATCCTAGATACCACTTTCAACTACACACCTTGTACCAGACCTTTCAGATTGCTAAATGTCTTACTCAAGAAAGATAACTTTACAGCATTAGTGACCCAGATTTGGCAGCAACAAATATCAGGGCACACTATGTTTAGGGTATGGGAAAAGCTACAGATATTGGGGGGCCAAGATAGGAAATTGAATAAAGCGATGTCATCTCTTGACATAAGAATTAAATATTTGAGAAGCTAACTGGTGCATATTCAAGAAGGTATAAAGTCTAATTTATTTGATGCTTTCTTATTTGATACTCAAATAGAAACATTAATATAATTGCAGAAGTAGGATGGATTACATAAGTAGGTGTTGAGGTAGAAATCTAGAGCAACATGGATTAGACATGGGGATTCAAATTCTAAAAAATTTCATGCTCATTTGAGGGCTAGACAGTTCAAGAATAGAGTTGGATCAATATGTAATGCTCAGGGTGATAGAATTACTAACCCTATATTGATCAAAGAGGAGCTTGTAAACTTCTTCAAACAACAGCTGGATACTGCTGCAACAGAGTTACCTTGTCTTGATCCCACCATTGCCAGGGATGGACCTTACCTCAATCCTGAACAACAAAAACAGTTGTTATTGCCTGTGACTGCAACAAATATCATCAACACCTTGAAGAGCGTGCCCTGTGACAAGGCACCAGGAATTGATGGTTTCCCTATTGAGTTTTTTAAGGAATTCTGGCACGTGATAGGTGATGAGGTAACACATGCTATCCTGCGATTCTTTGAGAATGGTAAATTACTGAAGAGTGCTAATTATGCAACTGTTACATTAGTTTCTAAAGTGAGTGCCCCTAATTAAGTAAAGAAATTTAGATCTATAGCTTGTTGTTATACTATATACAAGTTAATTGCTAAAATTTTGACTGCCAAGTTGAAGAATGTGATTGACTATTTAGTAGGGCCATCACAATCAACCTTTATAGAGGGGAGAAATATTTTAGATAATGTAGTAGTCACACATGAAGTGATCAAGGGGTATGGACAGAAACATGTGTCACCTAGATGCTTCATGAAGATTGATATTAGGAAAGCCTATGACTCTGTAGAATGGGGTTTTTTGAGGATGGTGTTGATAGAGTTTGGGATTCCTAATAAGATAGTTGAGTGGATCATTACTTGTGTCACAACAATTAGCAATTCCTTGTTGATTAATGGGGGGTTGACAGAGGTGTTTCAAGCAAAAAAAAGATTGAGTCAAGGTGACCCTATGTCACCATACTTGTTTGTACGGTGATGGAATATCTAAATAGGTCACTGAAAAAATTAAGGCATGATCCTAACTTCAACTACCACCCCAAATGCTCTAGACAGGAGTTAGTCTACATTTACTTTGTAGATGACTTGCTCATGTGCTATAAAGAAAATAAGGGATCCATTCAGTTGATGATGAAAGCTTTTGAACATTTCTCCGCTGTCTCCGGGTTACGTGCCAACCTAGAAAAGAGTTCTTTTTATGTTGCTGGAGTTACTACTGACTTCAAAGAGCAAATTCTGCAGGAAATGAGATTCACTATGGATGAGATACCATTTAAATACCTAGGTGTACCTCTTTTTCCAGAAAACTTACTATTTAGCAATATATGCCTTTAGTTGAGAAGATTGTAGCTAAAATCAAGTGTTGGTCTTCTAAGTTGCTATCATACATTGGTAGGTTGCAGCTCATTAAAAGTGTTCTTTTTGAGATGTAAATTTACTGGGCTTAGGTTTTTCTTCTACCTAAAAAGGTGTTAGCAATGGTGACAACTGCTTGCAGAATATTTCTATGGACAAGTAGCAATGAGAGTTCCAAAAAAGCTTTGGTGGCTTGGGATACAATGCGCCTACCTAGATCTACTGGAGAACTTAATATCATTCACTTTGAATTTTGGAACAAAGCAGCAGTTTGTAAGTTACTATGGGCCTTGTTTCACAAGAAGGAAACATTATGGGTGAAGTGGATACATAGTTTCTATATCAAAGAAAGGGACTTGTGTGATCTTAAAACACCTAAGCAAGCTTGTTGTCTAGTCAGAAAGATTTTGATGCTAGAAAGTGGTTCCCAAATACAGATCCAGTGGTACATTTGAATTAGTTTGCAGCTAGGGGATCATTCAGCATTAAGAAAGCATATAACTCATTTATCCCTCAAGTGTCTAGAGAAACATGGAGGAACTTGGTGATGGCTAAAGGTGTCATGCCAAGACATCAATTCATTACATGATTGGCAGTACATAACAAATTGGCTACTGTGGATAGATTGACAAAATAGAACATTCAAGTGGCCCAGAATTGTGTCTTATGTAATACACATGAAATAAAAATACTGAAATATATGTTTTTTAAACTGCAGGTATTATAGGTTCATATGGTCCACCCTACTCAATTGGGGAGGCTGAACAAAAAAGATAGGCACCTAGACAGAGGAGGTGGAATGGTTATAAAAATATGTCAACAACAGCAGGCCAAGAGCAAGCATATTGGGATTTGTTGCAGCTGCTGCTCTATACCACATCTGGGCAGAAAGAAATGCAAGAAGATTCAAGTCCAAGGCCAAAACAAACATTCAGATCATTAGGGACATAGCTTTACACTTGCATATTAGAGGACAATATAATTGTAAATGGAGTGGAATGTTAGCTAAATTCCTGTATATGCTAAATTTCCCTCTGTAATAGTTAGGCAAGTTTTGAGAAAATAGCTCTACAGTCCAAAGAGAGCTAGTTGTAAAGAATGTTCATTTGGTTGAATAAATCTTTTAATTTGACAAAAAAAACTTTACTAAATTTGATTCGAAACTCACCCGGTTGACTCAGGAACCATGACATTCATCCCCGCAAGTCACAAATAAGCATACGAAGCTAGAAGAATTATCAAATTCCCACCTAAGTCCTATTTCATCATGTAACCATCTTTTCACCATAAATAGGCATATTAAATACTAAAACTAACTTAATTGTCAAACACCAACCAAACGAACTCTAAAATTAGTTTCTTCGATTTCTGCAGGTCATAATAATATTACAAATATGATAAAATCTTTTGATTGCTAATCAAAAAACGTTTTCCCAAAATGAGCAATTAATTCAAATAATTAAATACCGGGATTTTTAAACATTCTCCCAAAGTGAATCAAATGATATCTGTTTGACTTCAAACTTTACAAGCATGTCAAAATAATTATTACGGAACTTCTGGAATAGACGACACGCAAAATAAAATATCAATTGTCAAAACGACCGGTTGGGTCGTTACAGTAATCCCACAAGGTGTGGAGTCTAGAGAGCATAGGGTGTACGCAAACCATACCCCTATCTCATGAAGGTAAAAAGATTGTTTCAGTGAGACTCTCAGCTCAAGTAACTCATAACGAAGCTTCCCATATTCAAATAATATATAAGATATACTTTGGTGGGAGGAATTAGAAAAAGTAACTCCAGCATAAAATTTTGCATAAAATATTTTATTGGAGGGATTAGGAAAATTCCCCAATAACTAATATAGTGTTTGGTTGACCGTATAACAATCTATGTATTACTATTTGTTTTTATAACATGTAGAATAGAAATACATATTAGCAATATGTAGATTAATTCCTTTAAATTAAAGTAGGTAATGCTTATATAACAATCCATACATATACACATTATTATTCACGATATTACAATCCTTTCATTAATTTTCACTGCATAAATAATTCCTGTATTATAATTCTCCTAACATGTGAATCAATCAACCCCTAAGTGTTTAGTGATCAAAAGGGCTAATGAGAAGCTTAACTTAGAAAATAAACACTAGTACCCAATAAAGATGTTTTACACCTAGGCGAAATAATAACATTGCCCTTACACTTGATTGTTCTAGTTTATACAGTTAAGCCTCATTTGTTTTCATTAAGATTGAGACGTCTGAACCTGAATGCACATCTGAATTATTAGGGGGTTGTCTCTAGATCTGAACACTGAATGATTAAAATTGTTTCATTTTTAACATCTGAATGTGCATAACGTATTTATTTATACATAATAAATAAATAATTCAAATAAAATAGTAAATAAATATTAGAAAATAAATATAAATTTAATTAAAAAATATTATTTGATAAAAAATAAAATATTTATATTTGCTAGTAAGGATGGAGATGTTTAAAGTGGTGGTGGGTAGGGTTTTAGGGAGTGGGTGGTAGTGAACGGGTTGTGGTGGTGGGTGATGGTGGTGCGGTGAGTCTGGGGTAAGGTGGGGGTGGGGGTGGTGAGGAGGGTGGTTGGGGTAAGGTAGGTGGGTGGTGATGGTGAATGGGGTGGGGGTTGGGTGGTGGTGGGTATTGGAGGGTTGGGGTGGGTGGTGGGAGTGGGGGGTGGTGGTGGAGCCGGTGATAAAAAATATTCATACAAAATACCTCTTAATGATATCAAGACATTGTTCAATATCTTAATGATTAAGACATATTCAGATTAAATAAGTGCTTATATATTAATATAAACAAATGCACTTAATGGCTTAAGGGATGAATCATTCAGACCTCTATTAAGTACAAACAAATGAAGCCTTAGTCTAGCTAGCTAGCTATTAATATCTGGAATAACTAAGAAATAATATAAAAGAATTGATATCAAGTCATACTTACATACTAGTCTATTTAAACTGATTCTTTACTTTGTACTATTAAGTAAAAATATTTTCTTTTTTTTCATATGATGAGTTCGGCAAAATTTTGAGTAAAATATTCACAAAGGAACATTTTTCACACAAATGAAAATATCATTACTATAACTAGTTGTAATAACTAGTTGAAAATTATTATCTCATATCCGTTGATTACGAAGCCAAAACAATATCTAAAAAATACACTTTATTTTACTTTTCGAAATGTTGACCCTCCCTTTCTGTTGTTTCTTGATCTTCTCATAGCATCCACAACTGATCTAGAGATTATAGCAACTTCTTTTTCTGTAATAGCATGATCAAATTCTTCAATTTTAGATTTGAATGAAATCACCTTCTTCTTTTCTTCCTTTTGATATTTGTTGATGTGATTTTTTTTTCAAAAGTCATCAGATTACCTATAAGTTCATCGCAGGTGAGATCGTTCAGGTTTCCATTTTTGAACAATGGTCTTTGTTTTCCAAGCTTTTGGTAGACTCCTTATAAGTTCCTGGACATGTTGAGTGTTTGTATAAACCACTCCCAATGATTTGAGTTTACTTATGATTTTGTTGAATCTTGTGAACATTGACTCAATGTTCTCATCATCGCTCATCATGAGTGTTTCATAGTCACGTTGGAACGCATCAATCTTGGTTTCTATGACTTTAGATGTTCCTTCATACGTGACTTTTAACTTCTCCCACATCTCTTTGACAGTTTCACATATTAAATTTTTTTCATATTCTTCTCCACTGATTGCACAGTGTAGTAGAGTTATAACTCTTGCATTTGTTTAAATTAGTTCTTGTTCCTCCTTAGTAACTTCAAACGAGATACCAATTGAAAATGCAAGAGGGGGAGTGAATTGTAACTTTTTTATTTACCAGTCGGCTATCAGGGTGGAGTAGTTGACTGACACTTAATCAATGCAGAAGTAACTTGCAGAATATAAATGACATACAATATTTTATACTGGTCCGGATCCAATGTAAATCCTGATATAGTCCCCTTGCATTGCAAGGGTGTTCTCTTAAGCTCTTTAAAAGTGTTTTGGTACAGTGATTTATTTGAATGGAGCTCCTACGTCTACACTCAAACTCTCATAATCTTTTTGATACAGTGCCTCATTAACTATAATGTTTCTCTCCTTTTTTTTTTTTACACAGTAAATCACTCCGAATTATAATGCTTATGAAAAGTTGAGCAAAGAACTTGAGAAGTAGAGACCAAAGTATATTTTTACTTTGTCTGTAAGCGAGCCTTTAAATAGATGGACTTGATGTATTGGTTGCAGAGAACACAACCCAAGAGTCTTGATCCCTCGAAAAAGGAATTAGAGATCATGTTTTTCAAGAATAAAGGTAGAGATTTTTTAATTGATTGCTTTCCATATTTTTTCGTCGCATTCAATTATCTCGAGATCTTCTTTCCTTTAATAAAGTCTAGATTGGTATTTTGAAGATCTTCCTTCCTTGGTACTTGCGAATCTTCATTCCTATTTTTGAATTCGTGGTTGATCTTGTTTCCTTTAATGAAGTCTTGCTTGGTACTTGTATCGATCCCCTCATTAATGTGTATCCATTTTTCTTGTGGAAAATATTCCCGTCACAGATGGAGAATATTTTCATCTTCTTGGTCTTCTAAGTAAATATCTTTCCGAATATAGTTTTCTTTAGCGTGTAGTATGTGGCTGTGGTTAACCCCTAAGTTGACATTAGGGTTTAGTCTTTTGAATATTGACACTTCACTCCTCTCTTCTTTTTGGAGCTGCGTAAAATATTTAATCATCATTAAAATTTGCACTAATAATTTCCTCATAGCAATGTCTGCTAATTTAATCAATTGCATTTTTATTCATAAATGATTTGTGTGTTACAAAAGAAGGAAATGTCACCTCACTTTCAAGCAATAGTGTGTTTGAAAGTTGAATTTGGCCCAATACTATTAGCAGTGGCTATAACATTCAATAATATTGAAAATCTACGTAGTAGTCGAGATTTTAGACTTTGTGAAATGCGGTTTGATATATTGATGGATAGCCGACGAGCACAAAGCATCACAATAAGCAATATTAAACCGTTCAACGTATATAATAGGTAGTATTTAATTAATAAATTACAATCTAAATCAGACCTTATCAAAGGAATTTATGTTATGATTTATAAAGCAAGTAAAGAGAAGAGTAAACATTCGGGGAACATACACAAATACTAGTAAACTTATAACTATTTATAGAACCTATAATTATTTTTTAATTTACAGAATTTATAAAATATACTCTATAAATGATAAAAGGAAAAATCTTTACATATGTGTCAATTTCGTATAAATATGGTAATAAATTATACATATTATATTTTTTTTCTTAATTAGTCCCTACAAGTTCTCCTTTCCTACCTATCATTAAGGAAACATTATCTCAAACTCTATGATATTATACCATAAATCAAGAATGTTGCTATTAATAAAAGGCTAAAATTAAGGAGTTTCAAGAATTAGTGATAACGAAATTAATATATATATATATATATATATATATATATATATATATATATATATATATATATATATATATATATATATATATATTAAAACACATTAAATACTTTTTTAAAAATTTCCAACATACTCAACTAGCACTCTAATTAATAAACAAGTATATTATTATTTATATGAGATATATATTATACTACAATTCTTTGAACAAGTATATATATTATTGTACTTATATATTATGTATATTGCACAATTATATATATATATATATATATAATATGATTTGTTATATACCTTATAACTTTTTAGGTATATTTTCATGTACTTTTCTTATACCATATACCATAAACCATATACCATATTTTTTCATGTACTTTTCTTAATATTAATAAATTCAAACAATTTTTTTAGTCACAAGAAAAAAACTGCATCATTCATTAAGTGAAAATAAAATAAGAAGAATAAAGAGGAGGAAACCAAAGGATTTTTTTTTTTAATGGTTGATGGAATATGGAATGTGAAGTTGATTTTGTTTTGTTTATTTGGAAGATTACATGTATTAATGTTGATAGATTTTTTTTTGTTGGGGCAGGGATGATTTTGAAAGAAAAAGAAAATAAAAAGTTGATATGTATTAATGATAGTAACTCCTAAAATTAAGTATTATAGAACTTTTAGGAATGTATAAGTTGTATTTTTGTAATTTAAAAAGTTAAATTTTGAATAAGTTATATTTATGTAATTTTTTAAAAATAGATGTAATTTTTTTTAATTACTATTTTAAAAAGTTGTAATTGTGTAACTTTTCCTAAACATTATAAGTATTTATATGGCTGGTTAAGTGTGAAAAAGACCAAAACTATCAACAGTTTGTGCTCATATCCAGAACATATCAAATTCGTATCAATAGCCCAACTGTGATTCCATTTTGGCTCATGGACATATGTAACACGTCTAGTCGAAATAATTGCACAGTTTTCCTTCAAATGGCTTGTTCTTTAATTTTTGTCCTTCAAATGGGATGGTTTTTATTTTTTGCCTTTTAAAATCGAACTTATGCCTGACGAAATATAAGTTCTTTAAGACCGCAGAGCATGTGGTTATTATGATGCGAAAATATAAACTTATATACCGTAAAACTGTTATTTCTCTTAGGGGAAAAAATTAAAGACCAGCACAAAATAGAGACACAAGTGCAAATGACCCCATCTAGTCTAGTAATATCACATACTTAAAAGTAACAAGCATAATAGATCTTTTTCTTTTTCTTTTTCTTCGTTATTTAACTAGGCAAATTTGAACGAATGAAGTGGATCACTCATCCTCCCGACGAAAGTAATTAATTTTGGCCCTCTCTGTTAAGCTTTTGATGCGTCAATGCATTGTTTGCAGTAGCCATTAATGTCAATACAATATTCCCTCCTTTCTTAATCTCAGGATCAACAATCTTCTTCTCCTCTAACATCGAGTTACATCTACCGACAGCTTCACCTATATCGTGAAAATCATAGTCATCTGTAGCCTCTTTATAACCTTTGTTCTTGGTTGTAGTGTCTAGAATCCTCATGAAACCGGGACCCATATCAAGCCATAACTTTTCACAGTCAGCGTACGCAGGATTTTCCGCTGTTTTTTTCAAAATGTAGTCATGTGTTGTCTTTGTTTGGGCTATGATTAATTTCATTATTGCCAATCCTAGGTCCAATTCTTTTGTTGCTGCTGCTGTGATCTGTTTGTCGCTTCTAAGGATGTCGTTACATTCCTTGCTTGAGCAAGCTTGTGCTATGAAGTCTTCGACAGCATTGACGCTTCGTGAGGAGAAGAAACAGAAGACTAACGAAATGAGGGTAACGGAAATCGTGAGTTTTTGCAAAGAAGCCATTTTTTTGTTTTTAGGTTGAAAAGGCTTCTTTGGCATTTATTTATTTTTATTGACTGAGTTTTTGTTCAGAGTTGTTTTGTGTTATTTTATAGGTGATTTTGAGTAACGAATTGACCTTGTTATCAGGAGAAATTTAGTGGTGAGATGTTAATATTGGTTTCTTTTTAGTATGGTTCTCCATAATATAAGGACTAGATAAAAGGAGAGAACCCATAAAGCCAAGTTGGTGGTTATAAATTTTCCGTCACATAAAACTAGCACTTAGAATCATTGAATAAATTTAAACTAATCACTACAAAAAAAAAATCAGTAATTCGCGGACCAAAAATAAATTAAAACATTAGAATTTGTATTACAAATTTAAGAGAACTTTAAGAAATATTAAAATATTAGTTGAAAAATCTTAGATCTTCGAAGAACTAAAATATAATGATTGCAGGGCTAGGTGCGCACATAACCGATTTCAGAATCATTATTTAAGATAAAACTTTAGTGTATAAATTTTTTAAAATTTAGTCGTTTCGTAATCAACTTCATACATAGAGGGATTTATATTAAAAATAAATCCGCACGCTACAATTAATATACACGTTAGCTAGCTAGGATAGCGCACAATGACTTTTTCTTGTAAGGGCACATGCGAGGTTAAGTCTGACTTGCCAAAGCTAAACTTTAGACAAAAGGCATATTACTTATTCAAGCAAATTAAACTTCAGATAATTTTGCCTAAGGTTTAGCTTTATAGACCCAAAATTCAAATATTTTTATTTATAAATTGACTTGACAATCCCACACTTTTGATATTTTTATCTAAAGTTTAACTTGATAATCACAAAATTCAGACATTCTTGTTTGAATTGTAGGGTTTTGTTGGTTTCAAAACACATAAGTAAGGCATAACGGAAGTTTAAAATTTTGTTCTTACTTACCCCAACAATTTCTTCTGGTATGGTTATGTGACAATCAAAACCTGTAACATAAAACATGAACACTTACAGATTGTATTATCTGAAGTCTTTACTAAAGGGTGGACACGCGATTCTCTTTTCGACTGTAAGCACAATGCTACGGTGTATTCCTCGGTCAAGAAAGCCAGGAAATCTTGGCAGAGGTTTGAGAGAGTTTTATCCTAGACTCTAAGTCTAGAATTTGTTTATGAGAATTGGTATTCTTAGTAGCTTAATAACTAGAGATTGGTGCTGTATATATAGTGATTTTTAGGTCACAAAACCGATTAGGGTTGGGCTCCAAGCGTGGCCCAAAACTGAGGTGCAGTGGGCCAGTCTAACTGGGCTCACTGTCGGGTCACACCTTACATCAAACGATGTTTCCCATTTTTCGTTTAACATATATATTCAACACATTAAATCCAAAATCTAGTTTTGATTTAATTAAATAAGTTCCATCTAATAGAAATTATACCATAGTTATTATCAATTTAAATATCTCGTTTCCAAATTGAATATTTAATATTTTCTCAATACACCCTTAGATCGAAGAGACAATCGACATAGTGTGACCCTATAGGCCTTCATACATCGACACTAATCCAATTAAGGTCCATACGGAACTCCTAGACTGCGTCGTACGACGAACTCAATATATGAAGTACGTTTACATTAATCCAACAAACATAACCTTTATGTGAGATGATAAATTCCTTTCATTCGCGACACACTCGATCAAGCTTAGGATTTGCCATATGTCTATCCAAATGGCTTGATCACTTTATCTCATCCATATTAGTCGACAACTAGACCATATTCTAAATATGGCTCTTGCATTAGCCAATGACTTGGTCCACCTAATATCACTGAGAAGTTGAGTGTTCTGTCGAATATCCAATTGAGGAATGAATCATATTCTTGGCTCAACTACCACCTTAGTTTACATCATAATGCACTCAACACAAGCCGTATCTTATCCTATAAGGAGTTTAAGCTTAGGACAGGGTTAAAGTACATTACTCTATAAACAGGGTGCGTATTGACCTCAAGTCAAAGAACCTTTATCTCCCATACACTGATAACACTTTAGACATGTATAACAAATAATTTATCAGCAGGTTATACCAATACTTTCCAAAAGTATCCACGTGTCCATCACTAGTAACCATTACTAGTAGCAGGTGAGAGATACTACATTCTCTAAGAATGTGATGCAGACCACATGTCGACTTATAACATATCATTGATATCCCATTCTCGATGATCATTAGTCAAGGCAATTTTGAGAGTTACGCTCTATCATTAACATATCACTCTATTAATGACAACGTAAGCTCAAGGGATATACATTAATGAATAATTACAAAAAATCAAACAATAATTCAATAATTGCAAATGTCACAAATATTAATCTTATTAATAATACGAATGTGTTCAAGTATATTTGTCCCTAATAATGATTGTCTCTAGGACGTACATACTTTCAATCTCCCACTTGGCCTAGAGCCAATCTCCGATGTATCTAATACGCATGTTTTCAAAATGACCATTATGCTTAACTAAGCTTAAGGGTTTAGTAAACGGGTCAACTAGATTATCGTTTGTAGGAATATAGTCTAATCTTATTTCTTCAGTTTCCACCATCTCCCTGAGAATGTGGTATTTCCTTGGTACATGCTTATTTCTGTTAGTTGATCTTGGTTCCTTAGCTTGCGCAATCGCACCAGTATTATCACAATATATCATTATTGGATGACTGGCACTTGGAACAACCCTTAGTTCTTTTAAGAACTCAGATATCGAGACAGCTTCCGATCCAGCAATGTACTCAGATTCAATTGTCGAATCAACAGTGGTTTTCTTGCTTGGAACCTTTCCAACTCACTACTACACCATTGAAAATGAAGGCATATCCAGACTATGACAGCCCTAACAATCTATTACGTCTATCTCCTAATTTCAAGAATGTAGCAAGCTTCACCCAAGTCTTTCATCATGAAGGTGCTGGATAACCATTTCTTGACTGATTGCATGAGAGTCTTATTGTCTCACATTATTAATATGTCATCTACATACATAACAATGAAGACAATACTCCATTCCTTGCCCTTACTATAAACACAAGGATCTTCTTTGCTTCTAACAAAGTCAAACGATTTGACTGTTTTGTCAAATCAAATATTCCAACTCCTTGAGGCTTGCTTAAGTCCATAAATAGACTTTTGTAGCTTGCATACTGCTTTAGGCTTACTCTTGGATATAAAACTATCAGGTTGTATCATATATACCTCCTCAATTAGATTACCATTAAGGAAAGAAGTTTTAACATCTATTTGCCAAATGTCATAATCATAGTATGTGGCTATTGCAAGCAAAATCCGAATGGACTTAATTTTTGCAATAAGTGAAAAGGTTTTATCATAATCGACCCAGACCATTGATTATAACCTTTAGCAACCAATCTTTTCTTATAAGTCTGTATCTTGCCATATGCATCAATCTTCTTCTTGAAGACCTATTTGCATCCTATGAGTCTAACCCTATTGGCAAATCAACCAAGTTCCAAACTTGATTGATGTACATCGAGTCCATCTCAGATTTCATCATCATCAGGAATATCTATCTCATTGTGTGTTTCAACAAGGAGATTAAGTCCTTCAGGCGGACGATGAGTCCTAGTAGTCCTACAGAGTTGATTATTCTGCGTTTCAATGTTTGTTGCATTTTGATTGTGAGAACGTTTTTGTGTGCTGGACAATCCATTACCTTGAATCTTTCAGGAATGTCATTTTTATGTATTTCCTGAATAGAATGATGTACAACCATTATATCATCTTCCATTGGTTGTGTATGAGAGCCTTGCCTTTCTGCACTATCTCTCATAGCACTCCCATTGGCTGAAGGGCGTACTCTAAGTACCCAATCTTCACCAAATACTCCAACTGAATCCTTGTCTAGGTCATTCGACAAGGATTCAATTTCTATGTTATCTTGTGGTTCTTGAATTTCTTCAAGTTCTATGTCATAGCAGCTCTATTCCTTGTAGACATATTCTTTTCAAGAAAAGTTGCATTTCTGGAAACAATGACCTTATGTTTTTAAGGAAGATAGAAATAGTATCCCTTAGTTTCCTTTGGATACCCTCACAAAATAATACTTCTCACTTTTAGATTTCAACTTGTCAGTAAGCATTTTCTTTACATATGCAGGGCACCCCCAGGGTCACATGTGTTTAAGTGTTGGCTTCTTGCCATTCCATATCTTATATGGAGTTTTTCTCTACTGACTTTTGAAGGAACCCTGTTCAGAATATAAATTGAGTTTTGCAATGCATAACCCCAAAGGTATGTTGGTAGAGCTGAGAAACTCATCATGGATCTGACCATATCTAATAGGGTTTGATTTCTCCTTTCAGCAACACCATTCAATTGTGGCGTTCTAGGAGGTGTCCATTGTGATTGGACTACATGAAGCTTCAAGTAATCCAGAAATTCTTTACTTAAGTATTCACCTCCTCGATCTGATCGAAGGGTCTTGATACTTGTTTCAAGCTGCTTCTCTACTTCTGACTTGTACTCCTTGAATTTCTCAAAGGCTTCGGACTTGTGTTTCATAAGATACACATGCCCAAACCTTGTGAAATTATCTGTAACAGTGACGAAGTAAGGGAAGCCTCCCTTAGCTTGAGTTGAAAATGGCCCACATACCAACTCAAACACCTCTTTAGCTCGCACACCTTTCCCAGAAAATGGTTTGTTGGTCATATTTCCTCTCAATCAAGATTCACAGTTACCACATGACTCTAAGTCAAATGGTTCCATGTAGTTTAACTTCCTTAATCTTGCTATCCTTGATTCATTGATGTGACCAAGTCTACAGTGCCATAAGTAGGTGGGGTTTCTTGGATTACTTATCTTAGCTCGTTTATTTTGCACATTGAAAATTTCACGACTACAGTTTAGAACATACAAACCATCCACAAGCGGAGCATTTCCACAAACAAAACCATTAAAAGACAGTACATAACTACCATTGGCAATAAATGAGAAAACCCCCTCAATATCTAACATTGGGATAGAAATGATATTCCTCGTTAACGAGGGAACAAAATAATAATTATTTAGCTCTAAACAAAAGTCTGAAGGTAAATCTTGTCAATAAGTTTTCACGCGTTCAGCATCCACTCATG
This sequence comes from Anisodus tanguticus, assembly GCA_034509755.1. NCBI lineage: Eukaryota > Viridiplantae > Streptophyta > Magnoliopsida > Solanales > Solanaceae > Anisodus > Anisodus tanguticus. The sequence goes on from CM067552.1 coordinate 39,203,020, forward strand.
CTCCATTTCCAACACGCAGGTCTACCTCCCAAGGTCCAACCTTTTTGTTGTCAATCAGACCATGCACATTATTACAAATGTGTGAGCCACATGCGGTATCCAATACCCAACAGTGAGAGTTATTTATAGACATATTTATCTCAATGACAAACATACTTTTTCCAGTAGGCCTATGAGCACCTAGTGCTTTGCCTCTTCCTGGAGCTGTGCAGTCCTTCTTCCAGTGCCCCTTCTTCTTGCAGTTGAGGCACACATCCGAAGCTACCTTTGCCTTCTTCTGAACACCTCCTCTAGGTTTCATAACTGTAGGTGCAACAACTATCTTACCCTTATTTTTCTGCATATTCTTACCCTTGGGGTTGAACTTGCTAGAAGAGCCCACAATGAGCACAACTTTACCTTTAGAGGTAGATGATTCAAAGGTCTTCAACATGTTGTGAAGCTCTGGAAGACTTGCCTTGGTCCCATTCATATTGAAGTTCACAATGAATTTCTCAAATGAACCAGGAAGTGAATTCAGGATCAGGTTGACAGAGACATTTATAGGCATCTTCGTTCCAATCGAAGCCAACCTTTCTATCAACCCAATCATCTTCAGAACATGTGCTGACACTTGACCCCCATCGTTCAACTTACACTTGAAAATGTCTCTCAACAGTTCATACTCCATTGTTTGAGAGTGTGAGTCATAGAGACTCTTGAAGTGTTCTAGTATTTCGTTAGGACCCATGTTTTCATGTTGCCTTTGTAACTCCACAGTCATGGAGGACAACATTACACATTATGTCGAGGTAGTATCGTCTAGATGTTTCTGATAAGCCACCTTGTCAAACAAGGCATACTAAACAGAATTTTCAGCAGGGATTGTGGGGAACACTGTGTCTAATACATACTCAATTCTTTCTTGTCTTAACACCAATCACAGATTTCTTAACCAGTTAGGGTAATTTGCTCCAATCAACTTGTTTGTCTCGACCAACATTTTCAGTGATAGATTCGACATTTTATACGACTGAAGAAACAAACAGACTTGAAATTAAACTCTAATATAATTTCTATTGAACACATTCGTTAACTAATTAACATGACCTTTTGTTTAATTAGCTCCCATTATTTTAACATACTTCTTTGACCTCATGGAAGAATACAGACTCATATCAAATATAGTCATAATGGGCCAAGATCCAGGTTCATACTATCTCCGCGTTTGCTATAGCTGATAACTTCAATAGCATAACCCGGTAGGTCTCCAAACCAATTACAAACAATTTGTAACTTTTGTTTGACCGAATATTCTAAACAATCGATCTGCGTCCCTCGGATTGTCCGACACTATGGCGCCAAGACAGCCTAGCAAGTCAACCCCGTTATACGACTGCAATTATGTATCTAAGTGAATTTTACCTTATAGAGCAAACACTGTGGTGTAAATACTCATGAAGGTTTATCACTCACTTCTACATTTAACATGCATCTATGAAAGAGTCTGTGTCCTCTTAGACTTAGAGCAAATGCTGTGGCATAAATACTCATCTAACCGAAAAGGATTTTGCACTACAATCAATTATAACGGACGACGCGTTCATTTTAAATGAGACTTGTATTAAAATTTTAGGGAACATTTTAATTCAGGATTTTAACCAAGATCAACTCTAGTATGCTATATCAAATATAACATCTTAATTATCATGCAAAGTCTATTAAGCACTTATTGGGTACCGCCTGCCCAAGCATGATATTAAGCGGTTTAAACACATACTGGGTACCGCCTATCCAGACAGTTATTTGCGGACGTTATTTTAGTAATTTAAATGACAAATAATTTGACATTTAGCACATAAACAATATACTTATCAAATAATATACTTTATAATAATAATCGTAGGTTAAATATTTTGAATTTTTTTTCGGACCGATAGGGCCGCGACGCTAATCATTACCAGTGAGGCAGAAGCCGAAATTCTGCTTTTGCAATGCATTAGCGCCGCGGTGCTCCACTATGGAGTCGCGGATCTGGCAAGGCAGAAACCATTCGGCTTCTGTAGTTCATTAGGGTCGCGGCGCTCCACCATGGAGCCGCGACGCCTACTGTCCAGTAAGTCCAGAATTTTAAAAATGAAGCATTAGAGCCGTGATGCTCCACTATGGAGCCGCGTCGCCGCCTTGAAACCTTAGCAAGCGTCGCGGCGCCGACGTCCTGACAAAACGTTTCTGTGTTAATTTTTTTTATAATCGTTCGAGCCCTAAATCTAATTTAGGGATCAAATCATAGATCCTTTATCCTCACCCACCATTATCAATAACACACATATTGACCATCATTCATTCATACTCGTTCTTCGTCGTGCATCATGTTCGCAATGAACCGGTTAACTGCACTTGGCTTAGTCTGAGTTAGAACGAAATGACTTCCACAATTTAGCGTAGGTGATAATTTAGGTTGATATCAAAAGGTTAACCATTCGGTCAAGATATATAGGATTTCAAGAAGCCTTGTTTTAATCCAATTTTATGTTTAACTCATATTATTATGTTATTCAATTATTATATAACCATTGAACCGGCCTGGACTCTGATACCACTGTAGGGTTTTGTTGGGTTCAAAACACATAAGTAAGGCACAACATAAGTTTAAAATTTTGTTCTTACTTACCCCAACAATTTCTTCTGGTATGGTTATGTGACAATCAAAATCTGTAATATAAAACATGAACACTTACATATTATATTATTTGGAGTCTTTAGTAAAGGATGGACACGCGATTCCCTTTTTGTCTGCAAGCACAATGCTACGGTGTATTCCTCTGTCAAGAAAGCCAAGAAATCTTGGCAGAGGTTTGAGAGAGTTTTATCCTAGACTCTAAGTCTAGAATTTGTTTATGAGAATTGGTATTCTTAGTAGCTTAATAACTAGAGATTGGTGCTGTATATATAGTGATTTTTAGGTCACAAAATGGATTAGGGTTGGGCTCCAAGCATGGCCCAAAACTGAGGTGCAGTGGGCCAGTCTAACTGGGCTCACTGCCGGGTCATCGCCGCGACACCTTACGTCAAACGATGTTTCCCATTTTTCATTTAACATATATATTCAACACATTAAATCCAAAATCTAATTTTGATTTAATTAAATAATTTCCATCTAATAGAAATTATACCATAGTTATTATCAATTTAAATATCTCGATTTCAAATTGAATATTTAATATTTTCTCAATGCATCCTTAGATCGAAGAGAAAAGCGACATAGTGTGACCCTATAGACCTTCATATATCGACACTAATCCAATTAAGGTCCATACGGAACTCCTAGACTGCGCCGTACGATGAACTCAATATATGAAGTACGTTTACATGAATCCAGCAAACATAACCTTTATGTGAGATGATAAATTCCTTTCATTCGCGACACACTCGATCAAGCTTAGGATTTGCCATCTGTCTATCCAAATGGCTTGATCACTTTATCTCATCCATATTAGTCTACAACTAGACCATATTCTAAATATGTCTCTTGCATTGGCCAATGACTTGGTCGACCTAATATCACTGAGAAGTTGAGTGTTATCTCGAATATCTAATCAAGGAATGAATCATATTCTTGGCTCAACTACCACTTTAGTTTACATCATAATGCACCCAACACAAGTTGTATCTTATCCTATAAGGAATTTAAGCTTAGGACAGGGTCAAAGTACATTACTCTGTAAACAAGGTGCGTATTGACCTCAAGTCAAAGGACCTTTATCTCCCATACACTGATAACACTTTAGACATGTATAACAAATAGTTTATCAGCATGGTATACCAATACTTTCCAAAAGTATCTATGTGTCCATCACTAGTAACCATTACTAGTAGCAGGTGAGAAATACTACATTCTCTAAGAATGTGATGCAAACCACATGTCGACTTATAACATATCATCGATATCCCATTCTCGATGATCATTAGTCGAGGCAATTTTGAGAGTTACGCTCTATCATTAACATATCACTCTATTAATGACAACGTAAGCTCAACGAATGCACATTAGTGAATAATTATAAACAATCAAATAATAATTCAATAATTGCAAATGCCATAAATATTAATCTTATTAATAATATGAATGTGTTCAAGTACATCTGTTCCTAATAATGATTGTCTCTAGGACATACATACTTTCATGAACTTCAAGCAGAAATTGTCCAATGTTGAGTCATTTATGCCTATGCAACATAAACACCAATTTTATGATAATTAAGTGTTGTTTGAACTTATCAGAAATAATTTGGAGGAGTCGATTTTGAACATTAGGTTTATTTATAACTGATTCAAATTGATTTTTATATAAAAAGAAATCCGTATTTAGCAAAGAAGCCGTTTGTATATGTCATATCACATGTATATTACAGTATGTTATGTGTCTATCTTGTATATATTCCATGTATGTCGGTGCATCAATATTTTATTGAATTACTTATCGGATCAATCTCCTCGTCATTACGCCCTCACTGCATTTCCTCAACAAATATTTGGATGAGTAATATTTGCCATGTTTACACTTTAAAGGTCTAAATTAAATTAACTTAACAAGCATTTAACTGAGGATAGATTTGAGTAAAACATTCTCCAACTTAGGCAAGAAAAATCCTTCTCTTCACAGCTTAATTAGCTTAATATCCCTGTTAAGTAATATTAATATAGACATATACATTTTAAATAGGACAAGTGTCATTCATACAAATGTTTAATTGAGGAACTGTCGGAGTTTCTCTTTTAATAGGTATACTAAATACTTCTATGTTTGTAGGCAAGATCTCAATATGTAGGAAATTTTTTGTCTACCATAAAATAAAGTTAAGAGTAAATGGGGAATTAATAAGTACTTTGATAATCATACATCAAAATAGTTCAAATTATAGTGGTGGAGGGGAAGGTGATTCAATATTATCCTCCGCAATGTTTTGTTTTGGCTGACTAAAGTATGTCACATATTGCATCCCAATTGTAATCGGAGGTTCCACAACATAGAGTTAAGACAAATGATATCCACAATGTTCAACTTGATCATAAACAATAAAAAGATAATAGTCTCATGTTTCGTAATCACCTCTTCTAATCTCAATAATTGCATTAACAAGGGACGAAAATGCATTTTGAAAGCAAGTAGCGCACATCTCTAGAGCATTTTGTGGATCGGGACGGATCGTTGTACTGTTGAGCCTTTCATATATGTAACTCAGTGTATTCGTTGTATTGTCCATTCCCGATTCAATAATTCCTATTGCAAAGCTAACTCGATCTGTTGTAACATAATTTTCGGATTCGACATCAGAATTTGTGAACATAAGCTGGGATCCTAATCTTTGTTACCCTAATTGATAGAGAATACGTAAATATTCTCCACATATTATGTAATTATTATTTTAGTGTAATTGATAGAGAATACGTAAAACCTCTGACAACTTTGACTTGTTCCTTACGAAAAGTAGCAGCCTTCACTCGTTCTTCACATGTGTTTACCAACTCCTTTTTACCTTGTCAAGTCATATTTACTACATAGTAATCATTACGTAAAGTAAGGCAAAATCAGATATGAAAATGTTGGTTCGAATGTTGTGCAATATTTGTCCCAACATTCTTATACATTCAAATCAATACTTCAGGAGATATGTTGGGTCAAATGTCACAACATCAAATCCAATATTAAGAAATTGGTATACTAAATACTTCTATGTTTGTAGGCAAGATCTCAATATGTAGGAAATTTATTGTCGACCATAAAATAAAGTTAAGAGAAAATGGGGAATTAATAAGTACTTTGATAATCACACATCATAATAGTTCAAATTATAGTGGTGGAGGGGAAGGTGATTCAATATTATCCTCCGCAATGTTTTGTATTGGCTGACTAAAGTATGTCACATATTGCATCCCAATTGTAATCAGAGGTTCCACAACATAGAGTTAAGACAAATGATATCCACAATGTTTAACTTGATCATAAACAACAAAAAGATAATAGTCTCATGTTTCATAATCACCTCTTCTAATCTCAATAATTGCATTAACAAGGGACGAAAATGCATTTTGAAAGCAAGTAGCGCACATCTCTAGAGCATTTTGTGGATCGGGACGGATCGTTGTACGGTTGAGCCTTTCATATATGTAACTCAGTGTATTCGTTGTATTGTCCATTCCCGATTCAATAATTCCTATTGCAAAGCTTGTTGGGTATTGATATTGGTGAATGAGAAATAATGGGATGAAAAGTGAAGGGAATGTAAAAAGTCCCTTTTGCCTTCGGTAAACCAGTTGTCCCACATCGGAAAAAGAAAGGAAAAGAGAGGTGTATATATTACATTACACCTTCTCTAGTCACTAAAAGGGTTGAGGGGGCAAGGACCCCTCGCGCCGTCGTCGCTCGCTCGGCTTCGGATTCGGTCAAATGATCTGATTGATTGATAATCTTTTTGGACCAAATTTTCTTTAATTTTAATTATTTAATTAAATTAATTAACTTATCCAATCCTACCCGTTAGTGACCCGGATCCGCGTGTCTGACCCGCGACCCGATTTCTTTCCCATATTTAAATTTCCCACCAGTTTTTAGTGGCTGTTCAGAAGGGTTGCAAACCTTCAGAAACAATACTTCCATGGCTATAAATTCGTTTGATTCCTCAGAATTTTAATTACTAATTTTCTGAACAACACAAACTTCTTCTTCTTCTACACAAATAAATTATGTGTCATATACCGCCGTTGAGTGGTTCGCCGCTACCTGAATTTGGAGTACTACTATTCTGGTTAGATAATCGTTCTATCCTGGGAGGGGATATTCCATCAATCTCGAGTACTGTGAGGGGAATAATTTCCTTAAGGACACACTTTGAACTAAGTGGCTCGATTATATTTTGGAAAAAATTATTCTTATTTTTTCAACACTGATCCTGTTTATTTTCAGAAATTAATTTTACTGCTTCATCGGTTTTGCAATACATATTATTAACAAAGCTAACTCGATCTATTGCGACATAATTTTCGGATTCGAAATCAAAATTTGTGAACATAAGCTGGGATCCAAATCTTTGTTACCCTAATTGATACAGAATACGTAAATATTCTTCATATATTCTGTAATAATTATTTTAGTGTAATTATGTAAAGTAGATATTCTCATACGATTAGGATTACAATTGTAAACATATATATATATATATTTATATATATTGTATTAATGAGAAGACTCCAAACAAGGAGAATTACACTATTCTACATGGTATCAGAAGTCAAAACTCTAACACCCTCACTACCCTAAATTTCTATTCGACGACAACATGTCTTCTCTAGACACCTTCTCCTCCACACAAGACGTCACACATCCTCCTCCTCTCTACTCCTCTCTCAACACCTTTCATCCGGCGTTTGCCGTGACGAACATCAAAAACTTTATCACTTTAATTCTTGATCAGGAGGATAGACAATACTCTTCGTGGGTTGAGTTATTTCACATACATGTGTGTGCCTACAATGTTCTTGATCACATCGACGCCACCACACCCCGTCCGCCCGACGTCGACAACACATCATGGAAACGACTTGATGCAATTGTCAAGCAATGAATATACAACACCATATCCAAGGATATACTTCATACTATTATGAAGACAGGCGCTTCGACTCACGAATTATGGACAAGACTAGAATATTTTTTTTCAAGACAACAAACATACGCGTGCCGTGTATTTGAAGGAAAAAATTTAATAACACTCGTCTTGAAAACTTTGCTAATATGACCGACTATTGTAAGCAATTGAAATTAGTTGCAGATCAACTATCTAATGTGGGCACTCCGATTTCAAAAATAAAGATGGTTCTACAACTAATTAATGGTTTGCCAAAGGGTGAGTACGATACACATGCAATGATGATCCAACAAGTCGATCCCCTCCCTAGTTTCAACAAGGCCCGGTTACAATTACTATTAGAGGAAACTAGGCGTACCAAATAGGACGAACATATCAGAAGGCGTTGGTGGTTGATGCACCGGTGACCGCCACAACACCCACGGGACAACCGCCACACATGGACAGTCATGCTCCACGGGGTGGCCGAGGTGGCGGAAAATATAGAGGCCGCGGCAGTGGTCTCGGCGGAAGAGGTAGAGGTTGCGGCTAAGGCAATAATACCAGTGGACAATTTCAGTAGGCCCCGTATCTATCTCAGTGGGCCAGCCCACTTCCATGGCCGATGTCCGAAATTTGGGCCTCACCCCATGCCCATACCCGATGGAACCAACCCAAGACAGTGGCATCAACTGAGTATTTTGGGCTCCCATGTCTCGGTGGCCTAATAACAACAACAACCATATGACCTCCTTACCCCTACCAAACTGGGCCATGCCTATAGCACTATGAATTTATAGCAGCCCGACGATGCTTGGTACATGGATACATGTACCACTTCCCATATCGTAACTCTAATAATCTTCCTCAACTATTTAACTTGAACAATCCTCAATTTATTTTGGTAAAAAATGGCAATCACATTCCAATTCAAGGTTATGGCACCACTCAAACACCACCACCTCATCCACCATTTTTCCTAAAAAACGTCTTATATGCTCCTAATATTATTAAAAACTTAATATCTGTTAGGAAATTTTCTCGTGACAATTCCATATCTATTGACTTTGACCCTTTTGGTTTTTCTATGAAGGACCTACGTACGGGGAAAACTCTTATGAGATACAATAGTGTGGGGGACCCTATCCTTTATCATCCACTTCCGCTGCAAGTGTCAATCCATATACCTCTTTAGCTGCAATCTCTCCATCAACTTGGCACAATAGACTTAGGCACCCTGGAGCACTAATTTTTAATTTTCTTAGAAGTCAAAATTTGATTCAATGTAATAAAGGGAAATTTCCCCCAAATTGCCATTCTTGTCCTTTAGGGAAGAGTGTTAGACTTCTTGTTATGTCATCTTTGAGTGTTACTTTTTCTCCATTTAACATCATTCATGCGGATTTGTGGACATCTCCCATTACTAGCAAACTAGATCATAAATATTATTTGGTATTATTAGATGATTTCTCTCATTTTCTCTGGGTATATCCGCTCAAATATAAGTCTCAAGTCTATTCCATTTTTCTTGAATTTTGAACATACGTTAAAACACAGTTTTAGAAGGACATAAAATCATTTAACTATGACAATGGTCGTGAGTTTGACAATTCCCCATTTCATAAATTTTGTGCGGACAATGCATGGTGTTTCGATTCTCGTGCCCTCATACCTTACCTCAAAATGGTAAATTCGAAAGAATCATCCGCACCATTAACAATATGATTCGTACCATGCTCTTTCATGCTTCTCTACCCCATTCCTTTTGGGCCTACATGTTACACATGGTAGCATACGTTCTCAATATATTACCTACACGTACCCTTCAAAATAACACCCCCACCAAAATTATATTTTATGCGATAACTTTCTATGGTACCTTCGAATTTTCGGTTGTCTATGCTACCATAATCTCGCCTCCACGGCTCCTTACAAATTAACGCCTAGAACTAGTCCTTGCATTTTCTTGGGTTTCCCATCAAATCATAGGGGGTACATATGCTATGATTTGTCCACAAATAAAGTCTTAGTCTATCACCATGTCACGTTTGAGGAGCACATCTTCCCTTTTGCAAACGTCTGAAAATTTCAAGTCACTGACTATGGCTTTCTTGACGATTCAGACACTTCCCCTCTGTTTAAAAATGTACTCCATGAAGCTAGTAGTTTGGCTCAATGCCCACTGCCCCTGCCATCTCCCCCGACACTCCCACTGATCCCGTGACAACCCCACTGCCCCATTGCCACCCGTTACCATCACTAACCCCCAGCCCCCGTCGATCAACCCCTTGCCTAAAATTCTCATCGCCTTCTCACAACCCTACTGCCCGAGCCCAGTCATCCCCTCACTACCCTACTTACTGAGCCCGCCTCCACCACAACCCACCCAATCAATCCCCATTTCTATGCACCACATGGAAACCCGTGCCCAGTACGAGATTTTCAAATCGAAAGTCCATTTTAACCTATCCACTCAAGCCATCTTACCTATACCCAAGAACCCAAAATTAGCTAGGCTTGATCTAAATTGGAATGCGGTCATGCGTGAGGAGTTTGATGCTCTCACTACACAACACATTTGGGATATTGTCCCAAAACTAGAGGGGGTCAATGTGATTCGTTGTATGTGGCTATATCATCACAAATTCAGGGACAATGGTGAGCTTGAACGCCATAAGGCGAGACTTGTGGCAAATGGCATGGGGCAACAAGAGGGAATTGATTATGGTGAGACCTTCAGTCCAGTGGTTAAACCAACCACTATCCGCACTATTTTGAGAATTGCTAGGGGAAAGAATTGGCCGATTCATCAGCTTGATGTGAAAAATACATTCTTACATGGGGATTTGAAAGAAACCGTATACATGCATCAATCATCTGGCTTTTTGCATCCTTTGGCTCCTCAGTATGTCTGCCGGTTTTGAAAGTCACTTTATGGATTGAAACAAGCCCCAGGGCTTGGTATGACTACTTTTCGACTTACATCTTCCGGATTGGGTTCATGTGCACCAAAAGTGATAACTCACTTTTTATTTTTCATTGAGGTAATGACTACATACCTTTTGCTCTATGTGGATGACATTGTCCTTACTGCCTCCTCAGATGTGCTGAAAAATGAGATCATTATCATGCTCAAATTCGAATTTGCCATGACAGACTTGGGTAAGTTGAGTTATTTCTTAGGGATTTTCGTGACCAGATCCGAGAATGCAATGTTCCTGTGTCAGCGTAAGTATGCCAACAAGATTGTTTACAGGGCTAAAATTGCAAACTACAAGATCATGCTCACTCCAGTCGACTCAAAATCGAAGCTTAGCGCGGATGATGGAGATCTGGTGCTTGATCTTTCTCTGTATAGGAGTCTCGCTTGTGCGCTTCAATATCTTACTTTCACTATGCCCGATATTTCCTATGTTGTTCAGCAGGTGTGTCTGTTCATGCATGCTCCCAGGGAGCCTCACTTCACAGCTCTTAAACGTATCATTCGGTACATTAAAGGTACTCTTGACTATGTGTTACATCTTTATCCATCTGCACCGATCAGGCTGATATCATATACGGACGTCGATTGAGGCGGCTATCCAGACACATGTCAATTTACTTTCGACTATTATGTATTTTTGGGTGATAACCTCATCTCGTGGTCTGTCAAAAGGCAAGCCACGCTTTCCCGTTCGAGTGTAGAAGCAAAATATAGAGGCATTGCGAACGTTGTTGTCGAGATTTGTTGGCTCAAAAACCTCCTTCTAGAGCTCCATTGTCCCTTACGTAGGGCATCTATTGTCTATTGTGATAACATATCTGCTGTCTACTTGTCTCATAACCCTGTTCAGCATCAGCGAACCAAACATATTGAGATGGATATTCATTTTGTTCGTGAGAAGGTTGCCATGGGCCATGTTCGGGTGTTACATGTTCCTTTCTTCATATCAGGACGCAGATATATTTAATAAAGGACTTCCTCGGCAGCTTCTTCTGAAGGTGGGAAAAAAGATAAAACTAAAAAAATGGATTATTCATCCAAATTTCAGTTTGTTCCTTGACTTCAGATCCAGTCTGAGCGTTAAGCCTCCTCCTGCTCCGAGTACCGGGGGGTGGGGGGTGGGGAGTGATAGAGAAGACGTAAATATTCTCCATATATTCTGTAATTATTATTTTAGTGTAATTATGTAAAGTAGATATTTTATACGATTAGGATTACAATTATAAACACCCATATATATATTGTATTAATGAAAATACTCCAAAACAAGGAGAATTAGACTATTCTACACTAATACATGCTTATTTTACCGAGTAGTACATACGGCATTTCTGCAGTGATTTGTGAAGAGAGGAGGATGAGAGACGAAAAAAAGAATGTGACAAAAAGGAAAATATTGCTCAGACAAACCATTGTTGCAATAGAGAATTAAGGGCAAAATGGTCTTGTTATATAGTAAAAGGATGAAGCTATTTTAGATAATTTTACACAAGAATGTAACAAGGAAAAAAATGTAAGATCACTAAGATGTATATAACTGCATGACTGTGATATATTGTACTCTTACGCTACACAGAAAAAATACATTTATCATAATAATGTGTTTGTTATGATATAAAATTTTTTTGGGCAAGTTACATATTTGGCCAGTCGGCCAAAAATAATTACATTTTCTAATTAAATATACTAAAAAGTATACACTATTACGTATAAAAAATATATATTTTATGTATATTATATATACAAAAAATATATATTTACTGATTATTATTTTGGTGGGCAGCTATTTATATCAATTTCTCAAAATATTTCTATCAAACGTTAGAAAATAACATATTACGACATAACGTAAGTTACAAGAATATGGCAAAGCAAATGACCCGCTATTTTATAAAAGTCCACAACAGATTATAGTTGTAGAACCTACTAAATTATACATCTATAATGATAACTACAATGCTGCTCTGATTTGCCATATGAAGAAACAGTAAGCTTTAATAAAAAAAAAAGACCCAGGACCCGAGCGGGCGGGCGACGGCGGCGCGCGTGTGGGCTTAGCCTCGAACCAAAGCACATCTACGTCCTCCTTCCTTTAAACACATGGGATACCCCTTGGGGTCCCAAACCCCAAGCCAATTTTGAGACATATAAACTAAACAAATCTTTCTTCCCCCACCAATGAGGGAGGATTGGTCTTTACCACCTTTTTTCCATGCTTCAAACACCTCACCTCGTGAACCAATATCTCTTTCATTTCTCAACGAAATTTGACGATCCTTGGCCCTAAGATCATCTACATACTTAGTAGATTATGTACGTGTGAAGAATCAAAGTCTCCAACATGCGGAACCCTAGTGTTTAAGTCATTAAAGATGATTGGACGCAACTCCCGCCAAAGGCAAATTTCCAACAATCCCCTCTTGAAAGAGATTTTGGCGCACTCACATGGTGCCTTTTCCCAGCAATATTTCAGCGGACCGATGTTGTATAAGGAGAGGTAGCTTCAACTTTGAACCTTCCATAGTTAAATACCATCGAACTTACTTACTGTGCGGTGAACGTGATGTCTTGAACCGTCAGTGTTTAGTGTAAGCCAAGTCAATAGTACCAACACAACAAATTCCCTTACTCTTTTCTTCGTAATGTTTTGTCCGTTGTGGCCGTGGACACTTCTTGAATTCTTAAATGTGTTCATTTGAGGTGGGCTGTCCTCGCACTTAAATAAATCATTTTCACTAGAAAACAGAAAAATTATTTGACAACTTATTATAAGTTAGACATGTAACATGTTATATAGTATATGTTATAACCAATTGATAAATTACACTTAGAAACTGAGCGGCAATCAGAAACTTAAACCAAGTTACGCATCCGGTGTACTTTGCGTCCAAATATATATATATATATATATATACTTTGTGAAGGGGAAAGTCCCGAAGGCGAAACTCCCCTACCTGTACCAGAGGTCCCTTGGCCAGGTGGGATGTAAATCGAGGGATATGCGCGAGTGGTAGCCCTGCAAGGGAGATGACCAACGGGACACTAACCCAGCAACAACCCTTGCAATATCTCAGCAAAGACCGTCACCACACGGATTCGAACCCGCAACGTCGGAGTGACTGTACCCCAATCACCTTGCCACTTACCAACTCGTGCCCCTGGGGGCTGTATATATATACGTACTACTACGTGAAGGTAGTATGTTAGCAATGTATCTATTTTTTTATTTTCTTAAATTCCCTTATAAAACCATTAACAAGATATTAAAATATGGACTTTTTAGTCATTTTAACCTGAAAACTAAAATATGATCTCCTTGGTCCTTTCTTCGCACTCCCACCCATTTGAAGCAAATACACCATTATCATTCTTTCCAAGAAAAGAAGAGCTAAAAACGGGCATGGGTTTTCAAAGGGATGTTGACATGGAGAAAGTAACTCCTGCTGCTAGGCATCAATGGACGAATCTTTCATGTTCAATATCATTGAAATTTGAAAGAGTTATGAAAAAATAGCTTGAAATGTGAAGACAGAGTTAAATTTGAATATCTTCCCTTTACGTAAACTTTTCTTTACAGATGTTGAGTTATGTCCATTATTCATGTTTTTATAATATAATTTTAAGAGTCTCACATCGGAAATGAAATGGAACATGGACTCCTTATATAGACTTGAACAATCCTCGCCCTATAAGTTAGCTTTTCAGGTTGAGTTAGGCCCAAGATATATTCTTTACATGGTATCAGAGTCAGACCCATTCCAAATCTTTGTTCACCGATTATGGCCCCTAAATTATATTGTTCACGCTCCAGTTAACGAAGTCTGAGCGTGCGGGGAGTGTTAAGAGTCCCATATCGGGAATCAAATGGGAACATGGACTCCTTATATGAACTTGGACAATACTCACCCTACAAGCTAGCTTTTGGGGTTGATTTAGGCCCAAGATACATTCTTTACGTATAGTATCAAAGCCAAACACATCTTAATTATTATGTTCTATAAGCTCAACCATTCCGTCCCACTTTGATTTAGGAACTAAGTTATAGTCTCTTTATATAGTTGAAAGGATTTTCATAAATTTAACTTTTGAGCTGGGTTGATTTAGCTCCTTAATGTATTTTACTTAGTTACTACTAATCCTCGTTCAAACTAATACATATATAATAAGTGTTATTAATTAAAGTGTGAGCTTTAAAGAAAGAAACATGTTAAAGAATAAAGATATTATGAACGTGATAATGGCATCCCGTTCTTTGCTAATACAACGACAAATTTTCAAATCAATGCCATAAAGTTCAATGAACTTTAAAATAATAGAGAGTCTAACTAAAATTTAGGTACGAGTTCCATTCCACTCAAAATGACCCACACCAAACTTTGAAAATAACATTGATTAGGAGATTAAAAAGATGAAAGGTGCAAATTAGGTTTTGACACACACATCCAAGAGATGGTTACTATATCTGGTCCAAACTCCAAAATTAGAATAAAGAAGTTTACATTTTCTTTACACTTAATGTATCGTACTATTTCATTCCTCTCAATTTAAATGTTTTAGTTTGACTGAACACAAAATTTAAGGAATAAAATGAAATTTTTGTATTTTATAATTCTAAATTAAAGATGTGTGTAATATAATTAAAAATTATTTGAAATCTTGTGGTTTTAAAATTGTCATGTAGGATGTTAAATTATCAACTTACTAAATATAGAAAAACACTATTTTGCAACATATAATTAAGGAAATTAAGAGAGTTAAAATGGGACAGAGAGAGTACTTATTAAATTTAGAATTTCTTTTATACCATGTTTGATTAAGTTTCTAAAATCTACTTATTTTAAGAAATATTTTGGTCAGAAGTGTTGTTCGAAAAAGTACTTAGAGTCGAATAATATTTATGTTTGGCTGATCAATTTGTAAAATATTTTTACTAATATTAGAGTTAAAATTTGTGCTTGACAAAGATTTTAAAAGTGGTTTGGGGAAAAGCTACCTGCTTAAACTTCTATTACTCAACAATTTTTATTTTTTTCTTAAAAGTTTGACCATGCAACTGGACTAAATACGCTACTATTTATTAGTCTTACTCATTCATTAGTGGACAAGGTTATCTTCAAATTACTAACAACTCACATTTTTATCAATTGAAATCACATGTATATAGTAAAATACTATTACTTAAAAATTTAAAATAATTGTCATTAATGATAAAAAGAGAGAGAGTCGTCATTATAGGAATCGAATTACTAACAGGCTGACAACACATATTTTTATCAATTGAAATCACATGTATCTAGTCAAATATTGCTTAAAATATAAAATAATTGTCATTAATGATAAAAAGAGAAAGCCATTATAGGAATCAACAAATGGTATCTATCCAAAGAACCTGACCGGATCAAGCTCACCAGTATTGCCTTCTATTACTGAATTATATCTAATTATTTTTCCGTTTCTTTCTTTATTTGGTGTATAATTTATTATTTGCTGGTTAGAAAGTCTTATTTAGGCATTAAAAGTGAGACAGGAAATGTCAAATGTGTGGTACAAAATCTGAAGTACTGACCAACATATTTGTTGAGAAACATGGAATGAATCAGGACATGCCAATTCATTGCCTTTTCAAAGTTAAGAATCAATCAAGTCAACATTAAGTTTTAAGATACTTTTCGTTTCAGAAATATCACAGCTCCCCAACAACAATAACATACCTAGTGTAATTGTCACGACCCATTTCGTGAGTCATGATGTCACCTACACTATCCCCAGATAAGAGAACCATCCCCAAAACCTTAAAAACTTAGTAAGAAATACGAAAATAAATATAGAATGTAGCACTAAATAGTCTTGCCATACATATAATAAGTGCGGAAAATACTTAATAATTACAATCCCAATGACATGGTCTTAACTCGTACGAGAGCTTCTAAAATGAAATACAATGTCTGAATTACTGAAATACAAGCCTAGATAATACTGAATTAGAATACTGTGTGTGGAACATGAAATAGACAGAATAGCATAAAAGAGATTTAGGGTTGCAGGTCTGATTAGTAGCTCATCCTAACGTCTCTGATAGATAACCTCGGGATCAGTCACGAGGTCTCTAGCTGGAATCTGGATCAAACTTTGCAGTTAATAAAAATTTCAGAAAGAATAGTATGAGCACAACACTATTACTCGTAGGCATTATAGACCGACAACGATTAGATAACACATGAAGATATAGAAATTAACAAATAAGCAAATAAGACAATCAAGTACAGTCACGAAATCATATATCAAGTAAGAGATAAAAAAATCACGTAATTCACCAAATAGACAGTTACTGGTCACCAACCAAACAATTATATATGAATGAATGCAATGCAATGAAATGTTATGGACATCTCTCTCCACTCCAGTGCACACATGCTAAGGAAAATGCCTCATAGCCATGACCCATGGGGAACATGCAAAGTCCATGTACCACTCTCGCTCTACGGCAAAGACCTCGGAGGCTATCAATCACTCTTCGGAAAAGACCTAGAAGGATATCACTCACTTTACCATCATATCAATCATATGAGAAATATGAACAGCATGCCATGCATGAATTTAATTTCAATAACATCACAAATCATAGAATCAACAAATACATTCCATGCATACTGATCACAACTCAAGTCATTAATATTACCCTTTCCTTTTCATGAGATATGTGAGTTACAAGGTTACAAGGCTAGATTCAGACTATAATCACAAATATAAGAAAATATGGCGACAAGCTCATATAACAATTGTCAACCCAATTTAAGTGAAATTTATCACCACAACCATGATTTCCCCGTAAATTTCTACAAACTACATACTATTTTTTAATCGAAGTCTAAAAAGACAAGTCATAATCTACCTCGAAAGTCGAACGGGAGTCACGAACTCTCAAGACGACGCCTTCCCTTTCCGGATTGTTTCTAAATGATCGAAATCTATCAAATATGAATTTTACATTAAAATACGAATCTAAGGATACCCATAACACTATACTAATTTTTTAGACCCAAAATATCATCCAAAAAGTCAATTTCAAGCCTCGAAAGTCAAAACTATAAAAATATCATAAAATCAGGTTCAATATAGTTAAAATCATACTCTACGAGATTAAACGAGTTCTATGATACCCATATAACTATACTTTAATTCGAAACTCAAAATGAATCCAAAAAGGTAACCCCGAGCCGCTAAGGGTAAAACTGAAATTTTATTTCAAAATTGGTTTACAATAGCTTAATTACTCTAAATCCAAATCTATTCAAAAATCCATCATCTTGGTTCTCAAATTCATGATTTTCCACTTTTCAACTTTTGAGTTCAAAACCTCAATTTTCTCCAACCAAAATCAAACGCAAATAAGTCTCAGGGTTCATGGGTAAATACAAAAACAGAGGTTAGGAACTTACCCACTACTTGGGACGAATCCACATAGACTGAAATCGCCCAAATTCAAGCTCGCAAACTTGGAGAAAAGAATGACTAAAATCCGAAATAAAGTGGTTGACTCACTTTTAACAAGCACAACGTGTTCCTTGTGAAATTTCACCCAAAATAGCATTTTGAATCACTCAATTTGGCCTTAAAATGAGAGATATGATGTTTTGAAGTTTTAAAGGAAGACGGAAATTTATGGACGAAAATAGGGGTAAAATTGGCAATTGTTGTAAAAAAAAACAGCACAACCTCTTTTAAATCGGCCATAAGTCCTTGCACAGATGTTAAAATCATGAACGGCTTAAACTGCAAAAAATATAGTCAAAGGGCTACAACTTTCATCAAGACATCATCTTCAAATTCTTTATAGATTTCGAAAAATTCATTGCTAAAGTAAGGAAAAAATTACATTTCGGCACTTTTAAATTTTCTCCAAACTTCCTTCAAACAAGTCGAAACTTATTCGGAACCAACCGGGCACAAATCAAATATATAACTTGGGTATAAACGACGCTACAAATATATCCCAGAGGTTGACTTTGGTCAAAATTCCTCATTTCTTAAGTTAAGAACTTCCAACTTTACTAAATTAGGCAGTTGCAAGAGACTAAGTATGAAATAACCTCCTTAGCATTTTAGATCATACAACAAATGAAGGGGGCGCACGTTAAAAGTTTTGCTCTGCAGGTGCATGTTAAGCTACATCTACTAACCTACGCCTGACTGAGAAAATGACTCATAAACAAAACCCTCCGGCGACACAAGTTCAACAAAAGCTACCGGCAGTGACTGCAACTATGGCTCCACCAGTAGTAAGCACGAAAGAGACAAGCAGAGTTGTTACCCCAGTAATGGGAGTACCAAAAAATCTAGCTCTGTTACAATTAGGGCAATGGATATCAGAGGTGAGTACGTCCAAAGTACAGAAAGCTCTGACGAAAGGAGTTTGGCAATGAACTCAACTCCCTCTAGTGACGGTGACCCCAAATCCATTGGTAGAAGTTGATGGTGATGTATCTCAAGCAGTTCATAAGCTGTTATTTTCCACTGATAGTGCGCGCAAATGCTCAAGCTAAACACAGATGGAATAACCGAGCACCTAATCGAGGTAAGAAGCTGAGTTACTACCTTCCGGTGTTTAAAAATAAAAACAAGGTCGTTAAATTGAATCTACAGGAATTGGAATCTCAAAAATGAAAATGGGATAGTGCCCTAATAGGATATGTTGCTGGAAAAAACCCGCCATTTAAACAGATGCTTAAATTTGTTTATGCGATTTGGAATTTTGTGGAAACACCTAGGGTATTTCTCCATAAGGATGGCTATTTCATCTTTAGATTTGCAAATGACCAACATAAAATGGATGTGATGGAATATGGGCCCTATA
This sequence comes from Anisodus tanguticus, assembly GCA_034509755.1. Lineage (NCBI taxonomy): Eukaryota > Viridiplantae > Streptophyta > Magnoliopsida > Solanales > Solanaceae > Anisodus > Anisodus tanguticus. The sequence goes on from CM067552.1 coordinate 39,222,464, forward strand.
TATTTTATTACAGACCATTAGTACTGAAATAATGGACTGCTGATTTCCAGATGGGGAAAGAATCTATCTGACATATTCTTTTGTGGGTGACTTTTCCTAATTTACCCCGTTGAATACTGGTCTACTGAGAATCTGGGCAGTATTGCAACCTTCATTGGCAATTCTATTTGTAGAGATAGGCTGAAAGCTATCGAGAAAAGACTTTCTTATGCTAGAATAATGATAGAACTTGATGTTACTCAGCCTTTACCTGAGCAGATGGTAATTGAGGAAGCATATGGGAAGAGTAGAATACAAAAATTGGATTATTACTGGAGACCTGAGAATTGCCAGGATTATATGTGCCTTGGACACATAACTCAAAAGTGTCATGTGAATAAAGCAGCTGCTGAAAGGAAGGAGCAAACAACAGGAAGACATAGAAAGCATACTCAGCCCCAAACTCAATGGAAAGCTAAGGATGGGAAACAAGTTGCAAATGAGTGTGCTCCTAAGGTTGATATTACATTGCCTATGAATGTATCTGCTGAAGTGGTGTAGGATAATATACAGGTGCAAGTGAATGATGTGATGCCTGCTAATAACAAGGGCAAAGAGCAAGTACCAGACAATGAAAGATAGGTAATCAATCATGAACCAATAATACCATTGCTGAAATCTTTGATTGAACTTGGATTTGTAGAGACTAGTACTAGTACACAGGGTCCTGAGTAGATCTTACACAACCCACCATGAGATTCTGTTCTTAGAACATAAGAGGGTTGAATCAGCCCTATAAGCAAAAATAATTGATATCCATTTTGCTCAAGAACATGCTAAATCTCTTGGGATGTTTAGAAACTAAAATCAAGCAAGGTAGAGATGAGAAATTGATAAGGTTCTTCGGGGCTGAATGGACTTGTTTTGCTGATTATAATGTGGAATCAAATGTGCTAGAAGCACCAGAATCTACACTTGATTGTCATACAAGTAAAATCACAACTAGTGCACTGCTATGTTGAGGATAAAGGGTCAATTTTCAAAGCATACATAACCTTTATTTATGGATTGAACACAACTCAAGGGCGGAAGAAAATATGGGAGAGCATGATATTGATACATCCAATTATGACCGAACCATGGATCATACCAGGTGACTTCAATACATGCTTATTAGTTAATGACAGGATAAATGGGGCACCTGTGCACCCAAATGAAGTATAGGATTTCGTAGAATGTATGTAGGACTTGGGACTGTGACAACTTACTAGTAGGGTGTGTGAGTACTCTTAGAGCAATAATGGGGATGCAACAATAAGGATTTATAGCAAAATTGACTGGGTACTAGGCAATCCATCATGGTTTCAGTCTTATGGAACCTTGGAATTGACAATTTTGGAATCTCAGATCATTCACCAATTATCCTAGATACCACTATCAACTACACACCTTGTACCAGACCTTTCAGATTGCTAAATGTCTTACTCAAGCAAGATAACTTTACAACATTAGTGACCCAGGTTTGGCATCAACAAATATCAGGGCACACTATGTTTAGGGTATGGGAAAAGCTACAGATATTGGGGGCCTAAGCTAGGAAATTAAATAAAGAGATGTCATCTCTTGACACAAAAATTAAAGATTTGAGAATCTAACTGGTGCATAATCAAGAAAGTATAAAGTCTAATCTATTTGATTCTTCCTTATTTGATACTGAAAGAGAGAAATTAATATAATTGCAGAAGTAAGATGGATTACATAAGTAGGTGTTGAGGTAGAAATCTAGAGCAACATGGATTACACATGGGGATTCAAATTGTAATTTTTTTCATGCTCATTGGAGGGTTAGACAGTCCAAGAATAGAGTGGGATCAATATGTAATGCTCAAGGTGATAGAATTACTGACCCTATATTGATCAAAGAGGAACTTGTAAACTTCTTCAAACAAATGTTGGATACTGCTGCAACAGAGTTTACCTTGTCTTGATCCCACCATTGCCATGGATGGACCTTACCTCAATCCTGAATAACAAAAACAGTTGTTATTGCCTGTGACTGCAACATATATCATCAACACCTTGAAGAGCTTGCCCTGTGACAAGGCCCCAAGAATTGATGGTTTCCCTACTGAGTTTTTTAAGGAATTCTGGCATGTGATAGGTGATGAGGTAACAAATGCTATCCTACGATTCTTTGAGAATGGTAAATTACTGAAGAGTGCTAATTGTGCAACTGTTACATTAGTTTCTAAAGTGAGTGCCCCTAATTATGTAAAGAAATTTAGATCTATAGCTTGTTGTTATACTATATACAAGTTAATTGCTAAAATTTTGACTGCCAAGTTGAAGAATGTGGTTGATTATTTAGTAGGGCCATCACAATCAACCTTTATAGAGGGGATAAATATTCTAGATAATGTAATAGTCACACATGAATTGATCAAGGGGTATGGACAAAAACATGTGTCACCTAGATGCTTCATGAAGATTGATATTAGGAAAGCCTATGACTCTATAGAATGGGGGTTCTTGAGGATGGTGTTGATAGAGTTTGGGATTCCTAATAAGATAGTTGAGTGGATCATTACTTGAGTCACAATAGTTAGATATTTCTTGTTGATTAATGGGGGGTTGACAGAGGTGTTTCAAGAAAAAAAGATTGAGTCAAGGTGACCCTATGTCACCATACTTGTTTGTACGGTGATGGAATATCTAAACAGGTCACTGAAACAATTGAGGTATGATCCTAACTTCAACTACCACCCCAAATGCTCTAGATAGGAGTTAGTCTACATTTACTTTGTAGATGACTTGCTCATGTGCTATAAAGAACATAAGGGATCCATTCAGTTGATGATGAAAGATTTTGAACATTTCTCCACTGTCTCTAGGTTACAGGCCAACCTAGAAAAGAGTTATTTTTATGTTGCTGGAGTTACTACTGACTTCAAAGAGCAAATTCTGCAGGAAATGAGATTCACAATGGGTGAGATACCATTTAAATACATAGGTGTACCTCTTTCTTCCAGAAAACTTACTATTCAGCAATATATGCCTTTAGTTGAGAAGATTCTAGCTAGAATCAGGTGTTGGTCTTCTAAGTTGTTATCATACAGTGGTAGGTTACAACTCATTAAAAGTGTTCTTTTTGAGATGTAAATTTACTGGGCTTAGGTTTTTCTTCTACCTAAAAAGGTGATAGCAATGGTAACAACTGCTTCCAGTATATATCTATGGACATGTAGCAATGAGAGTTTCAAAAAAGCTTTGGTGGCTTGGGATACAATGTGCCTACCTAGATCTGCTGGAGAACTTAATATGATTCACTTTGAATTCTGGAACAAAGCAGCAGTTTGTAAGTTACTATGGGCCTTATCTCACAAGAAGGAAACATTATGGGTGAATTGGATACATAGTTTCTATTCAAAGCAAGGGACTTGTGTGATCTTAAAACACCTAAGAAAGCTTGTTGGCTAGTCAGAAAGATTTTTTATGCTAGAAAGTGGTTCCCAAATACAGATCCAGTGGTACATTTGAATTAGTTTGCAGCTAGGGGATCATTCAGCATTAAGAAAGCATATAACTCATTTATCCCTCAAGTGGATAGAGCAACATGGAGGACTTGGTGATGGCTAAAGGTGTTATGCCAAGACATCAATTCATTACATGGTTGGCAGTACAGAACAAGTTGGCTACTGTGGATAGATTGGCAAAATGGAACATTCAAGTGGCCCAGAATTGTGTCTTATGCAATACACAGAAATAAAAACCCTGAAATATATGTTTTTTTAACTGCAGGTATTCTAGGTTCATATGGTCCACCCTACCCAATTGGGTAGGCTGATAGGCACCTGGACAAAGGAGGTGGAATGGTTATCAAAACATGTCAACAACAACATGCCAAGAGGAAGCATATTGGGATTTGTTGCAGCTGATGCTATTTACCACATCTGGGCAGAAAGAAATGCAAGAAGATTCAAGTCCAAAGCCACAACAAACATTCAGATCGTTAGGGACATAGCTTTACAATTGCATATTAGAGGACAATATAATTGTAAATGGAGTGGAATGTTAGCTAAATTTATGTACAGGCTAAATTTCCCTCTGTAATAGTTAGGCAAGTTTTGATAAAATAGCTCTATAGTCCAAAGAGAGCTAGTTGTACAAAATATTCATTTGGTTGACTAAATCTTTTAATTTGATAAAAAAAACTTTACTAAATTTGATTCGAAACTCACCCGATTGACTCAGGAACCATAACATTCATCCCCGTAAGTCACAAATAAGCATACGAAGCTAGAAAAATCATCAAATATCCTACCTAAGTCCTATTTTATCCTGTGACCATCTTTTCACCATAAATAGGCATATTAAATACTAAAACTGACTTAATTGTCAAACACCAATCAAACGAAATCTAAAATTAGTTTCTTCGGTTTCTGAAGGTCATAATAATATTACAAATCTAATAAAATCTTTTGATTGCTAATCAGAAAACGTTTTCCCAAAATGAGCAATTAATTCAAATAATTAAATACCGGGATTTTTAAATAAAACATTCTCCCAAAGTGAATCAATGATATTTGTTTGACTTCAAACTTTTCAAGTATGTCAAAATAATTATTACAAAACTTCTGGAATAGACGACACACAAAACAAAATATCGATTCTCAAAATGACCGATCGAATCGTTATAGTAATCCCACAAGGTGTGGAGTCTAGAGAGCATAGGGTGTACACATACCTTACCCCTATCTCATGAAGGTAAAAAAGTTGTTTCAGTGAGACTCGCAGCTCAAGTAACTCATAACGAAGCTTCCCATATTCAAATCATATATAAGTTATAGTTTGGTGGGAGGAATTAGAAAAAGTAACTTCAGCATAAAATTTTGCATAAAATATTTTATTGGAGGGATTAGGAAAAATTCCCCAATAACTAATGTAGTGTTTGGTTGACCGTATAACAATCTATGTATTACTATTTGTTTTGATAACATGTAGAATAGGAATACATATTAACAATATGTAGATTAATGCCCTTAAATTAAAGTAGGTAATGCTTATATAACAATCCATACATATACACATTATTATTCACGGTATTACAATCCTTTCATTAATTTTCACTGCATATTGTATTATAATTCTCCTAACATGTGAATCAATCAACCCCTAAGTGTTTAGTGATCAAAAGGGCTAATGAGAAGCTTAACTTAGAAAATAAACAGTACCCAATAAAGATGTTTTACACCTAGGCGAAATAATAACATTGCCCTTACACTTGATTGTTCTAGTTTATACAGTTATGCCTCATTTGTTTTCATTAACATTGATACGTCTGAATCTGAATTCACATCTAAATTATTAAAATGTTATCTCTACATTTGAACATTGAATGATTAAAATTATTTCATTTTTAACATCTGAATGTGCATAACATATTTATTTATACATAATAAATAAATAATTCAAATAAAATAATAAATAAATATTAGAAAATAAATATAAATTTAATTAAAAAAATTTATTTGATAAAAAATGAAATATTTATATTTGCTAGTAAGGATGGAGATGTTTAAAGTGGTGGTGGGTAGGATTTTAGGGAGTGGGGTGGGGGTTTGGTAGGTGCGAGTGGGTGGTAGTGAACAGGTTGTGGTGGTGGGTGATGGTGTTGCGGTGAGTCTGGGGTAAGGTGTTGGAAATTTACTAATGTGGAATTAAGTTTATCTCATTATTTATGACTCGAACAATTGGGGCCCAGCACGTCGGAAACGTCGTTTCCATACACGTGTACACGTAGTGCCAAGTATTGTAAATTTCATTAGTGAAAGAGATATTGGTACATACGTAATACGTTTGAGACATAGAATGATAGACGGTTATTGGCCAACTGACAAGTATTCCACGTTGGTAAACGAAGGAAGAAGTGTAAGATGAAACCAGTCGGTAATCGCCGCGGAGCCGTGAAGGGCCGCAGCGCAACACCATCGGAGCCGCGGCGCCGGAGCGCCGCGGCGCTAAATGGTGGCTTGGTCTACTGGAGCCGAGGCGCCACAACGCTAATTTGCAGAGTCGTGGCGCTTCAGAGGCAGAATGCTGCGACGGAAAGATGGAAAGTTCTGACTTTTCGGCTGGTTTTGGAGCATTGAATCTCCATTATTTGGCACATGAATTCAGCCATTATTTGGCTGAATGTAACCCCTCAATAAGTTTCATTACATGGCTATTAAATGCCATTAGTTGGCTAGTTGAGGGGTCATTTCCTTACACTATAAGTTGACGCCTTTGGCTCAATTGTTCAACACTTAAAATTTTTCTAAAATCTTCTTCTTCCTCTCTAGCAAGTTTTCTATATTCAAAGTTCTTCAAGAGTAACACTTGAGTTTCCTTTGCTCATTTGTTAAGTTGTTGTTGTATCTTGAGAGACTATTGCCCGACAATGTAAATGGATATATACGGAGCAATATTTTCTTAAAGACAGAGTGACATCACTCGTCTCAGCAAATCACAAGGAGTTTGTAATCGTTCTTATTTCCAGTTTGTTGTAATCTTGAGTAGTTTATCCTTTCTAGCATTTGTAATATTTATTTATTTCCCGTTTTCTGCAATTCTTGTAACCCACAATTTTAAGACAAGATTGTTGTAAGTGGTTAGAATAATGACTGAAAGAGAACAACTTGTTTCTGATACTGATGCTGCTACTCAAGGTAACCCCTTTGCCTTCCCCACTGCTGCTCAAGGCACACCCAATGCCTTCACTGCTGCTCAAGGCACATCCAACGCCTTTCCTGCTGCTCTAGGGAACGTTACAGTTCCTCCACCCTCTGGATTCCACCATGAATGCCCAGAAAAGTTCATGGGCTCCAACTTCAAGAGATGGCAACAAAAGATTTATGAGAATGACTCGTTTCCTAACAGAAGATCCTCCATAAGGTGGAGATGAAGTGGACCCTCAGCCTAATGAAACGGCTGAAGGGGGCCAAGGTATCCATGTCGTTAATGGCATGAAGATGGTTCTTGATGCATAGAGTCATAGTGACTTCATGTGTAAGAATTATATTTTGAATTGTCTGTCAGACCCACTCTAAACGGTGTATTGCACAGTAGGCATCGCCAAAAAGTTAGGGGGAAAACTGCAGAAGAAGTACAATGCACAAGATGTTGGTACGAAGAAATTCATCATTGGGAAATTCCTAAAATTTCAAATAGTGGATATCAAAACTGTGATGTCCCAAGTCCAGGAATTTCAAATGATTCTACATCACCTAGATTTGGAAGGTATGAAACCAAATGAGCAGTTTTTGGTTACATCACTAATTGAGAAGTTACCTCCTTCGTGGAATGAGTTTATGAGTTACTTAAAACTCAAGACAAAGGAAATAACATTTGAGGAACTTATTATCAAACTCCATATTCAGGAAGATAATAAGAAGGCCTTGCCTAGGGGAAAATAACTCGTTTAGGCAAAGTCAAATCTGGCTGAGGCCAAAGAGAACCCAAGCAAGAAGCGCAAGTTCCAGAAAGACGGCAAGACCCAGGCGGCAGAGAAGTTCAAGGGGAACTGTCACCACTGTGGGAACTTGGTCATATGATTAAGCATTGTCACAAGCTTAAGACTGAGCAACAAGAGAAGGCCAAGGCCAAAGGCGAGACACAGGCTAGCGTCATCAAAGACACGCGTCTTGACGACATGATTGAGGAGTTCTCGACGGTGGTGCTTGAAGCAAACCTTGTTGAGAATCCCATGCAATGGTGGATGGACAAGGGTGCTACCAGACACATCTGTTCCAATAGAGATGCCTTCTCCACATATACACCAGTTACAGATAAGAAGTTTTCATGAGTAACAACACTTCTTCTGACGTGCTGGGGGTAGAAAACGTAGTCCTGAAGATGACTTTTGGAAAGGAGCTCACTTTGAAGGAGGTGATGTATGTCCCTGAGATTAGGAGGAATTTAATTTCAGGTCATTTATTGGTTAATGCTGGTTTTCGGCTAGTATTTGAGTCCAATAAATTTGTAATCACCAAGAATGGAACTTTTGTGGGAAAAGGCTTCGTCTGTGAAGGCCTCTTTAAAGTTAACGCCATGTATGTAATACATCCAAGAAATAAAATTGAAGCTTCTTCTTACTTGCTTGAATCTTCTAATTTATGGCATCATAGATTAGGACATGTTAACTACAAGTCCATCCAAAGGTTGGTGAAATTGGAGTTATTGCCGTCTATCGACGTAAACCCTCAACATAAGTGTGAGGTGTGCGTAGAGGCAAAACTCACAAAGATTTCTTTTCGGTCCGTCGAAAGGAATACCGCTCCTCTAGAACTTATTCATACAGATATATGTGATTTGAAGTTTGCACAAACTAGGGGGAATAAGTACTTTGTGACATTCATTGATGATAGCACAAGGTATTGTTACCTTTGCTTGTTAAAAAGTAAAGATGAAGCCTTTGAAGCGTTCTGATGTTACAAAGCAGAAATTGAGAACCAACTAAGCATGCGGATTAAATCCATTTGTAGCGATAAAGGGGGAGAATACGTAGCGCCATTTGAGGAATATTATGCTGAATCGGGCATTGTTCATCAAATGACGGCTCCATACTCACCTCAGTCGAACGGTGTTGTTGAACGCAACAACCGCACGTTGAAGGAAATGATGAATGCCTTGCTCATCAATTCTGGTCTTCCCCAAAACATGTGGGGAGAAGCCGTCCTTACCGCTAATATGATTCTTAATAGAGTCCCACATAAGGGTAAGGACAAAACTCCATATGAATCATGGAAGGAAAATAAACCCACCTATAAATATTTAAAGGTGTGGGGTTGTTTGGCAAAGGTCGAAGTTCCCAAGCCAAAGCAAGTCAAGATTGGGCCTAAGACTGTAGATTGTATTTTCATCAGATATGCAAATAACAGTAGTGCTTATCTCTTCTTAGTGCATAAGTCAGATATTTCAGATATCCGCGGGGGTACAATCATGGAATTAAGGAATGCTCAATTCTTTGAGGATACTTTTCCTAGAAAGGAAAAAGACATAACCTCTTGCAAACGAAGTTATGAACAAAGCTCTCAGGAACCAGGAGTCGTTGACTGCCCGAATCTAGATGGTTCAGATCTAGTAGACTTCGAAGTAGCTGAATATCCAGAATTTAGTGTTATAGATTCTCAGAACTTGGAGACTCCAGAGATGGAACCGAGGCGAAGTAAAAGGGCCAGGAAGGATAAATCCTTCGGTCCTGACTTTGTAGCTTATATGGTTAATGAAGAACCAAGGAAAATTGTTGAAGCATTGTCAACTCCAGAGGCACCGCTCTGGAAAGAAGCTATTGAGAGAGAAATAGACTCCATCCTGCATAACCATACTTGGGAGTTCGTTGATCTTCCTTCGGGAAATAAACTATTGGGTTGTAAATGGATACTCAAACGGAAGTATAAAGCAGATGGATCTATAGATAAGTACAAGGCCAAGTTGGTAGTCAAGGGTTATCGACAGAAGAAAGGCCTTGACTATTTTGACACGTACTCCCCGGTGTCTAGGATGATGTCCATACGAGTATTCATTGCAATCGCAGCGTTGCATGACTTTAAGATAAATCAAATGGATATCAAGACAGCCTTCCTAAATGGTGATTTGGAAGAAAAAATTTATATGGAATAACCCGATGGGTATGTGATCCCAGGGAAAGAGAATAAAGTCTGTCGACTTGTCAAATATCTGTACGGGCTGAAACAGGCCCCGAAGCAATGACACGAAAAAATTGACAGTACTCTACTATCGAAGGGTTTCTCCATTAATGAGTGTGACAAATGTGTCTACATGAAAGGTAACTCTGAATCGTTCGTCATGATATGCATGTACGTAGATGACATTTTGATCACATGGAGCAGTCCTAGCTTCATCCTAGAAACTAAGAATATGTTGAAACAATGCTTCGACATGAAGGATATGAGTATCACATATGTCATCTTAGTGATAAAGATCTCTAAGATGTTTGACAAACTGGTCTTATCTCAGTCTCACTACATCGAGGATGTGTTGAGAAAGTTTGAGATATTTGACAGTTCGCCTATGAAGTCACTACTGGATAGAAATCAAAAGCTTGATAAAAATCGTGGTGCACCCGTATGCTAGGAGCAATATGCACAGGTGATTGGAAGTTTGATGTACATAACAAACTGTACCCGACTTTATATTGTTTATGCAGTCAACAAGTTGGCTAGGTTTATCCGTAATCCGAGTAATGATCATTGGAAGGCGTTGAATCGAGTACTACGATACCTAAAATACACGCTAACTTACGGGTTGCATTATTCGAGATATCCAGTTGTATTAGAAGGGTACAGTGATGCAACATGGATATATGATATAGAGAACACCAAGTCCACCAGTGGGTATATATTTACAATTGGTGGTGGGGCCGTGTCTTGGAAATCCTCTAATCAAACATGCATCGCCCGATCCACGATGAAATCTGAGTTTATCGCTTTAGATAAAGTAGGAGAAGAAGCTGAGTGGATTCACGAACTTCTTAGAGGATGTCCCTTGTTGGGACAAACTCGTACCTTCTGTAATGATCCACTGCGACAGTCAGTCGACTATAGGAAGGGCACAAAGTTCTATGTACAATGACAAGTCTCGTCATTTTCGATAGAGACATAAGACCGTTAGGCAGCTGATCACCATGAGTATAATATCCATTGATTACATAAAATTAAAAGATAACATAGTGGACCCAGTGAGAAAGGGCTTACCCAAAGATCAGATATTCTGCTTGTCTAGGGGAATGGGCTTAAAACCCAAGCTTTAAGGACCAATACGGTGGTAACCCAACCTTACTAACTGGAGATCACATGAATTTGGTTCAATGGGATAACTAAGTTGTAAAGGTTCAGTTGAGCGCTTCGGTGGAAGCAATAGCACTTCGGGTTATGATCCCTGTAATAAACATAAACCCAAAGTTGTTCCCGCAATAGACGTTAAGTGCTATCTGCAGTGTGGGTAAAGGTTATGTTTTCAAAACCTTTAATGATCATCAACAGTTGAGGTTAGGTTTGGGGAAACTTTTAATGGTTCCTAACACTTGTAAAGTGGGGTATAGAAGGATACCTTGTAGGAGACCACCTATTTAAGTGCGAGGACATGCCACCACAAATAAATGCACTTACGAATCCAAGAAATGTCCACGGACACAACGGACAAAACATTACGAAAAATAGAGTAAGAGAAGTTGTTGTGTTGGTACCGTTGACTTGGCTTACATTAAATACTGACGGTTCAAGACATCACGTTCACCGCGCAGTAAGTAAGTCCGATGGTATTCAACTATGGAAGGTTCAAAGTGGAAGCTACCTATCCAAATACAACATCTGTCCTCTGAAAGATTGTTGGAAATAAGCACCTTGTGAGTGCGCCAAAATATTTTTCAAGAGGAAATTATTGGAAATATACTAATGTGAAATTAAGTTTATCCCATTATTTATGACTCGAAAAATTGGGGCTCCGCACGTTGGAAACGTCGTTTCCACACACGTGTACACGTAGTGCCAAGTATCGTAAATTTCATTAGTAAAAGAGATATTGGTACATACATAATACGTTTGAGACATAGAATGATGGATGGTTATTTGCCAAATGACAAGTATTCCACGTTGGTAAACGAAGGAAGAAGTGTACAAAGTGTAAGATGAAACGAGTCGGAAATCGCCGCAGCGCAACACCGTCGGAGCTGCGGTGCTAAATGGTGGCTTGGGCTACTGGAGACGAGGCACCGAGGCACTAATTCGCAGATCCGCGGCGCTTCGGAGGCAGAATGCTGCGACGAGAAGATGAAAAGTTCTGACATTTGGACTGGTCTTGGAGCATTGAATCTCCATTATTTGGCACATGAATTCAACCATTATTTGGCTGAATGTAATCCCTCAGTAAGTTCCATTACATGGATATTGAAGGCCATTAGTTGTCTAGTTGAGGGGTCATTTCCTTACACTATAAATTAACGTCTTTGGCTCAATTATTCAACACTTAGAAATTTTCTGAAATCTTCTTCTTCATCTCTAGGAAATTTTCTATATTCAAAGTTCTTCAAGAGTAACACTTGAGTTTCCTTTGCTCATTTGTTAAGTTGTTGTTGTATCTTGGGAGACTATTGCCCGACAACGTAAAAGGATATATACGGGGCAATCTTGTCTTAAAGACAAAGTGCCATCACTTGTCTCAGCAAATCACAAAGAGTTTGTAATCGTTCTTATTTTCAGTTTGTTGTAATCTTGAGTAGTTTATCCTTTCTTGCATTTATAATATTTACTTACTTCCCCTTTCCTGCAATTATTGTAACCCACATAAGGTGGGGGTGGGGGTGGGGGTGGTGAGGAGGGTGGTTGGGGTAAGGTAGGTGGGTGGTGAGGGTATGGTGGTGGTGATGGTGAATGAGGTGGGGGTTGGGTGGTGGTGGTGGATGGGTTTGGGGGGGTTTGGGTACTGGTGTTGGTGGTGAGTGAGGGTGGGTAGTGGAGGGTCGGGGTGGGTAGGTGAGGGTGACGGGGTGGGTGGTAGGAGTGGCCGGGGTGAAGGGGGTGGAGCCAGTTATAAAAAATATTCATACAAAATACCTCTTAACGATATTAAGACATTGTTCAAGATATTAATGATTAAGATCTATTCAAATCAAATAAATGCTTAGATCTTAATGTAAACAAATGCACTTAATGACTTAATGGATGAATCATTCAGACTTCCATTAAGTGCAAACAAATGAAGTCTTAGTCTAGCTAGCTAGCTATTAATATCTGGAACAACTAAGAAATAATATAAAAGAATTGATATCAAGTCATACTTACATACTAGTCTATTTAAACTGATTCTTTACTTTGTACTATTAAGTAAAAATATTTCAGGAAAACATTTTCTTTTTTTCATATGATGAGTTCGGCAAAATTTTGTGTAAAATATTCACAAAGGAACATTTTTCACACAAAATGAAAATATCATTACTATAACTACTTGGAATAACTAGTTAATGTTAGGCTAGTTGAAGAAAATTATTATCTCATATCCGTTGATTACGAAGCCAAAACAATATCTAAAAAATACACTTTATTTTACTTTTCGAAATGTTGACCCTCCCTTTCTGTTGTTTCTTGATCTTCTCATAGCATCCGCAACTGATCTAGAGATTATAGCAACTTCTTTTTCTTTAATATCATGATCAAATTCTTCAATTTGAGATTTGAATGAAATCACCTTCTTCTTTTCTTCCTTTTGACATATGTTGATGTGATTTTTTTCAAAAGTCATCAGATTACCTATAAGTTCATCGCATGTGAGATCGTTCAAGTTTCCATTTTCGAACAATGGTCTTTGTTTTCCAAGCTTTTGGTAGACTCCTTATAAGTTCCCGGACATGTTGAGTGTTTGTATAAACCACTCCCAATGATTTGAGTTCACTTATGATTTAGTTGAATCTTGTGAACATTGACTCAATGTTCTCATCATCACTCATCATGAGTGTTTCATAGTCACGTTGGAATGCATCAATCTTGGTTTCTATGACTATAGTTGTTCCTTCATACATGACTTTTAACTTCTCCCACATCTCTTTGACAATTTCACATATTGAGTTTTTTTCATATTCTTCTCCATTGATTGCACAATATAGTAGAATTATAACTCTTGCATTTGTTTAAATTAGTTCTTGTTCCTCCTTAGTAACTTCAAACGATTCAAGATTTATTTTGCCTTTTGGATCATTCGAGTCAGCGTTGGGAATTGATTTCGGTCCTTTCTTAATCACAAGTCATGCTTGAAAGTTAGTTGACTGGACACAGATTCTGAAACTTTTCTTCCAACGACTGTAGTGTTGACCATTGAAGTAGGGAGGCCTGGTAGTGGAGTGTCCATCTTGTAAAATTTCTCCAGGGATTAGATATCCAGACGTTTGATTTTTTTCTGACGTGTTGTTAAGCGGTTGAGTGAGACCTTGCTCTGATACCAATTCAAAGTGCAAGAGGGGGAGTGAATTGTAACTTTTTTATTTACCAGTCGGCTATCAGGGTGGAGTAGTTGACTAGCACTTAATCAATGCAGAAGTAACTTGCAGAATATAAATGACATACAATATTTTATACTGGTCCGGATCCAATATAAATCCTAGTATAGTCCCATTGCATTTCAAGGGTGTTCTCTTAAGCTCTTTAAAAGTGTTTTGGTACAGTAATTTATTTGAATGGAGCTCCTACGTCTACACTCAAACTCTCATAATCTTTTTGATACAATGCCTCATTAACTATAATGTTTCTCTCCTCTTTTTTTTATTTACACAGTAAATCACTCAGAATTATAATACTTATGAAAAGTTGAGCAAAGAACTTGAGAAGTAGAGACCAAAGTATATTTTTACTTTGTTTGTAAGCGAGCCTTTAAATAGATGGACTTGATGTCTTCGCTCGGCAGAGAACACAACCCAAGAGTCTTGATCCCTCAAAAAAGAAATTAGGGATCATGTTTTTCAAGAATAAAGGTAGAGATTTGTTAATTGACTGCTTTCCATATTTTTGCATCGCAATCAATTATCTTGAGGTCTTCTTTCCTTTAATAAAATCTAGCTTGGTACTTGCAATCTTCCTTCCTTGGTACTTGCGAATCTTCATTCCTATTTTTGAATTTGTGGTTGATCTTGTTTCCTTTAATGAAGTCTTGCTTGGTACTTGTATCGATCCCCTCATTAATGTGTATCCATTTTTCTTGTGGAAAATATTCCCGTTGGCAGATGGAGAATATTTTCATCTTCTTGGTCTTCTAAGTACATAACTTTCCGAATATAGTTTTCTTTAGCGTGTAGTATGTGGCTGTGGTTAACCCTAAGTTGACATTAGGGTTTAGTCTTTTGAATATTGACACTTCACTCCTCTCTTCTTTTTGGAGCTGCGTAAAATATTTAATCATTATTAAAATTTGCACTAATAATTTCCTCATAGCAATATCTGCGAATTTAATCAATTGCATTTTTATTCATAAATGATTTGTGTGTTACAAAAGAAGGAAATGGCACCTCACTTTCAAGCAATTGTGTGTTTGAAAGTTGAATTTGGCCCAATACTATTAGCAGTGGCTATAACATTCAATAATATTGAAAATCTACGTAGTAGTCGAGATTTTAGACTTTGTGAAATGCGGTTTGATATATTGATGGATAGCCGACGAGCACAAAGCATCACAATAAGCCATATTAAACCGTTCAACGTATATAATAGGTAGTATTTAATTAATAAATTAATATCTAAATCAGACCTTTATCAAAGGAGTTTATGTTATGATTTATAAAGCAAGTAAAGAGAAGAGTAAACATTCGGGGAACTTACACAAATACTAATAAACTTATAACTATTTACAGAACCTACAATTATTTTTTAATTTACAGAATTTACAAAATATACTCTATAAATGATAAAAGAAAAAATCTTTACATATGTGTTAATTTCGTATAAATATGGTAATAAATTATACATATTATATTTTTTTCCTTAATTAGTCCCTACAAGTTCTCCTTTCCTACCTATTATTAAGGAAACACTATCTCAAACTCTGATATTATACCATAAATCAAGAATGTTGCTATTAATAAAAGGCTAAAATTAAGGAGTTTCAAGAATTAGTGATAACGAAATTAAATATATATATTAAAACACATTAAATACTTTTCTAAAAATTTGCAACATACTCAACTAGCACTCTAATTAATAAACAAGTATATTATTATTTATATGATATATTTTATACTACAATTCTTTGAACAAGTATATATATTATTGTACTTATATATTATGTATATTGCACAATTATATATATATATGATTTGTTATATACCTTATAACTTTTTAGGTATATTTTCATGTACTTTTCTTATACCATATACCGTATACCATATTTTTTCATGTACTTTTCTTAATATTAATAAATTCAAACAATTTTTTTAGTCGCAAGAAAAAAACTGCATCATTCATTAAGTGAAAATAAAAAAAGAAGAATAAAGAGGAGGAAACCAAAGGAATTTTTTTTTAAATGGTTGATGGAATATGGAATGTGAAGTTGATTTTGTTTTGTTTATTTGGAAGATTACATGTATTAATGTTGATAGATTTTTTTTTTGTTGGGGGAGGGGGGGGAGGGAGGGGGGGGTGATTTTGAAAGAAAAAGAAAATAAAAAGTTGATATGTATTAATGATAGTAACTCCTAAAATTAAGTATTATAGAACTTTTAGGAATGTATAAGTTGTATTTTTGTAATTTAAAAAGTTAAATTTTGAATAAGTTATATTTATGTAATTTTTTAAAAATAGATATAATTTTTTTTAATTACTATTTTAAAAAGTTGTATTTGTGTAACTTTTCCTAAACATTATAAGTATTTATATGGCTGGTTAAGTGTGAAAAAGACCAAAACTATCAACAGTTTGTGCTCATATCCAGAACATATCAAATTCGTATCAATAGCCCAACTGTGATTCCATTTTGGCTCATGGACATATGTAACACATCTAGTAGAAATAATTGCACGGTTTTCCTTCAAATAGGTTGTTCTTTAATTTTTGTCCTTTAAATGGGATGGTTTTTAATTTTTGTCTTTTAAAATCGAACTTATGCTTGGCGAGACATAAGTTCTTTAAGACCGCAGAACGTAACATGTGGATATTATGATGTGAAAATATAAACTTATATATCGCAAAATTGTTATTTCTCTTAGGGACAAAAATTAAAGACCAGCACAAAATAGGGACGAAAGTGCAAATGACCCCATCTAGTCTAGTAATATCACATACTTAAAAGTAACAAGCAGTTTTTCTTGTGCTATGAGTTGCTAATTTACTAGTAAGTGCCATTAGTTGCTTTTGATTTATGTTTCTTTGGCGGAAAAAAAATGTCATAAGTTCTTACATATTTTTATAGTACCTTTTTGGTGTTTGTGGATTTCATAAAACTAGTTGGCACATTAATAAATTTAGGAAGCCCTAATGTCACATGTGGAATTATCTCATTTGTCACGTTAGCACAAAATGTGACAAATAGAGAGTTATCTTTCATCTTTTTGACGATCTAGTGAATTGGTCAGCTGTTGCACTATGATAATTACGATAAGTATTTATTTTTAATATTATCAACTCGTATTTAATTAAAGTCGGTCTAAATTATATGAAATTAATATAATCGCTTAATATATTTACAAAGCCTAACTTGTGCTAAATTAGAGAAAAAAAGTTGTGTTAAATTATTTTATGAGTAATTCTTGATAAATTCAATATTTATAAGTTATAACAATTAAGAATATTTTAGTAAACTTATCTCTTATATATATGTTCAATAAATACAATAATCAAATAAAATACAAAAAATGTCACTTCTTAATGGAAACAAATAGATCTTTACCAATAAAACAGCACAATACAATACATTATTACGTACAAGACAGAAACATTACAAAACGATGGGATATGATCATCAGACGAAACGAAAAAAATTAGGAGCAACAGACAATAATGGAAACAAATAGATCTTTTTCTTTTTCTTCGTTATTTAACTAGACAAATTTGAACGAATGAAGTGGATCACGCATCCTCCCGACGAAAGTAATTAATTTTGGCCCTTTCTCGTAAGCTTTTGATGCGTCAATGCATTGTTTGCAGTAGCCATTAATGTCAATACAATATTCCCTCCTTTCTTAATCTCAGGATCAACAATCTTCTTCTCCTCTAACATCGAGTTACATCTACCGACAGCTTCACCTATATCGTGAAAATCATAGTCATCTGTATCTTCTTTATAACCTTTGTTCTTGGTTGTAGTGTCTAGAATCCTCATGAAACCGGGGCCCATATCAAGCCATAACTTTTCACAGTCGGCGTACGCAGGATTTTCCGCTGTTTTTTTCAAAATGTAGTCATGTGTTGTCTTTGTTTGGGCTATGATTAATTTCATTATTGCCAATCCTAGGTCCAATTCTTTTGTTGCTGCTGCTGTGATCTGTTTGTCGCTTCTAAGGATGTCGTTACATTCCTTGCTTGAGCAAGCTTGTGCTATGAAGTCTTCGACAGCATTGACGCTTCGTGAGGAGAAGAAACAGAGGACTAACGAAATGAGGATAACGGAAATCGTGAGTTTTTGCAAAGAAGCCATTTTTTTGTTTTTAGGTTGAAAAGGCTTCTTTGGCATTTATTTATTTTTATTGACTGAGTTTTTGTTCAGAGTTGTTTTGTGTTATTTTATAGGTGATTTTGAGTAACGAATTGACCTTGTTATCAGGAGAAATTTAGTGGTGAGATGTTAATATTGGTTTCTTTTTAGTATGGTTCTCCATAATATAAGGACTAGATAAAAGGAGAGAACCCATAAAGCCAAGTTGGTTGTTATAAATTTTCCGTCACATAAAACTACTAATCACTACAAAAAAAAAAAATCAGTAATTCGCGGACCAAATATAAATTAAAACATTAGAATTTGTATTACAAATTTAAGAGAAGTTTAAGAAATATTAAAATATTAGTTGAAAAATCTTAGATCTTCGAAGAACTAAAAAATAATGATTGCAGGGCTAGGTGCGCACATAACCGATTTCAGAATCATTATTTAAGATAAAACTTTAGTGTATAAATTTTTTAAAATTTAGTCGTTTCGTAATCAACTTCATACATACAGGGATTTATATTAAAAATAAATCCGCACGCTACAATTAATATAGCAGCCAGCTGAAAAACGTTAGCTAGCTAGGATAGCGCACAATGACTTTTTCTTGTAAGGGCACATGCGAGGTTAAGTCTGACTTGCCAAAGCTAAACTTTGTTGGAATTTTGCCTTTGGCGGGGAGGTGCGTTCACCCATATTTAATGAATTAAATACTAGTGTTCCGCATGTTGGAGGCTTTGTGTCTTCTCACATGCATAATCTACTAAGTGAGTAGATGACCGTAGGGCCAAGAATCGTCAAATTTTGTTGAGAAATGAAAGAGATATTGGTCCACGAAGTAAGGTGTTTGAGGCATGGAAATATGGTGTGGGACAAATCTACCACATCGGTGGGAAAATGAAGATTTGCTCTCTTTATAAGTCTCTAAAGTGGTAAAAGGTTTGGGATCCCAATGGTATCCCATGTGTTTAAAGGAGGGAGGACCTAGATGTGCTTGGGTTCAAGACTAAGCCCACACGCGCGCCGCCCGTCCGGTCCGGTTTCGGGCTCGAGCTCGGATCGTGGGCTGTGGGGACTTTCTGATATTATCTTTTTGGACCTCAAATTGCTTAATATTTACAGTTTGATCCCTAGAGTTTTTAGAAAGTTGATTTTGGGAAAGACGGAAGGCAGAAACAGCCCTCCTTCATGACCATAAAATCAGCCTCTCTAAATGGCCATTAACAGCCCTCTCTAATGCCATTAACATCCCTCACTAATGCCATTAACATCCTTGTTTGTGGCAGTTGAGGAGTCCCTCCTCCATGCTATATATTGATGCCTTTTGGCTCAATTATGTTGCACATTTCAGTCACGAAAAACTGTGCACTAACAGCAACAAAAAGCAGTGCACTAACAGTGAGGAAAGACACACATATACACAAGATATACACTACAGAGACACATTATATACACAGAGACAAAACAAAAGAGAAAGTCAGTCCAAACGTTGGACGAAAACAGGAACTCTTCCTTCCTTTTCCATTTCTTCAGCAAGTCGATTCGTATTTGTTTTCTTCGTCAGACTCAACCTATTTGCTTTGTAGTGTTGAGATTAAAGTGTTGTTTTATCTTGGGAGACTATTGCCCATTAACGTAAAAGCATATATACGGGGCAATCTTGTCTTAAGAACAGAGTGCAATCACTCGACTCAGCACATAGTTGTAACCATCCAGATTTAGTTGTTTCTTGATTTCAGGTTATCAAGATTCAAGACTCAACAAGCTTGCCGCAGTTCTCAACATTGCCTATTTGTTTATCCTTTCGAACACTTGTAATATTTATTTACTTCCCATACCGCTTTACTACAATAGCAACCAACAAACTTTAGACAAAAGGCATATTACTTATTCAAGCAAATTAAACTTCAGATATTTTTGCCTGAGGTTTAGCTTTATAGTCCCAAAATTCAAATATTTTTATTTATAAATTGACTTGACAATCCCAAACTTTTGATATTTTTATCTAAAGTTTAACTTGATAATCACAAAATTCAGACATTCTTGTTTGAACTTCAAGATTGTCCAAAGTTGAGGCATTTATGCCTATGCAACCAAAACACCAATGTTATCATAACTAGGTGTTGTTTGAACTTATTAGAAATAATTTGGAGGAGTCGATTTTGAACTTTAGGTTTATTTATAACTGATTCAAATTGATTTTTACATAAAAAGAAATCCGTATTTAGCAAAGAAGACGTTTGTATATGTCATATCCCATGCATATTACCGTTTGTTATGTGTCTATCTTGTATATATTCCATGTATGTCGGTGCATCAATATTTTATTGAATTACTTATCGGATCAATCTCCTCTTCATTACGCCCTCACTAGATTTCCTCAACAACTATTTGGATGAGTAATATTTGCCATGTTACACTTTGAAGGTCTAAATTAAATTAAGTTAACAAGCATTTAACTGAGGATAGATTTGAGGAAAACATTCTCCCACTTAGGCAAGAAAAATCCTTCTCTTCACAACTTAATTAGCTTAAAATCCATGTTAAGTAATATTAATCTAGACATATACATTTTAAATAGGACAAGTGCCATTCATACAAATGTTTAATTGAGGAAATGTCGGAGTTTCTCTTTTAATAGTGAAGGGTGTCACGTGCTATGGAAAATAAAAACAAAATGAAATAATCAGAACGCCAATTCAATTTTCAAATGTCCGCAACTATGTCGTCCGACACCAGTAACAACACTTAGCAAAACAGAAACTTTAAAGAGTAAGTGCAGCGAAATTTAAAGAACACAAAGGTTTAAATTTTCGTAAGTTATATATAACTTATGATGGTCAATGACCAAATGTATTGTATATATATTATATACAATAGTACAAATTACTTTTTTTTACAGATTTACAATATAAAACGGAAAGAAATTAAAAGTTGAAGTCGCAAATGCTTCTGCCTGAAAAATCTAACTAAGTAGACATAGACAACCTCTCATTACAATCACTTCATACAAAACTAATCTAGAATCTAAACAACAATTATAATGTTGAACTGAATGTTGTCAACACACTCAGGCAACACCGGTGATCCAGATTTCTAAGATGAAATTCCGAGAGCTCTCTTGGTATTTTTTCTTTCTGATTCTGGATGTCGATTCACTGTAGTAGCCTCTCTATTTATAGTAGAGAGTCTTCCTTGAAAAGTTCATCGATTGGTTGTGGAGGTTGAGGGAAAGGTGGGCAGCTGGTAGGATCGGTTAGAGACGAACAAGGAGCAAAAACCTCTAACAACTTTGACTTGTTCCTTATGAAAAGAAGCAGCATTGACTAGTTATTCACACGTGTTTAACAACTCCTTTTTACCTTGCCAAGTCATATTTACTACATAGTAATCATTACATAAAGTAAGGCAAAATTAGTTCTGAAAATGTTGGTCCGAATGTTGTGCAACATTTGTCTCAACATTCTTATACATTCAAATCAATACTTCATGAGATATGTTGGGTCAAATGTCACAACATCAAATCCAACATTAACAATCTCCCCCCTTTTGCCTTTCTTCAAAAAACTCGTTAAAATGTAAAGTTGACTTATGATGTTGTCACAAATATTATCCAACATTTGTGATCAACAATTTTAAGGTCATGCTCCCCCTTAACATGTGATGGCATACAAGCAAACATGTGTATACAAATTCATAGGATTAGAAAGAAATATGAGCACACATATACATATATCATCCAATATATACAAAACACGAATAGAAATAAACCATTGTCAACAAATATCATATCAATTCTCTAACGATCCTCATACAACATTGACAACAGTAACAACTCCCTCCTTGCTCATCATACAACAACTTTCTACCCATGCATAACAGCTTCAGCTTCCTCTGCAGCATAGCAGTTTTAGCTTCCTCCCCCTGCATCAGCATCATCTCCCCCTTTTTTGTGAAGAAAGTAGTATCATGAAATGGTTTCTAGCTTGTATCAGGGCATTTCTTACAGCATCAACCTCAAAAATATGTTGGTTGATTTTTCCAATTTGATCCACAAGCCATTCTGTAGACAGTGTAGACTGTCCTCGACCAGTGTTGCCCAGAATGTTGGTAACATTTCTGGCAACATTTTCACTTTCAGTTTCCTTCTTCCAAGGCAAGTCGATGACTCTGTCCTTGCTCTTCAAAATTGTTTTGTTTGCAGTGTAAAGCTCAGGAGCCTTCCCTAAAATTTCTTCTCTCTTAGGCTCAAAGCCTTGGGTGGTTAATAATTTGTAGATCAGATAGGGAAAATAAAGGATTGAAGTTGATTCTTTCTCAGCCAAGTTGGCAATTTGATGAAATATCATTTTTCCAAATCAACTTTCAAACCTTTCCCAACTTTATACAACAGGGTGGCTTGTTCAGATATCACAATTGACTCATTCGTTGAAGGAAATCAATTGTGAATAACAATTTTGTGGAGGTTGGAAAACATGGCTGTTAGTTTGGAGGCTAGGGATCCATTTCTTCATTATACCTACAGTGAGGTATTCAATTACTTCATCCCGATTGTCTATCACCTGTTCAGCTTCTCTAACATTATCTCCATCATTTTGGCCAATACATTGATTTATGATAGCAGCCGTAAAAAGATATACCTTGTTATAGAGATATACCTTCCCAAATTTCTTTGAGGAGGTATCCTCTATAGCAGAGCTTAAGCTCGCATAAAACAACCTTATTATCTCATCAACATATGGTTCTCTTTCAGTGACAGAACCAAGAAGTTGTCTGTCCTTTAAGAATTCTACCAAACCATATTCAGTACAGAAAGCAATATCTAACACTCTCCCAGGCCTAATTACTCTATTATTGTAAAAATCCCACATATCATGGTTAGCTTTAGAATAGAATTTATCTGAGAAAACAGATACCTCAATGTCTGAATCAGACATGTCTGAACTGATGGATTCGGTACTGTTGGAGGATATTGTGGCGTGTGTCTCTTTGGATGTTGGCTGAAATGTTGCCCGAGATGTTGTGGCATATTGGGCAACATTTGAAGCAGCACTTGTCCTTGTAGTCCTGGGAACTCCATTTGGAAAAAAAAAAATCAAGGGCGTTTTATATGGGATTTTCCTTTCTTGAGACACACTGGGTTGTTCAGAAGCAGATGGTTTTTCCTCAGTTGAGAAAATATAGTCTGTATTTTCACTATCACTACTCGAGTAAGCGGGTTTAGATGTTTCACATTTAGTCCTTTTGCTACTCGAACCTTCTTGGACTATTTTCTCAAACTCTCTACTCGATCGGTGAGTAGGAAGGGTAGATGACCTTGGCCTTTTACCCAGAGATGAGAAATCAAAAGTTTGATCGACATCTATACGGTTATTATTATCTCTAGGATAGTTGATATCTAAAGGTTCATCAAAACCTTTAAACAATATTGCTTTAGAAAGATCCTCATGGAGATATGAGGAAGAAGACTGGCCCAGTTGCTGAGGTGTATTCGACGGAGGGCTAATGTTCATGGGAGTGTTGGATGGAATGTTGGTTGACATTTGTTCTGACATTGGAGAAGTTTCCATCGGTGAGAATTGAGGAGAGGGTTTTGAAGAATTAGGGTTTTTGAAAGTGATTGGAGTTTGATTTGGTATTTCCATCGGGTAGGTAGGAAGATATACACCCGCTGAGCTTCTCCCTTTTTTTTTGTTGTTTTTGTAAAAAAAATAACAAATGAGAGGAATATTTATATACATGGCAAACCTTTTCTTAGAAACAAGAATCCCTTATTTTTAGGTGTTTCAATTTTACACAATAACTTACACCTAAAATATTGGGATAAAAAGAATAAATATCACGATAGAAATAAAATTTAATCTTATCATTTTAAGTTTTTAAAATTCCTGTAAACAAGGCATATAATAGGTAGTAGGATCTAATATTTCAAAGATCAGATAAGAACAACATCCCAACACATATCACATTCTGAAAATGTCAACAACAATGTTGACAATATTTTGGATGACACAAGTATTTTGATTCCATAAGAACTTTTCTTTTTGACAACAAATCAAGACACATTTTATACGTATTTTATGAGTTTGACCGCTGGACCAATGTAACATTTTTTCATCATGTCCTTGATGTAATCATATAACACATACAAAAAAAATCATGTAAAAAATAAGAATACTTATTTAGTATTCTCAAAATCCTTTTGAAGCACTCGATACTCCTATGGTATAGGAACTGTATCTTTCCACGGGCTTTGCCTATTTTTCACAGTTGCAAATATTTGTAAAGGCTTTGTTTATTTTGATACTCCCTTTTTATGATATATATATATATATCATCGCAGAGAACGGTATCACTTTGATAACATATTCTTATTGAAGGATCATGCTTATGTGACAAAAGTTATGAACCATACAACAACAATAATTAGTTAGTGATATACCATAGGTAAATGTCACCCGAAATATTAGACAACATTTCAGCTGACATTCACCAAAAAATGCATTTTTATAGATTGCAAAGACCAAGAGATTTCTTTAAGCTAAAAAATCTCTCATGGTCCAAAACTTTTGTAAAAATATCAGCTAGTTGATGAAGAGTGTCAACATGTTCAATTTGAACTAGCTATTTTTCAGCTAAATCTCTTAAAAAGTGATGTCTAATATCAATATGTTTTGTACGTGAGTGCTGAACTGGATTTTTGGAAATATATAGCACTCAAATTATCACATTACAAAATCAAAATGTTGCTTGTAAATCCATAGTCCTCTAACATGTGTCGTAGCCATATTAATTGAGAGCAACAAATTCCAGCTGCTACATATTCAGATTCAGTAGTTGAAAGTGAGACACAGTTTTGTTTATGACTATACCATGAAACAAGGTTATTGTCAAGATAAAAATATCCTCCACTTGTACTTTTTCTATCATCCACATCTCCAGCCAAATCCGAGTCACTAAATTCTATTAAGTTAGGATTAGTGTCTTTGGAGTACCAAATTCTCAACTCACATATGCCAGCAACATATCAAATAATACGTTTCACGGCATTTAAGAGGAACATTTTCGGACAGGCTTGAAAACGTGCGCAAACACAAACACTAAATATAATATTTCGGCGACTAGCAGTAAGATAAAGAAGGTTACCTATCATAGATCGATATAATATTTGGTCGACATTTTCACCAACATTATCCTTACATACGTTCTGCGATGAACCCATTGCCGTTTTCATGTGTTTAGCCTTCTCCAACCCAAATCTTTTAACTAGATTCTTGGCATATTTACTCGGTGAGATGAAAATTCCATCTTCACTTTGCTTTATCTACAAGCCTAAGAAAAAAGTTAATTTCCCAATCATGCTCATTTCAAATGTCGATGACATAGCTTCAACAAATGAATTTAGGTACGACTGTGAAGTCGATCCAAAGACTATGTTATCCACATAGATTTGAACAATTATAATATCTACACCGTGTCGTTTAATAAACAAGGTACGATCAGCTTCGCCACGGTTAAAATCAAATTCAAGAAGAAAGTTAGTTAAACGACCATACCATGCACGAGGGGCTTGTTTCAACCTATACAATGCCTTTTTAAGCTTGTACACAGTGTGTGGATGGTAAGGATCTTCAAATACTTTTGGTTATTCAACATATACCTCCTTGTCTAGATAGCCATATAAGAAGGCACCTTTTACATCCATTTGGTGTAAAGTAATTTTTAGACAACAAGCAATAGCAAGTCAAAGTCTAATCGACTCGATTCTAGCTACAGGTGCGAAGATTTCATCAAAATCAATTCCTTAAACCTGCGTATATACTTGTGCAACTAGACGTGCTTTGTTTCTAATAACTGTTCCCGATTCATCTGATTTATTTTTAAAAATCCACTTAGTTTCAATTACATTTGTATTATTTGGACGTGGAACTAAGTCCCAGACTTCATTTCGAGAAAATTGTTCAAGCTCTTCTTGCATTGCTTGTATCCATAAATTATCTTTAAGTGTTTCTACAATATTCTTTGGTTCTAATGTAGATATAAAACATGAAAGACTAACCCTTTGGTATATGGTTGACATACACACATACCTTACCATTTCTCTATAGTTTAGTGGTTCTTACATCTTGTTCTAATTCCTTAAAAAACTCCTCCTCTCACTTGGCCCGTTGGATGATTCTTCCTAATCTTTGATGAGGGGTCCCTACGAACTTGGTCTAACAATTCAGCAATTGAATCCTCATCTCTGGCCTCTATGGACTCTATTGCTATTTCAGATGTTGCTTCAGGTATGGCAACATCCTATTCTCCTACAATCTGTGGACTTTCCACTATATCTGTAATGTTATTTTTAATAGTTTTTCCTGAAACATCATAATGATCATCAAAGATAATATTTACAGACTATTGTACAGTTCTGGATCTCAGATTGTATACTCGATAAGGATGACTATTTTGTGAATAGCAAACAAAAATTCCTTTATCACTCTTAGAATCAAATTTTGTCGAATGATCCCTGTCATTTATAATATAACAAATACACCCAAAAACATGAAAGTAACACAAGTTTGGTTTCTTTCCATTTATAATCTCATAGGGTGTCATCTTTGTTCCCGCCCTTAAATAAACTCTATTAGAGATGTGATTAGCAGTATTCAAGGCTTCTGCCCATAAACGTTTTGACAAATGTTTAGAACTAAACATCACTCTAGCCATTTCTTGCAATGTCCTATTCTTCCGTTCTGCAACCCCATTCTGTTGAGGAGTTTTGGGGGAAGAAAACTCATGGAAAATTCCCTTTTTTCTCACAAAAGTTTGTGAATGAACTATTTTCAAATTCTTTTCTAATTCTAGAGTGCAAGATTTTAAACATGTCAAACATTTGTGATTTTTCTTTCAAAAAATATAACCAAGAATATCTAGAAAAATCATCTATTATCACAAAGAATACCTCATGCCTCCTAGACTGTCTACTTTAATTGGACCCATTAAATCCATATGTAGCAATTAAAAATAGTTAGACATTCCTGAATGTTGTCTGTCGTGTTGGACAACATTATGAGAGACACGGGTTTACTTACCTTTCAAATAATCTTCACAGACAGTTTTACTTTTATGGCTAAGTTTGGATATGCCTCTAACCGCTTCATATGAGACCAATTTTTCTAAATTGAGGTAGTTGACATGCTCCAACTTTTGATGTCATAGTGTTGTGTCATCAAACTTAGCATTATTGCATATTTCTGGTCTTACAACAAGATAGCAATTGTCACATGTTCTTGTACCTGTCATGACACATATATTGGCTTTATTCGTAACTTCACAGGCATTCTTATTAAATTTTACCTCAAGATCGTCATCACACAGTTGACTAATACTAATCAAATTAGACATTAATCCCTCAACGTGTAAGACATTTCTTAAGGCTGAAAATCCAGGAACATCCAAGATCCCTTTTCCAATTATTTTGCTTTTACTGCCACCTCCATAAGTCATGTTTCCTCCATTGAATGACTCATAGATCTTTAGAAAACCTTTTGTACCTGTCATGTGGCGAGAACATCCACTATCAAAGTACCAAGAACCTGAAATGTTTCCTCCATTGAATGACTCATAGATCTTTAGAAAACCTTTTGTACCTGTCATGTGGCGAGAACATCCACTATCAAAGTACCAAGAACCTGAAATGTTCGTTCTTAATGCAGTTATATCCACATTACATGTTACGTCCTTTTTAGGAATCCAAACTTTCTTAAAACATTTTTTACCTTTTGGACAGAAATGTTTCTTTGATTGTTATCTAGAATGTTGGACAATATTTTCGGCAACATTTTGCTCACAGAATCTTGAAGTTTGAAACATTATGGTTTTAAGTATCTACGGGAGTTACAGTGATGACACACAAACTTCATATTCTTTGACATATATGAGAACCTATTATTCATCCATTTTTCTTTTACAAAGCATATTTTCTCATTTTTACCAAAGAGATTAGAGCATATGGTTTTAAGAGAGTTTTCGTACCCAATTCTTGCATGTGAAGGTTTACTAAAGTTGAGTATCTCATCAATTTTGAAGTCCCCGCGTTGAGTTTACAGAAGGTTTCTTAGGCTAAATCCAAGTTTGCACGGATCTTACCAAATTCAATATCCTTTTGGTAAGTGCAACCTCAAGTCGGGTTATCGTGCCTTTTAATACTAAATTCTCATGAGTTAAAGATTTTACCTTTTTGTTAAGTTGCTTGGATTCTATGATTAAGGCTTTACAAATACTTTATAATTCATTAATCATATAATCTTTGCATTCATCTTGATCCATACAATCAGCCTTACTAACAAAAATAGAACCACTATAGAAATTAACATCAGAATAGTTAAATAATTCATACCTTTCAGATGTCGCTGAGGATGTTGATGTCGTTGCTGATGTTGGAGCAAATGTCATGACATCTGAGACAACATTGTATATGACTTCTTCATTATCCGATAGAGACTGTTCGAAAAAAATTGCCAACATTGCTTGTGTTTTAATTTCACGATCTCATTCCTCTTCTCCTTCATCATAACTAAGAGAAACCCATAGGTTCTTACCAAATTTTTTAAGAGTGTTTGCATATTCATTAGCGTAGTGACCCCAACCCGAGCATACATGACACTGCAGGGACTCAAGTTGTCTAGGATCAAATTTTGGTTCTTCTTAGTCGATTTCTTTTTTGTGCATTTGGAAGGAATCTAGTGGGCTTTTGATTGAAGACTTGGTTTTAGTGCTCTTTAGATTTAGATTGATTTCTCACATTGTTGAACTTCCTCACCATCGAATTGTATTTTCGAGTGAGTAAGGCAACATTTGCACCATCATCAATTTCTTCAAGATTATCATCCTCTTCTTTGACTTGACTTTCCGAGGATTGAACTTGAAGTGCCACATTCTTGTTTTTATACCATTCCTTTTGATTCTCAATGTTCATCTCATAAGTTTTGAGAATGCTCATCAAGGTATGAAGGTCCATTGTGGCAAGATTGTGAGCTTCTTCAATAGCACAAATCTTTAAATTGAGCTTTTCATGAAGAGAGCGGAGAGCCTTTTCAACAAGTTGAGTGTTGGTTAATGGTTCACCAAGCACTTGACATTCATTTGAGATGTCAATCAACTTTTCAAAATAAGATTTAATATCATCCGCTTCTTCCATCCTTAAATGTTCATATTTACTCATGAGCATGCGTAGCTTTGTTCAACGAGCACTTGAGCCACCTTCACATTGAATTTGTAAAGTATCCCATACATCATTAGCCGTGGGACAGTTTTGAATAAGTTTGAACATATACATATCAACCCATCCAAAAATTGCATTTAAGGATTTTTCGTTAAAGCTAGCATTATTGGTTTCTTTTGTAGTCCATTCGGATTCAGGTTTAACAAGAATGTCACATTCCTCATCTGGTGGCAACATTGAAACAACATACCCATTGGTTATAGATCTCCATGCCCTAACATCAATTGATTTGATATGAGAATGTAGGCGAATCTTCCAATAGGCATAATTTTATCCATCTAAAATAGGAAGCCTACCAATAGTTGGATTTGTCAGATCTATAGCTTATGACAACAGGACCAAGCACTTATTGTGTTAAGTGTAGGCTCTGATACCGCTTGAAGGGTGTCAAATTCTATGGGAAATAAAAACAAAATGAAATAAACCGAATGTCAATTCTGTTTCCGAATGTCGGCAATTATGTCGTCCGACACCAGTAACAACACTTAGCAAAACAGAAACTTTAAAGAGTAAATGCATCGGAATTTAAAGAGCACAAATGTTTAAATTTCCATAAGTTATATATATTATATAACTTATGATGGTCAATGACCAAATGTATTGTATATATATATTATATACAACAGTACAAATTTCTTTCTTTACAGATTTACAATATAAAATGGAGTGGAATTAAAAGTTGAAGTCGCAGATGACTTCTTCCTGAAAAATCTAACTAAGTAGACATAGACAACCTCTCATTACAATCGCTCCATATAAAACTAATCTAGAATCTAAACAACAATTTTAATGTTGGAGAGAATGTTGTCAACACACTCAGGTAACACTAGTGATCCAGATTTATGAGATGAAATCCCGAGAGCTCTCTTGGTATTTTTGCTTTCTGATTCTGGATGTCGATTCACTATAGTAGCCTCTCTATATAGAGTAGAGAGTCTTTCTTGAAAATCACATTGATTGGTTGTGGAGGTTGAGGGAAAGGTGAGCAGCTGGTAGGATCGGTTGGAGACGATCAAGGAGCAAAAACCTCTAACAACTTTGACTTGTTCCTTAGCAGCCTTCACTCGTTCTTCACATGTGTTTACCAACTCCTTTTTACATTGTCAAGTCATACTTACTACATAGTAATCATTACGTGAAGTAAGGCAAAATCAGATCTGAAAATGTTGGTCCGAATGTTGTGCAATATTTGTCCCAACATTCTTATACATTCAAATCAATACTTTAGGAGATATGTTGGGTCAAATGTCATAACATCAAAACCAATATTAAGAAATTGGTATACTAAATACTTCTATGTTTGTAGGCAAGATCTCAATATGTAGGGAATTTATTGTCTACCATAAAATAAAGTTAAGAGAAAATGGGGAATTAATAAGTACTTTGATAATCATACATCATAATAGTTCAAATTATAGTGGTGGAGGGGAAGGTGATTCAATATTATCCTCCGCAATGTTTTGTTTTGGCTGACTAAAGTATGTCACATATTGCATCCCAATTGTAATCGGAGGTTCCACAACATAGAGTTAAGACAAATGATATCCACAATGTTCAACTTGATCATAAACAATAAAAAGATAATAGTCTCATGTTTCGTAATCACCTCTTCTAATCTCAATAATTGCATTAACAAGGGACGAAAATGCATTTTGAAAGCAAGTAGCGCACATCTCTAGAGCATTTTGTGGATCGGGACGGATCGTTGTACTGTTGAGCCTTTCATATATGTAACTCAGTGTATTCGTTGTATTGTCCATTCCCGATTCAATAATTCCTATTGCAAAGCTAACTCGATCTGTTGTAACATAATTTTCGGATTCGACATCAGAATTTGTGAACATAAGCTGGGATCCTAATCTTTGTTACCCTAATTGATAGAGAATACGTAAATATTCTCCACATATTATGTAATTATTATTTTAGTGTAATTATATAAAGTAGATATTCTCGTATGATTAGGATTACAATAGTAAACACCTATATATATATATATATATATATATATATATATTATTAATGAGAAGACTCCAAACAAGGAGAATTACGCTATTCTACATGGTATCAGAAGCCAAAACTCTAACACCCTCACTACCCTAAATTTCTATTCGGCCGCTACCCCCTCTCTTTCCTTGCTTTCGGCGGACCCCCCCCCCCAACCCTAAAGAAATTACCCTGCCCCCACCCCTTCTTTCATTACTTCCGGCGGAAACATGACTTCTCCAGATACCTCCTCCTCCATACAAGATGTCACACATCCTCCTTCTCTCTACTCCTCTCTCAAGACCTTTCATCTGGCGTTTGCCGTGACGAACATAAAAAATTGTATCCCTTTGATTCTTGATCAGGAGGATGTACAATACTCTTTGTGGGTTGAGTTATTTCACATACATGCGTGTTCCTACTATGTTCTTGATCACATCGACGCCACCACACCCCGTCCGCCCGACGTCGACAACACAATGTGGAAACGATTTGATGCAATCGTAAAGCAATGAATATACGACACCATATCCAAGGATCTACTTCATACTATTATGAAGACAGGCGCTTCGGCTCACGAATTATGGACAAGACTAGAAGAAATTTTTCAAGACAACAAACATACACGTGCCGTGTATCTGGAGGAACAATTTAATAACACTCGTCTTGAAAACTTTGCTAATATGACCGACTATTGTAAACAATTGAAAATAGTTGCAGATTAACTATCTAATGTGGGCACTCCGATTTCAGAAATAAAGATAGTTCTACAACTAATTAATGGTTTGCCAAAGGGTGAGTACGATACGCTTACAATGATGATCTAACGAGTCGATCCCCTCCATAGTTTCAACAAGGCTTGGTTACAATTACTAATGGAGAAAACTAGGCGTGCCAAACAGGATGAACATATCAGAAGGTGTTGGTGGTTGACACACCGGTGACCGCCACAACACCCGTCGGACAACCGCCACACACTGATAGTTATGCTCTGCGGGGTGGCCGAGGCGACGGAAAAGGCAGAGGTCATGACGGCGGCCGCGGAGGAAGAGGTGGAGGTTGCGGCTAAGGCGGCAATACCGGTGGACAATTCTAGCAAACACCGTATCCATCTCAGTGGGCCAGCCCACTCTCATGGACGATGTCCAAAAGTTGGGCCTCACCCCCATGCCCATACCCGGTGGCACCAGCCCAAGGTAGTGGCAGCAACTGAGTATTTTAGACCCTCATCCTATCCCATGCGAGTCGAGACTGACACAGCAGGACCATGTCTCGATGGCCCAACAGCAACCATACGACCTCCTTACCCCTACCGAACTGGGCCAGGCCTACAATACTATAAATTTACAGCAGCCCGATAATGCTTGGTACATGGATACGGGCACCACTTCCCACCTCACTTGTAACTCTTGTAATCTTCCTCAACTATTCTACTTGAACAATCCTCAATTTATTTGGTCGGAAATGGAAATCACATTATAATTCAAGGTTATGGCACTACTCAAATACCACCACCTCACCCTTTCTTTTCCTTTAAAAAGTCCTATATACTCCTAACATCATTAAAAACTTAATCTCTGTTAGGAAATTTGCTCGTGACAATTCTGTATCTATTGACTTTGACTCTTTTGGTTTTTTTCTGTGAAGGACCTACATACGGGGACATTCTTACGAGATGCAATAGTCTGGGGGACTTCTATCCTTTCTCATCCACTTCCGCTGCAAGTGTCAATCCACATACCTCTCTAGCTGCAATCTATCCATCAACTTGGCAAAGTAGACTTGGGCACCCGGGAGCACCAATTTTTAATTTTCTTAGAAGTCAAAATTTGATTCAATGTAGTACAGGGAAATTTCCCCCAAATTGCCATTCTAGTCCTTTAGGAAAGCATGTTAGACTTCCATTTACGTCATCTTTGAGTGTTACTTTTTCTCCATTTGACATCATTCATGATGATTTATGGACATCTCTCATTACTAGCAAACTGGGTCATAAATATTTTTTGGTATTGTTAGATGTTCTCTCATTTTCTCTGGGTCTATCCGCTTAAATATAAGTCTCAAGTCTATTCCATTTTTCTTGAATTTCGAACATACGTTAAAACACAGTTTTAGAAAGACATAAAATTGTTTCAATATGACAATGGTCGTGAGTTTGATAATTCCTCATTTCATAAATTTTGTGCGGACAATGGCATGGTGTTTCGATTCTCGTGCCGCCATACCTCACCTCAAAATGGTAAAGCCGAAAGAATCTTTTGCACCATTAACAATATGATCTGTACCGTGCTATTTCATGCTTCTCTACCCCCTCCCTTTTGGGCCTACATGTTACACATGGTAGCATATGTTCTCAATATATTACCTATACGTACCCTTCAAAATAAAAACCCCACATAAATTTTATTTCGTCAGATCCCTTCCTATCGTCACCTTTGATTTTTCGGCTGTCTCTGTTACCATAATCTCGCCTCCATGGCTCCTCACAAATTAACGCCTAGGACTACTCCTTGCATTTTGTTGGGTTTCCCATCAAATCATAGGGGGTACATATGCTATGATTTTTCCATAAATAAAGTCTTAGTCTCTCGCCATGTCATGTTTGAGGAGCACATCTTTTATTTTGCAAACGTCCGAAAAATTTAAGTCACTAACAATGGCTTTCTTTACAATTCGGACACTTCCCCTCTATTTAAAAATGTACTCCATAAAGCTAGTAGTTCGGCTCAACGTCCACTACCCCCGGCACTGCCCACTAATCCCGTGACAACCCCCTACCCACTGATCCCGTCACCTCCCCCCTACCCACTAATCTTGTGACAACCCCACTGCCCCACTGCTACCCGTTACCGTCACCAACCCCCCAACCCCCATCGACCAAACCCCTGCCCAAAATTCTCATAGCCTCCTCAATCCCTACTGCCCAAGTCCCGTCATCCCCTCACTGCCCCACTGCCCGAGCCCACCTCCGCTACAACCCACCCAATCAGTCCCTATTTCTATGCACCACATGGAAACCCGTGCCCAATACGGAATTTTCAAACAGAAAGCCCATTTTAATCTATCCACTCAAGCCATATCACATATACCCAAGAACCCAAAATTAGCTAAGATTGATCTAAATTGGAATGCGGCCATGCTTGAGGAGTTTGATGCTCTCACTACACAACACACTTGGGATCTTATCCCAAAACTAGAGGGGGTCAATGTGATTCGGTGTATGTGACTATATCATCACAAATTAAGGAATAATGGTGAGCTTGAACGCCATAAGGCGAGACTTGTGATAAATGGCACGGGGCAACAAAAGGGAATTGATTGTAGTGAGACCTTCAGTCCAATGGTTAAACCAGCCACTATCTACATTGTTTTGAGCATTGCTATGTGAAAGAATTGGCTGATTCATCAGCTTGATGTGAAAAATACGTTCTTAAATGGGAATTTAAAAGAAACTATATATATGCATCAACCATATGGCTTTGTGCATCCTTCGGCTCCTCAGTATGTCTGCCGGCTTCGAAAGTCACTTTGTGGATTGAAACAAGCCCCCAGGGCTTGGTATGACTGTTTTTCCACTTACATCTTGCGGATTGGGTTCATGTGCAGCAAAAATGATAACTCACTTTTTTTTCATT
The DNA here is from genome assembly GCA_034509755.1 of Anisodus tanguticus. NCBI lineage: Eukaryota > Viridiplantae > Streptophyta > Magnoliopsida > Solanales > Solanaceae > Anisodus > Anisodus tanguticus. The sequence goes on from CM067552.1 coordinate 39,257,507, forward strand.
GAGGTAATGACACTGCATACCTTTTGCTCTATGTGGATGACATTGTCCTTACTGTCTTCTCAGATTTGCTGAAAAATGAGATCATTACCATGCTCAAATTTAAATTTTTCATGACATACTTGGGTAAGTTGAGTTATTTCTTGGGGATTTCCGTGACCAGATTCGAGAATGCAATATTCCTATGTCAGCGTAAGTATGTCAAAGAGATTGTTTACTGGGCTAAAATGGCAAACTTTAAGATCATACCCATTCCAGTCAACTCAAAGTCGAAGCTTAGTGCAGATGATAGAGATCCGGTGCATGATCCTTCTATTTATAGGAGTCTCGTTGGTGCGCTTCAGTATCTTACTTTCACTAGGCCCGATATTTCCTATCTTTTTCAGCAGATGTGTTTGTTCATGCATGCTCCCAGAGAACCTCACTTCACAGCTCTTAAACGTATCATTCGGTACGTTAAGGGTACTCTTGATTATGGGTTACATCTTTATGTATCTGCACCGATCAGGCTGATATCATATACGGAGGCCAATTAAGGCGGCTGTCCAGACACATGTCGATCTACTTCCGGCTATTGTGTATTTTTGGGTGATAACCTCATCTCGTTGTCTGCCAAACGGCAAGCCATGCTTTCCCATTCGAGTGCAGAAGCAGAATATTGAGGTGTTGCGAAAGTTGTTGCCGAGATTTGTTGGCTTAAAAACCTCCTTCTAGAGCTCCATTTTCCCTTACGTATGGCATTTATTGTCTATTGTGATAACATATCTGCTGTCTACTTGTCTCATAACCCGGTTCAGCATCACCGAACCAAATATATTGAGATAGATATTCATTTTGTTCGTGAGAAGGTTGCCATGGGCCATGTTCGGGTGTTACATATTCCTTCCTCATATCAGTACGCATATATATTTACTAAGGGACATCCTCGGCAACTCCTTCTGAAGGTGGGAACAAAGATAAAACTAAATAAAAGGATTATTCATCCAAATTTCAATTTGGTCCTTGATTTCAGATCAAATCTGAGTGTCCGGCCTCCTCCCGCTCCGACTATGGGGGTGTGATAGAGAATACGTAAGTATTCTCCATATATTCTGTAATTATTATTTTAGTGTAATTATGTAAAGTAGATATTCTCATACGATTAGGATTACAATTGTAAACACCTATATATATTGTATTAATGAGAAGACTCCAAACAAGGAGAATTATACTATTCTACACTAATACATACTTATTTTACCGAGTAGTACATACGGTATGTTAAGAAGGTAAGTAGTCATTTGTAATGCATGATGCCAAAAAGAAGGTGATAATGAAGCATAGGCTAGTAAAGTTCGAATAATATTATTAATGGTACGAATTTGTCTTTCGTCTTTCCCATTTTGTGAGGAAGCATGAGGACAAGAAAATCGAAAAGATATGCCATTAGCACTACAAAATTTCCGAAATGACCCATTATGAAATTCCCTTCCATTATCACATTGAATGTTTTAAATTTCCCGTTCAAATTGGGTACGGATGAACGCTCTAAACGATAAGAATGTGGAAAAAACTTGAGACTTTTTAGATAAAGGAAAGGTCCACAAAAAATTACAATAATCATCCAAAATAACACATAATAACGGGATCCCAAAGAGCTCAAAACGAGAGATGTCCACAAATCACTATGAATAATATCAAATGGCAACAAAGCACTAGAATTGGAGGCTACAAACGGTAATTTAACATATTTTTCCAAGCGGACAAGAAGGACAAATATTAGTACTACGCGTACTATTACATTCAATAAAATTATTTTTTTTAAGAGAGGAAAGAACAGACGCCCCGGATGACCCAAACGCGCATGCTACAAGGAAGGTGCTAGAGCGGCAAATGCTGATGGTGTGGCTTGATTAGTGGAAGTGGTGGTGGTGATGGTGATTAGATAAATCTCTCCCCGACTATTACATCTCATTAGAGGTATCCCCGCCATGGAATCCTTCACATAAGATCCAAAAGGGTCAAAGTCAACAGAAACCCAATTATCAGTCGTAAATTTTCGAACAGACACCACATTTTAATTAAGTGAAGAACATGAAGGACATTTTTCAAGGCTAAATATGGGTTTGTCTTCTCTAGAGTCAACTATGTTACTTTTTCCGTCACGGAAACTGCTTGTTGTGCCCGGGTCAAGGAGATTCGATTTGCTTGGTTGGGTTCTTTGCGTGCTTATTCCACTTCTTAATCATCCTTCATTTCACTAATTCGTATTAACATAGACCTAAGATGAATTAGATAGGTTTTACACTTTTCTCAAAGAAAAATGAAAGGTTAGAAGTTCAGGCTTGGGAGATAAATTTGTGTGACCATAACCATGAATTGGAATTGAATTACCATTACCAATAATTATGCCACGACTTTTGCTCAAATTGAAATAAGACGAGAGATTACATGGCGCAGACGTCATATGAGAAGTGGCTTGGTATCCATGTACCAATTTGCGTCCAGAGGATTTAATCAAAGTGTATGCACCACTACCTCGATATCCATAGGAGTTGGAATCGTCGCTGGGCCCATAGCTGCGAAGGCTTGCTGAGGTCGAGGCCCAAGCAGGGCAGCCTGCTGCCAAGGCCCAGTTCATGATTGTTGTGTCGGCTGGAACTACTAGGGGCCTTATTGTTAGGTATGCTGGAAATTGTGGCGTGAGCCACTGTCCACTGGCCCAACCCCACGACCACTATGCACTGGCCCAAGGCTGCGGCTAGTGGTGCTACAGCCCAGCTGACTGGCCATTGCCACCACGTCCTCTGCCACCGCCACGCCCACCACCGCCGCAGTTGTCGTCACTTCCTCCACCACCACTGCGGCCGCCGCTGCAGTTTTTGCCACCATTTTTTCGATTGTGGCCCTTTTTTCTGCCACCATTATTACAGTTTTGGCTAGAATTTTTTGAGAGGTAGTGAGGGTTATCGGTGTCACGGGACGTGGCTACCATCATGACGGAATTGGCTCCGGTTGCCGCCTTTTTAGCCAATCTGAGTTCTTCTAAAGTGAGCATGAAACGTGTTTGGTAAAACGGCAAGAGAGGATTGCTTTGACGAAGAAGAGTTCCAACGCCATTATAAGCCTCAAAAAGGCCTACAACAATCAGAAGAACAAGACGATCATTCGTGACGAGTGCGCCAACGTTCTTGAGTAGATCCGACAACTCCTTGAGCCATTGACATTAGGCTGAGGCATTCGGAAAATCATTTATGTTGATGTGGGAGAATTTCTGGTCAAGGGTCATGACACGGGAATTTTTGTTATCGTGGAATATATCACGCAACCTATTCCAAGCTTACATTATCGTGGCGTCGGGTTCAATAATAGTCTGCATCGGTGGTAGGCACCTTCTCATTGCCTTTTGCCAGTTCGACGATGTGATTGAGGACTCTATTAGACCTTGCATGAATTTTAAATAGTTCTGCCCACGTCGCGTATTAGACGTTTTCCATCTCAAGAATAATAGGGATGTTGTTCTTGATATTGGAGATTGTAAGGGCAGGATGAAAGGTGTTCTTTGTGGTAAACATGATGAAAGAACAAGAGGAGAATTAGGGTTTTGGAAAAAAATGAAGAGATGGAAAGGGAGTCGGCCGATCGGTAGAGTAGGGCGGCGGAAGTTGAGAATATTTGCAGAAGGAAAATTTTGCCCTAGACTGCTGATACCATGAAAGAGAATAATCTCTTGATTATTTTTATTAATGAAAAGGTATATATACATGATATACAATATCTAATTATGGAAATTAAATCTACTTTTTCCTAATACAAGACTATGCTACCATAATTATACATGTACAAGAACTCTAATAATTATGATAAGTAATATACAAAATATACACACCATATACGTGACCTGCTTTCAGAAGCTGTCTTCATGGCCTGGGAAAAGCTATGCATATCTAAGAGGCAAGGGGGCTTAAGCATTAAAGGATGCAAATGGTGGAACATTGCCTCTATGGGCAAACTAATCTGACAAGTAATGGAGAAAAATGATGTGCTTTGAGTGAAATGGGTAAATGGAATATATATGAATAATACTGATGAGTTTTGGGTGCATACACCACCACAATGGAGCAGTTGGTATTGAAAGAGGCTTCACAAGTTAAAGTTACAGATGGGAAGTTGGTATAGAAATGAATACTATTGTTTGACTAGTAATAATAAATATTATGTGTCTGCTAGATATTGGGAGTTGATAGGTGATAAATATAGAAGATATACACATGATATACACTTAATATATATCACGATTTTGTACATATTTTGTATAGTCCAATCCATGAGTTTTTAGGTAATATTTTATTGTAAATGTTACATTAATTAGTATTGTACACTTACCATAATTATAGGATTCTTGTACTACTAGAATAGGGTTTTGGGATTAGAATAGGAATAGGTTTTCTGTTATGGTAAATTGTAAATTGTATATATACTCTTTCATTAATGAAAATAATCAAGGGATTATTTCTTTCATGGTATCAAAAGTCTAGGTTAATATTTTCTCCCAATTTCCATCCAACTTTTTGCGTCGAATTCCGAGCCCCTTCTCTCGATTTCCGTGCCCGGAAATTATTTCTTCTTCCCAAATATTTTTTCAAATCCATTTCTCACGTCGTTCATTGCTATTATGGCTAAGAACACATTCCACCCTGCCCTTACTATTTCTAACATCAAGAATCACATCCCTGTCATTATTGAAATAGAAAAAATCCAATACGCGACGTAGGTCGAACTGTTCAGAGTTCACACATGCTCGAATCAAGTCCTCCATTATATTATCCCCGCGGCTCCTACGGATACGGAGGTGTCCAAACCCGAGGATGATCCTAAGTTATGGACGACCCTTGATGCTACCGTTCTTCAGTAGATTTACTCCACTATTTCTACATACCTCTTACAAATGATTATCGAACCAGATGCTACGGCGATGGCGGTATGGAATAGAGTACGTGATATATTCCAAGATAATAAAAATTCATGTGTTGTCACCCTTGAGCAAGAATTCTCATACGTCAATATGGAAGATTTTTCCAATGTTTCAGCATATTGCAAAAGGATGAAAGAATTGACGGACCAACTCCGCAATGTTGGCGCGCCAGTTACAAATGATCGTTTGGTCCTATAAATGGTTGCAGGCCTATCTGAGGCTTATAGTGGTGTTGGCACGCTTCTTCGTCAGAGGAGCCCTATATGTCTATTTTATCAAGCTCGTTCTATGCTTACGCTCGAAGAAGCTGGCTTGGCGAAAAAGGCAGCTGTCGGCGTTAGTCTCGTAGTCAAGATGCTATCCTCCACTAACTCTGCAGGTGTTGTTGATAATTCAGGCCAAAATTGTGGTCACAGTGGCAGCAAGAATAGTCAGAAAATAATGGCAAAAATCGCAGGGGCAAACGCGGTGGTTCCAACAATGGTGGAGATGGACAGAATCCGGGAAGTGGGCCCCACCCAAGAAAAAGTAGGCCCATGCAGCCTGGTCCCAGCAGTGGACCCCATGGCCATGGGGCTGGGCTGGTAGCCCTTAGCCCAATAACCCCTACGTTCAGCCATCCTAATTTCCAATAAATTGGGCCCAGTTTCAGCCACAATTTCATCCCAATGTTTCTGCTCCAGCTCCAGTTCAGCGCTACAGTGGAGGTCTGGGTCAACAGGGAGGCAGGCTTGTGCCTCGGCCCCACTAGGCCCATCATGCAGCGGACCTCACGTCTACCGACATTGAAGTCGCGATGCACATACTTGGAATAAATCCCTCGGACCCAAATTGGTACATGGACACCTGTGCCACTACTCACATGACGTCGGACCCAAGTACTCTCTCGTCTTATTCCAATTTGAGCAATAATCATGGTATAATTGTTGATAACGGTAATTCAATTCGAATTCGTGGTTACGGTCATAAAACTTTATCTCTCCCCTCCCCTCCCATCCACCTCTTATCTTGAAAAATACCTTTCATGTCTCTCAATTGATTACAAATTTGGTGTATGTCCGTTAATTCACCACTGATAATTCTGTTTCTGTTGAATTTGATCTGTTTGGGTTTTCTGTGAAGGATTTCAAGGTGGGGATTCCTCTAATGAGGTGTGATAGTAGGGGAGATCTTTATCCTATCATGCCATGTTCCGGTCTCTCGAGTCCAGCCTTGCCATCAACTTTTGCAGCTCTTGCTCTTTCCTTGTGGCATACTCGTCTAGGTCATCTGGGTTCGTCTTTTTTGTCTTCCTTAGATAAAAATAATTTTATTTATTGTAAAGGTACCCGTAGTACTCCGAATTATCAATCTTGTTCTTTAGGAAAAATTGTTAGATTGTCGTTTGTAGACTATAATTCTCATACTTTAATGCCATTTGATATTATTCATAGCTATTTATGGACATCTCCTGTTCTCAGTTCTTTGGGTCATCGTTATTATGTTCTATTTCTGGATGATTATTCTAATTTTTATGGACTTTTTCGATAGCGAAAAAATCTCAAATATTTTCCACTTTCTTAAAATTTAGAGCATTCATTAGAACCCAATTCGAATGGAAAACCAAAAATATTCAATGTGATAATGAAAAAGAGTATGATAATGGGATGTTTCGGGAGTTTTGTGCTAATAATGGGATCAATTTTCATTTTTTCTGTCCTCATACTTCTTCACAAAATGGAAAAGCCGAACATAAAATTCATACAATTAATAACATTGTCCGAACTCTATTGATTCATGCTTCCGTACCACCTTATTTTTGGCACCATGCTCTACAAATGGCTACATATCTTCTTAACATACTTCCTATCAAAGGCTTGACATATTCGTCCCCTCTTCATATCTTATATAATAAGACTCTTTCGTATTCCCATCTTAGGGTCTTTGGGTGCTTGTGTTATCCACTCTTTCCGTCCACCACAATTAACAAACTTCAGGCCCGGTCTACCTCTTGCGTGTTTTTGGGTTATCCGTCTAATCAACGTGGTTACAAATGTTTTGAGTTATCATCTAATAAAATCATCATTAGTCACCATGTTATTTTTTATGAAACCCAATTTCCGTTTGCTAAAGTGAGTAGTCCCGTGCCTAGTTCATATAATTTTTTGGATGACGATGTATCCCTGTATATTATCCACCATTTCTCAGACATGTCCCGCACCCCCGAATCCACTAGCGGGCCCACTGCCCGCTGGTTCTCCAGTCCCGTCACTACCTACTGTCGTGGGACAAAAACTGGGTTGCCTCCCTAGCCCAGTTCAGGCCCAATTTTTGTTCCTGCAATAGTGCCCAGTTCCCGTGTTGGGCCAGTAGGTCCACTGCCTGCTAGCCAGTCCGTCACTGTTCCCGGTATTTCCTAAAATTTACCCAATTCTCCCCTGAGTCATAGACCAGTCACTCGTAGTAAACGGGTATTTTTAAACCAAAAAGATATTTTAATTTACATTCTAATGTTCTTAAAATCGCCCCTAACCCGTAATCATGTGTCTACTTTAAATGACCAGAATTGGAAAATTGCTATGACCAACGAATATAATGCTCTTATTGATAATAAGACGTGGGAGTTGGTGCCCCATCCATCTGGTGTTAATATTATTCAGTCTATGTAAATTTTTGCTCATAAAGACAATTTTGACGGTTCTTTTGCGAGGCATAAGGCTCGTCTTGTAGGTGATGGTAAGACTCAGCAGGTTGGTATGGATTGTGGAGAGACATTTAGTCCGGTGGTCAAGCCAACTACCATTCATACTGTGCTCAGCTTGGCTCTTTCGAAAGCATGGCCCATTCATCAGTTAGATGTAAAGAATGCATTCTTACATTGTGATCTTAAGGAGACGGTTTATACGCATCAACCTTTGGGTTTTTGAGATCCAAAATATCCTCATCATGTCCGTTTATTAAAGAAGTCCTTGTATGGGCTTAAGCAGTCCCCACGGGCTTGGTATAAGAGATTTGCAGACTATGTTTCGACTACTGGGTTTCCTCACAGCTGGTCTGCTAATTCGTTGTTCATTTATCATCGTGGTTCTTCCCTGGCTTATATACTATTACATGTGGATGATATTATCTTGAATTCCTCTTCTGATGCATTACGCCAGTCTATCATGACAATGCTCAGTTCTGACTTTGCTATGAAAGACTTGGGGCCCTTGAGTTACTTTTTGGGGATTGATGTCACTCGTCATGCAGGTGGGTTGTTCTTATCCCAATGGAAGTATACAGCTGAGATCATTGAGTGAGCTGGTATGTCATCATGCAAGTCTACTTTCACTCCGGTTGATACTAAACCCAAGTTAGGTGTTGTGGCTGGCGCACCAACGTTGTTTATGCATGATCCCAGGATTGAGTACATGAATGCGCTCAAACGCATTATTCGGTACATCCAGGGGACACTTGACTATGGCTTACATTTATATCCTTTATCGACGTCTACACTTGTCTCGTATACAGATGCTGACTGGGGTGGCTATCCAGACAGCAGATGTTCTACGTCTGGCTATTGTATGTTTCTTGGTAATAACTTGGTCTCATGGTCTGCAAAGCGTCAGTCGACTTTATCACACTATAGTGCAGAGGCCTAGTATCGAGGGGTAGCCAATGTGGTCTCTGAATCCTGTTGGTTACGTAATTTATATTAAAGCTTCATTGTCCTATTCAGAAAGCTACCTTGGTTTATTGTGATAATGTTAGTGTCATCTACCTTTCTGGTAATCCAGTTCAGCACCAGCGCACTAAACACATCGAGATGAACATTCACTTTGTTCGCGAAAAGGTCGCTCGTGGGCAAGTACGCGTCTGTCATATCCCTTCCAGGTATCAAATTGCAGACATCTTTACCAAAGGTCTTCGGTCAGTACTCTTTGAAGATTTTAGGGACAGTCTCAGCGTACGAAGACTGCCCGCTATGACTGCGGGTGTGTGATAAATATAGAAGATATACACGTGATATACATTTAATTATATCACGGTTTTGTACATATTTTTTATAGTCCAATCCGTGAGTTTTTAGGTAATATTTTAGTGTAAATATTACATTAATTAGTATTGTACACTTACCATAATTATAGGATTCTTGTACTACTAGAATAGGATTTTGGGATTAGAATAGGAATAGGTTTTCTATTGTGGTAAATTGTAAATTGTATATATACTCTTTCATTAATGAAAATAATCAAGAGATTATTTCTTTCAATAGGAATGGCACCACCCTGGGAATATGCAAAATTTGTGTGGAGTGGAATAGACATGTCTAAGCGTAGATTCATTCTATAGCCTACTACTATGGGGAGATAGTTAACAAGGGCAAGACTGTAGGAAATAAGATTGAGTCCTGTTGATCTGCAGTGTGTCCTTTGCACCACTGGTGAAAGGGAAACTGTAGTGCATTTTTTTCACAGTGTGCTTAGACTGGGCAAGTTTGGGATGCTATACATAGCTGATTGGGTATTACAATTCAATACAGAGGGATTCCTGATGATTTGCAGCTTATCAAACACAAGCACTAGAGTAGATTCAAGAAAGAAGTCCTAGTAGTAGTTTATGGGGCTGTAGTATATGGTATATGGTTGAGTTGGAACAATAAGATTTTCCAAAGTAAATGTTAATAGCAATTTTTTCATACATCAATTAAAACTTGTAATTAGGGAAAGGGTAGAGCTGTTTAGGAATACAAATAAGGGAGGGAAGCATAAGTTTTTTATACAAAAGAATTGTAACTAGATGCTTTTTTCTTTAGAGGTCTCTAAGTTCTTAGCACCCTTCCTAGAAGGTGTTGATTACAATGGTTGCAGGAAACGGGAAATAAGTAACTGCTAAGTATTACAACAAAATGAAATTACAACAACTGAAATTTCAATAAACTGAAAACAAGAAACTGAGATTACAAGCACTTTGATTTGCTGGGTCGAGTGATGGCACTCTATCTTTAAGACAAGATTTCCCCGTATATATCCTTTCTACTTTCTGGACAATAGTATCCCAAGATAAAACAACAACTCAACAAATGAGCAAAGGAAACTCAAGTGTTTGGAGAACTTAGTGTAATGAAATGATGTTCGAAAGTAGTAGGAAGAATTCTATTTTTTCATTTGTGTGTAGTCTCAACATGAGCCAAAGGCTTCAGTATATAGTGCATGGGGGGGGGACTTATCAACTGCCCAACTAATTGTTGTTAATGGCCATGTAATGGCAATTAGTGGGGAGTAATTCAGCCATGTAAATGACTGAATTAATGTGCAACGGATTAGAGCTTTAGTGAGAGTTATTCAGCCAAATAATGACTGAATTGATGTGCATATTAATGGAGGTTAACGTTATAAAACTAACAGCAAAAGCACAAGTTCTCTGTCCAATTTTATCTTACCTGAAACTTCAGGGACTAAACTGTAAATATGAAGCAATTTGGGTCCAAAAAGATAATAAACAAAACCCACGACCCGAGCCCGGACGGGACGGACAGGCGGCGGCGGCGCACGTGTGGGCTTAGCCTCAAACCAAAGCACATCTAGGTCCTCCCTCCTACAAACACATGGGTTTCCCCTTGGGGTCCCAAACTCTTAGCCAATTTTGAGACTTATAAACTAAACAAATCTTCCTTCCCCCATCGATGAGGGAGAATTGGTCTATACCACATTTTCATACTTCAAACACCTCACTTTGTGGACCAATATCTCTTTCATTTCTCAACAAAATTTGACGATCCTTGGCCCTCCGGTCATCTACTCACTTAGTAGATTATGCACGTGTGAAGAATCAAAGTCTCCAACATACGGAATCCTAGTGTTTAAGTAATTAAATATGGGTGGACGCAACTCCCACCAAAAGCAGATTTCCAACAATCCCCCTTCTTGAAAGAGATTTTGGCACACTCACAAGGTGCCTATTTCTTGCAATATTTTAGCGGACCGATGTTGCATAAGGAGAGGTAGCTTCATCTTTAAACCTTCCAAAGTAAATACCATCGGACTTACTTACTGCGCGGTGAACGTGATGTCTTGAACCGTCAGTGTTTAGTGTAAGCCAAGTCAATAATACCAACATAACAAATTCCCTTACTCTTTTCTTCGTAATATTTTGTCCGTTGTGGCCGTGAACACTTCTTGGATTCTTAAGTGAGTTCATTTGAGGCGGCATGTCCTCGCACTTAAATAGGTGGTCTCCGACAAGGTATCCTGCTATACCCCACTTCACAAGTATTAGGAACTATTAAAAGTTTCTCCAAACCTAACCTCAACCGTTGAGGGTCATTAAAGGTTCTGAAAACATAACCTTTACCCACACTGCAGATAGAACTTAATGTCTATCGCGAGAATGGCTTTGGGGTTATGTTCCTTACAGAAATCATAACCCGAAGTGCTCTTGCTTCTACCGAAGCGCTCAACTGAACCTTTACAACTTAGTTTTTCAATTGAACCAAATTCCTGGGATCTCCAGATAGTAAGGTTGGGTTACCACCGTATTGGTCCTTAAAGCTTGAGTTTTAAGCCCATTCCCCTAGACAAGCAAAATATCTTTTGTCAGTGGGTCTGCTATGTTATCCTTTGATTTTATGTAATCAATGGATATTATACCTGTGGTGATCAGCTGCCTAACGGTCTTATGTCTCCATCGAATATGATGAGCTTTGTCATTGTACATAGAAATCTATGCCCTTTCTAAAGACGATTGGCTGTCGTAGTGAATCATCACTGAAGGTACGGGTTTTTCCCAACAAGGAACATCCACTAAGAAGCCGTGAAGCCACTCAGCTTCTTCTCCTGCTTTGTCTAAAGTGATAAACTCTGATTCCATCGTGGATCAGGCGATGCAGGTTTGCTTAGAGCATTTCCAAGACACAACCCCACCACCAATTGTAAATACATACCCACTAATGGACTTGTTGTTCTCTATATCAGATATCCAGTTTCCAACATTGTACCCCTCTAGTACAACTGGATATCTCGAATAATGCAACCCGTAATTTAGCGTGTACTTCAGGTAACATAGCACCCGATTCAACGCTTTCCAATGATCATTACTTGGATTATGGATAAATCTAGCCAACTTGTTGACTGTATAAGCCATATTAGGTCGGGTGCAGTTTGTTACATATATCAAACTCCCAATCACCTGTGCATATTGCTCCTGGCATACGGGTGCACCATGATTTTTATCAAGTTTTTGATTTCTATCTAGTGGTGACTTTATAGGCGAACTGTCAAACACCTCAAATTTTCTCAAAACATCCTCGATGTAGTGAGACTGAGATAAGACCAATCTGTCAAACGACTTAGAAATTTTTATCCCTAAGATGACATCTGCGATACCCACATGCTTCATGTCGAAGTATTGTTTCAACATGTTTTTAGTCTCTAGGATTACCCTAGGACTGCTTCTTGTGATCTACATGTCATCTAATACAGATATTATGACGAATGAGTCAGAGTTACCTTTTGTGTAGACACATTTGTCACACTCGTTAATGGAGAAACCCTTTGATAGTAGAGTACTATCAAACTTTTCGTGTCATTGCTTCGGGGCTTATTTCAACCCGTACAGAGATTTGACAAGTCGACAGACTTTATTCTCTTGCCCTGGAACCACATACCCCTCGGGTTGTTCCATATAGATTTCTTCTTCCAAATCACCATTTAGGAACGCTGTCTTAACATCCATTTAATGTATCTCAAGGTCATGCAATGCTGCAATCGCAATGAATACTCGTATGGATGTCATTCTAGACACTAGGGAGTACGTGTCAAAATAGTCAAGGGTTTTTTTTGTCGATAGCCCTTAACTACCAACCTAGCCTTATACTTATATATAGACCCATCTGCTTTATACTTTCATTTGAGTATCCATTTACAACCCAATGGTTTATTTCCCGGAGGAAGATCAACCAACTCCCAAGTATGGTTATACAGGATGAAGTCTATTTCACTCTCAATAGCTTCTTTTCCGAGCGGTGCCTCTGGAGTTGACAATGCTTCAGCAATTGTCCTTGGTTCGTCTTCAACCATATAAGCTACAAAGTCATGCCCGAAGGTTTTATCCTTCCTGGCCCTTTTACTTCACCTTGGTTCCATCTCTGGAGTCTCTAAGTTTTGAGAATTCGGAACACTATATTCCAGATATTCAGCCACTTCGGAGTCCACAAAATCTGAACCATCTAGATCCGGGCAGTCAACGACTCCCTGTTCCTATGAGCTTTGTTCATAACTTCGTTTGCGAGAGGTTATGTATTTTTCCTTTCTAGGAAAAGTATCCTCAAAGAATTGAGCATTCCTTGATTCCATGATTGTACCCCCGGATATCTGGAATATCTGACTAATGCACTAAGAAGCGATAAGCACTACTGTTATTCGCATAGCCGATGAAGATTCAATCTACAGTCTTTGGCCCAATCTTGACCTGCTTTGGCTTGGGTACTTCGACCTTTGCCAAACAACCCCATACCTTTAAATATTTATTGGTGGGTTTCTTTCCCTTCCATGATTCATATGGAGTTTTGTCCTTACCCTTATGTGGGACTCGGTTAAGAATCGTATTAGCGGTAAGGACGGCTTCTCCCCACATGTTTTGGGGAAGACCGGAATTGATGAGCAAGGCATTTATCATTTCCTTCAATGTGCTGTTCTTACGTTCCGACCATTCGACTGAGGTGAGTATGGAGTCGTCGTTTGATGAACAATGTCTGATTGGGCATAATATTCCTCAAATGGCGCTACGTATTCTTCCCCTCTATCGCTATGTATGGATTTAATCCGCATGCTTAGTTGGTTCTCAACTTCCGCTTTGTAACGTCGGAACGCTTCAAAGGCTTCATCTTTACTTTTCAACAAGTAAAGGTAACAAAATCTTGTGCTATCATCAATGAATATCACAAAGTACTTGTTCCCCCCTCTAGTTTGTGCAAACTTCAAATCACATATATCTGTGTGAATAAGTTCTAGAGGAGCGGTATTCCTTTCGACGGATCGAAAAGGAAGCTTTGTGATTTTTGCCTCTACGCACACCTCACACTTATGTTGAGGGTTTACATCGATAGACGATAACAACTCCAACTTGACCAACCTTTGGATGGACTTATAGTTAACATGTCCTAATTTATGATGTCATAAATTAGATGACTCAAGCAAATAAGAAGAAGCTTTAACTTTATTACTTTGAAGCATTACAGACATGACGTTAACTTTGAAGAAGCCTTCACAGACTAAGCCTCTCCCCACAAAAGTGTCATTCTTAGTGATTACAAATTTATTGGACTCAAATACTAGCCTAAAACCAGCATTAACCAATAAAGGTCCTGAAATTAAATTCCTCCTAATCTCAGGGACATACATCACCTCCTTCATAATGAGCTCCTTTCCAAAAGTCATCTTCAGGACTACCTTTCCTACCCCCATCACGTCAGATGAAGCGTTGTTACTCATGAAAACTTCTTATATGTAACTGGTGTATATGTGGAGAAGGCATCTCTATTGGAACAGATGTGTCTGGTAGCACCCATGTCCATCCACCATTGCATGAGATTCTCAATAAGTTTTGCTTCAAGCACCACCGCCGAGAACTCCTCAATCATGTCGTCAAGAAGCGTGTCTTTGATGACGCTAGCCTATGCCTCGCCTTTGGCCTTGGCCTTCTCTTGTTGCTCAGTCTTAAACTTGCGACAATGCTTGATCATGTGACCAGGTTTCCCACAGTGGTGATAGTTCCCCTTGAACTTCTCCGCTGCTTGGGTCTTGCCGTCTTTCTGGAACTTGCGCTTCTTGCTTGGGTTCCCTTTGGCTTCAGCCAGATTTGCCTTTGCCTTAGAAGGTTGTTTATCCCTAGGCAAGGCCTTCTTATTATCTTCCTGAATTTGGAGTTTGACAATAAGTTCTTCAAAGGTCATCTCCTTTGTCTTGAGTTTTAAGTAACTCATTCCATGAAGGAGGTAACTTTTCAATCAGCGATGCAACCAAAAACTGCTCATTTGATTTCATACCTTCCAAATCCAGGTGATATAGAATCATTTGGAATTCCTGGACTTGGGACATCACTGTTTTACTATCCACCATTTGAAATTTTAGAAATTTCCTAATGATGAATTTCTTAGTACCTGCATCTTGTGCGTTGTACTTCTTTTGCAGTTTTTCCCACAGCTCTTTGGCAGTGCCTACGGTGAAATACACTGTATAGAGAGGGTCTGACAAGCAGTTCAAAATATAGTTCTTACACATGAAATCACTATGATTCCATGCATCAAGAACCATCTTCATGCCATTAATGACATGGATACCATGGCCCCCTTCAGCTGTTTCAGTAGACAAAGGGTCCATTTCATCTCCAGATTGTGGAGGATCTTTTGTTAGGAACCGAGCCATCCCCATAACAGTCAAGTAGAACAGCATCTTCTGCTGCCATCTCTTAAAGTTGGAGCCCATGAAGTTTTCTAGGCGTTCATGGTGGAATGCAGATGGTGGAGGAACTATCACGTTCCCTTAAGAAGCAGTAAAGGCATTGGACGTGCCTTAGGCAGCAGTGGGGAAGGCAGAAGGGTTGCCTTGAGTAGCAGCAACAGGAACAGAATCATAAGTGTTTCCAGTCATGTTTCTAAATAGTTACATCAAGCCAATCTTGTCTTAAAATTGTTGATTACAATGGTTGCAGGAAACGGGAAATAAGTAACTGCTAAGTATTACAACAAAATGAAATTACAACAACTGAAATTTCAATAAACTGAAAATAAGAAACTGATATTACAAGCACTTTGATTTGCTGGGTCGAGTGATGGCACTCTGTCTTTAAGACAAGATTGCCCTGTATATATCCTTTCTACAGACAATAGTCTCCCAAGATAAAACAACAACTCAACAAATGAGCAAAGGAAACTCAAGTGTTACTTTGAAGAACTTAGTGTGATGAAATGATGCTGGAAAGTAGTAGGAAGAATTCTATTTTTTTGTTTGTGTGTAGTATCAACCAATTGAGCCAAAGGCTTCAATATATAGTGCATGGAGGGGACTTGTCAACTGCCAAGTAAATGACTGAATTAATGTGCAACGGATTAGAGCTTTAGTGAGAGTTATTCAACCAAGTAATGACTGAATTGATGTGCAAATTAATGGAGGTTAACGTTCAAAAACCAACAGCAAAAGCACAAGTTCTCTGTCCAATTTTATCATACCTGATACTTCAGGGACCAAACTATAAATATGAAGCATTTGGGTCCAAAAAGATAATACCCAAAGCCCACGACTCGAGCCCGGACGGGCGGGCGGCGGTGGCGCGCGTGTGGGCTTAGCCTCGAACCAAACCACATCTAGGTCCTCCCTTCTTAAAACACATGGGTTACCCCTTGGGGTCCCAAATACCTTATCCAATTTTGAGACTTATAAACTAAAAAAATCTTCCTTCCCCCACCGATAAGAGAGAATTGGTCTATACCACATTTTCATGCTTCAAACACCTCACTTCGTGGACCAATATCTCTTTCATTTCTCAACGAAATTTGACGATCCTTGGCCCTACGGTCATCTGCTCAATTAGTAGATTATGCACGTGTGAACAATCAAAGTCTCCAACATGCGAAACCCTAGTGTTTAAGTCATTAAAGATGGGTGGACGCAACTCCCACCAAAGACAGATTTCCAACAGAAGGTGGTTGAGGCTACGGATGCTCTCTTAGGTGTATTGTTCTAATTGTTGGTATGATAATATTCACATTTTATTGCAAAAAAAATAAATTATAACGATCTTTCCTTTTTTTTGAATAAATAATAATTAGTGTCTTTCTGTGAAATTTAGCTTTAAACCCCTAATCTTATTGAGACGACCATGTTAAGAGCACCATAAAAGCAAGATAAGTTTAAGACACGTACATGTAATCTTAAGTCATCTTGTCCTTAGATGCGGATCGGAAGCGTTCCAATTAAGATTGGTCAAGTTAAATCTTCCTTTCATTGCTCCTTTTACGGGTAATAGTTGAATGAGACACTTGCTTAGGGTTTGAGAAGAGGGGAGTGGATCTTTACTACTATATATATAATACTAATATATATAAGAGGGGATACACAAGTAATTTTATTGTCCTCGTAGGGGAAATACAAGAATTGATTCATTTACGCTCATTCTTTTTCTTAAGCGCCTTTGAAGCCGGCCTATGCAATTGGTATATTGACATTGTAGTAAAAAAAATTGCTTTTTTTTTGCCTCTTAGTTTCTCCGATCTATATTATATGATCTTTTTAATTTTTACACTTAGTGCAAAATAAATGATTGTTACATAATCAAGAAGACATTAATAGTTGTGTTAAACAAGGTATATATACTCGTGATATACACTTGATATACATAGTGTATACCACGGGTACAAAGAAGATAAGCTTTCGACCCCCATCACGGGCAGTAGTGGTGTGGGCTGGACAGTAGCCCATTCTCGGCAAAAGCCCATCACGGAAGATATGGAAGGGATGTATATTAGGAATGTATATTGATGTAATATTGTAGTGTAAAGGTTACCTTAATTAATCTTATACACTTACCATAATTGTATAGTTAGAATTATGGTAGAATAAGGCTATAGGAGTAGAATAGGAATAGGATTCTCCTATTTTGTAACTTGTATATATACCCTTTCAATTAATGAAAATAATCAAGGGATCATTTCTTTCATGGTATCAAAAGTCTAGGTCACACAAAAATTTTATCTCCAAGTTTTGTGCCTCCCTGTCGGCCGAGACCTCACCCCACCCCTCGGGTTTTACCAAAATTTTGTCTTCCGCTCTCAAATATCTCTTACAAATCCCTCTTTCACCTCTTGTTCTTTCGTTATGTCGACGTCAAAGAACTCGTTTCACCCTGCCCTTGTTGTTTCTAACATCAAGAATCATATCTCGTTAATTCTTGAAATAGAAAACGTCCAATACGCGACGTGGGCCGAGTTGTTCAAAATTCATGCTCGTTCGCATCAAGTCATCCATCACATCATCCCCGCGGCTCTTGATGATACAAAGGTGCCTAAATGCGAGGATGATCCTAAATTATGGACAACACTTGATGCCACTATCCCTCAGTGGATATATTATACTATCTCCACCGACCTATTGCAGAAGATTATCGAGCCAGACGCTACGGTGATGGCCGCATGGGATAGACTGCGTGACATATTCCAGGATAATCAAAATTCCCGAGCTGTTACCCTTGAACAGGATTTTTCCCACGTCAACATGAAAAATTTCCCAAACGTTTCAGCATATTGCAAAAGGTTGAAGGAATTGGCGGACCAACTCCGCAACGTTGGTGCGCCTGTTAGTGACGATCGTCTTGTTTTACAGATGGTCGTTGGCCTATCCGAGGCCTATAGTGGCATTGGAACTCTACTTCGTCAAAGTAATACTCTTCTAAGGTTCTATCAAGCCCGATTCATGCTTACCTTGGAAGAAGCCGGTTTGGCTAAAAAGGCGGCTACTAATGCTAGTCCCGTGGTCATGATGACTTCCTCCCGTAGTCCTCAAAATTTTGGCTATAATTCGAACCAAAACCAATCCCACGGGGGCAACAAGAATGGCCGGAAAAATAAAAATCACAGGGGCAAACGCAGCAGTTCCGGTAGCAGTCACGGTGGCCAAAGCAGTGGCAGTGGGTCCCATCCAAGTTCCAGTAGGCTACAGAACCCCTGGTCTCATCCTTGGACCGTGGGCTTGGACCAGTGGCCAGTGGCCGTACGGTCCACCTCCACCATAGTTTTCAACAACTGGCCAGTGGGCTTTTCAACAGCCTAGACGGCCCACTGCCCACTGGCCCAGTAACGGCAGCAGTTCTAATAATTTCTGCCCACGATAACCCAGTTCTGGAATACTTGGGCTCCGGCCTCCGCAAGTTCACCACGCAGCAGGCCCCACTGAGACCGATATCGAGGTTGCGATGCACACACTAGGGTTGACACAACCGGACCCGAATTGGTATATGGATACCGATGCCACTACCCACATGACATCCGATTCAGGTACTCTCTCATCTTATTCCAATTTGAGCAACCCTCGCGATATAATTATTGGTAAAGACAACTCTATTCCAATTCAGGGTTATGGTCAGAAAACGTTGTCTCCCCCCAATCCACCCCTTATCTTGAAAAATACTTTACATGCTCCCAAATTGATTAAAAACTTAGTGTCTGTCCGAAAGTTCACCACTGACAATTCTATTTCTGTTGAATTTGATCCTTTTGGTTTCTCTGTGAAGGATTTCAAGACGGGGAGTCCTCTCATGAGGTGTGATAGTAGGGGAGATATTTATCCTATCACACCCGGTTTCGGTCGATCGAGTCACGCTTTGCCATCAAATTTTACAGCCATTTCTCCTTCCTTGTGGCATGCTCGCCTTGGTCATCCGGGATCCAATATTTTATCAGTTTTAGATAAAAATAGTTTTATTTCTTATAAGGGTACGAGTCGTACCCCAATTTGTCAATCTTGTTCGTTAGGAAAAAGTGTTAAGTTGCCAATTGTAGACTCAAATTCTCATACTTCAATGCCATTTGATATTATTTATAGTGACATATAGACGTCTCCTACTCTAAGTTCGATGGGTCATCGGTATTATGTTCTTTTTTTGGATGATTATTCTAAATTTTTGTGGACGTTTCCAATTGCAAATAAATCTCAAGTGTTTTCCGTCTTCATAAAGTTTAGAGCATTCATTTGAACACAATTCGAAAGAGAAATAAAAAATATTCAGTATGGTAATGAAAAAGAGTATGACAATAGGGAGTTTCGGGAGTTCTGTGCCAATAATGGGATCAATTTTCGTTTTTCATGTCCTCATACATCTTCACAAAATGAAAAAGCAGAACGCAAAATTCGTTCCATAAATAACATTGTCCGAACTCTCTTAATTCATGAATCCGTACCCCCATATTTTTGGCATCATGCTCTACAAATGGCCACATATCTCCTTAACATAATTCCTTCCAAAGGTTTGACATATTCTTCCCCCCTCTAAATCCTATATAATAAGAACCCATCTTATTCTCATCTTCGGGTTTTTGGGTGCTTGTGTTATCCGTTATTCCCATCCACCACAATTAACAAACTTCAGGCTCGGTCTACTCCGTGTGTATTTTTGGGTTATCCGTCTAATCATCGTGGTTACAATGCTTTGATTTATCCTCCAAAAAAATCATAATTAATCGCCATGTCATTTTTTATGAAACCCAATTTCCATTTACGAAAGTTCATACTCCCGACCCTAGTTCGTATAATTTTTTGGATGATCAAATATCCCCTGTATATTATTAGGAATTTTTCGGACATCTCCTGTACCCAAAATTCTGCAGCGGGCCCACTGCCCGCTGGTCCCACTGGCCCGTCTCGGTCAGCTCTGCCCAGTCTTCTCACTGGGCCAGTTTCAGTGATTGGGCCACTCCAGCCCAACACTGGAACTGGTCCAGTTCCAGTTACTATTTCCGACGCTGTGTCTGCTTCCAGAATTGAGCCAGCAGGCCCACTGCCTGCTGGCCAATCCATCCCGAGCCCAGAAAATTCCCAAAATCCACCCACCTCTTCCTCGAGTCTTAGACCAGTCACTCGTAGTCAACGGGGTATTTTTACACCAAAAAGACATTTTAATTTACATTCGAACGTCTCTAAATCCCCCTTGCCCTGTAATCCTGTGTCTGCCTTAAACGACCCGAATTGAAAAATTGCTATGACTAATAAATATAATGCTCTTATTGATAATAAGACATGGGAGTTGGTGCCCTGTCCCTCTGGTATTGATGTTATCAAGTCTATATGGATTTTTGCTCATAAGGAAAATTCGGATGGTTGATTCGCTCGACATAAGGCACGGCTTGTGGGTGATGGTAAGACTCAGCAGATTGGGATAGATTGTGGTGAGACGTTTTGTCCGGTGGTCAAGCCGGCTACCATTCGCATTGTGCTTAGCTTGGCACTTTCAAAGGCATGGCTTATTCATCAGTTGGATGTCAAGAATGCTTTCCTATATGGTGATCTCAATGAAACAGTCTATATGCATCACCCGTTGGGATTCAGGGATCCCAACCGTCCTCATCATGTCTGTTTATTGAAGAAGTCCTTATATGGGCTTAAGCAGTCTACACAAGCCTGGTATACGAGGTTTGCTGACTATGTTTCAACTATTGGGTTCACTCACAGCAGGTCAGATAATTTCTTGTTCATCTACCGTCGTGGTTTGTCCTTGGCCTACATTCTGTTGTATGTGGATGATATCATTTTGACTGCCTCTTCTGATGCCTTACGCTAGTCTATCATGGCCATGCTCAGCTCTAAGTTTGCTATGAAATACTTAGGGCCCTTGAGTTACTTTTTGGGGATTGCCGTCAAGCGTTATTCAGATGGTTTTTTGTCTCAAAGAAAGTATGCGGCTGAGATCATCGAGAGGGCTGGGATGTTCTAGTTGATACAAAGCCCAAGCTTTGTGCCGCGGCCGGCGCGCCATACGAGGACCCGACCCGCTATCGCAGTCTTGCAGGGGGCCTTCATAATCTTACTTTTACAAGATCGAATATTACGTATGTCGTCCAGCAGGTGTGTTTATTCATGCATGATCCCCGAATTGAGCACATGAATGCAATCAAACGCATCATTAGGTATATTCATGGTACACTGGACTATGGTTTGCATTTATATCCGTCCTCACCATCCACACTTGTCTCATATACATATGCTGATTGGGGTGGTTGTCCAGACAGTCGACGTCTGGCTACTGTATGTTCCTTGGCAACAACTTGGTCTCCTGGTCTGCGAAGCGTCAGGAAACTCTATCCCGCTCAAGTGCCGAGGCCGAATATTGAGGGGTAGCTAATGTGGTCTCAGAATCATGTTGGTTACGTAATTTGGTTTTGGAGCTTCATTGTCTCATTCAGTAGGCAACCTTAGTATATTGCGATAATATTAGTGTCATCTACCTTTCATGTAACCCGATTCAGCACCAACACACTAAGCATATCGAAATGGACATTCACTTTGTCCGTGAAAAGGTTGCTCGGGGTCACGTTCGCATATGCCATGTCCCGTCTCGATATCAAGTTGTAGACATCTTTACAAAAGGTCTACCCGCGGTCCTTTTTGAAGATTTTAGGGACAGTCTCAGCGTTCGAAGACCGCCCGCTATGACTGAGGGGGGGTGTTAAACATGGTATATATACTCGTGATATACACTTGATATACATAGTGTATACCACGGGTACAGCATTAGCTTTCAGCCCATCACGGGCAACAGTGGTGTGGGCTGGCCAGTAGCCCATTCTCGGCGGAAGCCCATCACGGAAGATATGGAAGGGATGTATATTGATGTAATATTGTAGTGTAAAGGTTACCTTAATTAGTCTTATACACTTACCATAATTGTATAGTTAGAATTATGGTAGAATAAGGTTTTAGGAGTAGAATAGGAATATGATTCTCCTATTTTGTAACTTGTATATATACCCTTTCAATTAATGAAAATAATCAAGGGGATTATTTCTTTCAAGTTGTTTCTTATTTCTTCAAATTTATGCTTATTTAAATAAGTACATTTTACATAATCAAGAAATCATATTAATTGATACTATTTAATTAACGATAATTTAGCGAAAATACTTTTTTTTTTTTAGAGAACGTGATTTCTTAAATGACGTACCCGAATTAAAAACATCATATAATGAACCGGAAGGAGTACTATACTACCCTTTACATTATTTGTCGTTATATATCTTGCTAACATTAGGCAACTTTAGATCCACATTTTTGTTTCTGGTCGGAGCCTTTATTAGATCTTGCTATCCTCCCTACATTTTAATTTATGTGGTACTTTTTATTTTTTGAGAGTTAAAATAACTAAACTTTAAAATTAAATTAAATTAACATAATACTTTAAATTAGGATTTAAATATTTAAAAACTATATAAATATATTATAAATTGTAATTTTAACCTAGAATTAATATTTCAAAGCATAAACTTAATAAATACCAAATAATCTATTTCTATCTATATATTTAAAAATTATATATTCACAAATTCATAAATGACATAACAATAATCAAATTAATGTCAGTCCGCATCTACTTAATAAATTCAATTGGTTCCCCTTTGGTAATGTTTTTTTCTTTTTTCTAAATGAAAAGCCACCTTCAGGGTTTGGGGACTTAAAACATATAAATATGATATCATCGTTAGCTTCATAAACCCACGGGGATGGATGAGTTGGTTCAGTCAGTGATTTTCCACATGTGTAACCTGGAATGAATTTCCGTTGCCTACAACTTTCTTAGTTTGAGCTCGTTAGATAGGATTTGCCAGTGCAGTTTATATTCTGTGTGATTTATGAGCTATTGAATTGAGTTTATTCTAAGCACACTAAAAAATAGCAGTTGCGGACTTCCTAATTTACAAAAACAAAATACATTAGCTTCATAAAGTAGAAATTATTTGCTTGCTTTATACTTTAGCCAACCATAATCAACTCGGGATTGAAACGTTTATGTTGTTGTTGTACGATCTCGTTTTACATGTACAATAAACAATTATCGACCGGTTGTTGTGTGAGTAATGCCATAAAACATACATAAAACAACTAAGATTTTCGTTTTTTTTTTTGGTGGAGAAAATGGTTCATTATAATAGAATATTTCTCAATATTCTTTCATTAATTGTATATCTCCTATTTTAGGTAGAATTATAATCCTTTTGTAATTAGGTTAATTAGTTACCTTGTTTGTATCAAAGTAAATATTCTTGTAACTTTATATATATTGTAAATTATTCATCAATAAAATTAGGGGAACATATTACTTTATGGTATCAGTAGCCTAAAACTACAAACCCTACCCTAGCCGCCGATACACCTTCTCGGCCGCCACCTTTATTTCCACGTCGGCACCTAGCCCACGTCGGAACCCTAGCCGCCGATTTCTCTCGGCCGCCCCCTCTTTTCCCCACGATGGAACCCTAGTTTTTCGGCAATTCTCCCTCCCTCTTCCTCCTAAATTTCCTCTTCATGGCTGACAAAATCAAATTCCATCCGGCACTTGCCTCATCCCTGTGACTCTTGAGATGAAAAAGGGTCAATACTCCTCATGAGCAGGGATTTTTAAGATCCATTGTCGTGTTTACGAAGTTATCGACCACATCATCCCTCCCACGCCGAAGTCCACAAACGTACCATCGGCTTCGACTTCTGCTGATGCACTCTGGTCTCGTTTGGACCCAGTCGTCCTCTAGTGGATATACAGCACTATATCTAATGATCTGTTGCACACCATCATTGAGACCGATGCCACTGCACGCCAAACATGGGAACGTTTGGATAGTATTTTCCACGACAACAAAATTCAACGGCGTTATACCTTCAAAATCAGTTCAATGACGTTTATCAGGACGATTTCCCAAACGTGTCTGCCTATTGTCAAGAACTCAAGATGCTTGCCGACCAACTCTCCAACGTCTGTGCACCAGTCACTAATCAGTGATTGGTTATGCAACTTATTGCAGGTTTGAACGTATTTTATGACGGTGTTATCACTATTCTTTAGGAATGCACGTCGTTACCTCTGTTTTATGAGGCCCGTTCAAAGCTCATCATTAAGGGAACCCGAAAAATCAAACGCAGCACCACTCGGGCTAGCAATTCCAACGCCGCTCTCACCAACACCATCGAGCCCTCCGCCGATGGCAGGGCCTCCAAGTCCAACAACCAGAACCATCGGCCAGAGGACCCGCAATAATACGCTTCCTCCCGTAACAACCGCCAGAGCAGGCAGTCCGACAAGGGCCGCAGCGGAAGAAATTCCGACAACAATGGCGGCGTGAAGGGGTAGTCCCCGTCGGTCAGAAACAGCCAGCAGTGACCGCGGCAGTGGCAGCAGCCTCCGCCGTGGGCTGCCTACCCATCGTGGGCGCATGGACAACACCGTCATAGGCCTTCCCTCTTTTCCCGTATACAACATTCTCGTGGACTCCATCTCAGAACCAACACGCCCAACATAGCATATTTGTCCCACGTCCACAACAGGCCTACACAGCACAGGCCCCCGCCATTGACTTATGCACCGACTTACATTGAGGCTGCTATGAGCACAATGTCACTCAACACTCTAGACGAAAATTAGTATATGGACATAGGAACCACATCTCACATGACGGCATCACAAGGAACTCTCTCGTCTTATTCCAATTTGAGTGATTTAAATCTGAATATTATTGTTGGTAGTGGACAAGGCATTCTCATCTGTGGTTATGGTCATTCCTCTGTATCCCCACCACATCCACCACTAATCTCAAAAAATGTCATTCATGCCCCTAAACTCATTAAGAATCTAATCTTCGTGCAACGTTTCACAATTGACAATTGCATTTCCCTTGACTTTGATCCTTTTGGTTTTACTGTAAAATAATTTATGACAGGGAGACGAATAATGCGATGTGACAGCACCGAAGATCTCTACCCTATTTCAAACGCCGTCAACAATCCAACCTCAGTTCTCTCAACCTTTGCTTATCCTTCATCTTTCTTATGGAATTCTAGATTACGACATCCGGGAGACTCTGTTTTACGCTCCCTTAGGAAAAATAATTTTATTAGTTGCAACTGTATTTCTATGACTCCTATATGTGAATCTTTCGTTTTGGGAAAACATGTCAAATTACCATTTTCTGCATCCATAAATTGTACTTTAATGCCTTTCGATATCATACATAGTGATTTGTGGACATCCCCTATTTTGAGTACGATTGGCCATTGATATTATGTGTTGTTTTTGGACGATTATTCCAACTTTCTATGGACTTTTTCAATTGGAAATAAATCATAGGTCTACCCCATTTTTTCTTCATTTAGTACTTTCGTAAAATCACAATTTGAAAAGAGCATTAAATGTTTTCAATGTGACAATGGCAGTGAATTCGATAATAACAAATTCCAACAGTTTTGCTCCAAAAAGGGTCTTACCTTTCGTTTTTCCTGCCCTCACACATCCTCCAAAAATGGTAAAGCTGAAAGGAAAATTTGAACCATAATCAACTTCATTCGTGCCCTACTTGCCCATGCCTCAATTCCCCCTTAATTCTGGCATTACGCACTCTTTATGGCCACCTATCTCCTAAACATAATCCCAAACAAGTCTCTAGCTCAACGGTTGCCCACCCAAGTTCTATTTCGTAGGAACCCCTCCTACCAACATTTCTGTATTTTTGGATGTCTTTGTTACCCTCTCCATCCGACCACTCATAAACTCCAACCCCGGTCTTCCCCGTATGTGTTTTTGGGTTAGCCTGCCAATCATCGTGGTTACTCATGCTATGACTTGTCATGCCGTAAAATTATTATTTCACGTCATGTCCTATTTGATGAGTCTCAATTCCCCTTTGCCTCTCTACACTCACCACATCGACATTCCTACGACTTCCTAGATGATGTCTTAAACCCTCTTCTAATTCACCATTTACATAGTACGCCATCCCAGAACCCGGCAATCGCCACCACCTCAGCCAGTCCGGGACTAGCTGGCCACCCGGTTCTATCGACGGTGGCCTGGAACAACCCACCTCAGGGTGATTCCGCAGCCACCTCTCGGCAAACCAAGGTTCAGCTAGTCAGTACCGTCACCCTTGCCCTTCCTCTTCTTCCCGGCAGTCCCGCGGAAAACCCATCACCCGTCCCGCGTCCTGAGACACACTTTCGGACCATGGAAACCCGTGTCATGTATGAAATTCATAAACCTAAACGGTTGTTTAACCTTTCCATTTTAGTTATCCCTTCCCATGTCCCTCATAACCCGAAGGATGCCTTGTCTGACCCTAATTGGAAAGACGCAATTATTGACAAATATAATGCTCTTATTGATAATAAGACGTGGGACCTAGTACCACATCCACCTGATGCTAACATTATTCGTTATATATGGATTTTTTGACATAAAAAGAAATCTGATGGTTCTTTTGAGAGATATAAGGCTCATCTTGTAGGTGATGGACGGTCTCAACATGTAGGAGTGGACTGTGATAAAACGTTCAGCCCGATCGTAAAGCCCGCAACCATCCGGACCGTCCTCAGCATTTCCATCTCCAAGTCTTGGCCCATTAATCAGCTTGATGTCAAGAATGCCTTCTTACATGGGGATCTTCATGAAATGGTATATATGCATCATCATATGGGTTTCAAGGATCCCATTCATCCGGATTATGCGTGTCTATTGCGGAAATCGTTGTATGGACTGAAACAGGCTCCTCGAGCATGGTACCAGCGATTCGCCATTATGTCTCCTCTATCGTTTTTCACACATCAGATCCGATCATTCCATGTTCATCTATAACAAGGGTACATACATGGCTTACTTATTATTATATGTTGATAATATCATCATCTGATACTCTTCGTCGGTCGATTATGTCTCTTTCTCCTTTGAGTTTGCTATGAAAGATCTGGGGGGCCTGAGTTATTTCTTGGGCATCTCTGTCACTCGACATTCTGGCGGCCTATTTCTATATCAGAAGAAGTACACTGAATAGATCTTTGACCGTGTAGGCATGACATCTTGCTAACCATCCCACACGCCTATAGACATCAATTCCAAGCTCAGCGCTGATTCTGGCCCTTTATATTTAGACCCGACTCACTATCGTAGCCTGTCTAGGGCCCTGCAGTACCTTACATTCACGAGACTAGACATATCATATGTTGTGCAACAAATCTTCTTGCACATGCATAATCCGACGGAAGTATACATGCATGCCCTCAAACATATTTTACAATACGTCCAAGGTACACTTCACTTCGGATTACATTTATATAGGTCTTCGCTCACTGGTCTCACTGCTTATTCTGATGTTGACTAGGGTGGATGTCCTGACACCCGACGCTCCACGTCTGGTTATTGCATTTTCCTCGGATATAACTTATTATTTTGGTCTTCCAAAAGGCAACCTACACTATCCCGATTTAATGCAAAAGCAGAATACAGAGGAGTTGCCAACGTCGTCTCTGAGTCTTGTTGGATCCGTAACCTTCTACTTGAGTTTCGCTTCCCTATTCAAAAGGACTGTGATAATATTAGTGCAATATATCTTTCCGGCAATCCCGTCCAACATCAGCGCACTAAACACATTGAGATGGACATTCATTTCATTCGCAAAAAAGTGGCTCGTGGTCAAGTTCGTGTCCTTCATGTTCCTTCCAGATATCAGATTGACGCCATCTTCACCAAAGGACTTCCGCGCATACTATTTGATGATTTTCGAGCAAGTCTCAGTGTTTGAGAACCTCCCGCTTCGACTGCAGGGGTGTTATAGAATATTTCTCAATATTCTTTCGTTAATTGTATTAATTGTATATCTCCTATTTTAGGTAGAATTATAATCCTTTTGTAATTAGGTTAATTAGTTACCTATTTTGTATCAAAGTAAATATTTTTATAACCTTATATATATTGTAAATTATTCATCAATAAAATCAGGGGAATATATTACTTTACATTACATTTATTGGTCATATAAAAACTGAAAAAATGTCTGAGATTTGTGCTCTTATAATTTACACAAACTTTTGCTCATGTTGTAAGTATTAACATAATAGGCGTTTGTCCATAAAAATCAAATATTTTTTATTTTATTTGAAATATTTTAAGTTGAAGTTGAAAATAGAGTTGTGTTTGATTATATTTTTTGCAAAGGAAAGAATAGAGTCTTTTATTTGGAATTATGAAGATGGAGTTGCAAAACAGGTTATAAGTTGTTTTCAAATTTGGAATCCAACTTCAAGTTGCATTTTGAATTTTCATGGTCAAATACTGATTTGTCATATAAAGTAAAAAATTACAACAACTATATCTAGTGTAATCCCACAAGTGAAATCTGGGGAGCATAGGATGTACGAAGACCCTATCCCTTTTTTTATTAAAAATAGTGAATATTTTTTATGATCAAACGGATCCTTATTCTTCACATATTTCACATGGTTTGCGACTTTGCGTTCAATTAATTTCTAGGAGGCTAAAGGCTTATCAATCAATATTAAGGGCTATACATGAGTCTTCATTTGCAATTATTTGTGCGAATAAAGCCAAGTTTTTTTCTCTTGCAACCTATATTGTGTACACACAGAGATATAGCAACCATCGTGTTTCATGCAGTAGCCTATGAATATCTATCACTAGAGTCATTTCAAAGTTTGGGCCCTATATGATCCATTCCTCCTACCCCTTAGTTGTAAATTCAGATCTATTACCAAATCATACTAATTTAGCATATACGCGATAAATTAAGGTGAGAATATAATGTATATTAGTTAATTATGTTTATATGATAATTATATTTGTGAAGACAAGTGTCATATATTTAATAAATCGGTGTAAACATTCAACAAAATCAATGCTACTTCTTAAACGTTCCCTATATCCATAAAAATCATAGGAGATAGATGAATAAACCCTATTGCTAATTATATCTTTTGCCCGGCTAAAATCTATCTTTTATCTGCGTACTATAGGCCCTACAACATAACATAGTACCATCATTTCCTAATAACATAGATGTACACTTATCATTTTGCATTCTTAAGGGTAAGACATTCCTTATAATCATTTTTTTTTATTTTGGATCCGCTCATTGAACAAAGGGATTTTTCTTTTTTTCCCCTAAAGGGTGTCTTTTTTTTTAGGTGTTCAGTTGTGTGATATTGGGTTTGTGTTCAATGTACCACCTTCTTTTACTATCACTATTCCCCCCTTCTTTTTTCTATCAATATTCCCTCCTTATATTTGACTTTTCAACATGCCTTTTATATTTTACATTTTTTATTTTATATTATAGTGAATAGGGGTATTTTTTATTTTATATTATAGTGCATGTTGAAAAGTCAAATATAAGGAGGGAATAGTGATAGAAAAGAAAGGGAAAATAGTGACAGAAAAATAAGAAGGGGGAATAGTGATATTAATAGAAGGCGGTACATTGAACACAAACTCAATATCTAACAACTAAAAGTGTTTTTTACCTCTGAATGCATTTTTTGCGACATTATCCATTACCGGTGTTAGCATGTTAGCACTTTCCTGACATTCATAGGTTGCAACAATGTCTTCTTAGGGTTAGGAGTAGTAGGCAAAAAATGCATACAGAGGTAAAAATATCTTTAGTTGTTTGATATTGTGTTTAATGTACCCCTTATTTTACTATTACTATTCCCCTTCTTATTTTTCTGTCATTATTCCCCCCTTCTCTTTTCTATCCACTATTCCCTCCTTATTTTTGACTTTTCAACATGCCCCTATTCACTATAATATAAAATATAAAATAGGCCGGTTGAAAAGTTAAATAAAAGGAGGAAATAATGATAGAAAAGATAAGGGAAAATAGTGACAGAAAAATAAAAAGGGGAATAATGATAGTAAAAGAAGGCGGTACATTTAACACATACCCAATATCAAATAACTAAAGGTGTTTTTACCTCTGTATGTGAAGATTTCTTAATTTAGAGCCTCCTTTAAAATGAAAAAAAATACTCCGATTTGTAGTTGTCTTTGAGCAAAAGTTGTCATTTTGACAAGATATTATCGTATGATATTTTTGTTAGGGATATAGTTAGTGATTGAGAAGAAAAAAAAAAAAAAGGAAAGATATCTCTCTCCAGTAGAATACAACAAGATATATGGAGTAAGTATTTTTAAACACCTCTTCAATAACTTGAAATAAAGTGATAGTAAATTTTTTGGGAGAGAAACATAAATTTTAACTAAATAATGTTGTCTTTGGAAAATTGTGATTTTTGTGATTTTTTTTTGAATAATTTTTTGGTGATTTGGATTTCGTTTGATTTTAGTTTTAAGTTTTTTTATATGAAATTCTTATGTTTATGCGTAAGAGTCAAATAATAATATACAAAAGATTTTTATTCTTTTTCATTCAAATTGTAAAAAATATATTCACTTATTTCCTTATTTCAATGCACCGTCAAAGTCACCGGTTTACAATTTTTTACCACAAAAATACCCAACATAATCTCTGTCATGTCATGAAATGTAGTTAGATACTTTGTGAACTTAACCAAATCATCCCTGATCAGTTTTGGAAGTATATGTAATCCACTAAAAGGAAAATAACAAAATAGTCACTACCATCTTTTAATTGGACAAGAGGAAATACAAGTCTTTTAATTAAGTTAGGATTACTATCTGTTTTTGACAATTAAATCAATCAGTTGGTGTTTGGATATGCGATTAAGATGAAATCATCGTTTGGACATGCGATTTCATCTCTTCATCTCATGAGATGAAATCCCAAATCATCGAAAGAGGCATGATTTGAAATTTCAAATCATTCTTTCAAATTTTTTAAATGTAAAAGTTGACCAATAAGTTTATATTTTGTAAAAATAGATTCATACGTTGGTAGATATATTTACCAACCATTTATATCAAATATTAAAAGATCTACAAGTTGGTAGTATATTTATAATAAATTTACTCTTACCAACCATGTGAGAAGATAATATTAAAGAGTAGTTACACTACAACTCATGTTCAATTTTTCATTTTATTAAACTAAAGTTTGATCAATTGATGTTGTATTCTTTAGAAAGACATTCTAGTAGGGTATTAATTTTGTTATGAATTATAACTTGTTCATTTGGTAAGATTATATAAGCATTTAAAAAAAATTGATGATTTTCACAACTTGTAGATTTTTATGTCTATAATAAAATATACAACTTAAGAAATCTAAATTGCATGTTCAAACAAAACTTCAACTTCAAATCATGTCCAAACGGCTACTTAGTTTCACCTTAATATAGTTATACCAAGAAATTAATGGTCAATTCATTATAATAATCAAAGAACCTGCATGGTCAAACCATTTTTATTTTTATTTTCAATATTCCCTCCGTCTCAAAATACTTGTCATGGTTCGTTTCTAGAATCTCAAACTATATGAATTTTAACC
Source organism: Anisodus tanguticus (assembly GCA_034509755.1). Taxonomy (NCBI): domain Eukaryota; kingdom Viridiplantae; phylum Streptophyta; class Magnoliopsida; order Solanales; family Solanaceae; genus Anisodus; species Anisodus tanguticus. The sequence goes on from CM067552.1 coordinate 39,289,417, forward strand.
AACATTTTAGCATATATTTTTCATCTTAGTGATATGAGAAGAATTCCTACTAATAGTATTTTTTATATAATTTTTTAATATTTAAATTTTAATTTTAAACGGTAATTTAATTTTAAATATTAATTAAATTGATTCTCGGAAAGCAAATGATGAAAAGTATTTTGGACGGAGGGAGTATAAGAACTTGAGTTAAGTCAATTTTTCTTTTCATTTTAGACCCTATTTTTTAACATTACAAGACTGAAAGTCTGATTTTTATTTTATTTTTTTCATTTAACTATATTGTCGATAGAGATGACAGTGGATCCTGGATCCGGTCCGGATCCGGTGGATCCAGATCCGTTTTATAGGATATGGATCTTCAAATTTTGGACCCGGCGGATCCGGATCGGACCCGGCGGATCCGGATCGGACCCGGATCCGTTTCTGACGGATCGGATCTGGATATGGATCTTGTATTTGAGATCCGTATCCGATCCAGATCCGACCCGTGGATCCGTTTTTTATTAAATATATTCATAACCTAGAATGTAATTTTATAAGTATTTTCTTAAAATTGCTAAGCACATCTTTGCAAGTTTAATTCACAAAACAAATTTAATTTATCCCCGCGTTAACTCAAAAACCAAAAAATAAAGAGTTAACTTCGATAATAAAATCAATGTTATATTAGTGAATGACTATCATCTTCATAGACAAGTAGTTAAAATTATATTCACTTCATTTGTGAAGATTCCAAGCACATGCAAGTTCTGCATTGTGGAAATACTAGTCAACATTTTCCACAACTATTGTCATTGTCCAACATTTTCAATTAATAACTCATAATCAAAATGAGACAACGAACAAAATATCTCATATGAACATTTCAAAATTGAAACACAGTAAACTGTTAGCTAAGTAAAAATTGTTTGTCAGTTCAAAAAAAAATTCTTAGCAAGGCAAATTTTTTACATGTGGATCCAGATCCGATCCGTAGATTCCGTGGATCTGATGGATCCGGATTTGGATCTGATTTTTATGAACCCGATGGATCTGGATTCATGTATGAAAAACGGATCTGGATCTAGTAAGATCCGGTCCAGATCCGATCCGTTTTCATCCCTAATTGTCAACCTGTTCGGTGAGAATTGAACTATTCAATGTCTAAGCTTTTCTATAAATAAAGCCCCTAAAGCTCTTTCGCATGTGAAGAAGACCTAGCTCTGAAGCTTGAGGGAAATGGCCAATTATAATTCTCTCTCATCACCAATAGCCAAAAGGTTTTCGTTTTTCTCTCTCAAAAATGCTCTTTAATTTATATATATATATATATATATATATATATATATATATATATATATATATATATATATATATTAATTATTGTTTAGTAATAATACAATACTACTTACCGAGTTTTCAATCTATATGTCTTAATTTCATTTTTTGTTTGTTTGAAAAAGGTACCCTTTCTATCTCTAGTAACTCTTTAAAATTTTAAGATTTCACATAACATATTCTAAACACAAGATTTAAAGAATATTCGTTACATTACATGATTCAAAAATCTTTATTCCTCTCTTATATGCTATGCTCATTCAAATTATCAAACTTAAAATGAGATGAAGGGAGTAGTAATATTTAAATAAAAGGAAGAAATCTGATTTGAATAAGTGGCTTTTCTTAAAAGTTGTGTTTGTTTCTTGTTGACAACTTCCTTATAAAACACAATCTTCATGTGAGATATACAAGGCATTAGTCATTTCCTTGCTTTCTGCCAAATTCCATTCACTCTTTCATTTTATTGGTTGAGTTATCGTGGTAGAAGCAAAAACGGACTTATGTCCAATTTAGTGGTGATCTAATATCCATTAAACTCGACATAGATTAAGTATAGTTATATAAAAAGTAGAAAAAAATTGGTATAAAAATTTAAAAAGTACCCTGAAAATCTAAAACATAGCTGGGTGCTTTGGTTTTCAACCGGAAATTTAAAGACTTGGGTGATAGGGGAACTTGGGTTTGAATCTCCACTTAGAATTTTATTTTTCTATCGTGGAGTTAGAATTTCATTTTAACCACTTACATTGAATAGGGAAAATTATCATCCCAAAAATAGTTTTCTGAAAGCGCCCTATTTACTCTATTCAATTATTTTCAATATTTCTAGAACACCTTTCACACAAAAAAAATGGAAGTAATAGTCTAATTGTAAGTTTCAATTCATATTTGACAGGCTTGAAAGTAAAGTAGCACTAATAACTGGTGGAGCTAGTGGCATAGGAGCAGCCACAGCTAGGCTTTTTGTTCAACATGGTGCAAAGGTTACAATTGCAGATATTCAGGACAACCTTGGAACTTCCTTAGTACAAGAAATTGGTGCAGAAAACACAACCTTTGTCCATTGCAATGTCGCAATTGAATCGGATGTTCAAAATGCTGTAGATGCAACAGTTGCCAAATTTGGTAAGCTCGACATAATGTTCAGTAACGCTGGTATAGCGGATAAGCTAAATTCCAGTATCTTAGAAGTAGATTACGACATAATTAAGAACGTGTTCGATGTAAACGTTGCTGGCTCGTTCTTCTGCGCGAAACATGCTGCTAGAGTGATGATACCAGCCAAAATAAAAGGTTCAATTATATTCACAGCAAGTGTGGCGACAGTGGTCTATGGTCTTGTCCCCCACGCATATGCGGCATCAAAAAGTGCAGTTTTAGGGCTATCCAAGAACATCGGAGTCGAATTAGGAAAATACGGAATAAAAGTTAACTGTGTTTCTCCTTATTACATTAGCACACCACTTACGTTGAACGCGCTTGGAATAGTTGAGAGACAAATAGCGGAGAAATGGTTGGCGGAAGGAGGGAATTTGAAAGGAGCTTTACTAGATGAAGAGGAAGTGGCAAAGGCAGTGTTGTACTTAGCAAGTGATGATTCCAATTACGTGAGCGGTATAAATCTCGTTCTTGATGGTGGTTATAGCACCACAAATGTGGCTTTAGCTGAGGCCTACAAAAAATTATTTCCATCAGCTACTACCCATCAGAATCCCAACGAAGCAGTGTAGTAATATTTTACTTTAAAGTATCAGTACAATTTCCTTCAGCATCTATCTGCTAGGAACGTATGTGACAAAATGTCTCCACTTCTCAGAATTACTTGTTCTTTGGTAAAATGCAAGGGAAGTTAGATTTGGCTGAGGGCTTCAACACACTTGGTCTTGTCCATTAATTGTTGATCAAGAAGGATGCAATGCCACCCTTTTATTCATATTTAGTCTTGTGGAAACTTGTGTATTGATTTTAGGGATAAGGCACTATTATCCTGAACTATATCTGAAGTTGCTACGACACACTTTACTTTTGCGGGGTCCTATTACCCCCAAAACTTTTTTTTTCTATATTTTTTTGCACCTTATGTGATGACGTGAAGGAGGGCGTGAGAACACCTCCTTCAAACGCATGAGAATTTAAAAAGAGGGCTCTAACCTATACGAAATGGCCACGTGTTAGTTCCAAAGCTAATTTTTAAGAGTTCTTCATCCCCATTTTATCACTCATTTTCAAGAGCTCTAAATCCAATTCTTTATCTCAAAAGTCAACAAAACCTCAGCTAAATCCGCACCAATCAAGCTCAAATTTCAACTACAACGTCACAACAACATCATCACCAAATCCTAGTAATCAATTTGACCAAGAATAAAAAAATTCGACAAACCAATTTTTTTGTTCTTCAAACTTTTTCAAGGTTCACAATAGTAGATTCAAAAGTCTTTCATTACTTTCGGATCTCATCAAGAACTAAGGATTTAGAATGAGTTTAGCACTTGAATCTCAACTTTAAAACTTCAACAACCTTCGAATATGCTCAACACCTCTAATTCTTTTTCAAGTTCATACAAAAACAATACAATTACAATTATCCTTTTCATTTTTCTAAATATAAAATAACATTTCCATTACATTTCGAAATTAAAAAGGAAAACAAAAAGGAAGTAAATGAAATAGATTTTTTTTTTTTAAATGTGAAATTAGATGTGGCCTGCCAAATGTTTGGTTTTCTATGTCACATCAGCACTTAGGGTGACATTTATTACACTTTAAAATAATTTAGGAGGGTAATAGGACCCCGCAAAGGTAATGTGTGTCGTAGAAACTTCGGGTATAGCAAAGGGGTAATAGTGCCTTGTCACTTGATTTTATTTACATTCTTATTCAATTCCTATATTGGATTATTCAAACATTCTTATTGATTTTATTTACATTCTTATCTGTACTACACCTACAGCATATCAAATTAAAGGAGTGCCCTATGAACAACTTAGAGGACTCACCATGACCACCCTGCCTTCCTGCAACATCGAGTGTATCTTAGCCATTATTTGCCACAATAGAGGCAATTTCATTTCTCAGCTGCAACATACAAAGCAGTCTCACCCTCTTGGTTTTGCTTACATAACAAATCTTTATTTATGCAATTTGTTATCAAACTTCTCAACTACGTCTTTCACCTTTCTCAAATTCCCTGCTCTAGCTGCAAGATGCAGTAGGGAATCCCCTCGTTTCCCCGGTGAATCCTTACCCCTTTTCCTCTCACCACCAAAGCTCATTTGCCTCTCCATTTCTATCCGAAAACTTTTCTGTTTCTCCATTATTTCTCTAAAGCTCTTCGATTTGCTTATCCATCGCTCCATTTGGAAAACTTTGTTGTTTTTCCATTGTTGCGCCCTGGAAACTAACCTCTTTCTCCATGATCATAAATAATTCAAGCCCTAAAATATTAATTGGTCTCTTGTATATCAGTTCTCCTTGGAATAAAATATACCATTTTTTTCCACTTTCAAGAGCTACAAAGGTTGAAACTTTTCGTCATTCTCAGTTTAAAAGCATCACCTTTCTCACATTTCTAGCTAGTAATACAACAGAGACCAGCTTATTTATGTTGTATTCAAATGATATTGATCAGATCATTTGACTGAAAACTATCCATGCAACATGTGTTGAAATGTGAATCTTGTTAGAGCATAATTACCTCCGATCTTCATTATTGTAATATATTGTAATATCTCATTAATTACGATAATTGTAATTAGCATCTAATATTTTAGGTAAAGTAGATTAGTCTTTCATAATACAAGTATATGATGATTGTATATATATTGTACCATGGGAATAATATTAATCAAGGAATCATTTCCTACATGGTATCAAGAGCCAAAGATCTTTTGCCCTAAACTCTTTTCTTTTCTTTTCTCTTAGCCGACTTCTCCCTTTCTTTTCTTACTACTGTTTTCGGCCCCCCTTTAGATTTAGTGGTCATAAACCCAAAACCTAAATAATTCCTCAAACCTAAACACTCAAACAAACCTTAGCCGACTACTACCCCCTCCCCCCCCCCCCCGGGCTAGACTTATCCAACATCTAGGTTTTTCCATCCACTTCCATCAAAACACCACATCCTTCTCCTCTTCTTTTGATTCTAAGTGGAACCTATTGCCGAAAAACAAACCTTTCATCCAACTCTTGCTATTAATAACGTCAAAAAAATTATCTCCATAACCCTTGAAATGGACAAAAGGGCAACATACCTCTTGGGCAGAATTGTTCAAAATTCATTGTCGCGCATATGAGGTGATCGACCATATCATACCTTCTGAGACGCCATCGGACGACATTTTGGTGGACAAAAAGCTATGGTCCCATTTGGATGCTATTGTCCTTCAATGGACTTATGGCACTACATCCAACTATCTTTTACATACCATTTTGGAGCCGAATTCTACGGCTCAACGGGAATGAAAACGTCTACAAAATATATTTCAGGATAACAAAATTTCTTAAGCCGTTTATCTTGAACACCAATTTACTAACGTAAAATTGGATGATTTTCCAATATCTCTGCTTATTGTCAAGAATGAAGATGCTTACGGACCAATTATCCAACGTTGGTTCACCCGTGACGAATCAAAGATTGGTCTTGCAGGTTGAATGAACAATTTGATAGAGTTGCAACGTTCATTCAGCAAAGTAATTCATTACCTCTTTTCTATGAGGCCCGTTCACGGTTGATTCTCGAGGAAACTCGGAAAGCAAAACAGGCATCTTCTGGAGCAGCCACCGCCGGTACTGCTCTCATCTTCACCAACTCATTTTTTCACAGATTTGGAGTCCCAAAATTCTGGTTCGGGGGCAATAGTAATCGTCAAAATAATGGCAAAAAATGGGGTTCAAATCATAACAATAACAAAGGAAAAAATAATTGTGGAAAGGAATGAGGACGGGGAAGTGGACAACCTGCCGGCGACAGTGGCCAGTCCGGGCAGTGGCGGAAATCAGTGGGGGCAGTACCCACCGTGGGCCTGGGCCCCATAATGGGTTGCCCCGCCATGCCCATATCCGACGTCATCGTGGGTCAGGCCTCCTCCCTCTTCAAATCGTCAATCCGATATTCTAGGGTCTCGTCCACAACATGCATTTGCGACCTAGGCACCATCTTCTATCGGATATGCACCCACAGACATTGAACAAGTCATGAACCACATGAATCTAAGTGTTCCAGATGAGTCGTGGTACATGGATACAGGGGCTACCTCATACATGACGGGATCTCAAGGTAATCTTTCGTCTTATTTTAATACGAGCAGTAATAAAAATATTGTTGTCGGCAGTTGACAGAAAATTCCAATTCGTGATATTGGTCAGGTAACACTACAGAGGTAAAACACCTTTAGTTATTTGATATTGAGTTTGTATTCAATGTACCCCTTATTTTATTATTACTATTCCCCTTCTTATTTTTCGGTCACTATTCCCCTTCTCTTTTCTATCCACTATTCCCTCCGTAGTTTGACTTTTAAACATGCCCCTATTCACTATAATATAAAATATAAAATATAAAATAGGCAGGTTGAAAAGTTAAATAAAAGTAGGAAATAATGATAGATAAGAGAAGGGGAAATAGTGATAGAAAAATAAGGAGGAATAGTAATAGTAAAAGAAGGCGGTATATTGAACACAAACCCAATATCAAATAACTAAAAGTGTTTTTACCTCTATATGTGAATATTTCTTAATTTAGAGCCTCTTTTAAAATGAAAAAAAAATACTCCGATTTGTAGTCGTCTTTGAGCAAACGTTGTCATTTTGACAAGATATTATAGTATGATATTTTTGTTAGGAATATAGTTGGTGATTGAGAAGAGAAAAAAAAGGAAAAGATATCTCTTTCCAGTAGAATACAACAAGATATATGGAGTAAGTATTTTTAAACACCTCTCAATAACTTGAAATAAAGTGATAGTGAATTTTTTGGGAGATAAACACAAATTTTAACTAAATAAGAGCCGTTTTTTTGTCATGCTTTTTCCGGAGGTCTGGAGAAAGCTGCAATCAATAGGATTTCCCTAATCTTCCCTTCTCGAAAGGAAGAGCGTGAAATTCTTTTTCCTTTTCGCAGGGACCAAGAGATTAATGTTTTTGGAAAATTGTAATTTTTGGTGAATAATTTTTTGGTGATTTGGATTTCGCTTGATTTTAGTTTTAAGTTTTTTTATATGAAATTCTTATGTTTATGCCTAAGAGTCAAATAATAATATACAAAAGATTTCTATTCTTTTTCATTCAAATTGTAAAAAATATATTCACTTATTTCCTTATTTCAATGCACGGTCAAAGTCACCGATTTACAATTTTTTACCACAAAAATACCCAACATAATCTCTGTCATGTCATGAAATGTAGTTAGATACTTTGTGAACTTAACCAAATCATCCCTGATCAGTTTTGGAAGTATATGTACACTAAAAGGAAAATAACAAAATAGTCAGTACCATCTTTTAATTGGACAAGAGGAAATGCAAGTCTTTTAATTGTGGCGTGAGCCACTGTCCACTGGCCCAGCCCACGGCCACTATGCACTGGCCCAAGATTGCGATCAGTGGTGCTGCAGCCCAGCCGACTGGCCATTGCCATTACGTCCTTTGCCACCGTTACCCCCACCACCTCCGTAGTTGCCGCCACTGCCACCACCATCGCTGTGGCCGCCGCTGCGGTTATTGCCACTATTTTTTCGATTGTGGCCCTTTTTGCCGTCACCATTGTTACAATTTTGGCTAGAAATTTCCGATAATGAGTGAGGGTCATCGGTGTCACGGGATGTGGCTACCATCATGGCGGAATTGGCTCCGGTTGCCGCCTATTTAGCCAACTCGGGTTCTTCTAAAGTGAGCATGAAACGTGTTTGGTAGAACGGCGGGAGAGGATCTCTTTGACGAAGAAGAGTTCCAACGCCATTATAAGCCTCGAATAGGCCTGCAACCATCTGAAGAACAAGACGATCATTCGTAACGAGTGTGTCAACGTTCTTGAGTTGATCCGACAACTCCTTGAGCCATTGACAATAGGCTGAGGCATTCGAAAAATCCTCCATATTGATGTGGGAGAATTCCTGCTCAAGGGTCACGACACGGGAATTTTTGTTATCCTGGAATATATCACGCAACATATTTCAAGCTTTCATTGTCGTAGCGTCGGATTCAATAATAGTCTGCAAGAGGTCCATAGAGATGGTGGAATAAACCATTTGAGTACCATAGCATCAAGAGTTTCCCACAACTCTATTTCATCATCGGTGGTAGGCACTTTCTCATTTCCTTTTGCCAGTTCGACGATGTGATGGAGGACTCTATTAGACCTTATGCGAATTTTAAATAGTTCTGCTCACGTTGCGTATTGGACATTTTTCATCTCAATAATAATAGGGATGTTGTTCTTGATATTGGAGAATGCAAGGGCATGATGAAAGGTGTTCTTTGTGGTAGACATGATGAAAGAACAAGAGGAGAATTAGGGTTTTGGAAAAAATTTGAAGGGTACCCCCGTCGTGATGGTGATTGGATAAATCTCTCCCTGACTATTACATCTCATTAGAGGTATCCCCGTTGTGAAATCCTTCACATAAAATCTAAAAGGGTCAAAATCAACAGAAACCCAATTATCAATCGTAAATTTTCAAACAGACACCACATTTTTAATTGAGGAGCATAAACAACATTTTTCAAGGCTAAATATGGGTTTGTCTGCTCTGGAGTCAACGATGCCGCTTTTTTCGTCACGAAAACTGCTTGTTGTGCCCCGGTCAAGGAGATTCGATTTGCTTGGTTGGGTTCTTTGCTTGCTTATTCCACTTCTTAATCATCATTCATTTCACTAATTCGTATTAACATGGACCTAAGATGATGTATATAGGTTTTACACTTTTCTCAAAGAAAGAGGAAAGGTTGGCAGTTCAGGCTTGGGAGTTAAATTTGTGTGACCATAACCTCGAATCGGAATTGAATTACCAATACCAATACTTATGCCACGATTTTTGCTCAAATTGAAATAAGACGAGAGATTACATGGCGCAGACGTCATATGAGAAGTGGCCCCGGTGTCCATGTACCAATTTGCATCCGGAGGATTTAATCCAAGTGTATGCATCGTTGTCTCAATATTCATGGGAGTCGGAACCATCGTTGGGCTCATAGCAGCAAAGGCCTACTGAGGTCGAGGCCCAAGCAGGCCAGTCTATTGCCAAGGCCCAGTTCATGACTGTTGGGTCGGCTGGAACTACTGGGGCCGTTGGGCTTGGCCTAACTTGTTGTAAGGTATGCTGGAAACTATCGCGTGAGCCACTGGCCTAGCCCCACGACGAATATGCACTGGCCCAAGACTGCGACCAGTAGTATTGCAGCCTAGCCGACTGGTCATTGTCACCACGTCCTCTGCCACCACCACCGCAGTTGCCGTCATTGCCACCACCACCGCCGCAGTTGCCGTCACCAATGTTACAGTTCTGGCTATAATTTTCAGATAAGGAGTGAGGGTCATCGGTGTCACGGGATGTGGCTACGATCTTGGCGGAATTGGCTCTGGTTGCTACCTTTTTAGCCAACCAGGGTTCTTCTAAAGTGAGCATGGAACGTATTTGGTAGAACGGCGGGAGAGTATTGCTTTGACGAAGAAGAGTTCCAACGCCATTATAAGCCTCGAATAGGCCTGCAACCATCTGAAGAACAAGATGATCATTCGTGACGAGTGCGTCAATGTTCTTGAGTTGATCCGACAACTCCTTGAGCAGTTGTGAATAGGCTGAAGCATTCGGAAAATCCTCCATGTTGATGTGGGAAAATTTTTGCTCAAGGGTCACGACACGGGAATTTTTGTTATCACGCAACATATTCCAAGCTTTCATTGTCGTGGCGTCGGATTCAATAATAGTTAGCAAGAGGTCCATAGAGATGGTGGAATTAATCCACTTGAGTATCATAACATTAAGAGTTGCCCACAACTTTATTTCATCATCGGTGGTAGGCACCTTCTCATTGCCTTTTGTCAGTTCGACGATGTGATGGAGGACTCTATTAGACCTTGCGTGAATTTAGAATAGTTCTCCCACGTCGCGTATTGGACATTTTCCATCTCAAGAATAATAGGGATGTTGTTCTTGATATTAGAGACTGTAAGGGCAGGGTGAAGGGTGCTCTTTGTGGTAGACATGATGAAAGAACAAGAGGAGAATTAGGGTTTTGAAAAAAAATGAAGGGATGGAGAGGGGGTCGGCCGTCGGCCGATCGGTAGAGTAGGGCGGCGGAAGGTGAGAATATTTGGAGATGAAAAAGTTTGCCCTAAACTGCTGATACCATGAAAGAGAATAATCCCTTGATTATTTTCTTTAATGAAAATGTATATATACATGATATACAATATCTAATTATGGAAATTAAATCTACCTTTTCCTAATACAAGACTATTCTACCAAAATTATACATGTACAAGAACTCTAATAATTATGGTAAGGAATATACAAAATATACACACCATATACGTGACCTGCTTTCACACATCCGCAGTCATAGCGGGCGATTGTCGTACACTGAGACTGTCCCTAAAATCTTCAAATAGAACTAAGGGAAGACCCTAAGTAAAGATGTCAGCAATTTGGTACCGTGAAGAGATATGTAAGACACGTACTTGTCCATGAGCTACCTTTTCGCGAACAACGTGAATATCCATCTCGATATGTTTAGTGCGCTGATGTTGGACCGGATTTCCAGAGAGATAGACTGCACTAACATTATCGCAGTAGACTAAGGTAGCTTTCTGAATAGTAAAGTGAAGCTCTAATAGGAGATTATGCAGCCAACAGGACTCAGATACCACATTGGCTATCCCTCGATACTCGGCCTCTACACTGGATCGCGATAAAGTAGTCTGGCGTTTAGCCGATCGAGAGACCAAGTTATCACCAAAAAACATAAAATAACCATATGTCGAACGTCTGGTATCTGGACACCCACCCCAATTAGCATCTGTATATGACACGAGAGTAGATACAGAGGATGGATATAAGTGCAAACCATAATCAAGAGTGCCCTAATGTAACGCACAATGCGTTTGAGAGCATGCATGTTCTTGTCTCTCGGATCATGAATAAATAAACACACCAGCTGCACTGCATAAGTAATATCGGGCCTCGTGAAAGTAAGATACTGAAGAGCCTCTGCAAGACTATCATAGTGGGAGGGATCCTCGTAAGGTGTGCTAGAATTAACACTCAGCTTCGATTTGGTGTCAACCGGAGTAGGAGAGGACTTACAGGATGGCATGCCAACACATTCAATAATCTCAGCTACATACTTTCTATGTGATAGGAAAAGACCATATGCATGACGAGTGACAGTTATACCTAAAAAATAACTCAAGGGCCCTATATCCTTCATAGCAAATTTTGAACTGAGAAGAGACATGATGGACTTCCACAGTTTATCAGAAGAGGCAGTCAATATAATATAATCTACATATAACAGAATGTATGCCAGAGAAGTACCACGATGATAAATGAACAGAGAATGATCAGACATGTTTTGAGAAAACCCAATAGTAGACACATAATCTGCAAACCTTTTATACCAAGCCCGATGGGCCTGTTTTAGCCCATACAATGACTTCTTCAGCAATCAGACATGGTTCGGATGATTGGGGTCCCTAAAACTCAAGGGATGATGCATGTATACGGTTTCCTTGAGATCACCATGTAAGAAAGCATTTTTCACATTCAGTTAATGAATATGCTATGTTTTTTATAGAGCAAGACTGAGAACAGTGCGAATGGTCGCCAATTTGACCACTGGACTAAATGTCTCTCCACAATCTACGAAAACCTGTTGAGTTTTGTCATCACCTACAAGACAGGCCTTATGCCTCTCAAAACAACTATCAGATTTTTCCTTATGAGTAAAAATCCATATATAACAAATTACATTAACACCAGGAGGACGAGGCACCAACTCCCACGTCTTATTTTCAATAAGAACATTATATTCATCATCCATGACCATTTTCCAATTCGGGTCATGAATGGCAGACATTGGGTTACGTGGTAGGGGTGATTTAGTGACATTAGAATTGCGATTAAAATGTCTTTTAGGTTTAAAAATACCCCGTTGGCTATGAGTAACGGGTCCTTGACTCGGAGTAGAAGTGGAGTGGACATGGTTGGTGTCGGATCGTCTCAAGACTAGCCAGCAGGCAGTGGGCCTGCTGGCCGAAGGACTGGATTGATGGAGTGAAAAATTGGGCCAGCAAGCAGTGGGCCTTCTGGCCAAGAGACTGGACCGAGAATGGAATGACTTGGGCCAGTAGGCAGTGGGCCTGCTGGCCGAGACGCTAGAACCGGAAGTGACAAAATTAGGTTACAGACTGCAATTAGACCAGTAGGCTGTGGGCCTGCTGGCAGGGATTGGGCATGGAATGGACTGACTGGGCCAGCCGACGTTTCCTGGTCCAGATACCGAGATGGGGGGCCGTACTAAATGGTGGACCACAAACGGTGAGAGCCCACCATCCAAAAATCTATAATAATTAGATACGAAATTACACAATTTATCAAACGGAAATTGAGTTTCATCAAAAATAACATGGCGACTAATTATAATTTTATTAGAGGATAAATCAAAGCATTTGTAACCACGATGATTAGACGGATAATCCAAAAATACACAAGCGGTTGAACGGGCTTGAAGTTTGTTAATTGTAGTGCACGGGAATAGAGGATAGCACAAATATCCAAACACCCTAAGATGAGAATACGAAGGACCTTTATGATAAAGAATTTTTAGTGGAGATTGGTATGCTAAGACTTTGCTAGGAAATATGTTAAAAAGTAAGTAGTCATTTGTAATGCATGATGCCAAAAAGAAGGTGGTAATGAAGCATGGGCTAGTAAAGTCCGAATAATATTATTAATGGTACGAATTTATTTTTCGTCTTTCCCATTTTGTGAGGACGCATGAGGACAAGAAAACCGAAAAGATATGCCATTAGCACTACAAAATTCCCGAAATGACCCATTATGAAATTCCTTCCATTATCACATTGAATGTTTTAAATTTTCCGTTCAAATTGGGTACGGATGAACGCTCTAAACGATAAGAATGTGGAAAAAACTTGAGACTTTTTAGATAAAGGAAAGGTCCACAAAAAAATAGAATAATCATCCAAAAATAACACATAATAACGGTAGCCCAAAGAGCTCAAAACGAGAGATGTCCACAAATCACTATGAATAATATCAAATGGCAACAAAGAACTAGAATTTGAGGCAACAAACGGTAATTTAACATATTTTCCAAGCGGACAAAAGGATAAATATTAGTACTACGCGTACTATTACATTTAATAAAATTATTGTTTTTAGGAGAGTAAAGAACAGACTCCCCAGATGACCCAAATGTGCATGCCACAAGGAAGGTGCTAGAGCGGCAAATGTTGATGGTGTGGCTTGATTAGTCAAAGTGGTGGTGGTGATGGTGATTGGATAAATATCTACCTGACTATTACATATCATTAGAGGTATCCCCATCGTGAAATCCTTCACATAAAATCCAAGAGGGTCAAAGTCAACAGAAACCCAATTATCAGTCATAAATTTTCGAACAGACACCACATTTTTAATTAAGTGAGAAGCATGAAGGATATTTTTCCAAGATAAATATGGGTTTGTCTTCTCTGGAGTCAAAGATGCCGCTTTTTCCGTCACGAAAACAGCTTGTTGTTCCCGGGTCAAGGAGATTCGATTTGTATGGTTGGGTCCTTTGCTTGCTTATTCCACTTCTTAATCATCCTTCATTTCACTAATTCATATTAACATGGACCTAAAATGAATTAGGTAGGTTTTACACTTTTCTCAAAGAAAGAGGAAAGGTTGGCAATTCAAGCTTGGGAGATAAATTTGTGTGACCATAACCACGAATTGGAGTTGAATTACCATTACCAATAATTATGCCACGATTTTTGCTCAAATTGAAATAAGACGAGAGATTACATGTCACAGAAATCATATGAGAAGTGGCCCCGGTGTACATGTTCCAATTTGCGTCCGGAGGATTTAATCCAAGTGTATGCATCGCTGCCTCAATATTCGTGGGAGTCGGAATCATCGTTGGGCCTGTAGAAGCGAAGGACTGTTGAGGTCGAGGCCCAAGCAAGCCAGCCTGCTGCCAAGGCCCAGTTCATGAGTGTTGGGTCGGCTGGAACTACTGGGTCATTGGGCCTGGCCCAACTTGTTGTTGGGTATGCTGGAAATTGTGATGTGAGCCACTGTCCACGGGCCCAGCCCCACAACGACTATACATCAGCCCAAGGCTGCGGTCAGTGGTGCTGCAGCCTAGCCGACTGTCCATTGCCACCACGTCCTCTGCCACCGCCACCGCCGCAGTTGTCATCACTGCCACCACCGCCGCTGTGGTTTTTTCCACCATTTATTTGATTGTGGCCCTTTTTGCCGCCACCATTATTACAGTTTTCTTTAGAATTTTCCGAGAAGGAGTGAGGGTCATCGGTGTCACAGGATGTGGCTACCATCATGGCAGAATTGGCTTTGGTTGTCGCCTTTTTAGCCAACCCAGGTTCTTCTAAAGTGAGCATGAAACGTGTTTGGTAGAATGGCGGGAGAGAATCTCTTTGACGAAGAAGAGTTCCAACGCCATTATAAGCCTCGAATAGGCCTACATCCATCTGAAGAACAAGACGATCATTCGTAACGAGTGCGCCAACGTTCTTGAGTTGATTCGACAACTCCTTGAGCCATTGACAATAGGCTGAGGCATTCAGAAAATCCTCCAAGTTGATGTGGGAGAATTCCTGCTCAATGGTCACGACACGAGAATTTTTATTATCCTGGAATATATCACGCAACCAATTCCAAGCTTCCATTGTCGTGGCGTCGGGTTCAATAATAGTCTGCAAGAGGTCCATAGAGATGGTGAAATAAATCCACTTGAGTACCGTAGCATCAAAAGTTGCCCACAACTCTATTTTATCATCGGTGGTAGGCACCTTCTCATTGCCTTTTGCCAGTTCGACGATGTGATGGAGGACTCTATTAGACCTTGCGTGAATTTTAAATAGTTCTGCCCACGTCGCGTATTGGACGTTTTTCATCTCAAGAATAATAGGGATGTTGTTCTTGATATTGGAGATTACAAGGGCAGGATGAAAGGTGTTATTTGTGGTAGACATGATGAAAGAACAAGAGGAGAATTAGGGTTTTGGAAAAAAATTAAAGAGATAGAGAGGGGGTCGGCCGTCGGCCGATCGGTAGAGTAGGGCAGCGGAAGGTTAGAATATTTGGTGAAGGAAAAGTTTTCCCTAGACTGCTGATACCATGGAAGAGAATAATCCCTTGATTATTTTCTTTAATGAAAAGGTATATATACACGATATACAATATCTAATTATGGAAATTAAATTTACATTTTCCTAATACAAGACTATGCTACCATAATTATACATGTTCAAGAACTCTAATAATTATGGTAAGGAATATACAAAGTATACACACCATATACGTGACCTGCTTTCAGAAGCTGTCTTCAGTGGCCTGGAAAAGCTATGCATATCTAAGAGGCAAGGGGGCTTAAGCATTAAAGGATGCAAATGGTGGAACATTGCCTCTGTGGGCAAACTAATCTGACAAGTAATAGAGAAAAATGACGTGCTTTGAGTGAAATGGGTAAATGGGATATATATGAATAATACTGATGAGTTTTGGGTACATACACCACCACAAGGGAGCAGTTGGTATTGAAAGAGGCTTCACAAGTTAAAGTTAAAGATGGGAAGTTGGTATAGAAATGGATACTATTGTTTGACTAGTAATAATAAATATTTTGTGTCTGCTAGATATTGGGAGTTGATAGGTAATAAATAGAGAAGATATACACGTGGTATACACTTAATATATATCACGATTTTGTACATATTTTATAGTCCAATCCGTGAGTTTTTAGGTAATATTTTAGTGTAAATGTTACATTAATTAGTATTGTACACTTACCATAATATAGGATTCTTGTACTACTAGAATAGGGTTTTGGGATTAGAGTAGGAATAGGTTTTCTATTATGGTAAATTAAATTGTATACATACTCTTCATTAATGAAAATAATAAAGGGATTATTTCTTTCATGGTATCAGAAGTCTAGGTTAATATTTTCTCCCAATTTTCGTCCAACTTTTGCGTCGGATTCCGAGCCCCCTTCTCACAGTTTCCGTGCCCGGAAATTACTTTTTCTTCCCAAATATTTTTTCAAATCCCTTTCTCACGCCGTTCATTGCTATTATGGCTAAGAACACATTTCATCATGCCTTTACTATTTCTAACATCAAGAATCACATCCTTATCATTCTTGAAATAGAAAACGTCCAATAAGCGACGTGGATCGAACTGCTCAAAGTTTACGCACCCTCGCACCAAGTCCTCCATCATATTATCCCCGCGGCTCCTACGGATACGAAGGAGTCCAAACCCGAGGATGATCCTAAGTTATAGTGTTTAGTGTTTTAGTGGATTTACTCCACTATTTCTACAGACCTCTTACAAACGATTATCGAACCATACGCTACGGCGATGGCGGCATGGAATAGAGTACATGATATATTCCAAGATAATCAAAATTCACGTGTTGTTACCCTTGAGCAGAAATTCTCCCACGTCGATATGGAAGATTTTTCCAATGTTTCAGCATATTGCAGAAGGTTGAAAGAATTGGCGGACCAACTCCGCAACATTGGCACGCCAGTTACAAATGACCGTTTGGTCCTACAAATGGTTGCAGGCCTATCTGAGGCCTATAGTGGTGTTTCACGCTTCTTCGTCAGAGCAACCATATTCTTTAGTTTTATCAAGCTCGTTCTATGCTTACGCTTGAAGAAGCCAGCTTAGCCAAAAAGGCGGCTACCGACGTTAGTCCTGTAGTCATGATGACGTCCTCCACTAATACTGCAGGTGTTGTTGATAATTCAGGCCAAAACCGTGGTCACATTGGCGGCAAGAATAGTCGGGAAAAAATGACAAAATCGTGGAAGCAAACGCAGTGGTTCCGACATTGGTGGCGGTGGACAGAATCTGGAAAGTGGACCCTGCCCAAGCAACAGTAGGCCCCAGGCATCCTGGTCCCAGCAGTGAACTCCCTGGTCATGGGGTTGGGCCGGTAGCCCTTAGCCCAACAGCCCCTACGTTCAGCCATCACAATTTCCAATGAATTGGGCCCAGTTTCAGCCACAGTTTCGGCCCAATGTTTCTGCTCCAGCTCCGGTCCAGCGCTACAGTGGAGATCCGGGTCAGCAGGGAGGCAAGCTTTGGCCTCAGCCCCACCAGGCCCATTATGAAGCGGGCCCCACTCCTACCAACATTGAAGCCGCGATGCACACACTTGGAATAAATCCCTCTGACCCAAATTGGTACATAGACACCGGCGCCACTACTCACATGACGTCGGACCCAGGTATTCTCTTATCTTTTCCAATTTGAGAAACAATCGTGGTATAATTGTTGGTAATGGTAATTCAATTCCAATTCGTGGTTACGGTCATAAAACTTTGTCTCCCCCTCCCCCCCTCCCATCCACCCCTTATCTTGAAAAATACCCTTCATGCCCCGAAATTGATTAAAAATTTGTTGTATACCCGTAAATTCACCATTGATAATTCTGTTTCTGTTGAATTTGATCAGTTTGAGTTTTCTGTGAAGAATTTCAAGATGGGGATTCCTCTAATGAGGTGTGATAGTAGGGGAGATCTTTATCCTATCATGTCATGTTCCGGTCTCTCGAGTCCAGCCTTGCCATCGACTTTTGCAGCCCTTGCTCCTTCCTTGTGGCATGCTCGTATAGGTCATCCGGGGTCGTCTATTTTATCTTCCTTAGATAAAAATAATTTTATTTCTTGTAAGGGTACCCGTAGTACTCTGAATCGTCAATCTTGTTCTTTAGAAAAAATTATTAGATTGCCGTTTGTAGACTCTAAATCTCATACTTTAATGTCATTTGATATTATTCATAGCGATTTATGGACATCTCCTGTTCTCAGTTCTTTGGGTCATCATTATTATGTTCTATTTCTGGATGATTATTCTAATTTTTTATGGACTTTTCCGGTAGCGAAAAAATCTCAAGTGTTTTCCACTTTCTTAAAATTTAGAGTATTCATTAGAACCCAATTCGAATGGGAAATCAAAAATATTAAATGTGATAATGGAAAAGAATATGATAATGGGATATTTTGGGAGTTTTGTGCTGATAATGGGATCAATTTTTGTTTTTCTTGTCCTCATACGTTTTCACAAAATGGGAAAGCCGAACGCAAAATTCGTACCATTAATAACATTGTCCGAACTCTATTGATTCATGCTTCCGTACCTCCTTCTTTTTGGCATTATGCTCTACAAATGCCTACATATCTTCTTAACATACTTCCTATCAAAGGCTTGACATATTCGTCCCCTCTTCATATCTTATAAAATAAGACTCCTTCGTATTCCCATCTTAGGGTCTTTGGGTGCTTGTGTTATCCACTATTTCTGTCTACCACAATTAATAAACTTCAAGCCCAGTCTACCCCTTGCGTATTTTTGGGTTATCCGTCTAATCATCGTGGTTACAAATATTTTGATTTATCGTCTAATAAAATCATCATTAGTCGCCATGTTATTTTTTATGAAACTCAATTTCCGTTTACTAAAGTGAGTAGTCTCGTGCCCAGTTCGTATAATTTTTTGGATGATGATGTATCCCTGTATATTATCCACCATTTCTCGGACATGTCCCGCACCCCAAATCCACCAGCGGGCCCACTACCCTCTGATTCTCCAGTCCCGTCACAACCTACCATCGTGGGTCCACAAACTGGGTTGCCTCCCCAACCCAGTTCTGGCCCAGTTTTTGTTCCTACAACAGTGCCCAGTTCCCGTGTTGGGCCAGTATGCCCACTGCCTGCTGGCTAGTCCGTCACTGTTCCCGGTATTTCCTAAAATTCACCCAATTCTCCCCAGAGTCATAGACCAGTTCATAAGGTACCATTTCGATTGCATTTTGTGTTGGACCCATGCTAGTAACCACATTCACCTTCTTGGTCCTTTCTCTATAACATGTTTTGTAAGGATAGCCATTTGGGTCATTAGTTGTGCCATGGTCTCATCTCTCTCTTACTCTTTCTTCAATATCTCTCTACATATCACTTTAGAGGGACCACCCCCAACTACTTCCGATGACCTCGTATGACAAGCATGGTTTGTCTTCATTAGCTTATCAAGAAGTTCAATTACTAACGTAAACGAATTATCCATCAAGCCACCTTCCACTATGTTGTTGGCCACCGACTTGTTGACCGAATCTAGTACCCGATAAAATATTTGTAGCAAGACATCATCACTCAACCCATGATGATGTTTAAGAAGAAGGGGAAGAGCCTTAGCTTCACGACTTCTTCAGACGTGTTAGGATGACGAAAGGCAAGGCACACCTCATTGAAATTTCTCAAGTGCCTATTCGGGTCGTCGGATGCCGATCCTTCGAATAGGCCATTGTTGTTGAGCATGTGGTGCATGGTGGAAGTAATATGGGAACTTGCATTTCCCAAAATTTGGGGTGGCCGGATAGCATTGGTAAATGTGGCCATCTCTACATTTCCCTCATCATCGGATAAATCCGTCATAGCACCTACAACACAAAAATAACAAGCAAACGTAAATTTAGAAATAAAGCTCTTAGCAAAGTAATAATACAATAAATAGATAATAATATAACGCGATCATTGTCAAATATAATAACCCAACATAGGTTGGGGTCTAATTCCACGAGGAATACGATGAGAAACTAGTCTATTCGTACACGTATTATAACTTTACTAATTACTTTACTTCTATAGTAACCAAATTATTTGTTTGTTTATTTGTTTTATCTAGTTCAAAACATCAACTTAAAAGATGTTTAAATTATCAAGTAATAGGAATGTCAGGGTTGTGACTCAATTCATGAAAGTGGTATTTAGTTTAGGCTTTAGTAGGTGTATTAGTGTGGTATGGGTAATGGGGACTTGTGTCTAGGTGGGGATTTATCAATTGACCCACTTAATTTCACTTTAGGATTTCTCAAGCTCCAAAGTGTGACATTTATGAACACTCATTATGTACCCTTAGTTGATTCTCTTCTAATTAATGTTTGGAATAATTAAATGAGGTTTAAAGCCCTAAGTCCTAATCAACATACGCCTTTCCTAGACTCTAGTCTCCTTTCTCAAGTTTGACAAGAGACAATCGGAAAGAAAGAGATATTTGCAACCAACCCTTTAACATTAAGTATTGAGGGGTAGTTGAATCCCATATTAACATACATTTTTTCTTTGTTTATTAAATACTAAGGGTGACCAGTGGGACAGAATGGAACGGGACGGGAGGGGATTTTGGGGGACAGGGTGGGTGGTTGGGATCGGGACTTGGCGGGCCGGTCGGGCCATGATAGGGAGGACGGGAAGAGGTCACATCCCGTCCCACATCCCGCCAGAAGAGGGGACGCGACGGATCGGGTCAGGTAGGGGGATTTAGGGGTATTTTAAAAAAACATTAAACCCAAAATTTATATATATATATATATATATATATATATATATATATATATATATAAACACTTAAATAATTGAACAATATAGTGAATAACAACACCCCAATGCTGTTTTTGTGCCTCTTATATTATTTAATAGAAATATGATTTTTTTGTAATATAATTTCAAAATTGCAACGTTGTTTCGTAGTTCAAAAGTTGTAAATCACATAGTAAAAATTGCCATTAAAAAATTACATATTCAACCATACTTTTTCTAATATCCTCACAATCTATTGAGGATCTTCTGTTGGAATTGGAAGTTGTTGGTCAAATTGTTTGACGTCGCATCCTGCTCCCTCAAATAAGATTTCTTTGTAGTTGTAGTCGTCTTCTTCGTTGATCTCTGGTTGATCGCACCTTCTACTCTCCTCTCTAATCCAATCTCTGAATAAAAATGCAATCTCCAAGTTGTCTCCCGCCAATGAGTGTATGTGCTCTCCTATTTGAAACATTCCAGCAGAAAAAACACTTTTAGAAGTTGTTGATGACGCTTGAATATTCAACACATCTTGGGCCATTTTTGATAGAGTCGGAAATGTCTTCTCATTCTCCCTCAAGAATTTCAGCAAGTCTTCACGTCCATTTTCGTTGGCAATTGATTCGAACGGTACACCCTGCAAACACATAAACATCAAACTCGCTAATTTGTGAAGAATTTGAACCACTATACATTCTATTTCGAATGCCTTGAATACTTGAAGCAGAAACAACATGTCTTTTATTAGGTTGAAGTGAAGTAGAAGAAGATGGTACAGAAGTCGGTTGATTATTTACACTTTGTTGTTGGTAATACATATATATATATATTTATATTTTGTTTGTATGCTAGATATAACTTCTTCTTTAGTTGGTTCATAAGTTGGTTCTTCAGTTGGGTATGTTGGAAGTATTTCTAAGCATTCATAAATCGTTTCAATAAGGGCATTACAACCGTCTACTTTAATAATAGGATTTAATACAACACCAATAAAATAAATAGTAGGAATAGATAAAAAAATATTTTTTTTATTTTACAAACATTTTTTAATAGATCTCTCGTAAGTTGGTTTTTCATATAGTCATTAAATAAAAAATATTGGAGCTATATAAAATAACATAGATGAAATAGTAGGATAATAAATACCAGAAAATTCATTATACTATTTGCGTCTTTGTATTTTATTACCTTTAAGAATAAAGTTGATAGCAAATTGTAATTTATCAAGGATGTCTTTAAAAGGTTTTAGGCCATCCTTTACAACTAAGTTATAAATATAACATGCACATCTAACATGAAAAATATCAGGAAAAGATGGAGTAAATCGAGTTTTTAAAATGTTTACAGCAGAATCATTAGAAGAAGCATTATCTAATGTAATATAATAGTCATAATTTTATCAGTAATTCCATAATATTCACTAATTTCATGAATATTCTTGAAATAAAAGCTCCAGTGTGCCTATCATCAATATATCTATATGCTAATATACGTAATACATATATCTATTTTTGCATTCAGTATGTATGGTAGACATAACTTCTTCTTTAGTTGGTTCGTAAGTTGGTTCTTCAGTTGGACTTGGAATTGAAAGTATTTCTATGCTTTCAGAAATCGTTTCAACAAGTGTTTTACAACCGTTTACTTTAATAGTATGATTTAATACAACACCAATAAAATAAATAGTGGAAATAGAAAAAAAATATTTTTAAATTTTATAAACATTTTTTAATAGCTGGAGCGTAAGTTGGTTTTTGCATATATTAATTAAGTAACAAAAATATTAGAGCTATATAAAATAACATAGATGAAATAGTAGGAGTATAAATACCTGAAAATTTCTTAGTAGCTAGAAAAAAATTCTCTAAAAATACAATAAGTTCCAAAATTTTATCTCAATCATCATCTACAAACATATCCGTTGGATTTTGATTATGGGCGTCAAATAATAAAGTTATAGGTCTTCTATACTAGTGAGCAACAAGTAATTGTTCATACAAAGAATTCTACCTAGTCGCAACTGCTTCTGCAATTTCTCTATAAGGTAATCCACAATCATGACAAGTTTTTTTATACTCTTTGCATCTTTGTATTTTATTACCTTTAAAAATAAAGTTGATAGCAAATTGTACTTTATCAAGGATGTTTTTTAAAAAGTTTGAGGCCATCCTTTACAACTAAATTATAAATATGACATGCACATCTAATATGAAAAATATGGGGAAAAGATAGAGTAAATCGATCTTTTAAAATGTTTACAACATAATCATCAGAAGAAGTATTATCTAATGTAATAGTCATAATTTTATCAGTAATTCCATAATATTCACAATTTTCATGAATATTTTTTTAAATAAAAGCTCCAGTGTGCCTATTATCAATATATCTATATGCTAATATACGTTTTTGCATAAACCAATTCTGATCTATCCAATGACATGTAACAGTTAAATAATCATTACCATTTGTACTATGGCCTATGTCAGAAGCGATAGCTACTTTTGCCATTAAAATGATACAATGCATAACGTAAATATTGTTGATATTCATGGGCAAATTTAAAAACATCTCTTCTAACAGTTGATCTAGGAAAACCATTAAAAGCATGATTATATGCTTCTCAAATGTAATGAATAAAATCAGGAGAGGAAGTAAATGAAAAGGGAAAACCCTCCACAATAACTAATTTTGCTAAATTTTCCCGATCTTTGTGTTTATCACATTTCGGACCTATAACTCCCCCCGTCATCGGGTTAATTAAACCTTGTACTTGGTCGGGGACACTATGTGAATCTTTTCCTGACTCAGAAGGTATTTGCACACCCGATTGTTCAGCCAAGTATTCGTTATACCTTGATTTGTGAGAGTTTTCTACATGTCTCATTAAACCTCCCGTCCCACCTTGACCTTTTCCAGTTATAAATTTATAAACTTCGCGACAAATTTTACAAATAGCTAGTTGATTAGGAATGTCCCTAACAAAAAAATTCCATGCAAGTGATTTTAATTTTCTTTGTTTTTGGCCTCTACTCATACTAGGGGGAATATGAGTCATTCTAGTTTCAGTTTCAACCTGAGACTTAGTCTGAGCCTGAGGTAGAGGTGCACTGGTGGGTGTATTATCTAAATTATCTTCTAATTAATTTTCTAAATTAAAGTCTGGTTCAGATGCAGAATATACCTCATGATTTAATGGTATATTAATATTAACATTAAAGTATCAGTTTCATCTACATGAGTGAAATCATCGTAATTAGGATACACATGTTACCCCTAATACCTCTACCAGAAAAACGGTCACTTCGTTCCATTATAATTATGTAAATAAATAATTAAAGATAATAAAATTAAGTACGATAATTAAAATTAAGTAACAATAATAATTTAAAGAAGGAACGAAGGTATCAAACGCCAACATAACGTCGACATGTAATCGAGATTGAAAGTTGAAACTTTGCTCGATGATCATCACGCTAGTTGCCAACTTCACTCCCAATTTTTGAACTTTGATAGAAATTAGCAAATAAAATATAATATTTAGTGTGCAATTTAGACTTGTAGAGATAGAGAGATTAGAGAGGTGGTAGGAAGATTTGTGAGGAAAATGAGGTATTTATAGTTGAGAAATAGGGTTAAAGTGTAAATATACTAACTTAGAATTACAAATAAATATTAAGGGGGTTGGGGGTTTATGGGGGGGGGGGGGGGGGGGGGGGGAAATGGTCGTTATTAGCTGTTGCCAATGGCTAAAATCAAAATTTAGTTATTGTGCAACGAGTATTTTTGCAAAGGTGGGGGACGGGTCGGGTCGGGATGGGGGCGGGATTCGAACGGGCGAGACGAGCCCTAGTCCCGTCCCGAGTTCGAACCCCACTACCGACATATACCATCCCGAATATGTTTTTACGGGTCAGTGCGGGTTGCGGGATGGGCCAAGGCGGGATCGGGCTATCCCGGCCAACTGGACACCCTTATTAAATACCTCAACTACCACATTTCATTATTTAACCACAACCCAACCTAAATCTAGCCACTAATTTCAAATATTAAATACACAACATAATAATAAATGACACAAGACATAATGAATATCAAAAGATGCTTACAATGATTAATGATGAAAAAAAATTGACTTTACCCAATGGGTCAAGAATCTTTTCTTGAATAACTAAGAGATGAATAATAAAGATGGGACAAGGAATATTTAAAAGATGGCTATAAACGATTGGAATCTAGGTACGGAATAATGTGTCCCATCACAAACTCTAGGTGGATATATATAGAGACCCAATTTTCAGACTATAATTATTTACAAAACTGCCACTGTACGCCATTATACGATCGCAGAAGGAGACCGCAGAACAGGTCTGCAGTCCAAAAACTAGACCTAAGTTTCACAAAGTGGGTCTTGATCTGGACTGTCTGAAACTGTGGCTGAAAGTGTGATCCGCAGAACTGAACTGCGGCCCGTAGAAGTGCCTTGGATCTTCCCAATCTGCGTTGAACTCGAGTTAGAACAGTGGTTTACAGACCGGACTACGATCCGTATAATGGAAGTGCGGAGCGCAGTTTGGGTCGCACATCAGGGCTCCAGATTCTTATTTCATTGTTGATTTCTGCGACTCTGGTTACCATTCTGTGGTCCGCAGAAGTGGCCTTCTCAGCACTTCTTCCATTTTTCAGCATTTTTTATTATGTTTCAGCACATTTCCTCATTCTTGGTGTCTCAACATACAAATCCTACAAAAAAACAAAATAAGGAAAGACTACTACAAATGCATAAATGACAACAATAATCCATGAAAATTATATCAAATGTGTCGTAATTTCTTGGCACATCACACATCAATTGAATGATTGATGCTACGACGGGATATGAGATGCTAAGTTTTCTTGGCGCTTACTTTGGGTACAAACAAACTAGGATGAACCCGGAGGATCAAGAGAAAACCTCTTTTATAACTAGATACGGGACCTATTGCTAATGTCATTTGGTTTAAAAAATGCCAGAGCAACATATCAATGCCTAGTTAATCGCATGTTCGAGGACCAATTAGGTAACACAATGGAGGTTTATATTGATGATATGTTAGTTAATTTCCTGGAAGCAGAGGACCATTTAAAGCATTTGCAGGAAACGTTTGACATACTCTGAAAGTATAACATGAAGCTGAATCCTGAAAAGTGTGCTTTTGGAGTTGGCTCGCGCAAGTTCTTGGGTTTCTTGGTTTCAAACCGAGGAATAGACATTAATCTGGTTAAGATCAAAGCTATCGAGGAGATTCCGAAGGTACTTGAAGATGTGAAAGCGGTACAAAAACTCACCAGGAGGATAGCCGCTCTAAGCAGGTTCATCTCTCGGTCTTCGTAGAAAGGTCACTGGTTCTTCTCGTTGTTAAAAAAGAAGAATGACTTCTAGTAGACACCGGGGTGTCAGCAAGCTCTGAGGGATTTGAAGAAGTACTTATCTAGTCCGTTATTTTTGCATAAACTGAAGGTAGACGAGCAGTTGTTCCTGTATTTGCCAGTATCCAAAGTAGTTGTATGCGCAATTTTGGTTCAAGAAGAAAAAGGTACACAGTTTCCTATTTATTATATGAGTAGAACATTAGATAGTGCATAAACTAGGCATCCTCATTTAGAAAAATTGGCATTAGCATTAATAACGGCTGCTAGAAAATTGAGGTCGTATTTTCAATGTCATCCTATATGTGTAGTAACAACTTATCCACTAAAAATGTGATGCATAAATCGGAATTGTCCAGTAGGTTAGCAAAATGGGTAGTAGAAATTAGTAGGTATGACATAGAGTATAAACTAAGAACAACTATAAAGTCTTAGGTTTTAGCAAACTTCGTAGCAGATTTTACACCCGGGATAATTCCCGAGGTGAAAACGGAGCTTTTATTAACCTCGAGAGCAATATCGGGGGTCTGAATCTTGTACACGGATGGAGCTTCAAACATGAAAGGGTCCGGACTTGGGGTAGTGCTTAAGGCATCTGCAGGAGATGTTATTAGACAGTCAATAAGAACTGTAAAATTGACTAACAATGAAGCCGAGTATGAGGCTATAATTACAGGTTTAGAATTGACAAGGAGCTTGGGAGTCAAGGTCATCGAAGAAAAATGTGACTCGCTTCTGGTTCTTAATCAAGTGAATTGTGTGTTCGAAGTGAAGGAACAAATAATGGAAAATACTTAGAAAAAATTCAAGTGATATTGCATTAGTTTAAAGAATGGACCATGGAGCACGTATCTCTAGAATAAAACAATGAGGCAGATGCCTTGGTTAATTTGGGGTCATCCATGGAAGCAGAAGAATTTAATTCGGAAACAGTTGTGCAACTGCTAAACTCTGTGATTGATTATGGCCATGCCGAAGTAAATACAACAAGCTTGACTTGGGATTGGCGCAATAAATACATTGATTACATTTGGGATGCAAAATTGCCTACGGATTAGTAGGAGTAAAGGGCACTTCGTACTAAAGCAGCTAAGTTCTGTCTGGTTCATAGTCAGTTGTACCAAAGGTCTTTTTATGGTCCTCTAGTGAGATGCTTAGGACTCGAAGAAATGGATTATGTGATGCGCGAGGTTCACAAGGGTACTAGTGGCAATCACTCAAGAGCAGAGCTGTTGGTCCAAAACTTTATTAGGGTCGGGTACTATTGATCTCAGATGAAGAAAGACACAAAGAACTTTGTTCGAAAATGTGATGAATGTCAAAGGCACGCACTGATGATTCACCAACCGGCATAACTAATGCATCCGGTTTTATCACCATGTCCATTCATGAAATGAGGAATGGATATTATGGGGCCACTTCTTTGGGCACTCGAAAAGGTACGTCTCATTTTGTTTATGAGTGACTATTTTTCTAAGTGGGTTGAAGCGACGCTTAAAAAGGTTAGAGAGAAGGAAGTCATCGATTTTATTTAGGATCACATCATTTGCCAATTCGGCATTCTAATGGAGATTACTTGTGACAACGGTTGTTAGTTCATTTGGAAGAAAGTGAATGACTTTCTCAAAGGGTTGAAAATTAATAAGATAACGCCGACTCCGTATCACCCGAGTGCAAATGGGCAAGCGAAGTCAACGAACAAAACAATCATTCAGAACTTAAGAAAAAAATTAAATGAGTCAAAAGGAAAGTGGAGAGAAATTTTACCAGATGTGTTGTAGGCATAGCGGACAACACCAAAATCTAGCACCGGAGAAACTTCGTTCTCTTTGGTTTATGGTGCAGAAGCTTTAATTCCAGTGAAAGTAGGTGAGCCGAGCTTAAGGTTCAGCCTTGCAACTGAGGAATCAAACAATGAAGCTATGGCCGTGAAGCTTGACTTAACAGATGAACATCGTGAGTTAGCATTACTATGGTTAGTGGCTCAAAAACAAAGGATGGGGAGTAACTACAAATAGAGGACTGATCTTAGGCACTTTCAAGTAGGGAACTTAGTTCTACGAAAAGTAACCCTCAACACCAAAAATCCCAACAAAGGGAAATTGGGCCAGAACTGGGAAGGTTCCTACAAAGTGTCATAAATAACCGGTAAAGGCTCATACCAGTTGAAAGCCAAAGATGGAAAAAAGTTGCCGAACAATTGGAACATCGCATACTTGAAGCGATATTATTGCCAAGGTACATATTTGGTTACTTTTTTCAACTTCATTTGTTTTGTTGTGTCTAACTCTTGTAGGGACAAAATCGAAGTAGTCATTCAAAGGCCGAACAAAGTTAGAATTAGGTCTGAAAATACGTGTTGTACTCTTTTTCCCTATTATCCCGAAAAAGGTTTTTCCAACAAGGTTTTTAATGAGGTAACAATGTAAAGTGTGTTACTAAATAGCTGAAGACCGGACAAATATTGGGGACTGCCCGAAAGTGAATAGCACATAGTGTTTGAATTCTCATGCTTTAAATACAAACACTAGGGGACTACCATACACTCGTCAAAGAAGTTCATAATGAAGAAATGAGAGAAATTAGATGAAGAAATGAGAGAAATTAGAAGTTTTTTTAAGTTTTGAGGATTATGTAAGGGTTTAAAGATCGAATGAATCATGCCGAAGTAGTGTTGATGTTACTACAAATCATATAAAGGCAAATAGATCGAATGAATCTTGCCTAGTTGTTTGACCGAAGGAAAATTAAAATTTGAATGAAATTACAAATTGTCCGATTCGCTTCGTTAAAAAGTTGTTTACGTATGTTTGTCTCCGGACAATTGATAAAATCATTAGGTTACGAGCTAACAAACTTGTTAAGTCCTTGACTGGGACTGTCGTCATAAAAGCATCCGAAATAAAAACAAGTAATGTTCCAATGGCATGCTTGTAAGGCACCTGATCAAATGAATCTAGCATATTCTAAAGACACTTGAATTATCTAAAAGTTAGGAATAAACGAAGTTCCAATATTTATGTCTGGAATGAATAAGAGATGTCTTATTCACAAGAATTAAAATAAGGTCCTTACATTTATTCATGAAATGACTCAAAACCGGAAGGAATTGCCCGGTATAAAGCATTAGAGTAAAAGTTTGTATTCAAACGTTGTTTAAGTTATTTTTAAAACTGAAAGAACTCTCATCCGATTTGACACAAACTAAGTGATGGTTTATTTAAGTAAAACTCTGAAATCGGAGGCAAATAGCCCGAATTGGGTTAAAGTTTTATTTGGTTAAGTTATTGAAAGCAAGAAAATAATAACGGTTGCTGAAAGATAGAAAATTAGTATTAAGACAAAAAGGATGTTCATTCATATATCCATTCATAGATAAGGCCAGAAAATAGCCAGAACAAAAACATGTAAAAAGAAAAAAAATACAAAGGCATGAAAGCCTAAATCTTAATTAGACTTGAAGTCGGAGTCCTCTGGGTCATCCTCGAAATTGTCATCGATCAGCTTATGGTAGGATCTGAGCTCGATCTCCTTTGCCTATCAATCTTGGCCTCAATCTCTGAGATCCCGTCTCGAGACTGTTCTAAAGTGTACCTCCGAACGTTCCAAGTTATATACTTCACTCTCAACACTTTTCGGGCTATCTCAGCCTCCACACCGGCTCGAGCTTGGTCTCTTTTGACCAAGACTTGGTTAAGTTGGGCCGAGATCTCAGCATTCGTTTGGTTAGAGGCCCTAAGCTAAGTTTTTAGCCCGTCAATGTTTGGGATTGCTGGTGGGTCTGGTCCTGGACCACCTTCAAATAAGCTTGTTCGGCAACTCGATTCGCATTAACCTCGACAAGCTTGAGATTGAGGCGGTTGATCTCGGCATTAAGGAAAACTTTCCAATTCTCGAGCTCTAGGGTTAAGGCCTGGATGTTGTCATAGAGTTCATCATTTTTCTCGTCCAGAAACTTGTTTTCTTCGTTGGCAAGCTTGAGGTCATTGACAACTAGGAGATAGTCGCCTTTGACTCATTTTAGTTCTGCCTTAATGGCGGGCAAGTCATCGACCTGTTGCAACTGAGCCTCTTTCTGTTGAAGAAGCCCTTTGAGGTGTTGAATCTCTTTCTCTTGGGCGTCTAGCTGCCCTTTGAGGTGCTCATTTTTATCCATACACCAGATGAAGCCCTCACTGACTATAATGGATGAGTGCAAAATTAGAAATCGGGTGAATGTTAGAAATGAAAAACAATAACAAGTGTAAAATTAAGCGAGCAAGAAAAGTTCATATCCGGTTGGAGGCATGCATACCCTCGTTGAAGAAGCACTGCCAAAAAACATTTCTCATTTTTTCCCTGTCGGACTCCGATATTAGGGGCCTCAAATAACTGACAACCCCAGTCGACAGGAAGTTTGTATCCTCGGAGAAGGAAATAGTGACGGTCCTCACCCTCCTAAGATTCGCACTTGAGGCCGGGAGGACGCTCACGAGTTTGAACCGGAAGCTGGCGTGGTCTCTTGGGAGTTTGGGTGGACTTGGTGAGTTTTTGAGGTATGATTAAGTGTGCAAATTCGGAGGTGTTCAGCTGTGGCGTCGAATTTGTTTTACACGTTGTTTCACTCTCAAACCGTCCAAAACTTGGCTGCAACTTTTTAATTGGTTTTCTTGAGTTTGATTCCACTATTGAGGTAAAGTATAATTAAATAAATAGACCTCCTTTGACATGTCTCTCCACTTGTACGGATATTAAGTTGCCACGACATTACATGTTAGGCTGTAGGTAAAACTAAATTAATTTTAATCTCTACTTTTGTTAATCGGTGCCGACTTCTATTGACGTTTCCTATAATTCTTTGTTTATAATATGTAAGTGTGTTGCTCTTCATCATGGAAGTTTTCCCTTGTTCCATACTTCTAGTTCTAGATTATTCCATTGATAGTTAGACGATTAGTGGTATTTTTATGTTGAATAATTATCTTTTGATAATTATTATTTTAAATTCTTGTAATATATCAATAAGAAAATTAACCTTAAATTAATTTAAATATGTAATTTGATCCCTTTAAGTAAAAAAATATTATATTTAGATTGTTTTCATAACGATATTAGTACATTATTCTTAATTTTAGAGTAACAATAAATTGCATTGACATTATAAAAAATTCTATACATTGTAAATATATAACTGTGCAAGAAATTTGGATGATTAGTGGTATTGTTTTTTTAGAATAATTGCACTTTCGATCCCCTAGCTATTCATAAATTTCTATTTCAATTTACTTGGTCTTTGTGATGTTTACCGAGTAGATTGACTTTTGAATTAGTTAGAATTTCCATTTTGGTCCCTTTACACAGGAAATATATTATTATATTTAAATTATTTTTAGAATTGTGTTAATTTCAAATATAGAGTAATAATAAATTGCATTAATATTATAATTTTTTTTATTATCAGTATATATAATTTATTTATTTTTATATAAATCTTGTGTAAGAAAATTTTCTTCATCATGAATGTTTTCTCTTGTTCCATATTTCTAGATTATTCCATTGACATTTAGATGATTAGTGGTACTTTTATTTTTCTAATTGTAAATATTTGGGGGTGGTAGTAACTTTTAGGAGGAGATAGTGTTATGAAACTATTAAAAAAAATAAAACTCTCAGTGCTAGTTGACTACCTTTGACAATAATGTTAACTTTTAATTTTTAATGCATCTCCTTTTGACTTTCATGGGATTAAGCTAAGTTGAAAGCTATTTTCATTTTCGTCCATTAAATGTTTTAAAAAAAATATCTGTGTGTTTGAACTTTGACCTATGAATGCACTCACAAAAGATTGATTACTTTAGCATTATATTTTCTGGTGCCTTGTTACTTTTTCATATGTAGCCTAGTTCTTTCTTTTTTCTTTTTTGTGTTTTAGTGAAAATCGGAGTGTATCTTTTTCAATAACATTACTCTTTACTTGAATAATCCATCTATTATCTTAAAATAATGTTTTTGTTCGTTATTCTACATAAAATTTACTTAAAATCAAGAAGAAAGCTTATCATTTTTTAAGGAACCCTTTAATGCAATCGAACTGTAATTTGTTTTTTCATTTTTCGTTCTTGATTTTATATAGTGGGAATAAGAGTTGAAATATTTACTTTTTTGTTGGAATTAAGGAAACAAAAGGAATGGAAAGGGAAGTATACATGTTAGTTTCCAAAAAAAAAAAAAAAGGATTGGTTAACGTGGATAAATTAGAATTTGATCACATAGAAGTCAGAACAGGTTGTCCAAGTGGATAACACCTCTTTTTTCACTTTTTTAAAAAAATAATACTAATCAAATTTCTTATCAAAGTAACAAAGTGCTTTTGGACTTACAAACCTTTTGCTTTAATCAAATATTTTTAAAAAAGATTGATCGGTTACAGTATGATTTAATTAACTTTTCACTCTAACCTTAGAGTTTTTATAAGTTTGAAAAAGTGGTTCTAACCACTTTCTCAAGTAAAAATTGAAAGAATTCACCTAAAATTTCAATATCTTCTAAAATAAATATTCATGCATAATTTCTAAATATTATTTTTCAACTTAACTTTAAATAATAAGTTCTGTTTTTTCTCAGATATCACAAAAATGTAGAACGCCTACTAACATGCTGAGATTTTTTAAGATTTGGAGTTCAATATTTGAGAAGTTGAGGAAGAGTTTGTTTGAGTTAGTTGATCAAGTAAACATTTTACTTTATGCTTTATTTGCACATTGTTATTTAACATACACTTAATGTGTAAAAATATTTGAACTGTATCCGATTTTACAAAATTGAAAAGTAAGTTTAAATGAAGCGAATGTTACTGATTTTTTGTAAAAAAAACATTTAATAAATTATCATTGTTCAAAATGAGTTTGTCAAATTTATTATAGTTTTGAAAATTTGATTATTTGAGTTTGTTCTTTACGATAATTGAAACTTATGTTACAATTTCGAGCTCGACTGGACTGGAGTTTGTGTTGGATAGTTGCAATTTGTAGAATAAGCTCTTGTTTGGGGCGAAAAATTGTTCCCATTGGGTCATGTGGCTCAAGGTTAATTATTTATTTGCGGTTGTAATTTCATCAAAACGGTTAAAGAAGGAGGACAAAGGGAGACAATAATGATCCGATTGTTTAAGTTTGAAAGAATTAAATGAATAAAACATTAAAACTAGTATCTTTAGTTTTGATTCTTTTGAATAAGTGTGTGTTGCACATATTGTATTTTAACTTATTTTTTTACTAGGTAATTATTGAAGGAGATAATAATATAAAAAAATAAGTTCAGGGGACATAGGACCCCTGCATAGTTTAGATGTCTAATTGTCAATTTACATAACTTAAGTGTGTTTGTATGTGTTAACCTAATTTAAAACTTTAGAACTGTTAACTATCATTCAACATATATTGACGAAAAATGGCTAGTGTACGTTATTTATACTATACTCTTTCAATTTGTTTATTTTACTTTTTTTCAGTTTCAAAAATAATGTTTTTTTTACAACTCTTTAATTTTAACTTTGAACATGACATAAAAGTTAAAATCACACGATTAAAAGATATTTTTCTATATTTTACATATCTTTAATTTAAAAATTATAATTTTTTTTTTCTTAAATTTCGTACCAAATCTAGTCAGACAATAAATTAAAACGGGGGAGTATTTATTTTCCTCAAGCTTGGTCAAAAATCATTAGAAAACCGAACCGACACCTTCCTTTACTTTAGCTTTTTATGTTAATAATGGAGTATTTAATAACTCTAAGAAAAAGACATCAGGTTCCTTTAACTTCTACAGAAAACTATAGAAAACACAACAATCATTAATTCGAACAACAAGTCCTCTCAACAAATAATAATTCGAAACGTGTATGTACAACATATCCTATGACATGCATGTTCTCATGAAAACCCCCCATAAAATGTGATAGATTTAATCAAAGGACAGAAAAATATTTAGAAGATTTAAATCTGAAAGATAGTTGATCCACGTGTGTACTTAAGTTAGGCCAAAATTATTACTAACTTATTATTTTATTTTGGAATATAAATATCAAGTTGCTTGTTGTTAAGTTATTGGATAGATACAAGTAACTTCCTCTTGTCTAAATATCTACCAGATATTTCTGTGCTGCCCGTTCGATTCCCTGCCCGTTGATTATTAGCCACTGGATCCTCGTGCGTATTCGCATCTTCCTCTATTTGATTCTCCTCGGGCAACACTTTTGCCCGTTGCCTCTCTATTTGAAACTTTCAAGTTGAAGGTTCGGCATCAAGGGGTTGTAATGGAATCTTCCTCTATTTGATTCCCTTCCGGTTAATTAAATGGAATTCAAGATTAAAGTTGATAATTATTTATAATTATATCTTAAATATTAAAAAAGTTTTTCTTTGATGACTATTTTCATCCAACAATATTTTTTGGCTTGACAAAGGCTATTCCGTAAATCTAATTGAAGAAGAATGAGGTTCGACGGCTTTGCACCTGAAATAGGACTAATGCAGATCCAGAAGAATGGTCTGGGCTTTCGAAAAGATGAAGATGCAAGGGGTAAAAAGACAATCTTTTGAACAACCAAGTTGACATAAGGATTCTAGCTCGCACTAATCAAAAGACTAAAGGCCCCTACTGAAGATAGGTCGCCAAACTACGATCGAGAGTTTCGCCTTTTGAAGCGCCAGTCGCTAATAGAAGGTAGGAAACATAGCTAATCCGTTCTTGCTCGCCCCTGCTAGTCATCGGCCTTCCCCAGCCCTTCTTGTCGCTTTTATGTGTGTCAAAATAAAAAAAAATAAAAAATGAAAAGAAGCAAAGGATAGTCACATTCTCACATCAATTTGTGGCGTGTTTTCCCCACTCTCAATTTGCTCTCCAATAAGATTAGTTTAATTAGCAATCTTTTCCCATGATGAAGTGTACAAGCACTACCAATATGTAAAACTCTTCAATCCTGTGTGCCTTTAGTTGAGTGGGTTCACTAAAATATTATATTTAAAGATGCATTCACCTCCTTTTCAATGAGTCAACTAATATTTTTACAACTTTAACCTTCCAATAATCTTCAAGTGTGATTAGGCTCATTACGAAACTCTGATGGATCTTTTACAAAATTGTTGTTGGCTATTGAAAAGAAATTCTTCTTCTTATAAAGTTCCCGAGAAAATGCATAAAGAATTTTTTTCTTTGTTTTTATACAAGTAGCATATTTGGTTCTTTGTAATGGAAAAATTTCTGTAAATATGGCCACATATAAAATTTGGCCACTAATTTGTCTAAGTTGTACAATATAAGATTTTTCTTAGCTTTCACATCACACTAATAGAAATAGAAAATTTTCATTCAATAAAAATTTGTGTTATTAAATATGATTTCTCCTCCTCATTATGCATAGTGAAAAACATTTTCCATTGAAACGCTTGAACACTTTCTAATTTTTTCGTTTGAAAAAAATATTATTTTTTCTCTCACTGATTTAATCAAAATATCTGTGAAAAAATAGCCATTAAACATTTTTTAGTGAAAAAATTGATTGGAAAAATAGTGATTTTTGTAGTGACGTATGTACACTCAAATGCAATCTTTTAGTAGATATTTTGTATTTGGGTTCTCAAAGTGCTATACTTTCTTTTCTTTTTTGAAACTTTATTTCTATATCATGGGACTAGGTAAGCACAAAATAGACAATTTTGTTTTTTTATATATTTCCTTTCTTTTCATTTCTTAAGCACACCTCTAAATATGACGGAATTACAAACTCCGAAAAGAAAATAAGGATGTTGTCATTTACTTTCGCAATATTTAAATGTTCTTGTTGTCTCATTAGAATTATTGGCACATTTAGTTAATTAAATTAATCTAAAGCATGCTTAAGGGAACTTACACTCAAATCAAGAAACACACGGCTCCTTAATCATTCTGTTTAACCTAAGGTTGACAGCTTCCTGACTCCCCAAAATATCTTGGACAAGTCCTCTCCCACTAATACATATTATATTCAATCACTCACCTAATTTAAGAATATTTAACTTCGCTTCTTCAGCTTTTTGTCCAACTAATTTCTCATATAGAGTACCATTATTCTTTTCTTTCTCTTTATTTTTCTTAACTTGAGTTGTCACTTGTTTGTAAGGAAAAAACAGTTCATTTTCCTTGGAAATTCATATTAATGAATATTAGTAGAATATTCACCATATATTTTATAATTATTAGTGTTGTATAATTATGATAGTTATAGAATCCTTATTGTATTAGGACTTCACATTATACACACTATATATATTTATATTAATGAAAAAGACTCCCAAGGAAAGTTAATACAAACTTACAATTCAAATATGGAAAATTTTTATTTTCTTCAAGGTTTCTTGCTAAATAAAACCAAAGTTCCAACTACAACCAAGGAAAGAGATAGATTCTTTTGTAGAAAATAAGATTTTTTAAAAAAAATCATATATTCTTGAAAAAAAATGTTAAACAATTGCGAAAATCAAGGTTATGAATACTGCAATTTTAAGTAGGGCAATTGAGTTTCTTCCCTTTTCGTAAAATATGTGATCAAAATTTTTCTCTAAATTCAAGATTTTTATCAAACTAAATATTTTTTTCTCGCCAGATCAATATACTAAATAACTTTCCAACTCCACCTCTTAGTGAATCCAAGAGGGTGAATGCTCCCTCCATTATGATTCCTCCCCGAGTTCATAGGGAACACATGTTGGTGTAGAACTCCAACCAAAAGAAAAGGTGAGTACAGTAATCTAAAATATTCTTAATATGGTATGATATTAATTATTTTAAATTAAAATCGTTCCGTGTCCATTAAAAGGCTTTATTCCTTTATGTATAGTTTTTTTTCTTTTCTAATTACCAATATTAAACTTTGTTCATACTCATAACATTCTTCCTTTTGAATTAAGTTTCACATGACCTATTATGAACTAAATTTTGTATGACCCATTACTTTATGAGCTTATCTGAAAATTAAATGTATGTCACCCACATCATCCGAAGATTTATAGCTATCGAAACCCACTATTTTTTTTTTTCTGTCGATGCCCTCCAAAACTATTGATAAAGTTAGTAAACCGGTCTGTAAGCAGGAAAAGACATCAAGCCACGCCCTATATCATTACTTTGTCATCTTCATACTTATCTCGTCGAATCATTGACTTTGATATCAATTATTGAGCTAATATAACTCAAAGATACTATTAACATGGAGTATTATTATCCGCTTTAGGTCAAAACCCGCATATTATTTATCAAAAGGTCTTACACCTTTAAGAGTTAAATGTACTTTACTTTTCTTTTCAACTATATATTGAATTATATTCACTCACCTAACATCACTATCTCTCTAAAAAAAAAATCATCAGGAAATACTCTCCCCCCTCTCAATTTATGTGATGATTTTTGACTTGGCACAGATTTTGAAAATGCATTAATTTTTTTTTAAAATTGTGATCTAAAACAAACTTTAAATATTTATGTGACTATAAATCATTTCATTAAAAATAAAATAAAAAGTTTAAACTAAAATTATTACTAAAAACAGAACAATATCATTCTTCTTGAAAAAAACTAAAAAAGAATAAATGTCACATAATTGGGATGAAGGAATAATTAATTGGATGAAAGTACTCCATTTATCTCAATTTATCTGTCGTGATTCTCTTTATATATGCCCTCAAGAAACATTACTTATGGGGTTATTGACTGTTTTACTCTTATTTGTGTCTTAAGATCTAATCCTTTTTAATAAATATTAATAGATTTATGTGTCGTATTCATCAATTAAGGTGTTTATAGTATTCAAGAACAATTAAGTATTACTTTAGAGTAAAATAGAGAAAAATGATTAATTTTACTTTAAACTTCTATACAATAAATTATTTGAGACAGTTATTCTTAAAAATCACAAATATATAATTTGAGATAGGAGAAATAGTATTTAGTAGGGGTAGCCAGTGGGACGAGACGAGATTTGGGGGACGAGGTGGGGATCGAGATCGGGACAGGGGGGCGGGATATGAGGGATGGGAAGAGGTCCTAGTCCCGTTCTGAATTCAAACCCCGCTACCAATATTATACATCCCAATTTTTTTTGAAGGTCGGGGCGGGTAGCGGGATGGCCCGTCCCAGCCCACTGGACACCATTTGGGGGAGTAATTATTCAGATAAAAAAAGAAGAAGAATAGATAAGTAGTACTAAAGAAAAGTAAAGTGAGATGTATCATGTATGTATGAATATATGGTGATTAGATGAGTCGTACAGTTGATTGATTGCCACATGGGCTCTTAAGATCTGAGGAAAATATCATCGCCACGTATGCAAGAGAAGAGAGGAAAACATAGTTAAAGATCTCTTCTTCTCTGCTCCATATCTTTTTCTCTTCTTATTATAACCTCTCTCCTCTTCCTATTATTTTCTCTCCAAATTTAATACAACAAAATCCTTCAAATAAATCTAACACACAATCTACAATCAGATTTACACACAACATTTTTCAGAATTCTCATCTCTGGTAATTTCATATATTTGTTTTTTTAAATAACTTTGTTATGTAACAATCTGTAATATTAGAATTCTAGTTTTCTAAGTGCTTAATATGTCATGTTTTATAGATGTTGAGCTGTATTTGTTTTTTTTTAGGTTAATTTAAGACTTTTTTTATTTAATTTGCTAAATATATGGAGGGAATATATACTTTTCTGTTTAACAAAAAAAATACACTTATTTTTGGTAACTAAAATACACATTTCTTGGGCTTGAGCTGTTCAATTTTTTTTTTTTTGTTGTTGATAATTTTTGCAAAGTGATAATTTTCTGGCAAGTTCAATTAACTGCAAGCAAACACTTTTTCTGTTAAATGAAAATAAATAAAACTGTTCCCTTTATTTTTAGGAGAAAAAGATTATTTTTTTATGCACTAATACCTTGTTTTGTATAACAGTTTTAGTTTTTGTTTTTTGATAATTTGTGTAAGTGATTATTTTGTAGCAAGTAAAATGAACTGCAACACTTTTTTCTGTAAATGAGAAAAAAAATTGTTCCCTTTATTTTTAGAAAAAAATGGTTTATTTTGATGCGCACTAATACCTTGTTTTTGAGCTTTCAAAAGGTACTAATTTCCTTGTGCATTTTGTGTAACAGTTTAAGTTCTTTTTTTTTTGACATTTTGTGTAAGTGATAATTTTCTGGCAAGTAAAATGAACTGCAAACACTTTTTTCTGTTAATAAGAAAAAATGAAAATAAAATAAAAATTGTTGCCTTTATTTTAGGAGAAAAAGGTACAATTGTTATGCACTAATTTCTTTTTGAGCTTTCAGAAGTACTAATTTTGCTGTGCATTTGTGTAACAGTTTGAGGAATGTTTTTTTTTGTTTTGCAGGATCAAGGGGTGCATTATTATTATCTTGTTACTGTTAAAATAGCGAAATTTACAACTGACATAAGCTGGTTATAACATTAAAGGGACTATCTTGAAGCTTTAAGGTGAATTTTTTCTTGATAAGAGACCCAGACAATCCTTGAATTGGGATCCAAATAATGTTGAATTACAATATTTTGATTGGCTGTAGTGGCGGTTGATGGCTTTACCAGTCAGCATTTTATCATATCACTAAAAATTCTTGGATTGTCAAACAGTTATATGGCTGCTTCTGCAAGCGAAAGGTGGATTGATGGTCTTCATTTCTCTTCATTATTTTGGCCTCCTCCACAAGATGTACAGCAGCGAAAGGTGTGCTCATTTGCTTCACTACAATATCTATGTAAATTTTTTCGTTTGTTAGGGACATTTTAAACTAGCTATGGTGACCTTTCAACTTTTTTTCCTGGTGAACGTCACCTTCTTAGGGACTTGGGTATATTAAGGATAATGAAGTAAAAAGGAAAGCACTTTTTCTAGGGAAATTTGATAAAAGTATCATCTCGGGTCATATTAGGTTGCTTAATATTTATTTGTATATAGTTACAATTGAAAAAAATGTATGGTTAGGTAGAAGAGTATACAAA
Organism: Anisodus tanguticus; assembly: GCA_034509755.1. NCBI lineage: Eukaryota > Viridiplantae > Streptophyta > Magnoliopsida > Solanales > Solanaceae > Anisodus > Anisodus tanguticus. Next base: position 39,329,796 of record CM067552.1, read on the forward strand.
GGAGGAATACAATGTTGCCGAACCTAATGCACTGTTGCATGTGACAAAAAGGCCCTCCAATCTAATTACAGATAGGTTGAGGGAATATCATGTAAAACACATATTGCTTTGCTCCATTTGTAAAGAATGGATCTTGGGCCTAATTCAACCCCAAAAGCTAGCTTGTAGGGTGAGGATTGTCCAAGTTCATATAAGGAGTTCATGTTCCCATTCCATATTCGATGTGGGACACTTAACACCATTAGGGAAGATATACAGACTCTTTTCCCAAACATGTTTTTTGGAATAAATGGGTCTCGGAATGTCGAGGTTATGCTCTATCCATAGATCACACCACAACTAAAGAACCGTGCAGCCAAAGAATACCACTCTGTACGTGACTAGAGCCCCAATATTTAACAATCACAAACTAATGAGGTAGAGATTAAGTGGCAAGAGACTCCTCAAATAGCACAAAAAATCTTTGCCGCAACTCTTGCAAAAACACAACTTGCGCATAGTGTAACTATCTGGATTTATCATTCGAAAGGCCTTCTTAGTTGTATTTTGTTATAAACGTTAAACCTCTCTTGTTCCAACACCAAGTAAATGCCTGGATACTTGGTGGAAACTTTAGCTGAAAGGATTTTCTTCAAAAGTGGTGACAGGATTTGGTAATAAGATTTCAATGTCGGTATGTCTATGAAAATGAGAAGCATTTGCATGTGAAACTTTTTCCTGGAGTTGGAAACAATGATGTTATATAATCTATAAGAGCTTGGGGTAACATATACTTTTCTATCATTTAAGCCCATAAAGAAATGGAATCCAAGAGAAAGAGCTACTTTTCTTGTGGTAAAATGATGAAGTGGGAACAACCTCCTGTAGAAATGTGAGGTAAGGCTGCGTACAATAGACCCTTGTGGTCCGGCCCTTCCCCGGACCCCGCGCATAACATGAGCTTAGTGCACCGGGCTACTAAAAAAATGATGAAGTGGGAAGATAATAAACGTTTAAAAGCTAGTCTTGCTTTTATGAGATAGTAAGGAACATCTCAAACCATATAGTCTTACAAAAAGCAAGTTATTGCACTATGCTTTATTCTTTCTCAAACAAGATGATGAATGAAGGATATAGATGTGAGATACACTTCATGGACTTACAATTCCCCAAGAGGATGGCCTAGTGGTTGAGGCTCTGGAGTAACAGTTTGGAAATTCAACCTGTGCTTGTGCCTTGTGGGCTCGACAGGCTACAGTTGAACTAGTTGAGATGCGGACAAACTGGTCTGAACACTAAAAAATAAAAATTAACTCATGGACCTTCTTGTGATATTTGTACCTATGGAGACCATACTTGCTCTAATCACCCCGCGGAGAAATTAGGTTCTTCAATTAGTCGCCCCAACCTTCTTCTACTTAAGAAGTGATTTCTGTCATTCTATGTGGTGCATGTCCATTAAAAAGCTTGTTTATCAGTCTCAGTTTGATCATAGTTGATAGTCTGACAAGTGGGTAATAACTATTAGCACGTTAAAGCATGTGAAACTACATCCCTCATCTTGTACTTGGAATGGAAGGGTGCAGGACACTTCAATGAGGGTTGGTGCTGTCTCAGGCATACTTCAAACAGATGAACAAGGGGGCTTCTTATGAGGGGTGTCTATGCTGCATAATATTCAACAAGGAAAAATGTCAACCAAGGAACAAAGAACTTTACATATTGTATAATGGCTCTCCAATAAAGTAGAGAGGAAAGACGAAAATATGTGCCTTCTTAGAAGGAAGGGAAGTAAATGGTGCTTAGTAAAAAAGGACAAAACCTGAAAGGACCTTCATCAGGAAGGTAGCAATTGCTTGATGATCAGAACTCTTATTAAATTTCCGGAAAGGTCTCTGAGAATTATGCACCACATAAAGATCTCTCACATTAGGATCTGACCTTTCATTGCATTGTCATCTTGAACTTTTTGATGCCTGAAAGACTTCTTGTTTTTTTAGTTTAATTTCCATAGACTACATGTTGTATTTTCACTCATGATAAACCTCCTTTTATATTCTCTTCAAGGCTCAAATTGCTGCGTATGTTAAGTACTTTGGTCAGTTCACATCAGAACAATTTCCTGAAGATATAGCTGAGGTATTCAGTAAATTCTGTAACTACCTCTGTTTATACTTCTCAATATCTGAACTAAGTTTTATTCATTCTTCCCTCTAAATAACTGCGATTGTTATAATTGGCAGCTCATACGGAACCGGTATCCATCGAAAGAGAACCGACTTTTTGATGATGTTTTAGGTATTATTATTAATTCTCACCTATTATTTAGCATTTACAATATTGCTTCCACCTACTTGTGAGGCTTGATTGAGTTGTTTCTATTTTTTGTTTGTTTCAATTGCCAGCAACTTTTGTTCTTCATCACCCAGAGCATGGGCATGCTGTAGTTCATCCAATTATTTCATGCATCATTGATGTTACACTGGAGTATGATAAAAGTAGTCCACCTTTTTCGTCTTTTATATCATTGGTTTGCCCAAGCAGTGAGGTATTCAGATTCTTTAACAATTAACTTAATTAATCTCATCATGCTTTTAACTCTTATGATTTGTTTAAAGCCTATCTTGAATATCATAATTTAAGTCTCCCTACTAATTATTAACTCTTAAACACAGAAGGAATATTCTGAACAATGGGCTCTTGCATGTGGAGAGATTTTACGAATCCTAACACACTACAATCGCCCGATTTTCAAAGTTGATCATCAGGACAATGGAGCAAATAGAAGCACCAGTGGAAGCCACACTTCAACAAGTAAATCTGCCGCTAGTGAACCTGGTGTGCCTTCTACACAACATGAGAGGAAACCCCTGAGACCATTGTCTCCATGGATCACTGATATATTGCTTGCTGCACCACTAGGGATTAGAAGCGATTACTTCCGTTGGTAAGAATCTCTCAATGGTACTTAGGGGTTAGATGTTCCATTGCACTTTAAAATTCATCAAGAATGCAGGAAAAAGTCATTAGTTGAAAAGGAATATTTTGTACAGTATTGTGTGTTGTACTGCATGCTTGCTGATTAGTAGGCATTTGCATCTTGTCTTGATTTAGCATGTTGTCCATTCATTATTGTCAGAGTTTCTGGGCAATGTTGGTTTTGGTTTGGGTTACTATTTACGGTAAGAATAAGTCGAATATTGGAAAGAGCAATTCATTCAATTATGTTTTTAACTCTATTCTGGTCAATGAAAGATTGTTCTTTATTTCCTGAATCCTTCTAACGAAACTTCGCAATCTGATCACACTTTGCGTTTAAAGCCCCAAATAGACTTCAGAAAGCTTCTTTTTTCACTTTTCTCCTATGGTAAACTTCTTGAATCTGTTTGATTCCTTGATAACCTGTCCCCATGCTAGTCGACATGTATCTTCTTTTTGGTGCTCTTTAAATTAATGAACTTTAGGGGTACTATGATTTTATAGACCTGGAATATTTTTCATCGAAATTCTCTAAACTGCTAACTTATAGAGTTTGAGACTGATGAACGAGGACAACGAAAACTACACTATCCTGCTAAATACTGTGAAATCTTTCATGCTTGTGCAGGTGTGGAGGTGTTATGGGCAAGTATGCTGCTGGAGAACTCAAGCCCCCATCAAGTGGTATGTGAACTTTCGTCTCATGAAACATTTGCTCGTGCTTATGGATCTAGATCTGCACTTGCAATTTTTAGTTTTTAATACCTAGTTGTGCAATTCCTATGGACATTGATATCATGCTTGAAAGTCAGTGCTAGAAGTTTTTTCTTACCATGCTAGGTAAAATTGGGAATAGATTACTGACATCTTTGAATACCTAAAAACCTTTATAAATCTATTTGGAAGCTCTTACACAATCTATGTAGGAAAACTAATATAACTCAACAGATACCATACATTTGCTTTGTTTTTCTTCATTTTCTTCCACTTGTCCCTCCTATTAGACGTTGAGTTTCCCAACTTTCTTATAGAAGGCTGATTTAAAGTGTTTTCATATGTTAGAATTGCAACAAAACTGTTATTGACTTGGCATTTTATTTTAGCTGCTTCTCGTGGATCTGGGAAGCATCCACAACTACTGCCTTCAACTCCAAGGTGGGCTGTTGCTAATGGTGCTGGTGTTATCTTAAGTGTTTGTGATGAAGAAGTTGCTCGCTACGAGACTGCTACCTTGACTGCAGCCGCTGTTCCTGCACTTCTGCTTCCACCTCCGACGACGCCTATGGATGAGCATCTCGTTGCAGGACTACCAGCACTTGAGCCATATGCACGTTTATTTCATCGGTAAAACTAAGAGCATGGTTTAACATTACTTATAGTGATTTGAAATTAGGAACTCATTTTAACTTCTGTTTCTGGATTAGATATTATGCAATTGCTAGTCCAAGTGCCACCCAGAGGCTTCTTGTTGGACTTTTAGAAGCTCCACCATCTTGGGCTCCGGATGCACTCGATGCTGCGGTACAACTAGTGGAACTTCTGCGAGCAGCTGAAGATTATGCATCTGGATTGCGTGTAAGTTTTAAAAATTTCCGTCAAAGTATTGTGGTATGTGAGCATTAATCTGCTATATGTCTGAACAGCTTAAGCATTTTTATTCATTTCTCTGTTTTCATTGTGTTCTTTGTACAACTGTAAGGTTATACTTTTTAACCATCTATGCTATGTCGAACACATAGATTTAACTGTTCTGTATGAATTGTATAGAAACTTGTCCCAAACTACTATGCTCTCTAGTTCTGATTGTGCATATCTGTAGACAGAGAGAATCATTGTTTACGGCCTCGATATACAGCCAATTTCAACATGTTAAATTCTTAGTTGCCTTATCTAAGAGATTTGATCACGATTGCTGGTAGGTGTGACTCTATAAGATGATCAAAGCTGTTAAAAGAGGATGAAATAGACTTAAATCACATGGAAGGATGTTGTCTCATAGGACCTATAATCTCTCAGAATTCACACACACGATTTCCTTATAGATTTGTATGTCGGTAGAACATAGAGAGGACTTCTGGTTTTAGAAAAACTATTATTAGAAAAAGGGCCCAAATTTACTAAAATGGATATTGAGGATTGAATATAGCCAATCCTGACTATTTTGGAATTGAAGCATAGAGTAAACTTCTGTCTCTTTGCTTTCAGCTATCCTTGAAATCCATTGCTAAACTATGATCTCTGGAATGTTCCCCACAAAAACATATTTCATTATTAAGGAACTTGATTGATTCTGCTGCTTGAGTACACCTTTCTATCCTACATTAGTGGAAGTCTTTTTAATTGTACCTTTTCTTAGAATCTCCTATAGAATTCCTAACATTTTATGTATTTCCAAAGCTTCCTAGGAATTGGATGCATTTGCATTTCTTGCGTGCAATTGGAATTGCCATGTCCATGAGAGCAGGAATAGCTGCAGATTCTGCAGCGGCTTTACTTTTCCGAGTACTTTCTCAACCTGCTTTGCTTTTTCCTCCCTTGAGGCAAGTTGAAGTTCAACGAGAACCTTTAAGTGGGGACATTTCATGTAATAAAAAACAGGTACTTCCCACAGTTATGATTGTTGAGTTCATCAATGTGGCTAGTTCTTCCGTTCTGTGGATTTCTTCTTTTTATTTGGATAAATATATGTTTGGCATATGTGATTACCATTGTTCTTATTCTTCAGAGAGAAGTGCCTGCTGCGGAAGCCACAGTAGAAGCCACTGCCCAAGGGATAGCATCAATGCTTTGTGCACATGGTCCGGAGGTTGAATGGAGAATATGTACCATCTGGGAAGCTGCCTATGGCCTGATTCCTTTAAGTTCATCTGCGGTTGATCTCCCTGAGATTGTAGTTGCGACCCCTCTACAACCACCTGTTTTGTCATGGAACCTGTATATACCCCTTCTTAAGGTTCTAGAGTATCTTCCTCGTGGGAGTCCATCTGAAACTTGTCTCATGAAAATATTTGTTGCAACCGTTGAAGCAATTCTTCAGAGAACATTCCCGCCTGATTCCTCTAGAGAAGAAATCAGAAAAACCAGATATGTTTTCGGCTCTGCCTTCAAAAATCTTGCTGTGGCAGAACTGCGAACCATGGTTCATTCATTGTTCTTGGAGGCATGTGCCTCTGTTGAGCTTGCTTCTCGACTTCTTTTTGTTATCTTAACAGTATTTGTTAGTCATGAAGCAAAACCAAACGGAAATAAAAGGCCTAAAGGTGATGATTCTCACCCACCTAGTGAAATAGGGGTAGATGTGGTGGCAACCATCAGAACACAGAGACGGATAGGAAGTAAGAAAGTGAAAAAACAAGGACCTATTGCAGCATTTGATTCGTATGTTCTTGCTGCTGTTGTTGCTCTTTCTTGCGAACTTCAGCTCTTCACTTTGATTTCAAGAGGGACTAATCTTCCAGATCCAAAAATCATCATGGATGAAGCAAAACCTGCAAATGATTCATCTACTGAGCTACGAAACGGGATTCATTCTGCTGTCTGTCATACTCGGAGGATATTGGCAATTTTAGAGGCACTTTTTTCTCTGAAACCATCGTCTGTTGGAACCTCATGGAGCTACAGTTCAAATGAGATAGTTGCTGCAGCTATGGTAGCTGCTCATATTTCTGATCTGTTTAGACGCTCCAAGGCCTGCATGCAGGCTCTTTCTATCTTGATACGGTGCAAGTGGGATAATGAAATTCATTCCAGGGCATCGTCACTTTATAACCTAATTGATATTCATAGCAAAACTGTCGCATCAATTGTCAACAAGGTTGAACCATTGGATGCTTATCTAATACATGCACCAGTTCTAAAGGAGCGGCCCAGATGCTTAAATGGGAAAAAACATTACAAATACACCAGTCGTAACTGCTTAACATCAGAACAGCCATCAGGGATTCAGTGTAAAGACTCCTATGATTGTAAATCTTCACTTGTGTGTGAGAAAGCTTCAGACTCAAGTTCACACTCAAGTGAGGTTGCTGGGTGCCCCATCAGCAAAGTGTTTGCAAATTTCTCCTTGGATGCTTCAGATTTGGCCAATTTTTTGACAAAGGACAGGCATATAGGATTTAATTGCAATGCACAGGATCTTTTAAAATCAGTACTTGCAGAGAAACAAGAATTATGTTTTTCTGTTGTCTCATTGCTCTGGCACAAGTTGATTGCATCACCTGAAACACAACCCTCTGCAGAAAGCACGTCTGCCCAGCAAGGATGGAGACAGGTATCTACCTTGTTACTTCTTCATGTTAATCGCTGTTAATGAATTAATATTTCCTGTGGCAATTTTCTAATAAGAAACAAGATATCATCCTAAAATTAGATGCAACATACCTGATAGCATATGCTATGTGCAATGCCATAACTTGGTACCCCAGTTTGATAGTTGAAGTTCATTTTTCTGGAAGTATCCTTGCTTGGAACTTCGTTTGAAGTTCAAAAGGTGGTTGGTCGTTACTTTTGGTGTCAAAGATGTGAAAACCATTTTTCATGCAGAACTAGCACCCCTTAAAGCACCATTATTTGGTAACTCGCCTTTAAATTTGAGTGCACAGAGATTTTCCTTTTCTTTCCATGTGCAGTCCACTCCCATTTCCTTTTCCTGAAACACCCACCTACCCTCTTTCTATCTGTACATGTACATGGGATATTGATTTTTGCTAGGAAGAGTCCTGTTTGCTAAACTTACTCTGTTGGCTGATATTATTTTATCGGAAATTCAAACTTTACCTCCCTCAAAACGTTTTTTTATAGAAAAAGAACAACCTTTATCTCCCTTCAAGCATGTTAAGCTCATGCCAGAGGAGACTGGAGAATGATATGACCTAGCTCATGCCAGAGGAGACTGGAGAATGATATGACCTTTTCTTGTTTCATCATGGTAGCACCAATCTGTTCTTCTATTTAGGTTTTCCTATGAATTTGTTATCTCAAGCCATGCACTCCATCTACAAAACTATGCACATCCAAAGTAGCAGTAACTACCAACAACCTTAATTAGAACTGTACAGGAAGCATAACAAGCAAATCATTGAAATTGTATTCATGTAAGAGGTGGAAAATGTTATGATAGCAGAAACTGAACTTGGTAGGTCGGGAGTTAAATGAGAAAAATGTTGCTTTTGCGATTGGTTTTGTGATAGCATGAAGAAAACCCATAATCAAGTTAGAGCACATGTTGATTTTGCATTATATATTCAAATAACACAAGATACTTGGTGCTAACAATCTTCCATAACTACAGGTGGTAGATGCACTATGCAATGTTGTGTCAGCGTCACCTGGAAAAGCTGCAACGGCCATTGTTCTTCAGGTCCAGATTTCGCTTTAACTGTATTTGGTCAATAGATCATGAACTTTTTTTGTTAGGCTGCTGCTAGTGTGCAAAGTTTCTTGGTATTTATTTTTTCCCAAAAGGTTTAACATATACACCTGCTGTTTCAAAAAATCTCATTTTTCCTAAGGAAAGGAACAAGTTAATCCTTGTACCATCCGAAATTGAGAAACTATACCCTCCGTTAAACTTTTGGTCTAATAATACCCCCGCCTTTAGGAAAAAAGTCTCATTTTTTTCCTTGGACACCTAACGAAGCTCCAACTTGAGGGTAATTTTAAACTATAGTTGAAGGGCAAGGGGTAAATTTGGACCTTTTTCTCAAAGAATTTGGACACGTGGAGTCCACCTATTTCACGTTGGAGCTCCATTAATGGAAAGAGCAAATAAGACTATTTGCTAACGGCAAGGGTATTAATGGACCCAAAGTGTAATGGAGGACAAAATTGAGCAATTCCGAATAGTATAGGGGCATACTTTGAAGTTTACCCTTTTTTCCATCAATATTTTTGGCCTCATCACATGAAAAATACATCTTTTTATGTTGACAGTACTTGTCTGGGTCCGAAGCTTCTTAGACTTGCATGCATTAATAGTTATCATAACTCTGGTTCTAGTGTAAGTGGGTCTTCATCACCATATTTGTTTGGTCACTTTCTTGCCAAACTTTACTTGTCAGGCTGAGAGGGAATTGCAACCATGGATTGCTAAAGATGATGATCTTGGTCAGAAAATGTGGAGAATTAACCAACGCATAGTAAAATTGATCGCAGAACTGATAAGGAATCATGATATAGCTGAATCTCTGGTAATTCTGGCTAGTAACCCAGATCTCCTTTTACGGGCCACAGATGGGATGCTTGTCGATGGAGAAGCATGCACCTTACCACAGTTGGAGGTAATGGCATTTTTAGATTTCTGGTTTAGAGATAACATCTTTTATAGTTCTCATTTCTCAGCATGATGAATCTATGATTCAGAAAGCTAAGACATCCTATATGTTTGCTGAGTGCTTGAATATGTCCAACAATCATTGATTCATCATATCCAATATCTTCTGCATTTTCTGATATATTTATATCCTTGCTCTTGAAAAAATATCGAGCAGCTTCTCGAAGTGACAGCTAGAGCAATTCAACCAGTGCTTGACTGGGGAGAATCTGGACAGTCAGTTGCTGATGGCCTCACAAACCTATTGAAGGTGATACTCTTTGCTAGACTTGGTTCAAATTGGGGAACAATAAGAGTGAAAAAAGTGATCTTATATTCTTGAATTTTACTTTACCACTTGATGATACAAACTTAGGTTACAATACTAACTAAGTTCCTTTGGATTAATACATTGCAGTGTCGCTTACCTGCCACAGTTCGCTGTGTTTCTCATCCAAGTGCGCACGTCCGTGCTCTCAGCACATCGGTTCTTCGTGACATTATGTATGCTGGTTCAGTGAAACCGAGTGCTAAACAAGCAGATGTAAATGGTATTCACAATCCTGCTTATCAGTATCTAAGTATAAGCATCATTGACTGGAAAGCGGATATTGAGAAATGTTTGATGTGGGAAGCTAATAGCCGGCTTGAAAACGGAATGTCTGCTCAATTTCTTGATACTGCTGCTAGGGAATTAGGTTGTACTATATCAATCTGAAAAATCACTCTTCTGGGGCATGCATATATTAGGTCTCTCTATACCTATCTTGTAAAAGTCACTTTTAATTGGCTTAAGGATGAGGAAAGGATAGTAATATAAATGCGTATGATATTTAGTAGAAAATGATATTTTAGAGTCCTTTCACTCATCCATGATTGTTGTACAATGGCATGTAGATAGTCCTCCTTTTTGTTTTATTTTGATTTGGTTCTGGTTATGTTGTATGTCCAAATACAAACATGATTATGGAAATAAGTAGATGTAGCAGTTTAATATTCGAGTAAGGCTGGCTCAGCTTTAGAATTTTTCCTCGAGCCTCGATGTAATAACCAACCTGTCTTACTTTGTTGTATTGTACATTCAGCAGATAAATCATCTAAGGCAGTTTTGTTTTTTGTTTTCCTTTCATTTCCTTTTTGATTATGTGAATGGCCTTGAAATCTGGTCATGGTAACGCAATGGGATTAAATTTTGTGCCAACTTATGGTGCTAGTCTAGCTGATCAACATGTGTGTTTCCTGGGTACATTCTTCCATTGATAGACAATGGCTCAGGAGTACGGTTTATGATTTCATATAATAATACAAGTGACATTGTCATGGCTTAAATGCCAATCAATCGTCCTTTTATGTATCTTTCTTCACTTATTTTATTTTATTTTGTATGATGACGATAGACGGAGAAGTGAGGACTATAGCCACGCTCCACCTTTTTGGGGATTGAAGTGTAGTTTTTGCTGCTTGGAGCACAGATTTCGCTATCCGTCCAAAATTCAAGATAAAAGTCATTTTTTATTATTTAATTATTATATAATATTATAAATAGCATTAGATATATACTTAAATTAAAAACTTTGTATAGTTGCCTGGGACGGAGCCAAATGAGGCGGAAGTCCTAGATACGCTTCTCTAAGAAGCGAGTGGTCACCTATTGGCACCTTACTCACCTCAACATCATTAAAAAAGAAAAGCTTTTTTCACCTTTTCATTTATGTTCATAATAATAAGGTAAGCATCCGGTATGGATGAGATCTACTACTTCAAGAATCAACTGAGCTTAAGGAGTCGGGTTTAGTTGAGACTCAAAGTTGGACCATGTTTACTCCATGTTGTTTCAGCCACTCCTTCGGGGACTTAATGTCAACCAATCATGCCTACATTTAATCTCTAAACTGGAATTAGGCATGCTAGGTTGTAAGCTAGAGGTTTGTACAAAGATATCTCTTCGGTTCTGGCAACAATTACCACAACTTGGAAGAGCAATGGCACCTTTAGAGGAAGGAATTGTTGGAAATTTGTCTTTGGCGGGAGTTGCGACCGACCAACTTTAACGGCTTAAACACTAGTGTTACGTATGTTGGAGAATCCGGTTCTTCACACTGCATGATCTACTAAGTACGTAGATAAACGTAGGGCCAAGAATCGTCAAATTTCATTGAGAAATGAAAGAGATATTGGTCCACGAAGTGAGATGTTTGAAGCATGGAAAGTGTGGTATTGTGTTCAATTCTCCCTCATCGGTGGAGGAAGAAAGAATTGTTGTGTATATAAGACTCAAAATTGGTTTGGGGTTTGGGACCCCAAGAGGTATCCCATGTGTTTAAAGGAGGGAGGACCTAGATGTGCTTCGGTTCGAGGAAAGCCCACACGCGCGCCGCCGACGCCCGTCCGGTTCTCGGGTCACGGGCCTTCTGATATTATCTTTTAGGGCCAGAGAACTTTGCCAGAAGTACAGTTTGATCCCAGAAGTTTCATATGTATAGTTTGGGACCAGAATTCTTTCATATGTACAGTTTGGTCCCTGAAGTTTTCAGAATCAAAATTTGGACAGTCTGAGCAGAAACGCCACAGACTCAATTCAGCCATTTATTTTGGCTGAATTACTCCTATAATAGCCAATCCGTTGGTGTTTTTCACCATTTATTTTGGTGACATTACTACCTCCATAATGGCCATTACTTGGCCAGTAATGGCACTTATGGAGGCAATTTTGGTGCTCCTCCCTCACCTATATAAACACCCCCTTACACCATTGTTGAGAACATTAACAATACATGAAAATACACAACCAAAAAAAGTTTCTTCCTACAACTTCCAAGCATCATTTCATTGCTCAATATTCTTCACGGTAGCATTTGAGTTTCCTTTGCTCAAGTGTTCCATTGCTGTTTTATCTTGGGAGACAAATTGTCCAGGACGTATAAAGGATACATACGGGGCAATATTGTCTTAAAGACAGAGTGCCACACTCGATTCTAACAAAAACAGTTTCCAGTTTTTCTTGTTCAACAATTGTAATTTCAGTTTTGTTGTTGAATTATATTTTCAGTTCTTGTACGTTTGAGCAGTTACTTGTAATTCCCGTTTCCTGCACCTTTGTAACCAACAAGAATTAGACTAGGGTGTCATTTTTCTACAAGAGCAAGTGTAGTTAGGGATGTCTGAAAAATAACCTTCACTTTTGTGTACCAATGAAGTCCTTGGATTGGACCTTTCAATTTGGACCACTTTAAAAGGATTTTAATAATTTTACATTTGTGCGTAAACAGTAAACTGGACAATTACTCCTATCTCAAAATTATTTATCATATTTTTTTGTTTCACACAACCCTTTAATTAGGTGTATTTGATTTATTTTGCTCTTATTTATGTCTAATCTCTCTATTAAATATTTACTTTGTTTATGTGTCATTTTCATTAATGACAAAGTTCTACCAATGGTAAAATAAGGAAAAAATAATTAGTTGTGCGTTCAAAAATAGAAAGAATATAAATAAAGGCGCATACGCGGGAAGGGCCCTCCACTACTTCATTCAGGGAGGAGGGGGGAGGGAGACTAGTCTCATTACTTTCCACTGGGCGAGAGGTGCACCTAACCCACCTACCCACTCATCAATCACAATGTTCAGCTGACTTGCATTGTCCCTCTCCAACTTTATAGTCAAGCAAGTCTCCTCTCTTTCCTTATAGTCAAGAGAGAACTTCTAAAACAATAAATAATTTGAGATAACTATTTTTAGTAATTACGACAAATAATTTGAGAGGAAGAGTAGTAAATCTTTAGCAATAATAGCTGGAGCCAGAGGAATTAGAGATTTTTTAGGCGTTTGCACCTAAACTCTCCCCGGTTTTAAGTCATAAAAGCACGTGACGAAAATTTTAACAAAAGTAAGAAATATTTTTAAAAGAACTAAATGTAGATAGTACTCAACCCAAATAACTAACTGAAGACTGCTTCAGAGAAAAATGCATGCAGAAAAACTCATCACTATAAATTATTTGATCAAATAGAAAAGGAGAATGAGAGAAACCAAGCTCTACACCGAAGTCTCAATCTCTTCTGACTGATGTTATACGGATCAAAATGAAGAATTATAAGATTAAGAAAAATCTAATTCGAGCGAAGGAGGTGTGTATGTAGAGAGTCAGCTGACCATAAAAGTTGCTGGTTTTTGTTATCTCTTCTGTTTCAGCTCCAATTCTAGAAAATCTTACACCTTATCATCAAGTTGTGACGAATCTGATCCATGCTTAATTGAATGGCTACGACGCTCTTTGCCACCAGGTTTAGACGAGGCATTTCCATACCATATCATTCCAAAGACTGCTATAATCATGCCAACTATCACTTGTATGTTGAGACCTTCTTTCCCGAAAAACAAAAATCCCAGTATCAAAACAAGGATCGTTTTCATATGGCCAATAACTTGGAATGAAACAGCAGTGAATCTGCCAATGCATATGAACTGGCTGAGATTGGTGCCTACAGCTATAGTGCATGAAAGAATTATGAACACCTGCAGAAAAAGAGAGTTAATAGAGTGTAAATAAAGAGATACATGATAGACTGGGGAAATAAGATGTTTGAATTGATGGCAAAAATTAACTATAGTGCTATGATCGCATGAAATGGATCTTAAACATACATTAGTAGTGAGCACTAAATCTTAATCTGTTGAAAAAGAAAAGTCAACACAGTAAATCAAGTTACTAAGGCATGACATGAACATTGTTCTGAGTGTTCCACATCGGCTTTATTCAGCAGTAGCAAAAATCTGGAACCTGTTCGTACCACATTTTTTTGGGTTTAATAAGCCAGCTCATACAACAATTAACATCGGACAGATGCATCCTAAAGTCGTAGTTCATCAATATTGCAGGTTTATAACTTATTTACAGAATAAAATAATATAAACTACATCAAAGTATCAGTCAAGAAAAATATATCCTGAAGACTGCCCAGGCTTTCGAATTGCGTCAAATTCAAGGATTATAAGTAAGAAGCATTGAGTGTATTTTCACCAGCATAAGAATCATCTTTTGATGAAGAACATAAGAATCACTTTTCACTATCATTTTTCCTGAAGAACTAACAAATAAACAGCAATTCAAGAGCGCAGAGTACTAACCAAAGATGGAAAAGTGAAGGCAAAGTGATCAATCCTCTTGTTGGTCAACCAATAATCCACAAGCGGGCCTAATAACAGCAGACTTCCAGCCTGAACTGGTGCAGTATGTCCCAGCAAATTGAAAGAACTAAGAGAGTATTTCCGTTGAAGGTAATGAACATACTGCAGATACAAAACAAAGTGCAAATTTCAGTTTTTTTAACCAAGTGAATTACATTCAAAAAGGAGATTCAGAAAATTAGAAGACTAAAAATAGGTGTAGAATATTATTTACAAATCTAGGTACAGAAGAAACGAGCTGTATACAATTTCCCAGAAAACAAGTTTTCCATTTCTCGTATAATAAACGAGGCTTAGGTCTTGTTTGATTTTTTGACAAACTTTGCATCATCAATAAAACGTTCGATTTTATAATAAACGAGGCTTAGGTCTTATTTGATTTCTTGACAAACTTTGCATCATCAATAAAACGTTTGATTTTACTTGTGCAGAATAAGAAAATTGACTAATATAGAGTGTGATTTCCCATATAGAATTCTATTTTACTAATACAACTCTGCATTGCTAATACAACCTTTGGCTTCCTATATAAAACTAATCATAAGCAATACTTGCATATCTTATGCAGGACAGCAGGGGGCTATTTATATGCTATCCCTGTATTATGTAGAATAAAATGTGTGCAGAAGCAATGCCTCAATAAGAGCACATAAACACAAAAAATCCTTTAATGTGGGGGGCTTATGTTTAAGTAAAAATTGAATTAAAACAATATAATAATACTAATAGTAAGAATTCTTACAAAAGTTTAGTTTTTTTAAACTATAAATCTTTACAAGTATACTATTTAATAAAGCTTATCTTGAATTTGGTACGTGTGATTATTGTTGCATACAATTCCCATATTATAATCCCTGCATAACTATTTTTTTAAGACGGCAGTATCTGACTCAACTTGCATGCAACTCGCCTAATCCACTAAGCTGCCTGCTACAACCACAAATATAGTTTCCTTTGTGCTATATACCTGGATCACTAGTCTGGTAATCAAATGGCACCTACCTTATTCTTATTGATGGTGCATCTATTCCCTTAGTGTATTGACGTATTGTTTAAATGATCTGATCAAGATGGTATAAGATATTAAATTGCCGAAACAACTTACATACTGTTGCAGAGCAGTGCTCCATACAGCTACAAAAGCAGCAACGAAGCCTTTGGTATTAACACTCACGTCCGTAACTGTGCAAACAGCAACACCTAGGAGTACCACAACAATGCTCAGCTTTGTGTCCCTTGAGTAGCGGATCTTGTCAAAGGCAACTTCTAGTAAGCAGGAGACAGGGATCATACTCAACTTTGCAATCTGAGAGTGATAATGGAGATTAGTATTTGAAATCCTCAATAGAATCAGAAGAGCAGGATGAATGTGGTGTGCATAGAATTACCTGGTAGAATCCCACCGAGTTCCACATCAAACTGATGTTCATCCCGACAATAGAGAAGTTTGCAAACAGTACAAATTTTAGAAGATCTGCAAGGGGTAAATGAGAAGCTTGGATGTACCCGAGCCACCTAAGAACAATTGTCATCAAGCTTGTTGTGACAAAATGCATCCCCGTTAACGTTGTTGCTGCAAAGATTGTTATAATCAAAAGCTTAGAACAACCATATAACAAAAGACTGCAAAGAATGTATAGTAATATCAAATCTTCATTGTCTACCAAGCGAAAAAAAAAACATTTATCAGTCTTAACATGAAAGTACTTGTGTTGCAAACCCTCTTAGGTTCAAGTTTGTCTTAAGAGTCTCTTTTCAATGTTATAAGTATTAAATATGTATACAACAACAACATAGCCAGTGAAATCTCACAACGTGGGGTTTGGGGAGGGTAGAGTGTACGCAGACCTTACCTCTACCTTAGTAGGTAGAGCAGTTGTTTCTGAGAGACCCTCGGCTCAACATAGAACATAAACACAAGCACAACAACAACAACAAAAGCAAAGCAAGAGCAACAGTCAGACCCGATCAGAAAAACTTTAACGTAGTATGAAAATGCTGGTATAAAAAGCGAATAAACCATGATAGCGCATTCCGAAAAAGTAAGCAGTAACTTGCGCATGTAAATAAGCTAAACAAAGTACACTAATAGACACATAGCAGCAAAAATCAAACTACAGGGAACTATAAAGCAATATTGCACCTATTAGTATGATAGGCTAAGCGGGCCTACAATAATAACACTACACCTATTAGTTTACAAGCATAAGTAAGACTACGCTCGACTACCTACTACCCTTCTATCCTAATCTGTGTCCTCCACAACCCCCCTATCTAAGGTCATGTCCTCAGTAAGTTGCACATGCGTCATATCCCGTCTAATCACCTCTCCCCAATACTTCTTCGGCCTACCTCTACCCCTCCTGAACCCGTCCATAGCCAACCTCTCACACCTCCGCACTGGGGCATTTGTGTCTCTCATCTGCACATGCTCAAACCATTTCAACCTCGCTTCCCGCATCTTAAATATGTATCTGCTAAGAAATTATTTTTTCTGTAAATTGTGAACTTCAGTTCGAAGAAGCATGTGTTTCACTTGTCACTTCTCTCTCGCTGATATAGAGGCAGATGCAGGATTTAAAGTTTATGGGTTCTTACAGTGACCTCAAGTTAATACTATAATAATAATTGAGTTCACAGTAAATTATTTATAGATATTTAGTAGATTTCTTAATATATACTCCCTCCGTCCCAATTTAAGTGTTTTATTTCCTTTTTGATCTGTCCCAAAAAGAGTGCCTCTTTCTATATTTAGTAAGTTTTTCAATTCCAAGGCAAGTTTAAAACCACAAGACGTAAAAGACCCCACACATCTTTAATTTAAGACCACGAGATTCAAAAGTCTACCTTTATTTCTTAAACTTCGTGTCAAGTCAAACTAAGACATTTAAATTGGGACAGAAGGAGTATATACATACCCAGTAAAATTCCACAAAGTGGGGTCTGAGAAGGGTAGAGTTACGCAGACCTTACCCCTACCTTGGGAGGTAGAGATGATGTTTCTGGTAGACCCTCAGCACAGGATAGGCGCACACACACATATACATACAAGGTTTAGACAAAAATTATTGGGTTTACGTGAAGTTGTAATCAGGCTTCAAGATATGTCCGTCGCTAAATGTCCCATTAGTCTGTTGTTTTTTATTGTTTTCTCTTTGCTAAATAACCTGTAGATCGTAGAGTTCAGCATATATTATATCCTTATTCATTCTAATTGAAATGATTGTTTGTGCTTATGCCTTGTCTTGAGCCGAGGGTCTCTCGGAAACAGCCGCTCTACCTACCAAGGTAGAGGTAAGGTCTGCGTACACTCTACGCTCCCCAGACCCCACGTTATGGGATTTCACTGCGTATGTTGTTGTTGTTGTTATTCTAATTGAAATGAATAGATGTAACCAATGTAGCTTGAATCATAATACAAAAGGGAATGTTGTTCACGTAATATCGCGGAGAAATTTACCAAAGAAAAAGCCGTAGTTAGCCATTAAGGCCTTGTTAACAATAATGATTCCAACTGAAGTGACCACATTGAACGACCATGCAGCAACATCACCTGCAGCCTTCTTATCAGCCTTGCTTGAAGGAGCCATTTATGTGTCTTTATTTTTTGCTGCTAGAAACAAGTTTTACCTTCCAAGCAGCAAATAAAAGCATTCACACTTCTACATCAAAATTTCCAAATCTTTTATACGTTCTTCCCGCCTAAAACACGTAGAAGAAAACATTACGATCCGTAACAGATCAGGCAAGAAACTGAAGTTAATAATATCATTTCCATAATTGAAATGGTCTAACAGGCTCTCAAAAAACAAACAAATCAAGTACAAAAGCAATATAACAAGCAAAGAAAGAAATAATTCATCATATGATCCAAGTTTCCAAGTATACTAAAATAAGCTTTTAGTGTAACTCCATTAGCACTTGCCTTCCTTAATCAGAACTCTTTTTCCCCTTTTTTTTAATTTCTATTTTTCTTGTCGAAAAACAGTACTATAAGCTAGTAAAAATCACAAATTGCAGAAAAAATCAAAGAAATCTCAAGAATGCAAGCCAAATGAGCTAAATTAAACATTTTTTAGTGAAACTCCACCAGCACTTACCTTAATTAAAACTCTTTTTCCCCCTTTTCTTTAATACATTTTTATTTTTCTAGTCAAAAAGCAGTATCAGGTAGTAAGGGGCAGCCCCAATGCACTAAGCTCCCACTATGTGCGGGGTCCGGGGAAGGGCCGAACCACAAGGGTCTATTGTACGCAGCCTTACCATGCATTTCTGAAAGAGACTGTTTCCACGGCTCTAACCTGTAACTTCCTGGTCACATGGCACCAACTTTACTAGTTACGCCAAGGGTAGTAAAAGATCACAAATTGCAAAAAAGATCAAAGAATTCTCAAAGATGCAAGCCACATGAGTTAAAATTAACTCCATCTTTTTTATGAATACAACAAAAACACCTCAATCCCAAAATAGTTGGGTTTAACTATTTTTTTTTATGACATGGGAACCGTAGCCGCTACCCCTTTTGGGTGCGCATTGGGTAAACCCAGCTCCCGTGCAATAGCTCGCAAACCACAGGAGAGGTAACCCGCACTAGGCAAGCTCGTGCGACGAGCTCATAGTTGGGTTTAACTATATCAATCCTCATTATCCATTTCTATCATAATCATTCCAATAGCACAGTAAAAAAATAGATAAAAATCACATAATCACATCAATCAAGATGCAGATCCACATACTTTTACTTAATAAAAAACACATGAACTTTGCTTCAAATTCAAGAACACTTGCACTACTCTATTCTCAGATCTAAATAAAAACCACCCAATAAAAGATTCCCACAAATAATTAAACAGATCTACAAGAAGCAACACATTTGCAGTAACAACACACCCAATTGTCAAAGAAAAAATAGTGAATGATTGACCTATCAGTTGAGAAGTGATGAGAAATGAAAGTGACCCTTTATATGAATTGAATTTAGATCTTAACGTACCAAATGGGTCTTACTATTTGTATTTATTATGTATAATAAGTGAATTGAAGTAATTTGGATTGTATTTGTGTGAATATGTAGGATGTAAGTTGCAGTTGTTTTTGGGGTGTTTTTCTTGATTTGTCAGAATTGACAAATAAGAAGCGAAAGAACGTTGAAGAAACACAACTGTATCAAGTGTATGACATGTTGTGTTGTGTTACATGTACAAAGATGATGAGAGGGGTGGGGGTAGGGGTGATAAGTGGGGGAGTCGTGGAATGTACTATTTTCCTAGTTGATCCATGTGTTTCATTCCCGAATTCGTGCGCCTGGCTAGAATCCATTTCCGGAAAAGAGCTGCTCGAATCGAGATTTCTGGTTAAGAAAAGAGCCGCATCATATTCTTTGATGAGGTAGAATGCAATATTTTTCTAGTTGGTCCATGTGTTTCATCGTGTTTACTCTTTTTCATTACATTTGGGGGGTGAGGGTAAATATGATAAATAATTACCTGCATGAATGTTTATATCAAATTAATTTAAATTATTAAGCTAACATTTGGTCATAGATTTTGAAAATTTATCTTTAAAATATTTTCAAGTTCCAAAAATTGGCTCAGATAATTTTCTGGGAGAAATTTCACTTCCACTCGTAACTTTAATTTTTTTCCAAGTAAAATGCTCGTTCAAACACAATTTCAAAAACTCAAATTTTCAAGTTTCAACTTCAAATTCTATAGTTTTAACGGAACTAGGTTAACTTAATTAATGAAGTAAAAGTGCATATTATTAATCATGATTAAGTGATAGTTATGTATATTAAAAGACATGTCATGCATCTATAAACATCTGTTGTGGGTGAGTTTATATCATATTTAGTCGTGTTTATATCAAATCAAACAATTTAGTTTTAGTAGATAAAAATTAAAGTAAGAATATATTTCACTTAGTCATGATTGATAGTTTGTTTGGTCAAGCTTTCAAAATCTATTTATTTTGAAAAATATATTTTAGAGAAATGTATTTTGAAAAAGTACTTTTGGAGATTAAAAGTTAATTTCAATGTATTATTTATACAAGATAAAATATCAAATGAGAAAGTATTTATTGATGATACATGAATAAGACTATAAGAGTGATTACTATACAAATGATTGTTGTATTATAATTTTCATATAACTAATCAGTGTATCAAATGATCACCAGCAATGTGCGCTTGGTCAATGTTTCAAAAGTGCTAAGGGGAAACTTTATTTTTCTCAACTTCAGAAAAATCTAAAAACACTATATTTTTAATAAAAGCTTGGTTAAACACTCGAATTATCTAAAATAAGCATTTTAAAAAATAAATTTTGTCAAATAAACTCATTAAGAGGTTCCATAAGAAAAGAAAACAAATGAACTTAATAGGCTTAATAAGCTGAATCTGAATGATTAAAATTTATAACTCGTGAAAACAAATAAGACCTTACAGGTTAATTCCTCTTAAATTTTAAAAACTAAACAAATTAGTTTACCCGTAATATCCAACTAGTTCCCTTTAATTGAATTATTCATATTTACTTTCATATAATATCCAATCATTTCGAACTCAATAATAACATCATCAAAGTAGTATCGATGTGGGTGATATTTTAGTTTCAAATGTCTAGTGGCAACTTTATTGCTTGCTTCAGTTTCTAATTTATAACTTAAATAAAAAAAATTAAATATACATAATATCAATTAAAAATATGTTTTTTTATAAGACAAATTATAATAATCAAATAGGGTATATTGAAAGATAAACGAGAATAATTCCTTGCTTATTTTCATTAATGAAGAGATATATATACATGATATACAATATCTAAATATAAAAAATAAATCTACCTTTTCCTAATACAAGACTAACACATTTTTCTAATACAATACTAATACCATAATTACACTTATACATGAATTCTACAAATATGGTAATTTAATACATTAATTTCGGTCCAAGTGGTATACAAGGTTTTGACCGTGTATACCCTGTCTATCACACCCCCGCAGTCATAGCGGACGGTTGTCGTACGCTGAAACTGTCCCTAAAATCTTAAAACAGAACCAAGGGAAGACCCTTAGTAAAGATGTCAGCAATTTGGTATTGTGAAGGGGCATGCAAGACACATACTTGTCTTCGAGCTATCTTTTCGCGAACAAAGTGAATATCTTCGATATGTTTAGTGCACTAATATTGGATCGGA
Source organism: Anisodus tanguticus (assembly GCA_034509755.1). Classification (NCBI taxonomy): domain Eukaryota; kingdom Viridiplantae; phylum Streptophyta; class Magnoliopsida; order Solanales; family Solanaceae; genus Anisodus; species Anisodus tanguticus. The sequence goes on from CM067552.1 coordinate 39,351,455, forward strand.
TTTCTAGAGAGATAGACTGCATTAACATTATCAAAGTAGACCAAGGTAGCTTTCTAAATAGGAAAGTATAGCTCTAATAGAAGATTACGCAGCCAATATGACTCAGACACAACATTGGCTACCCTTCGATACTCGGCCTCCACACTGGATCGCGATAACGTAGCCTGACGTTTAGTCGACCAAGAAACCAAGTCATCACCAAGAAACATATAATAACCAAATGTCGAACGTCTTGTATCTGGACATCCACCCCAATCAGCATATGTATAAGACACGAGAGTAGATACGGATGATGGATATAAATGCAAACAATAATCAATAGTGCCCTGAATGTAACGCACGATGCATTAGAGAGCATGCATGTGCTCGTCCCTCGGATCATGCATAAATAAACACACCTGCTGCACTGTATAAGTAATATCTGGCCTCGTGAAAGTAAGATACCGAAGAGCCCCTGCAAGGCTGCGATAGTGGGTGTGATCCTAATATGGTGTGTTAGAATTAACACTCAGCTTCAATTTGGTATCAACCGGATTAGAAGAGGACTTACAAGATGACATGTCAGCTCTCTCAATAATCTCCGCCACATACTTTTTATGTGATAAAAATAGACCACATGCATGACGAGTGACAACTATATCCAAATAATAACTCAAGGGCCCCAAGTATTTCATAGCAAATTTTGAACTGAGAAGGGACATGATAGACTTGCGCAGAATATCAAAAGAGGCAGCCAATATAATATCATCTACATATAACAGAATGTATGCCAAAGAAGTATGACAACGATAGATAAACAGAGAATGATCAGACCTGTTGTGAGAAAACCCAATAGTAGACACATAATCTGCAAACCTCTTATACCAAGCCCGTGGGGGCTTGATTAAGCCCATACAAAGATTTTTTCAACAAACAGACATGATAGGATAATTGGGGTCCTTAAAACCCAAGGGCTGATGCATGTATAATGTCTCCTTAAGATCACCGTGTAAGAAAACACTTTTCACATCCAGCTGATAAATAGGTCATGCTTTCGAGAGAGTCAGACTGAGAACAGTGGGAATGGTAGCCAATTTGACCACCGGACTAAATGTCTCTCCAAAATCTACGCCAACTTGTTGAGTTTTACATCACCTACAAAACGGTCCTTATGCCTCTCAAAAGAACCGTCAGAATTTTGCTTATTTGTAAAAATCCACATAGAAGAAATAATATTGACACCAGGCGGATGGGACACCAATTCCCAAGTCTTATTTTCAATAAGAGCATTATATTCATCATCCATGACCATTTTCCAATTCGGGTCATAAAGGGGCAGACACTAGGTTACGTGGTAGGGGTGATTTGATGACATTAGAATTTAGATTAAAATGTCATTTAGGTTTAAAAATACCCCTTTGACTACGAGTAACGGACCCTGGACTCAGAACAAAAATGGACTGTGGACGTTGGCAGACTGCCTCGGGACTCAGCAGGCAGTGGGCCTACTGGCCGTAAAACTGGGCTCTCGAATGGCGGTATTGGGACAGCAGGCAGTGGGCCTGCTGACCGAGAGGTTGGATCAGGCGGGTGATGTACTGAGTCAGCAGACAGTGGGCTTGCTGGACGGGAAAAATCAAGCAGTGGGCCTGCTGGTCGAGAAACAATGTCTGGTTCGGGAATGATTGGGTCGGGGTCACAGGATTTGTTGGGCCCACTGATGGTTGATATACGGGGAGATCTCATCATCCAAAAAAGTATACGAACTAGACACAGAATTATAAAATTTAGCAAACGAAAATTGAGTTTCATAACAAATAACATGGTGGCTAATTATGATTTTATTAGAAGATAAATCAAAATATTTGTAACCACGATGATTAGACAGATAACCCAAAAACACACACGCGGTAGACCGAGCTTAAAGTTTTTAATTGTAATAGACGGAAAAAAGGGATAGCACAAACACCCAAACACTCGAAGATGTGAATATGATGGCCTTTATGATAAAGAATTTTTAGTGGAGATTGCTAAGCTAATCCTTTACTAGGGAATATGTTACGGAGGTAAGTAGCCATTTGTAATGCATGATGCCAAAAAGAAGGGGGTAGAGACGCGTGGGCTAGTAAAGTGCAGACAATATTATTAATGGTATACGATTTTTTGTTTCCGCTTTCCCATTTTGTGAGGACGTATGAGGACACGAAAACTGAAAAATTATGCCATAAGTGTCACAAAATTCCCAAAACGGCCCATTATCATAATCCTTTCCATTATCACATTGAATATTTTTAATTTTCCGTTCAAATTGGGTACGGATGAATGCTCTAAACTTTAAGAAAGTGGAAAATACTTGAGATTTTTTAGACAAAGGAAAGATCCACAAAAAATTAGAATAATCATCCAAAAATAAGACATAATAACGATGGCCCAAAGAGCTTAAAACAGGAGATGTCCATAAATCACTATGAATAATGTCTAAAGGCATCAACGTACTAGAAGTAGAGGCTACAAAAGGTAATCTAACATGTTTCCCTAGTGGACAAGAAGGACAAATATGAGTACTACGTGTACTTTTACAATCAATAAAATTATTATTTTTAAGAGAAGAAATAATAGACGACCTCGGATGATCCAAACGTGCATGTTATAAGGAATGAGCGAGAGCGACAAACGTGGATAGTGTGGCTTGTCTTGTGGAAATGGTGGTGGTGGTGATTGGATAAAGCTCTCCCCGACTATTACATCTTATTAGAGGTATCTCCATCGTGAAATCCTTCACAAAAAATCCAAAAGGGTCAAAGTTAACAGAAACCCAATAATCATTTGTAAATTTTCAGACAGACACCAAATTTTTAATTAAGTGAGGGGCATGAAGGACATTATTCAAGAGTAGAGGTGGATGTGGGGGTGATAAATTTGTGTGACCATAACCACGAATTGGAATCGAATTACCATTACCAATAATAATGCAATGATTTTTGCTCAAATTGAAATAAGACGAGAGATTACCTGGCGTAGACGTCATGTGAGAAGTGGCACCAGTGTCCATGTACCAATTTGCATCTGGGGATTTAATTCGAGAGTATGCATTAGGGCATGAATATCCGTTTGTGACAAAATTGAGGTTAGGCCCGTAGCAGCGAAGGCCTGCGGAGGCTGAGGCCCAAGCAGGATAGCCTGCTGCTAGGGCCCAGTTCTGTTCTATTGGGCAGCCGGTTGTTGCTGGCTAAAATTGGGCTTAGCTCAAGTCAATGGAAAAAATGGGTAAGGTGTCGTGGGCTACCGGCCAATGGCCCAGCCCCACGACCATTGTGCATTGGCCCAAGGTTGCGACCAGTAGTGCTGCGGCCTATCCGGGCCACTATCACGATGTCCACCACTGCCACCACTGCCTCGACCACCGCCACTGCTGCGGCTGCCGCCGTGGTTCTTGCCACCATTTTTCCGGTTTTGACCCTTTTTGTCGCCACCGTTGGTACGGTTTTGGCTAAAATTATCTGAGAACGAGTGAGGGTCATCAAACGTGGCCAACATCATGACGGAATTTGCTCCGGTAGCCTTTTTTTTAGCCAAGCCGGCCTCTTCTAATGTGACCATGGAACATGCCTGGTAGAACGATGGGAGAGGATTACTTTGACAAAGAAGCGTTCCAATGCCATTATAAGCCTTGGATAGGCCTGCAACCATCTGAAGAACAAGACGATTATTTGTGATGGGTGCACCAACGTTCTTGAGTTAATCCGTCAATTCCTTCAGCCTTTTACAATAGGCTGAGACATTCGAAAAATCCTCAATATTGACATGGGAAAATTCCTGCTCAAGAGTGACGACACGGGAATTTTTGTTATCTTGGAATATATCATGCACCATATTCTAAGTTTCCATCGTCGTGACGTCGGGTTCAATAATCGTCTGCAAGAGGTCCGTAGACATAATGGAATAAATCCAATGGAGAATTGTAGTATCAAGAGTGTCCATAACGCAAGGTCATCCTTGGTGGTAGGCACCTTCTCCTTGCCTATTACTGAGGGGATGATGTGATGAAGGACTTGATGCGAGCTTGCATGAACTTTAAATAATTCTGCCCATGTCACTTATTGGACGTTTTCGATAGACTGACCTTTTTTGGGTGCAGCGAACTGAGGTGGAGGTCCTCTAGATCCACCGGACTATGGCTGTCAAAGCTTGTGTAGAAGAGGAAAGGGTGAGCTGCTGCTTTGTGCTTTCTTTTTGGGGAAAGGGTTGAGAGAGAATACGCTGATTTTATGTTAGGGATTGGTTTGGGTTTTGGGGGAAATAAGGGTTGGTCGATGGGTTTGGGTTTTGGGGGAACTAATATTATTGGGCTTATGGGACGGGTAGGCGGGCGGTTGGATGCGGGGTGGAGGAGGCGGGTATAACTGCAAATCCACCACCTACCCGTCTACCAGTGACGGGTACATTTTCACTACCCGCCAAAGTTATACCCATACCCGCCCAACTGGGGCGGGTGCGGTGAGGAATTTACAAAATTATACCCACATGCCATCCCTAGGTTTAACCACTGGACTGAAGGTCTCACCACAATCAACTCTCTCTTGTTGCCCCGTGCCATTTGCCATAAGTCTCACCTTATGGCGTTCAAGCTCACTACTATCTCTGAATTTGTGACGATATAGCCACATGCAATGAATCACATTCACCCCATATGGTCTCGGGACAAGATCCCAAGTGCGTTGTGTAGTGAGCGCATTAAATTTCTCACGCATGGCCACATTCCAATTCGGGTCAAGCTTGGCTAATTTTGAGTTTTTAAGTATAGGTGAGATAGTCTGAGTGGAGAGGTTAAAGTGGATTTTTGGTTTGAAAATCCTATGCTGGGCACGAGTTTCCATACGGTTGGTGGGAAGCGGGACTATTTGGGTCACGAGCAGTGGAATAGTTTAGGGCAGTGGTGTGGTTTGGGACACCGTATTTTTCATGATTGATTGAGGGTGGGGCAGTGACGGATTACGATGGGTGGTCGACGGGATGAGGAGGCAGTCGATAGGTGCTAGGGTAGTCGACGGTGGGGAATTGATGGGATGTGGGGGGTTGTCATCTAGGGCAGGGGGTAGTCGACGGTGGGGCAGTGACGGGACGTGAAGCGTGGCACGATGTATGACATTTCTAATGAGAGGAGACGTGTTCGGATCATCAAGGAAGTCGTAATCAAGGACTTGAAATTTTTGAATGTTTGCAAAAGAGAAAATGTTCTCCTCGAATGTGACATGACGAGTAGAGATGGCAGTGTATCCTGGATCCGATCCGGATTCGGTGGATCCAGATCCGTTTTATAGGATATGGATCTTCAAAATTTGGACCCGACGGATCCGAATTAGACCCGGATCCATTTCTGACGGATCAGATCTGGATCTTGTATTTGAGATCCGTATCCAGTCCAGATCCGACCCGTGGATCTGCTTTTTATTAAATATATCTATTTTTTATGTATTGATAATAGATATATTTAATATATGGAATATTATTCTAGTCTACTTGCTAAACATGATAAATATATTTGTTGTGTATGTTATATTGGTTTAAAGAACTATCAAATCACAATAAGAAAATCTCTTCATAATACAGTTCACAGAAAGATAATCCCGAGCAGTTCAAACAAATGAAATTCAAATCTAACTCTTAACAGTCATTGACAATTACATGTACTGATGCTTAATCTCACTCTTTGATCATGCAACTTCCTGATAGACACATAACATTGAGTCATGTTGCCAGAAGATACTTGATCTCAATCAAATAAAAAACTGAAGTGCATCACGATTCATCAATACATGTACTTAGCATAAACACACTTAAAATTGTTCTGCAGGACCTTATAATTCATAGACTCACCGGTCCTAGCTATGCAATTGCCAATAGATAAATTTATGGATATTATTTATGTATTGATAATTGATATATTTATTATTGAGTTTTATTTTGTCAAAAAAGTTTCAACATGTGGGAATATTATTCAAGGCAATTTTTTTTTACATGTAGATCCATATCCGATCCGTGGACCCGATGGATCCGGATTTGGATCTGAATTTTATGGACCCGATAGATCTGGATCCGGATTTAGATCCAGGTATGAAATTCGGATCTGGATCTGGATCTACTAGGATCCGATCTAGATCCAATCCGTTGCCATCTCTAATGATGAGAGACTATTATTTTATTTATGGAAGTATCATAGCATAAGTACCTAAGGATGGCAATGGATACCAGACCCGGTCCGGATCCGGTGGATCCAAATCCATTTTATAGGATATGGATCTTCAAAATTTGGACCCGGCGGATCCAGATCGGACCCGGATCCGTTTCTGACGGATCGGATCTGGATCTGGATCTTGTATTTGAGATCCGTATCCGGTCCAGATCCAAACCGTGGATCCATTTTTTATTAAATATATCCATAACCTAGAATGTAATTTTATAAGTATTTTTAATTTTTTTTCATAATTTATGTATTTTACATTCAGATTTTGACTTTATTTTTTAAATGGTCCATACGTTTAAGCCCATAATTTTCAAAAGGCCCAATAAAAAACTAAGCGGAAAACAAATGATGGTACAATCATTGCATGTGATAGGAGCTGATCATTTGATCTCATTCTGTTGAAATATCCATATCTCATGTCATGCTTTAGCAGATGAAATAGTGGATTCGTTGCAGAATATTCCTCATAAAAGTTACAGTCATGAAGGATGATTAATTATGGTCGAATACAACATCTAATATAAGATCAAGATTAAAACTTTATGGCTTCCGCCTTTAATTCTTTTTACACTAATGAAAGTGCAGATTAAACAAAGAAAAATGGATGAATTGACACCCAATGTAGCTTAATGTTGTTGTAGCGCTCAATTTTCATTTGACAGACATGCCTAGGATTGAAATCTGAAACATGAAAAAAATATACAACTCTGAGAACCACTTGACTCCTATGAAGATCTGAAGCATGAAAAAAATATACAACTCTAAAAGAAATTATTTTAGATGTGGATCCAGATCCGACCCGTGGACCCGGTGGATCTGATGGATCTGGATTTGGATATAATTTTTATGGACCCGGTGGATCTGGATCCGGATATGGATTTAGGTATGAAAAACGGATCCGGATCTGGATCTGGATCTAGTAGGATCCGGTCCAGATACGATCCGTTGCCATCCTTATAAGTACCCCTATGGTTTGACAGAAAATCTAAGAAAATTGAAGGGGTAGTTCTAGGTGATAATTTGTGAGAGGGCCGTGGAGGCGAGATTCGGGTAGCATAGACAATCAAAAATCCTAAGGTGATAATAAGAGGGGATTCGACGGAAGAGAATTTTGGTTGGAGTTTTATTTTGAAGTGTTCGTGTTGGTAATATATTAAGGAGGTATGCCTCCATGTGTAAGGCGTACACCCAAAAAGAAGGGGGGATGGAAGCATGGATGATCATAGTGCAGATCTTATTGTTGATGGTGCGTAGGATTCTTTCGGCTTTACCGTTTTGAGGAGAGGTATGGGGCAAGAAAATCGAAACATCATGTCGTGATCCGCACAAAATTTATGAAAGGGAAGGTTGTCAAACTCACAGTCGTTATCACATTGAAAACTTTTGATGGTATTTTAAAATTGGGTTTTAACATATGCTTGAAATTCAAGAAAGATTGTGTAAACTTGAGACTTATATTTTAGAGGATACACCCAAAGAAAGTGAGAGAAATCATTCAAAAATACCAAATAATATTTGTGACCCAGTTTGCTAGTAATGGGAGATGTCCATAAATTAGCATGAATAATATCAAAAGGAGAAAACGTTACACTTAATGAAGATTGAAAAGGAAGTCTAACATGCTTTCCTAAAGGACAAGAGTAGCAAGCGGGGGTAAATTTATCGTTATTATATTGAATGAAATTCTGACGTCTAAGAAAATTAAAAACTGGTACTTCAGGGTGCCCGAGTCTATTGTGCCAAGTGGATAGAGAGATGGCAGCTAGAGAGGTTGGTGGATTGACACTTGCAACAGAATTGGATGATAAATGATATAGGTCTCTCACTATATTGCATCTCGTAAGAGTTGTCCTCATACGTAGGTCCTTTACAGAAAAACAAAGGGATCAAACTCAATAGATACAGAGTTGTCACTAGCAAACATCCTAACATAGATTAAGCTTTAATGATGTTAGAAACATATAAGACATTTTTAGGGTAAATGGTGGGCGAGGTGGTTGTGTTTGAGTGGTGCCATGACCTTGAATTAGAATGCGATTGCCATTACCGACCAAAATAAATTAAGGATTGTTCAAATTGAATCGGTGAGGGAGATTACCAGCGTTGCAAGTGAGGTGGGATGTGGCACCTAATTCCATGTACCATGCGTCGTCGAGATGCTGGTGATTCATAGTGATGTAAGCCTGACTCAGATCGGTAGGGGTCATGGGGCCGTAGGCCTACTACTTGAACGTGGAGAAGTGGGCCTTACGGCTACCTCGCTTTCCGTAGCTGCATCCCGTTCCGCCTCTTCAGCTACCACATTGAGGTTGGTGGTCCGTAGGTTGCAGAGGAACAACTGGTGTGTTGGAGGTTGGCGTTATGACAACCGCCAATGCCTGTGGAATGTGCTCGTCCTGTTTGGCTCGTCTAGTCTCCTCCAGCAGCAATTATGATCGCGCCTTGTTGAAGCTAGAAAGGGGATCAGGTTGTTGGATCATCGTCGCAAGTGTATCGTACTCACCTTTCGGAAAATCATTGATAAGTTGTAAAATCATATTTGTTTCAGAAATTGGAGTGTCAACATTAGTCAATTGATCGATAACCAATTTTAGTTGTTTATAATAGTCTGACATGTTGGCAAAGGTTCTTAAGACAAATGTTGGTGAATTGTTCCTCCAAATAGATGGCACATGTATGTTTGTTGTCTTAAAAGATTTCATCTAGTCATGTCCATAATTCGTGAGCCGAGGTACCTTTCTTTATAATAGTATAAAGTAGATCCTTGGGTATGGTGCCATATATCCATTGTTTGACGATAACATCGAGCCGCTTCCACGTCGGATTATCGACATCGGGTGGACGGGGTGGTGGTTTCGATGTGATCAAGGACGTTGTAAGCACAAGTATGTATTTGAAATAATTTGACCCACGATGAGTATTGTCTATCCTCTTGATCCAAAACTAGAGGGATAAAGTTTTTGATATTCGTTACGGCAAATGCCGGATGAAAGGTGTTAGTAGGGAGAGGAGGAGGATGTGTGACGTCGTGGGTGGAGGAGGAGGAAGTGGGAGAAGTCATGTGGCTGCCGGAAGCAATGAAGGAGAGGTGGGTGGCGGCGGAATATTTTTAGGGTTGGGGGGTGGCAGCCGAGTATAATTTTAAGACAGTGAGGATTTGACTTCTGATACCATGTAGAATAGTATAATTGTCGTTGGTTGGAGGCTTCTTATTAATGCAATATTTATAGGTGTTTACAATTTACAAATCTAATTGGAGAAGGATCTCTACTTTACATAATTACACTAGAATAATAATTACAGAATATATGAAGAATATTAATAAATTGTCTATCAGAAAATACAAATTACGTGTTTGATAGGTTGTTTATGTATTATAATCATTCTTATTTGTTGTGGGTGCAAGCAATATCTAAATTCCATGATTTTTGGCTATATTTTCTAGAATGCATTTCCGAAAGATATAGGTTGAAGATGCTTATCTGACAACTCAAAATATCAAACAAGTAATTCAATTCATGACATATATTTGCTTGCTTATTATTTGTATGCAATCGATTGTATTGCTTAGATTCAGTTCAGTCTCAAATTAATGTCACCACATTCATCTTGAGAGTCATAGCCAATTTTCTTAAGTATGAACACCATCAGGCCAGTGTTAGCTACCCCACATTTGCAGGGAAAAAAGAGAAACTCATTTTCTATGAGTTGTAGGGTGCTCGTTTTTCCCTATTTCTCTTTTTGCCACCCCATAAAATCATCCACTTCATCCTTTACATCAATTACCGTCTATCCATGCTCTAGAATTACTTTGATTAAAAGTTGCTCTTGCTGGATGATTCTCCTTTGTGATACCCTAAAATTGGAGGTACATGATATGGACTTGATTTTTTAAACTTATCATTGAGTAAATCAATTGACTATTACATAAACAATGCATGAGTTAGAAAACATACGACTTCCATAAACGTTTCTATAATGCTATAAATATCATAAAGTAACAGACCATAAATAAATAGTTATTCTAATATGTCATATGAGACTTTAATATGTGCAACAAAACATAAACTAGATCGTTACATCTATAAAGTTTCCATGACATGATAAACAAAAAATACTAGTGACAAGGCCCTGATTATATAAGAAATTAATGAGGAGTTTATAAAACTAAAAGCCTCACCGATCATAACATGAGGCTTATCAATCAAGCCGAAAGAACGAAGAATATTTAATGAGAAACAACATCTTTAATGAGGCTCATCTATCTTGAAAGATTTCATTTAATTACTGGGATTATCAATAAGCTTAGTTCAATTTCTTTTTTGTTCAAAATATCAATCGAAGCTATACTTGACTTTTTCATTTTGATACCTCATGTATTCCATTTCAATTCCCAAATTGGTGGAATTCATTGTGGGAACAATTTGGATCCACCTTCGAGATATTAAAACCTCAAGTCACTAAATCTTTTAACATCTTTAAATCTCTTTACAAGCCCACTGAGGAAGAAAAAAGATTTGTGTCGCTACACCTATTTCACACCAGATTCCATTTACCGTGGGTATTCACATGGTTCGTGGATTATTCTGAGAATAAAATTCCAACGGTCCGAAGAAGGTTCAAGATCAGATGGTGGGACAACTATAAAATACCAGCAAGTCTCGCACCGTCAATAGTCCAGGAATGGCTAAATACCTGGAAGTCCATTCAGGTACAGGTACCACTACAAACACCACATGCACCACTACAAACACCGGAGCACACCCAGTTTCTTTCCCAGAAATCCCAAATGGCATCAATGCTTGCAGCGGCAAAAAATCCAGAAGAAATGCAAGCAATAATTCTGAAGTTTGTGTCGTCTTCATCGAAACAAGGCTCTTCATCAGAGGAAGAAGAACCAGAAATTAATATTGAAGATGATGCAGTTTTTGGCAACAGTGAATTCTGAAAAGATTGCCAAAAGAAGACAAAATACCAGAAATAAAGTTCAGATAAAATTCCAACAAAAGAAAATGTCCGAAAAAGATATTTTCAAAAAGTAAAAAATTCCAACAATAATTCGGGAAAATGCCAAACGATGTGGATGACGTCATTCTCCACTGATCATGTATAGTTAGATTTTTTTATTTACTAAAATGTCATGTAAAACTCCTATAAAATAAGACCCTCCCCCCTCTATTTAGAATAAGTTTTTTTTTCCATAAGATTTCAGATTCTAAAGAGAAGTAAGCTAGATAAATTCCAATTCCCCTCATGAAATTCCTCTCCTCCGAAATTCCCAAATTCCTTATAAACTCCCAAGATAGATCTCCTTGAAAATATTCAAGTATATCTTTGTAAGTTTTAATAATTTGAATAAATATGATTATGGAAGGTGCTACTTCCTAATCTTTTAAATTCATGCTTTTAAATTCTTTAAATTCTTGCATTATGATGTTGGCCGGTTCTACCGCCTACTTCATTTAAATTCTTGTAGACCCTTTAAGTTATGAATTCCTTATTAGGAAACATAATTTGTAAGTTAATCTTATTTTTACTTTCTGCGTATCTCTTTTGTCTTTTAATTTGTCAATCCTCATATTCAATTCCTCTCTCTCTCTCTCTCTCTCTCTCTATATATATATATATATAAGGGCAGCCCGGTGCACTAAGCTCCTGCTATGCGCGGGGTCTGGGGAAGGGCCGGACCACAATGGTCTATTGTACGCAACTTTACCTCATATTTTTCGCAAAAAAATTTGTTTCCATGTCTTGAACCCATGACCTCACGATCACGCAAGCGTGCTTTTACCACTTACTCCATATATATATATATATATATATATATATATATATATATATATATAAATTCATAATAAGGAAGACAAAAGAGTTCGAAATCTGAAAGCTCCAAAAAAAGTTCTATATTTTTTAAACCCCTTATTCTTAGCATCACCGGCCTTGACGTGTTCCTGCATATATGTGGATTATATCTTTCTAAAATAACGTATACGCAGATAGGACCCTAGCCCCTTTTTGCTTGGATATATGTCGCAGTATATTTTCTCAAACACTGAAAAACACTTTTCTAATCAGACTTATACATAAATGTTTAGGTGCTCTCTCAAATACCTTTTCACCGATGATATAATATAATCCTCTGATTCTACATGGAGAAGTTCTTATTAATGAAGAGGCCTTACGTAAACTATCTGATAGGTAATCTTTAGTTAGATATACTTTAAAACTTTAGATCAATTTTTTTTCTGAAGCACTTTTTTTCAGAGTAAATAATTTTCGGGCTATTGGATATGCCACATCATATTTCAGACATCTAAAGCTCGAATGACTAGACATCATTTTCATTTTCTTGACTAGATCAAATTACTCACTGGACGGCGAGTGACTATACTCACTAAGGTGTATGAGTTCGGGAGGCATATTAAAATTCACTTAGCCAAGTTTAGAGATGTTTAAAAGACTAAAAATAGTCTGGGGACTAAAATAATAATCCACGCTAAGTTAAGGAGTGTTTTAACTACCCCATTCTAAATATATAGAATAACACGATAAAATGGTGAACCAAGCCCTCATCACTTTTAACGTGATAATTAGCACGTCTATCGTGTCAAAATATGGCAAGAACACTAATTCTGCTGCAAAGTTGCATATCACTATGGCAATCAAGATCAATGGCCGAGTCCCCTCTGCTAGAAAATTGAAGATTCGTATTAATATCGATACTGCCATATTTTGGTTCAATTTTGCCTAGAGATGATTATGAAGACGAAATAAAGACACTGCAATTCTAAGTGGAAAGTATGAACTAGGTACACTTAGGGATGGCAACGGATCGGATCTGGATCGGATCCTACTAGATCCAGATCCAGATCCGATTTTCATACATGAATCCAGATCCGGATCCAGATCCGCCGGATCCAGATCCGCCGGATCCATAAAAATCAGATCCAAATCCGGATCCATCGGATCTACCGGGTCCACGGATCGGATCTGGATCCACATGTAAAAAAAATTGCATTGCTAAGAATGTAACCTTGCTAAGAATTTTTTTTAAACTGACAAACGATTTTTACTTAGCTAACAGTTTACTGTGTTTCAATTTTGAAATGTTCATATGAGATATTTTGTTCGTTGTCTCGTTTTGATTGTGAGCTATTAATTGAAAATGTTGGACAATGACAATAGTTATGAAAAATGCCGACTAGTATTTCCACAATGCAGAACTTGCATGTGCTTGGAATCTTCACAAATGAAGTGAATATAAATTTAACTACTTGTCTATTGAGATGTTAGTCATTCACTAATATAACATTGATTTTATTATCGAAGTTACCTATTTATTTTTGGGTTTTTGAGTTAACGCATGGATAAATTAAACTTGTTTTGAGAATTAAACTTGCAAGGATGTGCTTAGCAATTTTAAGAAAATACTTATAAAATTACATTCTAGGTTATGAATATATTTAATAAAAAATGGATCCACGGGTCGGATCTGGACCGGATACGGATCTCAAATACAAGATCCAGATCCAGATCCGAGCCGGATCCGTCGGGTCCAACTTTTGAAGATCCATACCCTATAAAACGGATCTGGATCCACCGGATCCGGACCGGATCCAAGATCCATTGCCATCTCTAGGTACACTGTACGATTTGAATAATTTCCCTTCCGGATTCCTTTCATTAATCACAATATATATAGTTATACAGAGGTTGATTCCTAGTACAATAAGAATCCTAACTTACCTTAAATGGTTGATTCCTAATACAATAAAAATCAAAATTACCTTAAATATACATCTATCATAATTACAAAATATACTGTGAATATTCGGAGAATATTCGTTAATACTCCCCCTCAGTCGGAGCGGGAGGAGGCCGAACGCTAAGGCTGGATCGGAAGTCGGTGAAGAGCTGTCTCGGTAGTCCCTTTGTGAAAATATCTGCATACTGATAGGCGGAAAGCACGTGTAATATTTTGACTTGACCAAGGGCAACCTTCTCTCACACAAAGTGAATATCCATCTCAATATGCTTAGTCCGCTGATGTTGGACCGGATTGTGAGACATATAGATGGCAGATATGTTGTCACAATAGACTATAGACGCCTTTCGCATTGGACACTAGATCTCCAAAAGAAGATTTCAAAGCCAACAGATCTCAGCAACGACATTAGCAACTCTGCGATACTCTGCTTCAGCACTCGAATGGGATAGCGCGGCCTGGCGCTTGGCGGACCATGAAATAAGGTTATCCCCAAGAAATACACAGTAGCCTGAGGTGGAGCGACGTGTGTCTAGGCATCATGCCCAATATGCATCCGTGTAGGGGAGTAACTTGGTTGGGGCAGAGGGGTAGAAATGTAGTCCAAAGTCCAGTGTGCCCTTAACATATCTGATAATACGTTTGAGGGCTGCAAAATAGGACTCTCGAGGGTCGTGCATAAACAGAAACACTTGTTGAACGGCATATGCAATATCAGGCCTAGTGAATGTAAGATATTGAAGGGCACCTGCAAAACTCCGATATAGAGTGAGATCAGAAACTGGTGCACCCTTATTGGCACAGAGTTTGGATTTCGAGTCAACCGGAGTTGGCATAATTTTACAATTTGCCATCTTAGCCCTGTACACTATCTTTTCTGCATATTTGCGCTGACACAAAAACATAATAGCTGCAGATCTGGTCACGGATATACCCAAGAAATAACTCAGCTTGCCCAGGTCAGTCATAGCAAATTCAATTTTGAGTAGAGCAATGATTTCATTCTTCAAACCGTCAGATGAGGCAGTAAGAACAATGTCATCCACATATAATAGCAAATAAGTAGTGTTGCTACCTCGATAAAAAGTGAAGAGGGAGTTATCACACCTGCTACATATAAAACCGATCTGCATAAGATACATGGCAAAACGATCATACCAAGCGCGGGGTGCTTGTTTCAAGCCATACAATGACTTTCTAAGATGACATACAAACTCCGGGACTGCCGGATGAACAAAGCCAAGGGGCTGATGCATGTACACAGTTTCTTTCAAATCCCCATGAAGAAATGCATTCTTGACATCAAGCTGATGAATCGATCAATGCATGCCCATAGCAATACTGAGAACAGTCCGAATAGTGGCCGGTTTAACAACCAGACTGAATGTCTCACTACAATCAATACCCTCCTGTTGATTAGTGTCATTAGCAACTAGTCTTGCCTTATACCGCTCCAAGTCACCACTGTCTCTGTACTTATAACGAAATAGCCACATACACCGGATAAAATTCACACCGTCCGGTCTAGGTACCAAATCCTAAGTGCTCTGCTTGGTTAAAGCATTAAATTCCTCACACATGACCGCATTCCAATTAGGGTCCAGTTTGGCTAGTTTTGGATTTTTTGGAACGGGTGATAAGGTATGTGTGGAGAGGTTGAAGTGAACCTTGGGTTTGAAAATCTCGTGTTGGGCACGAGTTTACATGCGGTGGGTAGGCAGCAGTGTTTGGACTAGGGTGTGGGGTTGCTGGCTTACGTGTTCTGGAGGCAGCAGTGTTGTTGGAGGGGCAAGAGACGTGGCTGGAGGCTGCAAGGGTACTGATGGGGTATTCGACCGAGAGCAGAGAGTTGTTTGGTTGGAGATGGTGCCGGACAGTGGCGGGGACGGAGCTGCAGGATCTATCGGAACAGTGGGCTGCTGGTGGTACAGAGATTGGATAGCCAGGGACAGACTCGGTTCATCGAGAAAGGTGTAATCGGTGGTCTGAAATTTTTGAAGATTTGAAAAAAAGAAAGGTCGTCTCATCAAAGGTGACGTGACGGGAGATGATGATTTTACGAGTGGCAATGTCATAGCACAGGTAGCCCTGATGAGTAGGAGAGAGACCAACGAAGACACAGGGCAAGGTGCGAGGGACAAGTTTGTGAGGTGCAGTGGAGGCTATGTTGGGGTAGCATAAGCAGCCAAAAATACGGAGATGGTCATAGGATGGAAACCTACGGTATAAGATTTCGGTAGGGGTCTTGTTTTGGAGAGTGCTAGTTGGTAAAATATTAAGAAGGAATTCTACCATTTTAACAGCATAGACCCAAAAAGGCGGTGGAAGACAGGCATGAAACTGAAGGGTGCGAACCATGTTATTGATGGTACGTATAATTCGTTCAGCCTTTCTGTTTTAGAAGGAAGTATAGGGACAGGAAAAATGGAAAACCATGCCTTGTTTAGAGCAGAAATTGTGAAATGCCAAGTTATTAAATTCACGTCCATTATCATATTGGAATGATTTGATAGATTTTTCAAACTGTGTTTTAATGAATTTTTGAAATTCAAGGAATTTGGCAAAAACTTCATATTTGAATTTCAGTGGGTAAATCCAGACAAAATGTGAAAAATCATCTAAGAATACTAGATAAAATTTGTGACCCAAAGAGCTAACAACCGGAGATGTCCACAAATCAGCATGAACAATATCAAAAGGAGAAAAAGTAACACTGTTTGATGACAAAAATGGAAGACGAGTATGCTTGTCAAGCGGGCAAGAAAAACAGTGTTGGGCAAGTTTCCCATTATTACATTGAATACGTTTAGTAGTGCTAAGAAAAGTAAAAATAGGGTATCCGGGGTGTCCGAGTCTATTGTGCCAAGTTGAGGGAGAGATAGCCGCAAGGAATAGAGGTGATTGCGGTATGACAGTGGAATATTGAGTGAAGGGGTAGAGGTTTCCCACATTATTGCAGCGCGTAAGAATTTTCCCCGTATTGAGATCCTTGACAGAAAACCAAAAGGGTCAAATTCGACAGATACATAATTATTGCGAGTGAATTTTCTAACAGAGATTAAGTTTTTAATGATATTAGGGGTGTAGAGGACGTGATTTAGGGAGAAAGGCGGGTGAGGATGTTTGGTATGTGTGTTACCGTAACCTTCAATTGGAATTTGATGACCATTGCCGACAGTAATAAATTGAGGAGACTTCAGCCGAAGTAGTTGAGATAAGTTACCTGACGACCGGGTGAGGTGAGATGTGGCTCCGGTGTCCATGTATCAATTTTTGTCAGGCTGTTGAAGGTTCACGGTGCTGAAGGCCTGGCCCAAATCGGTGGGGGCCAGGCTGCTGCCTTGCGGGTGCTGTTGGACTGAGACCATGTGGGCCTGCTGCTGCTGCGGGTGGGCCTGCCTGTTGGCTGAGGTGGAGCCCAATAGACCGGGTGACCAAGCAGCCTGCTGGAACTAGGCCCCTGCAATTGGGTATGGGCATGCAGGCGAGGCCCAGTTCCCTTGATTGGGCCACATTGGTTGCTATCTAGGCCACGTGAGATAGGCAGTAGGAGTTGGGTCTGGCTGCTGGTTGCGGTTGCCTTTGCCGCGGCCCTTCCCTTTATTGTTATTACCGCGGCCTCTACCGCCACGCCCTCCGCTGCGGGACTGCTGCTACTTGTGGTCTTGCGGTGGTGGCTGGGTGGTGTTGGCCGCTGGTGGTGTCATGCCGTCAACGGCTAATGCCTTGTGATTATGCTCCTCTTGTTTGGTACGGCGGGTCTCTTCTAACAAAAGTTCTGAACGTGCTTTGTTGAAACTTAGGAGGGGGTCGGCCTATTGAATCATCGTTGCGAGTGTATCATATTTACCTTTCGGTAAACCAGCAACTAGTTGAAGCACCATCTTGGTTTCTGACACAGAAGTTCCTATGTTGGAAAGTTGGTCGGTTATGAGTTTCAGTTGTTTACAATATTCAGACATGTTAAAATTCTCGAGACGTGTATTGTTGAACTGCTCTTCCAAATACACGACCCAAGTATTTTTATTATACTGAAAAATTTCTTCTAGCCGGACCCAAAGTTCACGTGTCGTAGCACCTGTTTTCATGATAGTGCACAACAAGTCTTTAGAGATAGTGCCGTAATCCATTGTTTGACGATGGCGTCAAGGCGACGCCAGGTTGAGTCTACAACATCGGTTGGACGAGGAACATAATCATCAATATGGTCGAGCACATTGTATGCACATGCATGAATGTAGAACAGTTCCATCCACATGGAATATTGACAGTCTTCTTGGTTAAGAATTATAGGGATAAAATTCTTGATGTTGTTGACGGCGAATGCCGGATGAAAATAAGACAATGAACGTTGAGGGGGGTTGTCAAGTGCCAGTGGCTGAACCGGAATTAGTGGGGGAAGTGGGGCGAGACACGGTGGCAACCTTGTTGCCGCCGGCCGAGAGGAAGGGAATTTTGGGTGGTGGTTGGCCGAGAAAGAGAGTAGAGAGGGGTAGGGATTAGGGTTTGGCTCTTGATACTATGTAAGATTGGAATAATTTCCCTTCCGGATTCCTTTCATTAATCACAATATATATAGTTGTACATAGGTTGATTCCTAATACAATAAGAATCCTAACTTACCTTAAAGGGTTGATTTCTAATACAATAAGAATCCTAAGTTACCTTAAATATACATCTATCATAATTACAAAATATACTGTGAATATTCAAAGAGAATATTCGCTAATAGACACAAAGAGAAGTGTTATTTTAAAGGCTACTATTTTAATAAACCAATTAGAATTAGGTTGGGGAAACCTGCGACAACTTAGAAATTTTAAGGCTAACCAAACCATTGTAGGACTAAAGCTTCCAATGTTGGAATTTTTGGGGGTTTTCCTTACTATATATGTATGTCGGAGAAGTGCACCAATAATATTCACTTTTAATCAAAATCGATATTTAATTAATAAGCAAAATTTATAATGTATTTACAATAATTTAGCCACTTGTATCATATGCGCCCCTGCTTTCCACAATCTTTCAATGACAGAACTTAACCAACTCTGTATTAAGAGGAATGCACTGCCTTATACCCCCTCACACCATTATAGGATATTCGTCAAAGTTCATGTTTCTTAAGTGATTGTTAAAATGTTCGGAGGTTAGTAAATGTTAATATATGTTTGTGGCCTTCGTGGGGACATATCTCAATCATAATAAAAATAAATGAGGTCTAGTTAATATGAGAGAAGGGAGGGGAAATATTAGGTATGTGAGATATGGCGTTTATAATTTTTAAGAAATCAAATTAAAAAGTACTATATAATTTTGAATTATGATATGATATTCCTATATTTTATATTAAATTAACTTTTAAGTTCTAGCTTTATTATTGCTATTATTATTATTATTATTATCATTTCTCTGACTTTTACTTAATTAAATTTATTTTAAAAAAAGTTTTCACTAGGCTGTGTTATCTCTATTAAGGCTACGTGGCGTGAGTATGTAGACATGGAGAGTAATTTTCTCTAATTTAAATTGCAAATTGCAACATAAGAAGTGGTTATATCATGTCCCTTGTACACAAAAAAATATAAGTTTAACAGACTGGGCCATAGCGTTTCGGCCCAAACACGGAAAGGAAAAGCGGGGTATTCCTTATTACCGGTCCGGAACTTAAATGACCAACAAAGTGAGCAAGTGAACAAAAATATCCCACTAAAAAACAGTAACCAAAGTACTTAAAATATGATAAGCGTGTGGAAGATAGAAGTCCTTAGACTTGAGGTCAATACACACCTTGTCTACAAAGTAATATACTTTGATCCTGTCCTAAGCTCAAATGTCTTATAGGTTGAGATACAGTTGTATTGAGTACATTACGATGTGGATTAAAGGTGGTAGTTGAGCTAAGATTAAGATTCATTTCTCGAATGTATATTCGAGAGAACACTCAGCTTCTCATTGGTATTGGATTGACTAAGTCGTTGGCCAACGCAATAGACATATCTAGAATATGGTCTTGTTGTCAACCAATATAGATGAGATATAATGATCGAGCCATTTGGATAGACACTTGGCAAATCCTAACCTTGATCGAGTGTATCGTGAATTAAATGATTTTATCTTACCACATAGAGGTTAAGTTTACTAGATTCATGTAAACGTACTTCACTGAGTTCGTCTTGCGGCGCCGTCTAGGAGTTCCGCGTAGACCTTAATTTGATTAGTGTCGATATGAGAAGGCCTGTAGGGTCACACTATGTCGATTGTCCTTTCGATCTAAGGATGTATTGAGAGAGTATTAAATATTCGATTTAGAATCGAGATATTTAAATGAATGATGATTGTTTTAATTAAGTCAAAATTGGATTTTGGATTTAATTAAGAATGTGCTGAAATTTTTTAGGCCACGCCCAAGGTCAAACCCTAATTCGGTTTGGCCTAATTTTCACCTATAAATACAGACATACACTTCATTATTCATTACACTTGATTTTCATATCATTATTCTAAGTTTTAGAGACTCAGAATCAAAATACTCTCTCGAACCTCTGCCGGATTTCCTAGCTTTCCAAAAGAGGAATACATTGAGGCTTGGAGCTTATTTCCTAGCTTTCCAAAGGAGGAATACATTGAGGCTTGAAAATTGTAATTGAAAGGGCATTCGCGTGCGCACCCACAGTTAATAAAGATTCTAGATATTGTAAAAATGTAAGTATCATTCAAGTCTTATGTTTACGGTTTTAAATTACCCTATAGTCAAACAGTTCTATGTTTGTTAGGTTTGAAACAAGTTTTCAATATCCGCTGCGTACAACAACCCAACAAAAATCCTACAATATATTCTAATTATGGTGGCGGGATTGATGGAGGATTCTTTGTACACGTTAATAAAGACTACAATTTTGGGCCAGTGCTAACCCGGACCATATATATATATATATATATATATAACAGTGAGTTCTTTATCAAAAAATAAAAAAAAAAACACAGTAAGTTGGCTTGAGTTTTCTATTTAGAGTTATATTATTTGTCTGCAGAGAAAGAGGGAAATAGTGTTTTTCACGCCTAGGATTCTTTTTTCTTCAAAGAAATTTCTTAACGAAGATGTTCATAAAATTATAATAAATACAGAGGATGCAAGCGTTATCCGGAATGATTGGGCGTAAAGCGTCTGTAGGTGGCTTTTTAAGTCCGCCGTTAAATTCCAGGACTTTAATTAAAATCAAATAGAATAATATTATAATAGAGTAAATTAGATTTTGTAATTCTTTTTCTATTACCACTATAATAAATTATTTAAATATGTTGTTGCAAAGAATGACTCTCTTTCTCTGCTTCTTTCATGCTTAATGTGTAGTATACGATTGATGGAGCAAGCGAGATTAAGAAGTCGAAAACTAAGCAAATTGTTCAACTTATTATTAGGTACAACGTTAAGACGGATTTGCCCTTGGTCGTGTTTTTATTTTTAGGTCTGCTCTGGATATGACTTTTTTTTCCTTTTTTCCAAACCAGTTGAGTCACACATTTAATTAATCTTTTGATTTGTTTTTTTTGAACAATTGAAAATGTGATTCTTATCCGTTTTTCAAGTGAAATACATATCCAACTATAACTTTATTTTAAATATATATTTTTTCAATTTATTTTTAAATATTATTTTATTTGAAAATATCATTTTTTTACTTCTAAAACGCCTACTAAGCAGGGGGAACAAGTAAGGCCCGGGGTTCATCCGAACCCCATTCAACATTACACTATATACATAAGGTTTAAATTATTTTTTATATCTATATAGTAATTTTAAATTTCTTTGATTTTATCGTAGGTCTAATTCTTTATATTTTTTAATCTTTATAATAAAAATTCTGATTCCACTGCTACTAACAAAAAAAACAAACTGAAGAATTTCTTGATAGTTTACGAGTATTCTGATTTCTGACTAGACAGAGTAGTCGTCTATAACCTGCGAGACTTGGCCACATGTTATCCACAAACACTTCCATACAACCTCTATTTCTGATAAAACACTTTAAAAACCAAACACTATCCATTGATTCCCTCTTCTCCTTCTTCCATAGTCTGACACACAAAAACACAGCATACAAAAAGGTAACAAAAAAATCAAGAAAATGTCAGTAGCATCATCATATACCTTCCCTTGCAATAAAATCCAAAATTACCCTTCTTCTAGTTCTTCTAGCTCTTGTTACACTTTGAGATTCTCTACAACAAACCCCACTATACTTACCATAAGGAATTCTCAAGCTGATGGTCCATTTAGAAGACCAGTTGCTCCATCACCACCTAAGCCTAATATCCCACCATCTTCAACATCACCACCAAGTAATACTACTAGTGCACCTCCTAAGCCTGTGGTTGTGACAACTTCTGAGGGTAAGAATGTAATTACTCTTGAATTTCAGAGGCAAAAGGCTAAGGAACTTCAAGGCTACTTCAAACAAAAGAAGCTTGAAGAAGCTAATCAAGGCCCCTTTTTTGGTTTTATTGCCAAAAATGAAATATCCAATGGCAGGTAATTAAACAAATTAATTCAAGAATTAATGTTTGGGATCTTTACTCAAATAACTGGCCGGGTTCAGTGTTTACTTTTCCTAGCCGGTATACATAGATGATTATACATATTATACATCCGACAACTATTGTTAGTTTAAGCGGTTGGTTGGGTGGGTGACTATTTAGGTTAGTTCTTTTATTAATTTGTTTGTAGTAACTGTCTTTCTATTGCTCCAATTTTGAAATGGAATGTGTCAATCCTTTGGTTTTGGGAATTCCATGTTTTTTTTGGTAATAGATGTGAAATATTACCATAGACAAACCAAAAGATTACACCTAAAGAGCACCTAAAAACTACATCCACCTTCTAGGAAGAGTGACATGATTAAATAGGCCTCAAACAAAAACCAGAAAGACTAATTACACAAACGTTGAATCAAAACACCACATTTAACAGCTTTTCTCGACCCCTGTGAGAGCTCTATTCTTTGTATGACTTCCTTCCTAATTCGTGACACTACAAAATTGCTATTTACAACTTCATTCGCGTATAACCTCCGGTTCCTTGCACGCCAGCAGTGGCGGAGCTAGTAAGGGCGTCTGAACCCCTTTGGCGAAAAATTACACTCTATATATAAGGTCAAAATTATTTTTTATATATATTTAGTAGTTGTTGAACTCCATTAGCTTCTTCGCATGTTACTTATTATATTTTTGAACCCGTAGGTAAAAATCCTGGCTCCAGCACTGCAGCTAGGTGTGGTAAATAGTAGCCCCCCCCCCACAATGCAGCAACAGCCTCCTTGAATTGTCCCCACCTTTTTTTCTTGATCCATTCCAAGCAATATTGAACTCCCTGTTGAGGGCTAGAGACAGCAGTCCATAGGGAAATGTTATCTTTTACCTCTTTAGTCCATCTGCAATCAGTAAATAAGTGTCCGCGTGTTTCATTAACCAAGCCATTGCATAGACAGCAGGTAGTGTCATCTACTTGAAAATTCATCTTCACCGTCCTGTCCTTTGTTGAGAGTTTGTTTTGAGCTGCTAGCCACAAAATGACCCTATGTTTCGGTTGCATAATTCTGCTCTTTATCAAGTCTGCTACTGGTAATCTAGTGAGAGTGCCTTTCAGAGCAACATAACTACTACCATTAGGAGTTAGCAAATAGTGATCATTCAGATACCATGTTACCATGTCAGTTTTGAGTGCATTCAATTTCTTCCAGTACCCACTACACTCTTTTGGAGGTTGGTATGCCCATATATCAGGTTGGTCTTCATATAGAGTTGAATTGCTTGTCCTTATGTCGAGGGTCTATCGGAAACAACCTTAGGTAGGGGTAAGGTCTGCGTACACTCTACCCTCTCCCGACCCCACTTTGTGGAATTTCACTGGGTTGTTGTTGTTGGTCTTTATATAGAGCCCATGTACCAATCTGACCCATAGTAAGTCCTCCTTTAAAGCCAGTTGCAATAATAATTTCCCCTCAGAAGCCACAATATTCTAGCATTTGCTACTTTTAATGTTAAGTCCACCATATCTCTTTCGAACACACAGCTTATCCCATGCTACCAATGACACTTTCCTCTTTTCATTTGTGCTTCCCCATAGATAATTTCTGCACTTTCGATCCACTTCCTTTAGTATGCTCTGAGGTAGAATGAAAACACTTTCGATCCACTTCCTTTGTTTTCTTGTAGGATTTAGCCTTAATTTAATGTGTCATTTGTGCGTGATGCTATATTGTTTTTTCTGAAGGAAGATGTTTGAATAATATTGAGATAATTTTCACTGTGAGTTTCAAAAGTCCAGCTTAGTGTAAATATTGACTTAGAAGAATGACATAGGCACATAGCTCTGTTAAGTGGTGAGACTAGAAATTTCACTGAGGGATTCAAGGTTTAATATATATGGATGAAAAGCAATTTTTGACCTATATACAAGGTATAATTTGCTGCCATGTGACATGGAGGTCACAGGTTCAAGCCGTGGAAACAACCTCTTGCAGAAATACAAGGTAAGGCTGCGTACAATAGACCTTTGTGGTCTGGCCCTTCCACGGACCCCGCGCATAGCGGGAGCTTAGTGCACCGGGCTGCCCTTTTTATACAAGGTATAATTTTTCGATAATGAGTTGTTCAACTGATCACCCTTTACTCTATGTGGCTAACATCATTGGTTCTGTCAAATACCTACTACGGCATGTGAAAGCATAAAAATAAGAACTTGGAAGTTGAATTTGAGCTGAGTTTAAGCATTTTGTGCTGGCACTTTGGCAATTCTTTATCAATTAAAGGTGTTCTTATTTATTGAAAACACACACCGTGTTCTCCTCCAGTTAAAATTGCTTGTGAAAGTAAAAAAGCAGAACTGAAAAGGTCTGTTTGCCTGAAGCACTGCATTTTCCAACAATAAATAGTGTTGCTTTGGCCATAAACTTAAATTGGTTGCATTTGAAGTGTCTGCAGAAACTAAGCAGAATGAGAAGTATTTTTTATTTTGTAATAACGCTTCGGTATATGGACTCTCCACCAGTTTCAGAATAGCTATTACTCTTTGTCGCATACAAGATAAATGGTATATCACATCAATCAAGAAACTAATATTATTCCATGTGACAATCATGGCTGCATGATGGAACTCTAACTAGATCATGATTCAAATGCAATCATTTAAGTAATTACTGTATTGTCTTTTCCTTTAAATGGAAAAGATGTTGATGAAGAGTAAGTATACTCTGGGGCTGTATATAAGTAGTGCAGAATTTAGTTACAGGAGGAAATTAGGTCTAATCACCAATTAATCCACTGTGGATATATTTAGTTACAACTATTCTTAGTAGTCTTTGCACATACGTGTTTTTGCACTTGATCGGATATTTATTTACACCCCTTGGGGTGTGGCCCTTCCTCGGATCCTGCTAACGCGGGATTCTTTGTGCACCGGGCTGCCCTTTTAAAGCCAGTTGGAATTGCTTAAGTAACTTCAGTTACATGCTGCATAATCATTATCGCAAAGGGCTTGGCTTGGCCTTAAGATTATGTTGCATTCTTAACATTATCTGCACATTACTCATTTTGATACAAGATGTTGGTTCCACACTGATTATCTAGACCTAGTTGGTCTGCCATGTTCGTTATAGTGATGGTGCTTTATATGTTGATATAAAGGCTATATCCTTTTCCAGGGGTCATCCTGGACCAGTATTATGAATCTTTTTTTATGCTTTTTTCGTTAAAGTGGATTCTGTTTTTTCTTAATTGAATTTGTAAAGTGGACTGTTTTTCTCTATACTATGTGTTGGGTATTTTTGCTCTATGGTACTTTATAAAGCAGTACGGGAAGTATATAACTATTACAAGTATTCGAAAGGATAAACAAAGATTCAATAATTCAACTAGAACTCTGAAAGTTACAATAGAACCACAAAACTGAAATTACAATTTTGTTGAAGACGGAAAAATAGAAACTGTTTTTGCTGAGTCGAGTGTGGCACTCTGTCCTTAAGACAATATTGCCCCGTATGTATTCTTTATACGTCCTGGACAATTTGTCTCCCAAGATAAAACAGCAATGGAACACTTGAGCAAAGGAAACTCAAATGCCTACCGTGAAGAATATTGAGTAACGAAATGATGCTTGGAAGTTGTAGGAAGAAAACTGTTTTTGGTTGTGTATTTTCGTGTGTTGTATGAACTGTTATTCGTAGTCATCAACAATGGTGTAAGGGGGTGTTTATATAGGTGAGGGAGGTGCTGAAAACTGCCTCCATAACAGCCAAATAATGGCCATTATGGAGGTAGTAAAGTCACCAACATTTATAGGAGGAGTAATTCAGCCAAAATAAATGGCTGAATTGAGTGTTTGGCGTTTCTGTTCTCTTCTGCTCAATTCTGACTTTCTGGAAACTTAAGGGACCAAACTGTACATCTTGAAACTTCAGGGACCAAACTGTACATCTGAAACTTCTGGGATCAAACTGTACTTCTGATAAAATTCTCTGGTCCAAAAAGATAATATCAGAAGGCCCGAGAACCCGAGAACCTGAGAACCCGGAACCGGACCGGATGGGACGGGCGGGCGGCGGCGCGCGTGTGGTCTTTCCTTGAACCGAAGCACATCTAGGTCCTCCCTCCTTTAAACACATGGGATACCCCTTGGGGTCCCAAACCCCAAACCAATTTCGAGTCTTATATACACAACAATTCTTTCTTCCTCTACCGATGAGGGAGAATTGAACACAATACCACACTTTCCATGCTTCAAACACCTTACTTCGTGGACCAATATCTCTTTCATTTCTCAATGAAATTTGACGATTCTTGGCCCTACGGTTATCTACGTACTTAGTAGATCATGCATGTGTGAAGAACCGGATTCTCAAACATACGTAACACTAGTGTTTAAGCCGTTAAAGTTGGTCGGTCGCAACTCCCGTCAAAGGCTAATTTCCAACAATCCCCTCTTGAAAGAGATTTTGGCGCACTCACATGGTGTCTTTTCATTTCAAAGCAATATTTCAAACGGACCGATGTTGCATAAGGAGAGGTAGCTTCGACTTTGAACCTTCCATAGTTGAATACCATCGGACTTACTTATCGCGCGGTGAACGTGATGTCTTGAACCGTCAGTGTTTAGTGTAAGCCAAGTCAATGGTACCAACACAACAAATTCCCTTACTCTCTTCTTCGTAATGTTTTGTCCGTTTTGGCCATGGACAACGTCTTGGATTTTTAAGTGCGTTCATTTTGAGGCGGCCCGTCCTCGCACTTAAATAAGTGGTCTCCTACAAGGTATCCTGCTATACCCCACTTCACAAGTGTTAGGAACCATTAAAAGTTTCCCAAAGACCTAACCTCAACTGTTGAGGAGCATTACAGGGTTTTGAAAACTTAACCTTTACCCACACTGCAGATAGCACTTAACGTCTATCGCGGGAACGCTTTGGATTTGGTGTTTCTTTTTAGAAATCACTATCCGAAGTGCTCATGCTTCCACCGAAGCGATTAACCGAACCTTTACAGCTTAGTTTTCCCATTGAACCAAATTACTGGGATCTCCAGTTAGTAAGGTTGGGTTACCACTGTATTGGTCCTTATATTTTGGGTTTTAAGCCCATTCCCCTAGACAGGAAGAACACTTGATCTCCGGGTAGTCCCTTAGTTAGTAAACAAGGAAGTGACACCCGTGATGATCAACTGCCATACGGTCTTATGTCTCCTGACAGATATGTCCAGACGCCGTCATCCGTGTCCTTCCTAAAGCCGACCGCTAGCCACAAGTGTATAACCGCTCGAAGGCACGGGTTTCTCCCAATAAGGGACGTCCTCTAAGGAGTCGTGAAGTTACTCAACTTCTTTCATGCTTTGTATAAAGCGATAAACTCCGATTTCATCATGAATCGGCCGATGCAAGTTTGCTTAGAGGATTTTCCAAGAACCACCATACACATTTACTTGTGGCTTTGGTGTTCTTCAGATATGATGTCCAGTTTGCATCACTACCGCTGGACATCCGAACACTATAATCCGTAGATAAGCGAATAATTCGGATATCGTCATATCCGACTTAACGCATTCTATTGATCATGTATTAAGATTATCGGTGAACCTTAGTTCAACCGATCCGATTGTAGGACGATACTGTGTCGGTTGTAGTGTGTACAATACATTGAACTACACGTGATCCGTGCGTATCGCTCCTTGTCTATGGGTGCACCATGATTCCAATCGGTTCTATGATTCATATCCATTGATGGCTTCAACGAGATCGTCAACTATCGACCATCCGTTAGATGTCTTTAGAAATCCAATTCCTAAGATGTCATCTCGTGATATCCATATCTTTCATATCGAGACTTTGTTTCAATATGACTTTCACTTTCAGATTGTTGGTTTTCCAACTGTTGGCTTTCTAACTTCAGAGTCAATGTTTCGTGGTCGATTCATTGTTTCGTTTTATCCGAGACTTTCGGGACCAAAATATTAACATTTCGGGGACCAAAATGAAAGTTCGGGAAGAAAGCCCAACAGTTCGGAAGAAACCAATTCGATCCTTTTCTTCCAACTCTCCGGTTGGGAAGGCTGTTTCAACATCCATGCCACGCAAGACTGCAATGGCCCTGGATTTTAAGCTATTCACAGGGGAGCACATTTTACAACCCAAAGGTTCTTTTCCCGGAGGAAGATCAACCATTACATAAGTATGGTTCTATATATAGAATCTATTTCTCTCTTTAGCTTCTTTCTAAAGCAGCGCTTTTGGAGAAAATAATTATTTGTTAATTGTCCATGGTTCGTTCTTAACCATACAAGCTAGAAGGACTGGAACAAGTCTTTGTCCCCTTCTTTGCTCCGTCTCGGTTCAACATCCAGAATCCCTGAGTTATGCAGATCTGGAATATAAAGTTCCGGATAGCCAGCAACTTTCGAGTCCTGTAGATACGGAACGTCTAGTTCCGGACAGTCAGGCCCTCGCGGGTTCTTGTTAACCTTGAGCAATTACTCCTTTTTCCTTTTCAAGGAAAGTTATCTCTAAAGAATTCAGCATTCTTCGACGCCAAAAGGCGATGAACACTACTGTTATTTGCAGATCCAGTGGATATGCAATCTACAGTCTTAGGTATGAAATCACCCCACATCACAACATTTGTATGTGAGATCCTTTCCATGTCTCACACGGAGGGTTACCCTTATCCTTATGCGGAGTTCTATTGAGAATCGCATTAGCGGTAAGGACCGTCGTGCCCCACATAATTTGGGAGTACGGCTTTGCGTTTGGCTAACACCGTTAGACTGAGGTGAGTAATGAGCAGTCGTTTAATAAACGATGCTTCACATTCTCCCCCTCTATCACTACGAATTTCTCAATCCGTAGGCTTAGTTGATTCAACTTCTTCTTTGTAGCGCTTATCCGCTTCAACAACTTCATCTTTGCTTTTCAACAAACAAAGGATTCCATACGTTGTACTATCATCAAATGACGATCACAAAGTACTTGTCTCCCCCCTCTATTTTGTATAAACTTCAAATCACCCAAGTAGGTATGACTAAGTTCTAGAGGAGCGGTGCTTCTTTCGCTATTCCCTTGACGGAATTTGGAAAGGTGATTTTGCCTCTTCGCCTACCTCACATTCATTTTGAGGCTTTATGTCGAAAGAAGGCAACAATCTCAACTTCGCTAGCTTTTGAATGACTTGCTATTTAACGTGTCTTAATCTATGATGGCATAGATGCACGGATTACAAATATATCATTCATACGGCTACAGACATACTGTACCATTCTTAGTTATTACAGACCTGTTGGAGTAGTCTCAAACCAGCTTGACCAACGGCGTCTCTTAAACCAAGTTTGGGACATGTATCACCTCATCTTAGAGTGATCCCATTCCCTGAAGTCCTATTGAGGACAACCTCTCCAGCCCCTTTGATTTTAGAGGTGACGTTGCTTCACATGAACAACCTCTTGCCCGTGGTTAGGGCGTAGCCGGATCATCTGTGATCTCGATACTCGGGCCCACTCCAGTTGCTTTGGCAGACTGAGTGTCCAATTTCTTTACTGCCTTTCTTTAGGCCTTCAGATCTTTTAGGACCTGGAAACTCTGGCCCACCTTACTAGGTGTCAATTACTTTTCCAATGAAATGAATTTTGGCCCCACTCCAGTCACCCGGAGGCTTTTTATGACTGAGTGTCCAATATCATCATATCAAAGGAATTTTGGCCCACTCCAGTCCCCCGGAGGCTTTGTATGACTGAGTGTCCAATATCATTCTATCAAAGGAATTTTGGCCCACTCCAGTCGCCCGGAGGCTTTGTATGACTGAGTGTCCAATATCATCCTATGAAGGATCTTATGCCAAATAATATGACAGGCTCAACGTCATTAACTTTTAGACTTCTTCCGTTATGATTAGTGCCCAGATAATTGTTGGCGCTTACTTAAGTGTGGTAACAGTTTTCGCACAGTCAGTGGATCTTTCTCCCTCGTATGTGCGAACATACTTTACGCACTTTAATAATTACACTTAAAAGAACAGATCTTTTTAAGTCGTTTACAAAATCCAATCTTTAAACGGAAAAGAAGATGAGATTAAACTTCTGATTTGTTAAAGCGTAAGGAATATAAATTATTTTCATATTCCTCCTTACTTTAATCCATTTTTAATCAGACATCATTTAATCTTTATTCTTGACAAGTAAGAAAAATACTTATCATTTAATCTTTATTCTTGACAAGTAAGAAAAATACTTATCCCAATTTCGGATTCTGGCTCACTTCAGTCACTTCATCAGACTGAGTGTCCATTTCCTTCTCACCATTATTCGGATCTTTTGTCTGGGACAGATATAGGCCTTCGTCGCAAGATAGAATAACATCTTCAGTCTTCTCCTCTTGTCCCAGTTGACATCCTCAGGCTCTCGAGAGCGCTTGTTCCCACCAGTCTTGGTAGTGGTGACACCATGAACACGTTCATCATCATCACTCTCTTCTACCAGAAAACCATTGCCATATCCAGATTTGGTCACATAACTTTTGACCGACATCTTTCGAACACTAATAGTCTTACAATACAATATTGTCTTAAGTTGTTGGGTATTTTTGCTCTATGGTACTTTATAAAGCAGTACGGGAAGTATATAACTATTACAAGTATTCGAAAGGATAAAAAAAGATTCAATAATTCAACTAGAACTCTGAAAGTTACAATAGAACCACAAAACTGAAATTACAATTTTGTTGAAGACGGAAAAATAGAAACTGTTTTTGCTGAGTCGAGTGTGGCACTCTGTCCTTAAGACAATATTGCCCCGTATGTATCCTTTATACGTCCTGGACAATTTGTCTCCCAAGATAAAACAGCAATGGAACACTTGAGCAAAGGAAACTCAAATGCTACCGTGAAGAATATTGAGTAACGAAATAATGCTTGGAAGTTGTAGGAAGAAAACTGTTTTTGGTTGTGTATTTTCGTGTGTTGTATGAACTGTTATTCGTAGTCATCAACAATGGTGTAAGGGGGTGTTTATATAGGTGAGGGAGGTGCTGAAAACTGCCTCCATAACAGCCAAATAATGGCCATTATGGAGGTAGTAAAGTCACCAACATTTATAGGAGGAGTAATTCAGCCAAAATAAATGGCTGAATTGAGTGTTTGGCGTTTCTGTTCTCTTCTGCTCAATTCTGACTTTCTGGAAACTTAAGGGACCAAACTGTACATCTTGAAATTTCAGGGACCAAACTGTACATTTGAAACTTCTGGGATCAAACTGTACTTCTGACAAAGTTCTCTGGTCCAAAAAGATAATATTAGAAGGCCCGAGAATCCGGAACCGGACCGGATGGGACGGGCGGGCGGCGGCGCGCGTGTGGTCTTTCTTGAACCGAAGCACATCTAGGTCCTCCCTCCTTTAAGCACATGGGATACCCCTTGGGGTCCCAAACCCCAAATCAATTTCGAGTCTTATATACACAACAATTTTTTCTTCCTCTACCGATGAGGGAGAATTGAACACAATACCACACTTTCCATGCTTCAAACACCTTACTTCGTGGACCAATATCTCTTTCATTTCTCAATGAAATTTGACGATTCTTGGCCCTACGGTTATCTACGTACTTAGTAGATCATGCATGTGTGAAGAACCGGATTCTCAAACATACGTAACACTAGTGTTTAAGCCGTTAAAGTTGGTCGGTCGCAACTCCCGCCAAAGGCTAATTTCCAACACTATGTACACTCAAATATTCACCCGAACTTTCTGAAAATCATGATCTGTAGAAACAATTCTAAAGATTTCAATCTTGCCGTGCATCGTCTCTCTTCCTTATTTACTGAGGAGGATCAAAAGATGATGTTTCAAATTTTGCTGGTGACATATTCATACACCTATTAGTTTACTTTCTTAAGTAACCTTTGTCGGAACTATCTGCATCATTTGATCATCGAACCTTGGAAAAGCAAGGAATCCTAGACAGTCAAGCACTTTAGTTAGCAACTTTTAATTGTCACTCTTGTATGAATAGGTTCTGCATCATTTTGAAGAAACTTGTGTCTGGAATTTGAATAGTTCCATTTTGTTTTGAACCTCGCCTTGGATTCTTTGTCATTGACATCCAATTTCTAATTTCTTGTCACAATCTTGAATATCGGTTGAGCAGATGGGCAATGTTTGGTTTTGCTGTGGGGATGTTAACAGAGTATGCAACCGGCTCTGACTTTGTCGATCAAGTGAAGATCCTTCTCTCGAATTTTGGGATAGTAGACCTGGAATGAGACATTGCTGTGTATGTATCATCATGAGAGCTTATAGATTCTCTCCTCTGTAATTCAAGTGATAAAATCCATTTGTTTCTTGTAACTTCTTTATTCGATTTTTCGAGTTTATTTGTTTGAGACACAATTGGAGTACATTGTACCTTACAACTCCTTTTACTTTTCATGAATATAGAAAGTTTGTAATTTTTGCATGGTACCCATTGTGTATATAACCACAAACTTGTTGATGCTCAAGTTGAACAAATATCCTCAATCTGTTGTAAAGAGATACTATTGGAGCATCATCATGTAGATGTCATTTATCATTGTTACGAGTCTTTTATATTTGTCCTCATGTAGTTTATAGTTTATACTTATCTCTTAGCTTTATCCTTTAGTATAGATTAGTCTCTAGATATATAGTAAGAGTTCTCATTTAGTTAGGATTGTACGTGTATTTAAACTCATTCAAACACTCAATAATAGACAGTTTTTCCATAGCTTCTTCAAGCTCTTATAGATCGCACCAATGATGCAAGGCAAATTTATTGTAAAATATAACCTGCTCAAAATTTTCTAATCTATATGAATCAACAAGAGTAATCAAACTCTAGCAGATACTGATGTGCAACAACAATTATAACATGCCAAAAAAAAAATGACTATAGCAAAGGTAAACAACCAAACACGAGGCATTAGGAATTTTACATGAAAAACCTCTTCAAAGAGAAGAGTAAAACTGTTGGACCTCGAGTTCACCAAAAGGCTTCACTATATCAAACGAGAGTAACAAAATTCTCCAAATTTACTATAGCAGTGTCGAATAAGGATAAACAATAGCAGAAAAAGTGAAGAATAAGGAAGATTCATCCAAATAATGAGCCATAATTCTTATGATGCTTCAATATGTTGTGAAATTTCTTTGTTTAGGCACTTATGAAGAATGAGTTATTTAAATCCTATTAATAGTAGAATAATTAACTTAAAGAGCAACTTAACCAATCTCTTAAACCAAAAATAGTTGATATATGTGTGTAGTCATATATAATTAGTGTATAATCTATGTATATCGGAGGGAAAAATAAATAATGAATCCGACCGGCTATTTGTGTAAGATTCTTTAATAGTATGGAGGATGTGTTTATCATTTTCATAGGTAGCTCTATATACTTCATTGATTTATAATATTTGAAACACGATATAGTTGGAGCAACAAACTTAAATTCAGCAAGAATCTCATTTTTCAGTAATACTAAGGGGGAGTTGGCCCAAAACTTTGATAGGGTAAAAGAAATTTTCAGGCATTTGCTTAGCATATAGAGGTTTTATGGGTGGGGTAGTGGATCATATATGAAGTTTTCGGTTAAAATAAGTTGGGTTACATGATTTCTATTTATTTGGCTTAAAAATCAGGAATCACGTTATTTAAAATAGACGGATATAACACTTTTCGATTTAAGTGATCTTTTGAATAAAATAGCAAAGATAAGTGACTTCTAAATAAATGAAAGAAAAGTGTTTTTTTCCCGTAAAATAGCAAATATTAAGTGACTTTTCTTATAATTTTCAGTAATTTACTGACCTTCTAAGTGATGAGCTCACTATCACGTTGAGCACATAGTTATTCAGTTTCACCAATTAGGAACTTGCCTAGAGGGAAGACCAAACTTTCTGTTGAATTTACTAGTTTACTAACAATTCCATATTATATGAAGTCATATATTATTGTAATTTCACTAGTCTTTGACAAATGGTCAGCCCATTTTTGAACTTACTCAAAATCAAATGTGAACAAGTGCATGATCCTTTTTAGTATTTAAAGGGCGGACAAAGTGCAAATAATACCATAATTTTTTCAAAACTGTTTTTTCAAAAACACTAGTCAATTAGTCATCATGATGAAGAATGTTGCAAGAAAGAATTTTGTTGATCTTTTGAGAACTATCTTTTTGCTATCCTCCATTTTAATAGTGACAGAAGGTAACCCCCCCCCCCCCCCCCTCTTTCTTTGGTCATAATATTTCTCTTGAAAGTATATAATAGTGATAAGAGTTAATGGTAAAAAACGCGCCTGAACTATCATTTTTTCGTGAGTTTAACACTCCAACTGTCAGTTATTCCATTATCCTACTTGAACTATCACCATTAATGTATTAAAACACACCTCGAAGCTGACTAGATCAATTATCAATTGTTCCCTTTTTCTATCTGAATTCTCAACTAGATGTATTTAATACATAGATGATGATAGTTCATGTAAGAAAAGAGTTAACTGATAGTTGAAGTGTGAAACTCGCCAAAAAGTGATAGTTCAGATTTGTTTTTAACCATTATCTCTAGTAATGATAATGATACTTATGTTCTTTTTTCCCTTATTCATTTGTTATACTTAGCAACAGGAATCGGAAGAAGAGAGATGGAAATAAATCAAGTTTATGCAAGTGGAACAAAGCTTTTTGAAAACTTTCAACTTGATGATTCAATAGTGATTGACTATTCACCAGGGCAATCATCGCCAGATATTCACCATGGTCAAGCGCCACCAGTTAACAGTCGTCATCATATATTACATATGTAGTCACGACTAGTTTAATTACTGTCTAAATAATGTCTCAGATTAACTCTGAGGTAATACTAGAATGCTTTTAAGATTAGTATGGTAAGCTTTGACTTTCTTACTAATTATATTTCTGAAAGAAATAATCCCTTAATTATTTTCATTAATTGAAAGACTATATATACAATTTATATATTTTCATAATAGGAGAATCTTATTCCTATTCTACTCCTAAAACCTTATTCTACTTGGACACTAACTATACAATTATGATAAGTGTACAATACTAATTACACCACAACATTACTTAAACTATTGCCTAATCACGGTACAAAATCGTGGACCATAATCTAAGACTTAATATGTACGAAACACGTTATATACATTAACGTGTATACAACCTATATTTAACACACCCCCGCAGTCATAGCGGGCGGTATTCGAACGCTAAGACTGTCCCTAAAATCTTCAAAAAGGACCGAGGGAAGACCTTTCATAAAGATGTCGGTAATTTGATACCTGGACGGGACATGACAGACGCGTACCTGACCACGACCAACCTTTTCTCGAACAAAATGAATATTCATCTCGATATGTTTAGTGCGCTGGTGCTGAACCGGATTACCCGACAGATAGATGGCACTAATATTATCACAATAAACCAAGGTTGCTTTCTGGATAGGACAATGAAGGTCCAATAGCAAATTACGTAACCAACATGATTCCGAGACCACATTAGCTACCCCTCGATACTTGGCCTTTGCACTGGATCAGGACAATGTCGACTGACGTTTCATAGACCATAAGACCAGGTTATTGTCAAGAAACATACAATAGCCAGACGTAGACCGTCTGGTGTCCGGATAGCCACCCCAATGAACATCCGTATACGAGACAAGTGTAGACGTCGAGGAAGGATATACATGCAAACCATAGTCAAATGTACCCTGAATATACCGAATGATGCGTTTGAGTGCATTCATGTGCTCAACTCTGGGATCATGCATAAACAAACACACATGTTGGACAGCATACGTAATATCTGGTCTCGTGAATGTAAGATACTGAAGGGCCCCTGCAAGACTACGATAGCGGGTCGGATCCTCGTATGGTCTGTCGGCCGCGACACTAAGCTTGGGCTTAGTATCAACTAGAGTGGAAGTGGACTTACAGGATGACATCCCAACCCTCTCAATAATCTCAGCTACATACTTCCTTTGAGATAAGAACAACCCACCTGCATAACGAGTGACAACAATCCCCAAAAAATAACTCAAGGGCCCCAAGTCTTTCATAGCAAACTCAGAGCTGAGCATTGTCATGATAGACTGGCGTAAGGCATCAGAAGAGGCAGTCAAAATAATATCATCCACATATAACAGAATATAGCCCAAGGACGAACCACGACGGTAGATGAACAAGGAATTATCCGACCTGCTGTGAGTGATCCCAATAGTCGAAACATAGTCGGCAAACCGCGTAACCATGCCCGTGGAGACTGCTTAAGCCCATATAAGGACTTTTTCAACAAACAGACATGATGAGGATGTTTGGGATCCCTAAATCCCAAAGGTTGATGCATATAGACTGTTTCCTTGAGATCACCATGGAGGAAAGCATTCTTTACATCTAACTGATAAATAGGCCATGCTTTCGAAAGAGCCAAGCTAAGCACAGTGTGAATGGTAGCCGGCTTGACCACCGGACTAAACATCTCACTACAATCTACACCAACCTGCAGAGTCTTACCATCACCCACAAGTCACGCCTTATGTCAGGCAAATGAACCATCTGAATTGTCTTTATGAGCAAAAATTCACATAGACCTAATAATATTAATATCAGATGGACGGGGTACCAACTCCCACATCTTATTATCAATAAGAGCATTATATTCATCGGTCAAAGCAATTTTCCAATTCGGGTCATTTAAAGCAGACACAAGATTACGGGGTAAGGGTGATTTAAGAACATTAGAATGCAAATTAAAATACATTTTTGGTTTAAAAATACCCCGTTGACTACGAGTGACTGGTCTATGACTCGGGGAAGAATTGGATGAATTTTGGGAATTTTCTGGGCTCGGGATGGTGGCCGGCGGGCGTGGTGTTGGCTTGGCCCAACACGGTAAACAGACGCAGGAACTGGACCAGTTCCAGAATTGGGCTGGACTGGCCCAATTGCTGAAACTGGCCCAGTGACTGTACTAGGAAATGTAGCTTGTGATGGACCAGTGGAACAACGGGAAGTGGGCTCGCTGGAGAATTTTAGGTGCAGGGTATGTCCGAAAAATGGTGAATAATATACGGGGATATAATATCATCCAAAAAATTATACGAACTAGGCACGGGATTACTCACCTTTGCAAACGAAAATTGGGATTCATAAAAAATGACATGGAGACTAATGATGATTTTATTAGAGGATAAATCAAAGCATTTGTAACCACAATGATTAGACGGAAAACCCAAAAACACACATGGAGTAGACCGGGCATGAAGTTTGTTAATTGTGGTGGACGGGAATAACGGATAACACAAACACCCAAAGACCCGAAGATGTGAATATGAAGGAGTCTTATTATATAAAATTTGAAGGGGGAGGAATATTTCAAACCTTTGGAAGGAATTATGTTAAGGAGATATATAGCCATTTGTAGAGCATAATGCCAAAAAGATGGGGGTACGAAAGCATGAATCAATAAAGTTCGGACAATGTTATTTATGGTACGAATTTTGCGTTCGGCTTTCCCATTTTGTGAAGACGTATGAGGACAAGAAAAATGAAAATTAATCCCATTATTAGCACAGAATTTCCAAAACACCCCATTATCATATTCTTTGCCATTATCACACTGAATATTTTTTATTTACCGTTCGAATTTGGTTCTAATGAATGCTCTAAATTTTAAGAAGATGGAAAAAACTTGAGATTTTTTCGCTATCGGAAAGTCCATAAAAACTTAGAATAATCATCCAAAAAGAGAACATAATACCGATGACCCAAAGAACTAAGAACATGAGACGTCCATAAGTCGCTATGAATAATATCAAATGGCATTAAAGTATGAGAATTTGAGTCTACAAATGGCAACCTAACAATTTTCCCTAAAGAGCAAGACTAACAATTTGGAGTACTACGCGTACCCTTACATGAAATAAAATTATTTTTATCTAATGACAATATAATAGACGACCCCAGATGACCAAGACGAGCATGCCACAAGGAAAGAGAAAGGGCTGCAAATGCTGATGGCAAGGCTTGACTCGATGGACCGGAACTAGGTGTGATATGATAAAGATCTCCCCTACTATCACACCTCATGAGAGGACTCCCCGTCTTGAAATCCTTTACAGAGAAACTAAATGGATTAAACTCAATAGAAACGGAATTGTCAGTAGTGAATTTACGGACATACACTAAGTTTTTAATCAATTTAGGGGCATGTAGGGTGTTTTTCAAGATAAGGGGTGGATGAGGAGGAGACATAGTTTTATGACCATAACTACGAATTGGAATAGAATTAGCATTACCAACAATTATGCCCCGAGGGTTGCTCAAATTGGAATAAGACGAGAGTGTACTTGAATCGGATGTCATGTGGGTAATGGCACCGGTATCCATATACCAATTTTGGTCCGGATGATTTAAACCAAGTGTGTGCATTGCGGCTTGGATGTCGGTAGAAGTGGGTGCCGCTGCGTGATGGGCCTGCGGTGGCCGAGGCCCAAGTACTCCTGCTTGCTTCCTCGGCCCAGAGAGCTGACTGGAAGTGGACTAGGGAGTGTTGGGCCTGGACTGCGGCTGGGCAGCCCACTGCCAGTGGGGTGAAAAATTGTTTGGCCCAAAGCCGGATCGTGGGGCCCACCGCCACCGCGGGGGCCCGTAACCGCCGGCCGCCGCCGACCGTGTGAGGGCCACCACCACTGTGCCGGTTGTCGCCATTGTTGCCGCCACGATTCTTGCCATTATTTTTCTTATTTCCACCCTTTTTGCCGCCACCGTTGTTGTGGTTTTGTCTTGAGTTTTTGGAACCGGTAGGATGAACCGTGGATCGGTCATCATGCCTATGGCACTAGCACCGGTAGCCACCTTTTTTGCCATGCCCGCTTCTTCGAGTGTAAGCATAGAATGAGCCTGGTAAAATTGCGGAAACGGATTGCTTTGCCGAAGAAGCGTGCCAACACCACTATAGGCCTCGGAGAGGCCTGACACCATTTGGAGGACCAAACGATCGTTCAAAACTGGCACACCAACGTTGCAGAGTTGGTCCGCCAATTCCTTTAATCATTTGCAATAAGCCGAAACGTTAGGGAAATCTTTCATATTGACGTGGGAGAAATCCCGCTCAAGAATAACAACTCTAGAATTTTGATTTTCTTGGAATATATCACGCAGTCTATCCCAAGTGGCATGTGCCGTAGCGTCAGGCTCAATAATCGTTTGCAAAAGGTCAGTAGAAATTGTGGAATATATCCACTGGAGGACAGTGGCATCAAGAGTCGTCCACAACTTAGGATCATCCTCGCGTTTTGGCGCCTCCGTATCCTCAGGAGTCGCGGGGATTATGTGATGGATTACTTGATGCGATTGTGCGTGAATTTTGAACAGTTCGGCCCACGTCGCATATTGAACGTTTTCTATTTCAAGAACAAGAGGGATGTTATTCTTGATGTTAGAAACTGCAAGGGCGGGATGAAACATGTTCCTTGAAGTAGACATACTGATAGAACAATATATGATTGAGGGATTTGGAAGAAAAATTTGGGAGAGAGATGAATCATCGGCACAAAAAACCGAGATGAAGGGCTCGGTAATCGAGGCATAGGACGAGAAAGAGGAAGAATTTTTGGAGAGGATTTTAAGACCTAGACTTCTGATACCATGCAATAAATAATCCCTTGATTATTTTCATTAATTGAAAATCTATATATACAATTTACATATTTCCATAATAGGAGAATCCTATTCCTATTCTACTCCTAAAACCTTATTCTACTTGGACACTAACTATACAATTATGGTAATACAATTATGGTAAGTGTACAATACTAATTACACCACAACATTACCTAAACTATTGCCTAATCACGATACAAAACCGTGGACCATAATCCGATACTTAATATGACAAAACACGTGATATACATTAAGTGTATATCGCGTGTATACAACCTATATTTAACAATTTCATTTTGAGGGTATTATATTACTAATAAAAGTCAAAAGAAGTACTCTGCATAGCAGCATGGGTGCGTGGTTATATTAATTCAAAAAGAAATATGGTCTCTGTTTTTTTGGTAATCCGGTCTTAGTGCAAATGATTTTCAGAATGTTTTACCATCTGCTTTGAATTAAGTAATATAATAAAATAATAAAATTGTGTTCTATATGATAGTTCAAGCTGTTAGATTAGATTGATACACACTTTCACATTATTAATATACAACGGTTAGTTATTAGAATTCATGGTGTACATACATACAGGGCACATTATTCTCCGTGGCTTCTGCATTTCTTATATTGTATTATACTTATCATATTATACTAAAAGTGGAAAGTTCCTATCTTCAAAGTTAGATTATTATTTTTGCCTTACAGTAAATCAAAATTTAATTAAATAATAATATTTTAATTACATAAAACAGTTTTAGAAGTCCAGCAGATGCAGTACTTTAAGTATTTACTTATGGCATTTTTACTTCCCTTAATTATACTAAGTAATTCTATCTTTCATCTTCCCTCTAGAAATTGAAGTGCTTTTCTCATTTTGCTAATTATTTTGGGAAAATGAACCGGTGCCAAGAATATTGATGTTTAATATGCATATTAATAATCTATCTATCTATAATTTATATCTATAATCTATTTTCAATCTATCTAAAAGTGGAAAGCCCCTAAGTTGAAAATTGGATTACTAAAATGCCCATAAAATGGCTAACGACTTTTTACCCTTTACTTAAACACTATTACTATTAATAATTTTGTGCTAAAAAGTAAATTACCTTCCAAATAATAATATTATTTCACAAAATTATTAATAGTAATAGCGTTTAAGTAAAGGGTAAAAAGGTCGTTAGCCATTTTATGGGCATTTTAGTAATCCAATTTTCAACCATTCAATTTTTTTGGAATTGCTTTCATATTCCATAATTATTGCAACCTTTGGAATTGCCTATTTAATATTTTAGAGTTTTTTTAACTTTCAATAAGAAATATAAACTTTAAAGTCTAAACTAATCATACATGGGAAGTTAAAGTGACTCCTGCGTATACAGTATATATCAACCTTCACTTACCTTCACAATTTTTCCATAGGCTCAGTCCAACTTAAGTGAACTTTGCTATTATGTTTTTGTTTTATGTATCTTACTGATCCTCCTTTTGCAAGGATATATGTTTTATTACAAAAATATTATTTTATTTACCTTATTTCCCTTTCATTCAAACATGATGATAATATTTTGCTCTCATTTATATGTTAGCAGTCAATTATCTTCTCAAAAAGAAAATAGAAGAGAAAAAGACATAGATCTTGTGGATTAATAAGTGGCTATTAGATGATATAATTTGTACTCATGCAGATGCTCTTTTTGATAGTTGAAGTCTAATATTGCTATTTATCGGGTAAGCATTCTCTCTTCTTCTTTTTTCCTTTTAAGGGAGTCTCTTAAAATATATTTATGATTCGTCAATACTTTATATTTTTGTTAGTTATATTGCGTAAAACTCTTAAAAAAGACACAAGTTCAGCGAATCTGCACAAGTATTGTTGTCTGATTTAAATATTTTCTGTAGTATTTCTTCAGATCCAAGTTAAAATTCTAATGAAATAATAGTAATGTGATGAACTAACATTTCAAAAAATTACAAGCTTAGAAAAAGGAAAAATCAGTATATACTTCTGTCATCTTAATTAACGTGAGTGATATAATTGTTCATGTGAAAAAATGAAGAGAAAGTGGGGATGAGTTAAGACTTTTTTCCCCATATTTTCTTGAAGTTAGATTAACTAACTTTTCTTTAACCAAGGTTAATAATATGCTGCTCTTCTTTTCTCTAACCAAGATTAATATAATGTTGCTCTTTCAGGTAATTATATCTGCTTTTAAATGAAGACCTGCATATGGGGATTAGTCATTCAACTTCTTTGAAGGACAGATTCTCTATTGTACTTTTATTGTTAACAGCAAACCCTTTATATTTAAAGTGTTATTTTGGATAGTTGTAGACAGATTCTCCAATAACATCATTTATATAGAAAAATTAAGATAAATGTAATCAAATAACATATTTGTATCTTGTAATGTCAAATTAAACTGTATCTTGTAATGTAAAATTAACCTAAATATAAAATTATAAAACATAGATATGTATTCAATCATTTTGAGTTCAATATGTTATCGCATACACAATTCATTTTCAGTTTTATTTATATTATTTCAAAAAGTGGGAAGCCCCACTTTTAGAGTAGTAAAGATTTAAAAAAAAATCCGTTTGACATGAGATTGGAATATACACGCACGTGTCCAACTAGTAAAAAGATATCTTTTTAAATGTCGCCTTCAAAACCGGACTTGTCCGTGAGCTACCTTTTCGCGAACAAAGTGAATATCCAACTCAATATGCTTAGTGCGTTGATGTTGAACCAGATTTCCTACAAGATAAATCGCACTAATATAATCACAATAAACCAATGTCGCCTTCAAAACCAGACAATGGAGCTCTAAAAGAAGGTTCCTTAGCGAACAAGATTCAGACACTACATTGGCAACTCCTCGGTATTCTGCTTCGGCATTGGACCTGGATAGGGTAGCTTGCCGTGTGGAGGACCAAGATACCAAATTGTCACCAAGAAATACACAATAACCAGACGTGGAGCGTCTGGTATCCGGACATCCACCCCAATCTGCATCTGTCTAAGAAATGAGAGTGGATGTCGAAGATGGATATAAATGCAAGTCATGATCAAGAGTGCCCTGAATATAGCGCACAATGCGTTTGAGCGCATTCATGTGTTCCTCCATCGGGTTATGCATGAATAGACGAACTTGTTGCACATCATAAAATATGTCGG
Source organism: Anisodus tanguticus (assembly GCA_034509755.1). Taxonomy (NCBI): domain Eukaryota; kingdom Viridiplantae; phylum Streptophyta; class Magnoliopsida; order Solanales; family Solanaceae; genus Anisodus; species Anisodus tanguticus. The sequence goes on from CM067552.1 coordinate 39,394,847, forward strand.
GCCTCGTGAAAGTGAGATACTGTAGAGCCTCTGCAAGGCTGCGGTAATGTGATGGATCGGCAAATGGCTTGCTGGAAGAGGCACTCAACTTCGGTTTAATATCAACTAGAGTGGAGGACAGCCTACACGAGGACATGCCAGCTCGCTCAACGATCTCTTCGTCATACTTCTTCTGGGATAAAAATAAACCACCTGCATGGCGTGTCACAACTATCCCCAAGAAATAACTTAGTGGCCCTAGATCTTTCATTGCAAACTCAGAGCCAAACAATGACATTATAGACTTGCGAAGAGCATCGATGAGGCAATTAATATAATATCATCCACATACAGAAGAATGTAAGCTATATCATTATCCTGACGGTATATGAATAGCCAATGATCAGACCTGCTGTTAGAAAACTCAATATGAGAAATATAATCTGCATAACGCTTGTACCAGGCCCGAATAGCTTGTTTGAGCCCATACAATGATTTCTTCAGCAGACACACATAATTAGGATAAGTGGGGTCTCTGTATCCCATGGGCTGATACATGTACACTGTTTCATTGAGTACTCCATGCAGGAAAGCATTTTTTACATCAAGCTGATGAAGCGAACATGCCTTCTAAAGAGCCAGACTTAGTACCGTGCGGATAGTTGCTGGTTTGACCACCAGACTGAAGGTCTCATCGCAGTCCAAACCAACCTGTTGATTTTTTCCATTACCTACAAAGACAGGCTTTATGCCTCTCAAATATATCATCAGATTTTTCTTTATTACTAAAAATTCATATAGAACGAATCACATTAACATCAGGAGGACGGGGCATTAAATCCCACGTCCTATTATTAATAAGAGCATTATGTTCATCATCCATAGACATTTTCCAATTCGGGTCATTAAGGGCAGACATTGGGTTACGGGGCAACGATGATTTGGTTATATAAGTGTGAAGACCATATTTTTTATTTGGCTTGAAAATCCCATGTTGACTATGAGTGACTGGCCGTTGGGCCGGAATTAGAGGTGGGCCGATAGAGAAGATGGGACTGCCCAGCAGTGGGCAGTGGCTTGGGCTTGTTGGCCGCCACTGCCTGAGGCTGGGCCATTACCCAGAGGACTGCCAGGTAGTGGCCCGCTCGGCAGTGGGTTGACAACGAGAGGCCCAACTGAGCCGGCAGCCCACTGGACTCGGGCAGGCAGGCCCAGTTTGCTGGGCTGGAGAAAATAACTACTGGGCTGAGGTAACTGGGCCCAGTTCACCCGAATTAATAGGACTGCCCAAAACGGTTGGGCCAGATTGAAAAAATAATCGGTGGACTAAATACGGGGGTATGATATCCTCAAGAAATTCGTAGGTAGGAGGCACATAACAATGCATTTTGGCAAAGGGAAAATTCATTTTATCAAAAACTACGTGACGACTCACGATGATTTTCTTATAGGATAAGTCGTAACATTTGTAACCACGATGATTTGACGAATATCCCAAAAAAATGCACGGAGTAGACCGGGGTTGAAGTTTATTGATTGTAGTGGAAGAAAAAAGAGGATAGCATAACTACCCGAACACCCGTAGATGAGAGTAGGATGGGTCTCTTAGGTATAAAGTTTTGAGAGGGGATTGATAGGACAAGTGTTTGCTCGGAAGTATGTTAAGGAGATAGGTTGCCATTTGTAATGCATGATGACAAAATGATGGTGGTAGAGAGACATGGGCAAGTAAGGTCCTAACAATGTTATTAATGGTTCAGATTTTTCTCTCGGTTTTTCTATTTTGAGATGAGGTATGTGGACAAGAGAGACGAAAAGATAAACCATTAATTTTGCAAAAATCCCAAAATGGCCCATTATCAAATTCTATTCCATTATCATATTGAATATTTTTAATGTCCCATTCAAATTGATTTCGGATGAATGCTCTAAATGAGAGAAATATGGAGAACACTTGTGACATTTTATATAAAGAAAATGTCCATAAAAAATTAGAGTAATCATCCAACAAAATAAGATAATATCGATGACCCGAAGAGCTCAAAACGGGAGATGTCCAAATACCACTATGGATAATATCAAAAGGCATAACAATGCAAGAATTAGAAGCAACAAAAGGCAATTTAACATATTTTCCAAGCGGACATGAACGACAAACATGAGAATTACGATGTCTAGTACATGAAATAAATATATTTTGTTTAAGGGAGGCAAAAACAAGAGCTCCTGGATGACCCAAACGTTCATGCCATAAAGATGGAGTTAAAGCAACAAAAGTGGGTGGTGTGGCTTGATGTGTGGTTGTGATTATTGGATAAAGCTTGCCCCGACTATCACATCTCATTAGACACATCCCCGTTTGAAAATCCTTCACGAAAAACCCAAAAGGATCAAATTCAACAGAAACCCAATTGTCAGTAGTAAATTTTCTAATTGAAATCAAGTTTTTAATTAATTGAGGAGCGTGAAGGACATTTTTTAAAGTTAACGGTGGGTTCGGGGGAGTCAAGTTTGTAGTACCATAACCACAAATTAGAATTGAATGACCATTTCTGATAATTATACCACGATTATTGCTCAAATTAAAATAGGAAGAGTGATTACCTTGCGAGGACGTCATATGAGACGTTGCACCGATGTCCATGTACCAATTTGCATCCGGCAGATTAAGCACAAGAGTGTGAATCGCGACCTAGATATTGGTCGGGGTTGCCACTGCCGAGTGGGCCTGCTGCCATTGGTTCGTCAGTGGCCCAAGAATTTCTGGCTGCTGGGCTGGTTGCTACGGGGCTGCTGGCCAAGAATTGGGCCTGGCCTAGTTTTTGGCTGGATAGGGGCAGGGAGGCACGACCTAAGGCCATTGCCAAGCCCACGGTGCCAGCCCACTGTGCCCTCGGCTGCCACTAGGCTGGCGGTTGCTGCTGGCTGCCATCACTGCCACCACCTCCGTCACCGCGGTGGCCGCCGCCATGTTTTTTTCTCCATTACCGCTATTTCGTCCTTTTGGCCACGGTTTGGTGGCAAATTTTCAAATTGGCGGAATTTGATACGGTGGCTGTTTTTTTTTTGGTAAAACTCGCTTCTTCTAGAGTGAGAATAGAGCCGGCTTGGTAAAACAGTGGAAGAGGATTGCTTTGGCGGATGAGCGTACCAACTCAACTATATGCGTTAGTGAGGTCGCCAACCAGTTGTAAAACAAGCCGATTGTTAGTTACTGACGCCCCAACGTTCTTGAGTTGGTCCAACAAAACCTTGAGCTGTTGACAATATGCGAATGCATTGGAAAAATCCTCCATGTTAGTGGTGGAGAATTCCTGCTCAAGAGTGACGGCCCGAGAATTTTTATTATCTTGGAATATGTCGCGCAAGCGATCTGAAGCCTCCATTGCTGTGGAGTCAGGTTCAATAATCATATGCAACAAATCGCTAGAAATAGTGGCCCAAATCCACTGAAGAACTGTCGCATCAATGGTTAACCATAATTCTCTTTCGTCGTCGGTTTTTGGCACTTTCTCCTTGCCTTTTTTCGGTGGAATTATGTGATGGATAACCCGGTGCGATCGGCAGTGAATCTTGAAGTGCTCTGCCCATGTTGCATAATGGATGTTTTCCATCTCAAGAGTATTGGAAACATGAGATTTAATGTTTGAAACTGTGAGGGCTGGTTAAAAAGATGATTTTGAGTCAAACATGATTGACAAGAGAGGAGGGTGGACGGTGACACAAAGAGAAGAGGGGGGGGGGGGGGGCATGGCACAAGGAAGCAATTTTAGGATTTCAGGAACTTTCTCTAGAATCTGATACATGTAAGAAATATTCTTCGGTGATTATTTCATTCCAAAGTGGTAGTAAATATACTATAATACAAGCATAATCCTAGGCTACAATTACGGTAAGTAATGACTAAATTCTAGGCTACAATTACGGTAAGTAATGACTAAATCATAGACTACAATTACTGTAAGTAATGACTAAATATATACATACCATATACAAGATATACATAATTATGATCAAATATATTTTCCTATTCTATCATAAAAGAATGACATAGGCACATAGCTCTCTTCAGTGACTAAACTGGAAATTTCGCTAGAGGTGTCCAATGTTTAATATATATTGACGAGTACGTCAGTAATGGAAGACTGCCGGGTAGAAGACAAAATATTATTAAGAATATCTTAAAAAAATTTATTTGTATTTTAAAAAAATAATGAAAGGTAATATATGAACAAGAAGAGATAGCATTTGCTAGAGAGAGGGTACAATTATTCTGTTATTATCACCTGCGCGTGTATTATGAAAAATAATTTTTGACCTAAATAATTTTCTGTTGAGGTGTTCAATTGACCAACCTTCACTTGAGTGGCGTATATGTGTCTACGCCACTCGTTCTGCTAAATACCTACCCTGGCATGTGAAATCCTATAAATTAGACCTTGGAAGTGGAATTCGAGCTATGTTTTAAGCATTTTCTTGCTGGCACTTCGGCAGTTCTTGATCAATTATTGGTGTTCTTATTTAACGAGAACACGTCGCTGCCCCCTCCCGAGAAAAATGCCGCTGAAAGTAAAAATGAAATAGAAAGGTCTGCTTGTCTGAAGCCCTGCAATGTCTAACTATGGGTAGTGTTTCTTTGGTCATAAACTTAAATTGGTTGCCTCTGAAGTGTGCGGAAACTGAGCAGAATGAGAAATATGTTTGATTTTTGTAATAACACTTTGATAGTTTGGTATCTAGACTCTACTGGTTTTAGAATAACTATTTTTGCATCAATTAAGAAACTATTATCATTCTATTTGACAATCATGGTGGCATTATGGAACTCTGGCTAAATCTTGATCCAAATGTGATCCTTCAAGTAATAGATGGATTTTCTTTCTTTTAAAATGTGAAAGAAATAATCCCCTTGATTATTTTCATTAATTGAATAGATATATAAGTTACAAAATAGGAGAATCCTATTCCTAAAACCTTATTCTACCATAATTCTAACTATACAATTATGGTAAGTGTATATCCTAATTATGGTAAGTGTATATCCTAACTTAGGTAACAAATACACTACAATATACACAAAATATATATACCATATATACAAGATTGTATTTGTCAACAATCTGTGGCTGCTGGCCGAGAGGCCCACTGCCGAGGCCCAACACGAGGCCCATCGCCGCCCATCCATCGCTTTGTATACCCGTGATATATATTGCCGTATATTCGGTGTATATCACGGGTATATTACCTTTGTTTAACACCCCCATGATCATAGCAGCGGTCTTCGAACACCGAGACTGTCCCTAAAATCTTCAAAGAGAACCGCTGGTAGACCCTTTGTAAAGATGTCTGCAATTTGATAACGAAACGGGACATGGCATACGCGAACTTGACCCTTTGCAACTTTTTCACGGACAAAGTGAATGTCCATTTCGATATGCTTGGTACGTTGGTGTTGAACTGGGTTACCTGAAAGGTAGATGGCACTAATGTTATCGCAATATACCAAGGTTGCCTTCTGAATGGGACAATGAAGCTCCAAAAGCAAATTACGTAGCCAACATGATTCGGAGACCACATTTGCTAACCCTCGATATTCTGCCTCTGCACTTGAGCGTGATAGAGTTGCCTCGACGCTTTGCCGACCAGAGACCAAGTTGTTGCCAAGGAACATACAAGAGCGAAGTCGACCGTCCGGTGTCGGGACAACCACCCAATCAAGCATCGGTGTAAGAGACAAGTGTGGATGTAGATGAAGGATACAAGTGCAACCCATAGTCCAGTGTCCCCTGAATATACCGAATGATGCGTTTGATTGCATTCATGTGCTCAACTCTGGGATCATGCATGAATAAACACACCTACTGAACCGCATACGTAATATCCGGTCCGGTAAAGGTAAGATATCGGAGTGCCCCCGCAAGATCGCGATAGCGGGTCGGGTCCTCGTATGGTGCACCGCTGCGGCACTCACTTGGGGTTTGCATCAATCGGCGTGGAAGTGGACTTACATGATGACATCCCACCCCTCTCTATAATCTCAGCAGCATACTTTCGTTGAGACAAAAACAAGCCACCTGAATGACGCTTGACGGCAATCCCCAAAAAATAACTCAAAGGCCCTAGATCTTTCATAGCAAACTCAGAACTGAGCATGGTCATGATAGACTGGCGCAAGGTATCGGAAGAAGCAGTCAAAATGATATCATCCACATACAACAGAATGTAGGCCAAGGACGAACCACGACGGTAGATGAACAAGGAATTATCTGACCTACTGTGAGTGAACCCAATAGTCGAAACAAAGTCAGCAAACCTCGTATACCTGGCCCGTGGAGACTGCTTAAGCCCATATAATGACTTCTTCAACAAGCAGACATGATAAGGACGGTGTGGATCCCTGAAACCCAACGGCTGATGCATATAGACGATTTCCTTGAGATCACCATGTAGGAAAGCATTCTTGACATCCAACTGATGAATAGGCCAAGTCTTCGAAAGAGCCAAGCTAAGCACAGTGCGAATGGTAGCCGGTTTGACCAACGGACTAAACGTCTCACCACAATCAATTCCAACCTGCTGAGTCTAACTATCACCCACAAGTCGCGCCTTATGTCGAGCAAATGACCCATCTGAATTCTCCTTATGAGCAAAAATCCACTTAGACCTGATAACATTAATACCATATGGACGGGGCACCAACTCCCACGTCTTATTATCAATAAGAGCATTATATTCATCAGTCATAGCAATTTTCCAATTAGGGTCATTTAATGTGGACACAAGATTGCGGGGCAAGGGGCATTTAGAGACATCAGAATGTAAATTAAAATGTCTTTTAGGTGTAAATATGCCCCGCTGACTATGAGTTACCGGTCTATGACTCGAGGAGGAATTGAGGGAATTTTGGGAATTTTCTGGGGTCGGGACGGACCGCGGCGGCGGTGGGCCGCCGGCCCAAATCGGAAAATCTTGTGTCATCGATCGGACCGGTTCCAGATTGGGCGGACCGGCCCAATTTTGGGGACCGATCCAAGAATCGGAGCCGCCGCTACTCGGCGGTATTGGGGGTCCAGCGGGCAGTAGGCCCGTTGGAGGATTTTAGGTGCGGGATATGTCCGAAAAATTCCGAATAATATACGGGGATATTTGGTCATCCAAAAAATTATACGACTTAGGCTCGGGAGTATGAACTTGCGTAAAAGGGAATTGGGTTTCATCAAAAATGACATGGCGATTAATTATGATTTTCTTGGAGGATAAATCAAAACACTTATAACCACGATGATTCGACGGATAACCCAAAAATACACACGGGGTAGACCGAGCCTGAAGTTTGTTAATTGTGGTGGATGGGAATAATGGATAACACAAGCACCCAAAAATCCGAAGATGAGAATAAGAAGGGTTCTTATTAGATAGGATTTTGAGGGGGGAAGAATATGTCAGACCTTTAGAAGGAATTATGTTCAGAAGATATGTGGCCATTTGTAGAGCATGATGCCAAAAATATGGAGGTATGGAGGCATGAATTAAGAGAGTTCGGACAATGTTATTTATGGAACGAATTTTGCGTTCGGCCTTCCCATTTTGTTAAGATGTATGAGGATACAAAAAATGAAAATTGATCCCATTATTAGCACAGAATTCCCGAAACTCCCTATTGTCATACTCTTTCCCATTATCACATTGAATATTTTTTATTTCTCTTTCGAATTGAGTACGAATGAACGCTCTAAATTTGATAAAGACGGAAAACACTTGTGATTTATTCGCAATTGAAAACGTCCACAAAAATCTAGAATAATCATCTAAAAAGAGAACATAATATCGATGACCCAATGAACTAAGAACAGGAGACGTCCATAAGTCGCTATGAATAATATCAAATGGCATTGAAGTATGAGAATTGGAGTCTACAAATGGTAACTTAACAATTTTCCCTAATGAACAAGACTGACAAAGTGGAGTACAACTCGTACCCAGACGAGCATGCCACATGGAAGGAGAGATGGCTGCAAAAGCTGATGGCAAGTCTTGACTCGATGGACTGAAACCAGGCATGATAGGATACAGATCCCCCCTACTATCGCACCTCATGAGATGACTCCCCGTCTTGAAATCCTTCACAAAGAAACCAAAAGGATCAAATTCAACGGAAACAGAATTGTCAGTAGTAAACTTCAGGACAGACACTAAATTTTTAATCAATTTAGGAGCATGTAAAGTATTTTTCAAGAGAAGGGGTGGATTGGGGGGAGACAACATTTTCTGACCATAGCCCTGAATTGGAATAGAGTTGCCATTACCAACAATTTGGGTCCGGTTGAGTCAACCCCAACGTGTGCATCGCGGCCTCGATATCGGTCTGAGTGGGGCCTGCTGCATGATGGGCTTGCGGAGGTTGGGGCCCAAGAACTCCTGTCCGTGATGGAGGTGGGCCGTAGCCGCCGGAGCCGCCGGCTTGTTGGGCCACCGGCCGCCGGGCCGCCACCGCCGGGTGTTGGGCTCGCATCGTTGGCCGCCCCACCGGCCGCCGGAATTTACCGCCCGTGTAGCAGGGCGCCGGCCCACGGCCCACTGCCCCATCCCCACTGCTGGGACCAGGGGGTGGTGGGCCACTGTTCCCTGGATGGGGCCCACCGCCTACTTGCTGACCTCCAGAACCGCCACCGGAACCGCCGCGTTTGCCCCCGCGGTTTTTGTTATTATTCTTGCGATTATTCTTGCCGCCACCATGATTATGGTTTTGGCTCGAATTATTAACAAAACCCGAAGAACTAGGAGAGGACGGCACCATGACGATGGGGCTTGCTCCGGTAGCCGCCTTTTTAGCCAAATCGGCTTCTTCCAAAGTAAGCATGGAGCGGGCTTGATAGAAGTCGGGAAGAAGGTTGCTTTGGCGAAGGAGAGTTCCAACACCATTATATGCCTTCGAAAGACCGGCAACCAATTGTAGAACGAGACGATTATTAGTTATCGGTGCGCCAACATTATTGAGTTGATCTGGCAACTCCTTGAGTTTCTTGCAATATGCAGAAACGTTTGGAAATTCGTCCATTCGAACTAGAGAGAATTCCTGCTCGAGTGTGACGACACGTGAATGTTGGTTGTCTTGAAATATGTCACGCAATCTATTCCATGCAGCCATAGCCGTGGTATACGGCTCAATAATTGTTTGTAGAAGGTCCACCGAAATAGTGGCGTAGATCCACCGGAGAACGGTAGCATCAAGAGTACTCCATAACTCAGGATCCTCCGCAAGAAGGGGTCTAGCGGGAGGAATGATGTGATGAAGAACTTGATAAGAGATATCGTGAATTTTAAACAACTCCGCCCACGTCGCATATTTGACGTTTTCTATCTCAAGGACAATAGGGATACAACTCTTGATATTGGAAACCATGAGGGCAGGGTGATAATTGTTCTTAGACATATTTGAAAGAACAAAGAAGGAAGGAAAATTTAAGAGAGGTGTTTTTGAGAGCGGAAGACGAATTTTGGAAGAGAAACCCGAGGGGGGGGTGGGGTGTCTCGGCCAAAGAGAGGACACAAGTTGAGAGAAAAACTTTTGTTTAGACCTAGTCTCTTGATACCATGAAAGAAATAATCTCCTTGATTATTTTCATTGATTGAATAGATATATATATATATACAAGTTACAAAATAGGAGAATCCTATTCCTAAAACCTTATTCTACCATAATTCTAACTATACAATTATGGTAAGTGTATATCCTAATTATGGTAAGTGTATATCCTAACTTAGGTAACAAATACACTACAATATACACAAAATATATATACCATATATACAAGATTGTATTTGTCAACAATCTGTGGTTGCTGGCCGAGAGGCCCACTGCCGAGGCCCAACACGAGGCCCACTGCCGAGGCCCAACACGAGGCCCACTGCTACCCAGTCCACTGCTTTGTATACCTGTGATATATATTGCTGTATATTTAGTGTATATCACAGGTATATTTCCTTTGTTTAACAAAATGGAATAAGATAACAATGTTAATTTAAACAGAATGTATGACAAACAGTAAGTAGATTTTGGGGCTGTATATACAACAACAACATACCCGGTGTAATCTCACTCAGTGAGGTCTGGGGAAGGTAAGATGTACACCTATCTTACCTCTACCTTTGTGGGGTTGGGGCTGTATATACGTAGTGCAGAATTTAGTGAAAGTTTGTTTCCTAAGCAGGAGGAACTTAGGGCTGATCACCAATTAATCCATCGTAGATATATTTAGTTATTACTATTCTTCGTGCTCTTGGCACACGTTCTTTGCACTTGATCTGACATTTATCAACACTCTATACAATTAGAAGCTTTTAAGCCAGTAGGAATTGCTTAAGTGACTTCAGTTACATATCGCTATCTCAAAGGACTTGGCTTTGCCTTAAGATTATGTTGCATAGCCTTAACTTTTTCTGCACATTATTCATTTTGATACAAGACATTGGTTCCACACTTAGATTATGTAGACCTAGTTGGTGTTCCATGTTCGTGATAATGATGGTGTTTCAGATGTCGATATACAGGCTGTATCTTTTCCAGGGGCAATCCTGGACCTGTTTTATTTTAGCTTTTTCTTTTTTTGTGTTAAAGTGGTTTCTGTTTTTTCTTAATTGTATTCGTAAAAACTTTCTTAAGATCTTGATCTGTAGAAACAATTCCAAAGATTTCAATCTTGTGGTGCATTGTCCCCCTCCTTACCTATCAGTGAGGATCAAAGATGATGTTTCGATTTCTGCTTGTGACATATTCATACACATATTAGCTCGCTTTCTTAAGTAACCTTTAGAACTATCTTCATCATTTGATCATTGAAATTGGAAAAGCAGGAAATCCTAGATAGTGCAAGCACTTTAGTTAGCAACTATTTCTGCATCATTTTGAGGAAACTTGTGTCTGGAAATTGAATTGATCCATTCTGCTATGAACCTCGCCTTGCATTGTTTGTCGTTTACATTGTAATTTCTAACTTTTTGTCGTAATCTTGAATATCGGTTGAGCAGATGGGCAATGTTTGGTTTTTCTGTCGGGATGTTAACAGAGTACGCAACCGGCTCTGACTTTGTCGATCAAGTTAAGATCCTTCTCTCGAATTTTGGGATAGTAGACCTGGAATGAGACTCTGTTGTATATGTATCATCATGAGAGCTTATAGATTCTCTCCTCTTGTAAGTTTAAGTGATAAAATCCATTTGTTTCTTGTAACTTCTTTATTCGATTTTTCAAGTTTATTTTTTTGAGACACAATTTGAGTACATTGTACCTTACAACACCTTTTACTTTTCATGAATATAGAAAGTTTGTATTTTTTGCATAATACCTCATTTTCTCTCAGTTTTTACATGCAAGGATTCTTATATTTGATTACGGCTTGCTTGTGCTTTTATCACTATCCATTTTACCTTTGAATTTGCTTCTCCCTCGAGTTTCTGTGATCAAAATATCAGTGTGAATATAAACAAGACGAGGCATGTGATTTTCTTCTCGCTTTTTTGTTCAAAACAGTACTCTTAATATACTTCACCGTCACCATACAACTCGAGAAAGTCAAATAAACACGAAAAGGGAAATAAGTTGCCCTCAGATTCATCATCTGCTTTAGCATTTAGCAAGAACAACTTGTTATGGCTCGTTTTTGAAGCATAAAGTGTCTCAAGTCCCATCACATGATTCTAGCATGTCTTATCAATAATGTCATTAACAAAATTATCTTCTACCCGTTGTGTATATAAGGCAAACTTGTTGATGCTCAAATAGAACAAGTATCCTCAATCTGTTGTAAAGAGATAGCACCAATGATGCAAGGCAAATTTATTGTAAAATATAACCTGGTCAAAATTTTCTAATCTATATGAATCAACAAGAGTAATCAAACTCTAGCAGATACTGATGTGCAACAACAATTATAATATGCCAAAAAAAATGAATATGGCAAAGAAAAAAACCAAACACGAGGCATTAGGAATTTTACATGAAAAACCTCTTCAAAGAGAAGAGTAAAACTGTGGACCTCGAGTTCACCAAAAGGATTCACGATATCAAACGAGAGTAACAAAATTCTCCAAATTTACTATAGCAGTGTCGAATAAGGATAAACAATAGCAGAAAAAGTGAAGCATAAGGAAGATTCATCCAAACAATGAGCCATTATTCTTTTGATGCTTCAATATGTTGTGAAATTTCTTTGTTTAGGCACTTATGAAGAATGAGTTATTTAAATCCTATTAATAGTAGAATAATTAACTTAAAGAGCCAGTTACCCAATCTCTTAAACCAAAAATAGTTGATATATGTGTAGTCATATATAACCAGTGTATAATCCATATATATCGGGTAGGAAAAATAAATAGTGAATCCGATCGGCTATTTGTGTAAGATTCTTTAATAGTATGGCGGATGTGTTTGTCATTTTCATAGGTAGCTTTATATACTTCATTGATTTATAATATTTGAAACACGATATATTTGGAGCAAAAACTTAAATTGGACAAGGATCTCATTTTTCAGTAGTACTGAGGAGGAATTGGCTAAATAATTTGATGGACTCAAAGAAATTTCCGGGCATTTGTTTAGCATATAAAGAGGTTTTATGGGTGGCGTAATGGATTATATAGGAAGTTTTCTGTTAAAAATGAGTTGGATTTAAATGTTTTCTATTTTTTGGCTTAAAAATCAGGTGGCACGTTATTAAAAAAGTCGGATATATTATTTTCAGCTTAAGTGGTCTTTTGATTGAAATAACAAAAGATAAGTGATATTTCTAAATAAAAGAAAGAAAAATGACTTTTTGAGTGAAATAACAAATATTAAGTGACTTTCTTTTTAAACATTAAGGTGATTTTATTTACCTATTTTCAGTAATTTAGTGACCTTCTAAGTGGTGAGCTCACTATCACGTTGACCACATAGTTATTCAGTTTCACCAATTAGGAACTTGCTTAAGGGGGTAGGGGGGTGGGGGGACCAAACATGCTGTTGAATTTAATAGTTTACTGACATTTCAATATTATAAGAAGTCATATCTTATTGTAATTTTACCACCCTTTGACCAATGGTCAGCCCATTTTAGAACGTGCCATAATCAAATGTGAACAAGTGCATGATCTTTCAGTATTTAAAAGGCGGACAAAGTGCAAATAATACCATAATTTTTTCAGAACTGTTTTTTCAAAAAGATTAGTCAGTAAGTCATCATGATGAAGAAAATGTTGCAAGAAAGAATTTTGTTCTTTTGAGAAACATCTTTTTGCTATGCTCCATTTTAATAGTGACAGAAGGTAACCCCCCCCCCCCCCCCCCCCTCTTTCTTTGGTCATAATATTTCTCTTGAAAGTATATAATAGTAATGTGAGTTAATAGTTTAAAATGTAAATAATGGATATTGGGTCTAACTCAACTCCAAAAGCTAGCTTGTAGGGTGAGGATTGTCCAAGTCCATATAAGGAGTCCATGTTCCATATCCGATGTGGGACTCTTAATACTCCTCCGCACGTCCAGACTGTTAAATATACAATATACACACAATATACATGTGTATATTGTCTCGGATTTGCTCCCATAAAATGGCTCTCGGTTTTAGCTGTTTTAGGTAATATAATTTATGGTAAATATTTAGTATCCTAGTTTAGGTAATGTTGTAATATAATTAGTAGTGTATTACCATAATTAGTGTATTACCATAAATGTATAGAATAAGGTTTTAGGAATAGAATAGGAATAAGATTCTCATATTTTGTAACTTGTATATATAGCCTTTCAAGTAATGAAAATAATCAAGGGGATTATTTCTTTCATGGTATCAAAAGTCTAGGTCACACAAATTTTTTCTCTCACAAAGTCTTGTGGTTCCTCTCGACCGAGACCCCCCCCCCCTTGGGTTTACCAAATTTTTTCTTCCGCTCTCAAAATCTCTCTTACAAATCCCTCTTTCACATCTTGTTCTTTCGTTATGTCTACGTCAAAGAACACGTTTCACCCTGCCCTTGTTGTTTCTAACATCAAGAATCATATCCCGTTAATTCTTGAATTAGAAAACTTCCAATACGCGACATGGGCTGAGTTGTTCAAAATTCATGCTCGTTCGCAACAAGTCATCTATCACATCATCCCCGCGGCTCTTGATGATACAGAGGTGCCTAAACGCGAGGATGATCCTAAATTATGGACAACGCTTGATGCCGCTGTCCTTCAGTGGATATATTCTACTATCTCCACTGACCTATTGCAGACGATTATCGAGCCAGACGCTACGGCGATGGCCGCATGGGATAGACTGCGTGACATGTTCCAGGATAATCAAAATTCCAGAGTTGTTACTGTTGAACAGGATTTTCCCCACGTTAACATGGAAAATTTCCCGAACGTTTCAGCATATTGCAAAAGGTTGAAGGAGTTGGCGGACCAACTCCGCAACGTTAGTGTGCCAGTTAGTGAAGATCGTTTGGTTTTACAGATGGTTGGTGGCCTATCCGAGGCCTATAGTGGCGTTGGAACTCTCCTTCGTCAAAGTAATCCTCTTCCAAAGTTCTATCAAGCCCGATCCATGCTTACCTTGGAAGAAGCCGGTTTGGCTAAAAAGGCGTCTACTAATGCTAGTCCCGTGGTCATGATGACTTCTTCCCCTAGTCCTCAAAATTTTGGTAACAATTCGAACCAAAACCGATCACACGGGGGCAACAAGAATGGCCAGAAAAATAATAGAAAAAATTGTGGGGGAAAACGCGGCGGCTCCGGCAGCAGTCACGGTGACCAAAGCAGTGGCAGTTGACCCCATCCAGGTTACAGTGGGCCACCGACCCACTGGTCTAAGCCTTGGGCCTCTGGGCCATGGGCTTGGACCAGTGGACAGTGACCCTACGACCCACCTCCACAGCAAGTTCCAGCGACTGGCTAGTGGGATTTCCAGCAGCCCCAACGGCCCACTGCCTACTGGCCCAGTACGCCCAGCAGTTATGGCCTAGTTCGGCCTCCGCAAGCTCACCATGCAGCAGGCCCCACTCATACCGATATCGAGGCCGCGATGCACACATTGGGTTTGACTCAATCGGACCCAAATTGGTATATGGACACCGGTGCCACTACCCACATGACATCCGATTCAGGTACTCTCTCATCTTATTCCAATTTGAGCAACCCTCGCGGTATAATTGTTGGTAATGGTAATTCTGTTCCAATTCGGGGTTATGGTCATTAAACATTATCTCCCCCTCATCCCCCTCTTATCTTGAAAAATACCCTACACGCCCCCAAATTGATTAAAAACTTAGTCTCTGTCCGTAAATTCACTACTGACAATTTCGTTTCTATTGAATTTGATCCTTTTGGTTCCTCTGTGAAGTATTTCAAGACGGGGAGTCCTCTCATGAGGTGTGATAGTAGGGGAGATCTTTATCCTATCACACCCAGTCCCGGTCCATCGAGTCAAGCCCTGCCATCAGCTTTTGCAGCCATCTCTCCTTCCTTATGGCATGCTCGTCTTGGTCATCCGGGGTCCTCTATTTTATCAGCTTTAGATAAAAATAATTTTATTTCATGTAAGGTTACTAGTCGTACTCCAATTTGTCAATCTTGTTCTTTAGGAAAAATTGTTAAGTTGCCATTTGTAGACTCAAAATCTCATACTTTAATGCCATTTGATATTATTCATAGCGACTTATGGACGTCTCCTGTTCCTAGTTCCATGGGTCATCGATATTATGTTCTTTTTTTGGATGATTATTCTAAATTTCTACAGACGTTTCCAATCGCGAAGAAATCTCAAGTTTTTTCCGTCTTCCTAAAATTTAGAGCATTCATCAGAACCCAATTCGACCGTGAAATAAAAAATATTCAATGTGATAATGGAAAAGAGTATGACAATGGGGTGTTTCGGGAATTCTATGCTACTAATGGGATAAATTTTTGTTTCTCTTGTCCTCATACATCTTCATAAAATGGTAAAGCCGAACGTAAAATTCGTTCCATAAATAACATTATCCGCACCCTATTGATACATGCTTCCGTACCCCCATATTTTTGGCATAATGCTCTTCAAATGGCTACATATCTCCTTAACATAATTCCTTCCAAAGTTCTGACATATTCTTCTCCCCTTCAAATTTTTATATAATAAAACTCCTTATTCACATCTTCGGGGTTTTGGGTGTTTGTGTTATCCGTTATTCCCGTCCACCACAATTAACAAACTTCAGGCCCGGTCAACTCCGTGTGTGTTTTTGGGTTTTCTATCTAATCATCGTGGCTACAAATGTTTTGATTTATCATCCAATAAAATCATCATTAATCGCCATGTAATTTTTGATGAATCCCAATTTCCATTTACTAAAAGTCATACTCCCGTGCCTAGTTCGTATAATTTTTTGGATGAACAAATATCCCCGTATATTATTCAGCATTTTTCAGACATCTCCCGCACCCAAAATTCTCCAGCGGGCCCACTGACCCGTCACAGTCCCCTCTGCCAAGTTTGGTCACTAGACCAGTTTCAGCAATTGGACCAGTCCAGCCCAATACTGGAACTGGTCCAGTTTCTGATTCAGTCACTGTTACGGCATCCCGAGTTGGGCCAGCAGGCCCACTGCCTGCTGGCCAGTCCGTCCCGAGCCCAGCAAATTCCCAAAATCTACTCAATTCTTCCTCGAGTCATAGGCCGGTCACTCGTAGTCAGCGGGATATTTTTACACCTAAAAGACATTTTAATTTACATTCTAATGTCTCTAAATCCCTCTTGCCCCGTAATCCTGTGTCTGCCTTAAACGACCTGAATTGGAAAATTGCTATGACTAATGAATATAATGCTCTTATTGATAATAAGATGTGGGAGTTGGTGCCCCGTCCTTCTGGTATTAATGTTATCAGGTCTATGTGGATTTTTGCTCATAAGGAGAATTCAGATGGTTCATTTGCTCAACATAAGGCGCGGCTTGTGGGTGATGGTAAGACTCAGCAGGTTGGTATAGATTGTGGGGAGACATTTAGTCCGGTGGTCAAGCCGGCTACCATTCACACTGTGCTTAGCTTGGATCTTTCGAAGGCATGGCCTATTCATCAGTTGGATGTCAAGAATGTTTTCCTACATGGTGATCTCAAGGAAACAGTCTATATGCATCAGCCGTTGGTAGGGGTGAGCGGGTCCGGGTACCCTAACATTTTGGAACTACCCGGACCCTACCCGGTAAAAGATCGGTTCCTAAATTTACTATCCGAAACCTACCCGTAGCAATCATTACCCGGAACCTACCCGGACCCGCAGGGTCCGGGTAGGTTCCCGGGTACCCTGTAAATAGGAAAACACAGATTAAGCAACATTTTTTTAGCCTATGAGAATAAAAAAGAGTTCTAAAATAATTTCATCCAATAGTTTTTAGCCTGCAATCAGAGTTTTTAGTACTATTATAAGAAGTTTTAGAAAATTTAATTCTGTAACCAAAACCTAAAATTGCAAGCCAAATTTGATACTCAATTAATTGAATGTGTTGATTTCAAAATAAATTTGGAAATATCTGAATTAAACTTATTTTTGTGTTCATAAGCTCTTCGATACAAAAGAAAAGCTTTATTATACTAGTAAATCCCTAAATTTCATCTTCACAGCTACAAAAATATACACAAATTTTAAAAATAGATTTACATTTCAAATAAAAAAGTAATACAAATTGAAAATGAGTATCACCTGAAATAGAACAGAAGCATAGGATATTAAAAAGAAATTGAAGAGTTAGATATGAACCCATATGCATTTTAGGGACGACGTGAACACAACCAAGGGAGAGAAAGAGGCAAATGTGAAGCTTCAACGATGACAACGATGAAAGTACCTAAGAGAAAGCTTCAACGACGACGACAATGAAGCTCAGTGGTGTAGCTAAAACGTCATTGTTATTGAGAGAGTTTTGGGTGTTTTCTCTTAGGGCACAAAGAGTATTCTAGAATAAAAGGGTGAAAATCAATGTGCAGGCGTGCAACAAACAATTTTGGAGAAAGTTAAAAGTGGTCCAAATTTTTCTAAAAAAAGTAAAAATATTTAATATTTTATAGGTTCCGGGTATCGGTTCCGGTCCGGGTACCCTGTCTTTATTTGCCGGAACTGGAACCGGACCCGACATTGATCGGTTCCTAATTTTACTACCCGGACCCTACCCGTTATTATAATATATCTACCCGAAACCTACCCGTTAGTGTCGGTTCCGATCGGGTAGCTGGGTACCCTGTACCCGTGCTCACCCCTAGCCGCTGGGATTCAGGGATCCCAACCGCCCTCATCATGTCTGTTTGTTGAAGAAGTCCTTATATGGGCTTCAGCAATCTCCCCAGGCCTGGTATACAAGGTTTGCTGACTATGTTTCGACTATTGGGTTCACTCACAGTAGGTCAGATAATTCCTTATTCGTCTACCATCGTGGTTCGTCCTTGGCCTACATTTTGTTGTATGTGGATGATATCATTTTGACGGCCTCTTCCGATGCCTTATGCCAGTCTATCATGAGCATGCTCAGCTCTAAGTTTGCTATGAAAGACTTAGGGCTCTTGAGTTACTTTATGGGGATTGCCGTCAAGCGTCATTCCGATGGATTGTTCTTGTCTCAACGAAAGTATGCAGCTGAGATCATCGATAGGGCTGGGATGTCATCCTGTAAGACCACTTCCACTCCAGTTGATACTAAGCCCAAGCTTGGTGCCGCGGCCGACGTCCCTTACGAGGATCCAACCCGCTATCGCAGTCTTGTAGGGGCCCTTCAGTATCTTACCTTTACCAGATCGGATATTATGTATGTTGTTCAGCATGTGTGTTTATTCATGCATGATCCCCGAATTGAGCACATGAATGCACTCAAACGCATCATTCGGTATATTCAGGGCACACTTGACTAAAGTTTGTATTTGTATTCTTCATCGACATCCACACTTATCTCATATACATATGCTGATTGGGGTGGGTGTCCAGACACCAGATGGTCTACGTCTGGCTACTGTATGTTCCTTGGCAACAACTTGGTCTCCTGGTCTGCGAAGCGTCAAGCGACTCTATCCCGCTCAACTGTCGAGGCTGAATATCGAGGGGTAGCCAATGTGGTCTCAGAATCATGTTGGTTACGTAATTTGCTTTTAGAGCTTCATTGTCCAATTCAAAAGGCAACCTTGGCTTATTTCGATAATATTAGTGTCATTTAACTTTCTGGTAATCTGGTTCAGCACCAACGCACTATACATATCGAGATGAACATTCACTTTGTCCGTGAAAAGGTTTCTTGGGGTCAGGTACACGTCTGTCACATTCCGTCGAGATATCAGATTGCAGACATCTTTACAAAGGGTCTTCCCTCGGTCCTTTTTGAAGATTTTAGGGATAGTCTCAGCGTTCGGAGATCGCCCGCTATGACTGCGGGGGTGTGTTAAATATACAATATACACACAATATACATGTGTATATTGTCTCGGATTTGCTCCCATAAATGGCTCTTGGTTTTAGCTGTTTTAGGTAATATAATTTATGGTAAATATTTAGTATCCTAGTTTAGGTAATGTTGTAATATAATTAGTAGTGTATTACCATAATTAGTGTATTACCATAAATGTATAGAATAATGTTTTAGGAATAGAATAGGAATAAGATTCTCCTATTTTGTAACTTGTATATATAGCCTTTCAAGTAATGAAAATAATCAAGGGGATTATTTCTTTCACAGACCTTGTTAACTGGGGCGTGGATAATATAATCTGGGGTCCCAACATCGGTGAACAAAGAATTGGAATGAGTCTGACTCTAATATCATGTAAATAATGGATCTTGGGCCTAACTCAACCCCAGAAGCTAGCTTGTAGGGTGATGATTGTTCAAGTCCATATATGGAGTTAATGTTCCCATTTAATATTCGATGTGGGACTCTTAATAAAAAACACATTTGAACTATCATTTTTTGCGGGTTTCACACCTTTGTAATTGGTTGTTCTCTTTTTCTACTTAAATTATTATCATCAATGTATTAAAACACACCTTGAAATTGACTAGACCAACTATCAATTATTCTCTTTTCCTACCTAAATTCTCTAACTAGGTTTGTTTTAACACATAGATAGCGATAGTTCATGTAGGAAAAGAGAACAACTGATATTTGGGCTTAGAAACTCGTGAAAAAGTAATAGTTCACATGTGTTTTTAACCATTATCTCTAGTAATACTAATGATACTTACGTTCTTTCCCCCCTTATTCATTTGTTATACTTAGCAACAGGAATTGGAAATAAAACAAGCTTATGCAAGTGGAGCAAAGCTTTTTGAAATGGAGAAACATACAAACTTTCAACTTGATGATTCAATAGTGATTGCCTATTCACCAGGGAAATCATCGCCAGATGTTCACCATGGTAGAGCGCCTCCAGTTAACAATCGTCATTATATATAATGTAGTCACGACTAGTTTAATTACTGTCTAAATAATGTCTTAGATTAACTCTGAGGTAATACTAGAATATTTAGGATTAGTAAGGTAAGATTTGACTCTCTTACTAATAAAAGTCAAAAGAAGTACTCTGTATTAACGTGTACCACTACTATAATATACTTATTGAGTAATATTTAATGATATATAATTATGGTAGATATATGATCCTTGTTGTATTAGAATTCCACATTGTACACTATATATATTTGTATTAATGAGAAAGACTCCCAAAGGGAGATTAATACATTCCCACATTGTATCAGAAGCCAAAACTCTTGAATTATTATCATCAATGTATTAAAACACACCTTGAAGTTGACTAGACCAACTATCAATTATTCTCTTTTCCTACCTAAATTCTCTAACTAGGTTTGTTTTAGCACATAGATGGTGATAGTTCATGTATGAAAAGAGAACAACTGATATTTAGGCTTAGAAACTCGTGAAGAAGTAATAATTCACATGTGTTTTTAACCATTATCTCTAGTAATAATAATGATACTTACGTTCTTTCCCCCCCCCCCCCTATTCATTTGTTATACTTAGCAACAGGAATTGGAAAAAGAGATGGAAATAAAACAAGCTTATGCAAGTGGAACAAAGCTTTTTGAAATGGAGAAATATACAAACTTTCAACTTGATGATTCAATAGTGATTGACTATTTACCAGGGCAATCATCGCCAGATGTTGACCATGGTAGAGCGCCACCAGTTAACAATCATCATTATATATAATGTAGTCACAACTAGTTTAATTACTGTCTAAATAATGTCTTAGATTAACAATGAGGTAATACTAGAATATTTAGGATTAGTAAGGTAAGATTTGACTCCCTTACTAATAAAAGTCAAAAGAAGTACTCTGTATTAACGTGTACCACTACTATAATATACTTCATATATTGTGTAATATTTAGTGATATATAATTTGTTGGAAATTTAATAATGTGGAATTAAGTATATCCCATTATTTATGATTCAAACAATTGGGGCCCCGCACGTCGGAAACGTCGTTTCCACACACGTGCACACGTAGTGCCAAGTATCGCAAATTTCATTAGTGAAAAAGATATTGGTACGTATGTAATATGTTTGAGACATAGAATGATGGACGGTTATTGGTCAAATGACAAAGTATTCCACGTTGGTAAACGAAGGAAGACGTGTAAGATGAAACGTGTTGGAAATCGCCGCGAAGCCCCGTCGAAGCCGAGGCGCCGGAGCGCCGGGGCGCTAATTGGGTCTTCAGTTATTGGAGCCGCGGCGCTTCAGAGGCAGAATGTTGCGACGGGAAGTTGAAAAGTTCTGACCTTTGGGCTGGTTTTGGAGCACTGATTCTCCATTACTTGGCACATGAATTCAACCATTATTTGGCTGAATGTAACCTCTCAATTAAGTGCCATTACATGGCTAGTTGAGGGGTCCTTTCCTTACACTATAAATTGAGGCCTTTGGCTCAATTGAAGAACAATACACAACACTTAGAAAATACTCCAGAATTTTCTGAATTCATCTTCTTCCTCTCTAGCAAAGTTACTATACTCAAAGTTCTTCAAGAGTAACACTTGAGTTTCCTTTGCTCAATTGTTAAGTTGATGTTGTATATTGGGAGACTATTGCCCGACAACGTAAAAGGAGATATACTGGGCAATCTTGTCATAAAGACAGAGTGCCATCACTCGACTCAGCAAATCACACAAGCAATTTGTTAAGTTCTTGATTTACAGTTTATTGTAATATTTAGTTTATCCTTTCTTACCATTGTAATAGTTACTTACTTCCCGTTCCCTACAATAATTGTATCCCAACAATTTAAAGACAAGATTGTGTTGTAAGTACTTAGAAAGATGACGAGAAGAGAACAAATTGCTTCTGATTCTGCTGCTGCTGCTACTCAAGGCAATCCATCTGCCTTCCCCACTGCTCAAGGCACACCTAATGCCTTTCCAGTTGCTCAAAGCTCATCCAACGCCTTTACTGCTGCTCAAGGGAACGTTGCCGTTCCTCCACCCATTGGATTCCACCATGAACGCCCTGAAAAGTTCAAGGGCTCCAACTTCAAGAGATGGCAATAGAAGATGTTATTCTATCTGACTGTTATGGGAATGTCTCATTTCCTAACAGAAGATCCTCCACAAGCTGGAGATGAAATGGACCCTTCGCCTACTGAAACGGCTGAAGGGGGCCTTGGTATCCATGTCATTAATGGCATGAAGATGGTTCTTGATGCATGGAGTCATAGTGATTTCATGTGTAAGAACTATATATTGAACTGCTTGTCAGACCCTCTCTACACGGTGTATTGCACCGTAGGCACTGCCAAAGAGTTATGGGAGAACTTGGCAGAAGAAGTACAACACACAAGATGCAGTACTAAGAAATTCATCGTTGGGAAATTTCTGAAATTTCAAATGGTGGATAGTAAAACAGTGATGTCCCAAGTCCAGGAATTCCAAATAATTCTACATCACCTGGATTTGGAAGGTATGAAACCAAATGAGCAATTTTTGGTTGCATCGCTGATTGAAAAGTTACCTCCTTCGTGGAATGAGTTTATGAGTTACTTAAAACTCAAGATAAAGGAGATGACCTTTGAAGAACTTATTATCAAACTCCAAATTCAGGAAGTTAATAAGAAGGCCTTTCCTAGGGGTAAACAACCCGCTGAGGCAAAGGTAAATTTGACTGAGGCCGAAGGGAACCCAAGCAAGAAGCGCAAGTTCCAGAAAGACGGCAAGACCCAAGCAGCGGAGAAGTTCAAAGGAAACTGTCACCACTGTGGGAAACCTGGTCACATGATCAAGGACTGCGGCAAGCTCAAGACTGAGCAACAAGAGAAGGCCAAGGCTAAGGGCAAGGCACATGTTAACGTCGTCAAAGACAAGTTTCTGGACGACATGATTGAGGAGTTCTCAGCGGTGGTGCTAGAAGAAAACCTTGTTGAGATTCCCATTCAATGATGGATGGACATAGGTGCTACAAGACACATCTATTCCAATAGATATGCCTTCTCCACTTATACACCGGTTACAAACGAGAAGCTGTTCATGGGCAACAAAGCTAGGTGTGGGGTTGTTTGGCAAAGGTTGAAGTACCCAAGCCAAAGGAGGTCAAGATTGGGCCTAAGACTGTATATTGCATATTCATCGGATATGCAAATAACAATAGTGCTTATCGCTTCTTAGTGCATAAGTCAGATATTCCAAATATCCACGGGGGTACAATCATGGAATCAAGGAATGCTCAATTTTTTGAAGATATCTTTCCTAGAAAGAAAAAGACATAACCTCTCGCAAACGAAGTTATGAACAAAGCTCTCAGGAGCCAGGAGTCATTGACGGCCCGAATCTAGATAGTTCAGATCTAGAGGACCTCGAATTGGCTGAATATCCGAGATCTAGTGTTTCACATTCTCAGAACCTGGAGACTCCAGAGATGGAACCAAGGCGAGGTAAAAGGGCCAGGAAGGATAAATCCTTCGGTCTTGACTTTGTAGCTTATATGATTGATGATGAACAAAAGACAATTACTGAAGCATTGTCAACTCCAGAGGCACCATTCTGAAAAGAAGCTATTGAAAGTGAAATAGACTCCATCCTGCATAACCATACTTGGGAGTTGGTTGATCTTCCTCTGAGAAATAAATAGTTGGGTTGTAAATGGATACTCAAATGAAAGTATAAAGCAGATGTGTCTATAGATAAGTACAAGGACTTATTGATAGTCAAGGGCTATCGACAGAAAGAAGGTGTTGACTATTTTGACACATACTCCCCGGTGTCTCGGATGACGTCCATACGGGTATTCATTGCAATCGCAGCATTGCATGACCTTGAGATACATCAAATAGATGTCATGACGGCCTTCCTAAATGGTGATTTGGAAGAAGAAATCTATATGGAACAACCCGAGGGGTATGTGGTTCCAGGGCAAGAGAAGAAAGTCTGTCGGCTTGTCAAATCTCTGTACGAGCTGAAACAAGCCCCGAAGCAATGACATGAAAAATTTGATAGTACTCTTCTATCGAAAGGTTTCGACATTAATGAGTGTGACAAATATGTCTACATAAAAGGTAACTCTGACTCATTTGTCATGATATTCCTGTATGTAAATGACATGTTGATCACAGGGAGCAGTCCTAGTTTGATTCTAGAGACTAAGAACATGTTGAAATAATGCTTCGACATGAATGATATGGGTATCACATATATCATCTTAGGGATAAAGATCTCTAAGACGTCTGACAGACTGGTCTTACCTCAATCTCACTACATCGAGGATGTGTTGAGAAAGTTTGAGATATTTGACAGTTCGCCTATAAAGGCACCACTGGATAGAAATTAAAATCTTGATAAAAATCGTGGTGCACCCGTATGCCAGGAGCAATATACACAGGTGATTGGTAGTTTGATGTACATAATAAACTGCACCCGACCTGATATTGCTTATGCAGTCAACAAGTTGGGTAGGTTTATCCGTAATCCGAGTAATGGTCATTGGAAGGCGTTCAATCGGGTACTACGATACCCGAAATACACGCTAACTTACGAGTTGCATTATTCGAGATATCCTGCTATACTAGAGGGGTACAGTGATGCAAACTGGATATCTAATATAGAGAACACCAAGTCCACCAGTGGGTATATATTTACAATTGGCGGTGAGGCTGTGTTTTGGAAATCCTCTAAGCAAACTTGCATCGCCTGATCCACGATAGAATCAGAGTTTATCTCTTTAGACAAAGCAGGAAAACATACTAAGTGGCTTCACGACTTCTTGGAGGATGTTCCTTGTTGGGACAAACCCATACCTTCTGTAATGATCCACGACGACAGTCAGTCGGCTCTAGGAAGGGCACATAGTTCTATGTATAATGAAAAGTGTCATCTTATTCGACGGAGACATAAGACCGTTGGGCAGCTGATTACCACGGGTATAATGTCCATTGATTACATAAAGTCAAAGGATAACATAGCGGACCCGCTGACAAAAGGCTTACCCAAAGATCAGATGTTCTACATGTCTAGGGGAATGGGCTTAAAACCCAATGTATAAGGACTAATAATATGGTAACCCAACCTTACTGACTGGAGATCTCAGGAATTAAGTTCAATGGGAAAACTAAGCTGTAAAGGTTCAGTTGATCGCTTCGGTGGAAGCATGATCACTTCAGATAGTGATTTCTGTAACGAAACACCAAATCCAAAGACGTTCCCGCGATAGATTATAAGTGCTATCTGCAGTGTGGGTAAAAGGTTAATTTTCCAAAACCTTTAATGGTCCTCACCGGTTGAGGTTAGGTTTGGGGAAACTTTTAATGGTTCTTAACACTTGTAAATTGGGGTATAGCAGGATACCTTGTAGGAGACCACCTATTTAAGTGCGAGGACAGGCCGCCTCAAAATGAACGCACTTAAGAATTCAAGTGTCCACGGCCACAACGGACAAAACATTACGAAGAACAGAGTAATGGAAGTTGTTGTGTTGGTACCGTTGACTTGAATTACACTAAACACTGACGGTTCAAGACATCACATTCACCACGCAGTAAGTAAGTCCGATGGTATTCAACTATGAAAGGTTCAAAGCGTATGCTACCTATTCAGATGCAATATCGGTCCGCTGAAAGATTGCTGGAAAGGCACTATGTGAGTGCACCAAAATCTCTTTCAAGAGGGGATTGTTGGAAATTTACTAATGTGGAATTAAGTATATCCCATTATTTATGACTCAAACAATTGAGGACCCACATGTCGGAAACGTCGTTTCCACACACGTGCACACGTAGTGCCAAGTATCGCAAATTTCATTACTGAAAGAGATATTGGTACATATGTAATACGTTTGAGACATAGAATGATGGACGGTTATTGGCCAAATGGTAAAGTATTCCACGTTGGTAAACGAAGGAAGACGTGTATAAAGTGTAAGATTATAAGTGTCGAAAATCGCCACGGAGCCGTGAAGGGCCGCGGCGCAGCCCCATTCAAGCCGAGGAGCCAGAGCACCGCGGGGCCTCCCAAGGAGCGCTGCGGCATTAATTGGGTCTTCAGTTACTGGAGCCGCGACGCTTCGGAGGCAGAATACCGTGACAGGAAGTTGAAAAGTTCTGACCTTTGGGCTGGTTTTGGAGCATTGATTCTCCATTATTTGGCACATGAATTCAACCATTATTTGGCACATGAATTCAACCATTATTTGACTGAATGTAACCTCTCAATTAAGTGCCATTACATGGCTATTGAAGGCCATTCGTTGGCTAGTTGAGGGGTCCTTTCCTTACACTATAAATTAAGGCATTTGGCTCAATTGAAGAACACTACACAACACTTAGAAAATACTTTAGAATTTTTTGAATTCATCTTCTTCCTCTATAGCAAAGTTACTATACTCAAAGTTCTTCAAGAGTAACACTTGAGTTTTCTTTGTTGAATTGTTAAGTTGTTGTTGTATCTTGGGAGATTATTGCCCGACAACGTAAAATGAGATACACGGAGCAATCTTGTCTTAAAGACAGAGTGCCATCACTCGACTCAGCAAATCACACAAGCAGTTTGTTAAGTTCCTGATTTACAGTTTATTGTAATATTTAGTTTATCCTTTCTTACCATTGTAATAGTTACTTACTTTCCGTTCCCTACTACAATTGTATTCCAACATAATTATGGTAGATATATAATCCTTGTTGTATTAGAATTCCACATTGTACACTATATATATTTGTATTAATGAGAAAGACTCCTCAAGGGAGATTAATACATTCTCGCATGGTATCAGAAGCCAAAACCTAAACCCTACTTTCTTACCTCAATCGTTGCAGCCCCTCGGGTTCTGCGAATTTTTAGCCTTCTTTTTCCTTCTGTCCGAGAACTTTGCAGAGACCCTTGCAAAGGCCTCTCTGCCTGAGAAACAATTGCTTCTTTTCTTTTTCTTTCTGTTTCATTACCCAAGAAACACGAAAACTACACTGCCCGAGACAGCAAGCTATCCGCTTTCTCTGTTTCCTTTGCTTTCTGCCAAAACAACTTATTTCCTTTGCTTTCTGCCAAAGCAGTGTGTATCCCTTTTAAAATGAATTGTTAAAAACAGAATTCTTTGTCTGTTTTTTTTCTTCCTGTTCCCGAGATTTTTTTTTCCAAAAGCCATGCAATCCACCCCATATAATTCGATGGGCCATAATCATACGACCCACTTTCCTGCTGCCCAGCAGTCTGGGAGAAAAACCGACGGGCCACATTAATCAGGCCCCATTTTCGGGAGCCAATCAGTTAGTTCCTGGCCATCCCCAATCCAGTTTGGGCCAGACTTTTGGCACTTTCACTCCTCGATAGCTTTATATTGCGTGGTATATGGATACGGGCACCACGTCTCACCTCACCAATAATTCTGGTAATCTTCCTCAACTGCGGAATTTAAATATTCCACAATCTATTATGGTCGAAAATGGTCATCGTATTCCAATCTAATGGTTTGGCCACACACTAACCCCACCACCGCATCCTCAATTCTCTCGAATAACGTCTTATATTCTCCTAACATTATCAAAAACCTCATCTCCGTTAGAAAATTTACCACCGATAATTCTGTATCAATTAATTTTGACCCGTTTGGATTTTTCGTAACGGACCTCCGTACCGGGACACTCCTTACGAGATGCAATAGTGAGGGTGATCTTTATCCTTTCCTATCCACATTCGCTGCTAATGTCAACCCTCCCACATCTCTAACTGGCCATGTCACTCCTCACACCGCTTTAACAACAATTTCTCCGTCAACCTGACACAATAGACTTGGACACCCAGGAACCCCTATTTTTAATTTTCTTAGAAACTATAACTTTATTCATTGTTATAATGGAAAATTTGCCCAATAGTGTCTATCTTGCCCTTTAGGCAAATATGTCCGCCTTCCGTTTCAGTCTTCTTCAAGTGTTACATATTCTCCCTTTGACACTGTTCATGCATATTTATGGACATCTCCCATTACTAGCTCACTGGGTCATTAATTTTATCTCGTCTTAGTAGATGACTTTTCTCACTTTGTCTGGGTCTATCCGCTTAAATTCAAGTCTGAAGTGTTTGCCAAGTTTCTTGCATTTTGTGTCTATGTCAAAATACAATTTAAAAAAGACATAAAATAGATTCAATGTGATAACGGTCGTGAGTTCAATAATTCCGGGTTTCACAACTTTTGCTCTATTAATGGCATGTTTTTCTGATTCTCGTGTCGCCACACCTCCTCCCAAAATGGCAAGGCCGAACGAATCATTCGCACTATCAATAACATGGTTCGTACGATCCTATTTCATGCATCCCTCCTCCCTCCCTTTTGGGTCTATGCTGTGAAAATGGTCGAATATATTCTAAATATTTTGCCCACTCAAACTCTCTAAAATAGAACACCCACCAAAATTCTTTTTCGTAGGATCCCAACTTATGAGCACTTACGAATTTTTGGTTGCCTGTGCTATCCAAATCTTGCCTCTACCGCCCCTCATAAATTAGCAACCCGAACCACTCCATGTGTCTTCGTAGGTTTCCCATATAATCATAGGGGCTATCTGTGTTATGATGTGTCCACCCGTCAAATTCATGTCTCTCGTCACGTTACGTTTGACGAGACAGTTTTTCTTTTTGCAAATATCCAAAAATTTCATAATACGGACTATACATTTCTCGAGTCCGACACCTCCCCCATCATTCTTGAATAATTGTGCCATCTCACCGCTAATGTTCACCCGTCGTCCTCCATGACCCCCGTCACTTCCACCTCTGAAAGTAACTCCGAACAGTCACAGTCAACGCCAGTCCGCATCTCTACCACCGGAAATCACTTCACCGTCTCATAATCCACTCCGACAGACACCCTGAACTCCCACCGGTTCAATCAACCAATGACCATCGTGTTACCACCACACTGCCATTCCAACATCGTGACCTAATAAGTTACTGGAACCTTAGTGCACACCCAACCCGGTACCCAAACTGACATACCCACACTACCAAACCTCCCTCCCAACCCCAATCCACCACCGACGTCATACCCCTCATTATCTAACCCAAATAGCGGCGACCTACCCAGACCGACACCACCACCACCACTACACTCGATATAAATCCCAGAATCCACACTCCAGACACCCTACCCCATCGTCGAACCCAATTCGCCACCAAACAACATCACGTCGAACAGTCCCTAGAAACCAACTCCACTCCACACAAAAATACTGACAGTACCCCTGCCCCCACTCACAACATGAAAACCCTTGCCCAACATGGGATTTTCAAATCCAAAGTTCAATTTAACTTGTCCATCCAAACATTTCTCCAATTCCCAAAAATCCAAAATTAACCAAATAGACCCTATTTGGAATGCGGCCATGTGTGAGGAATTTAATGCTTTAACGAAAAAACACACTTGGAATTTGGTTCCTCGATCGGAGGGGTTGAATGTCGACCGGAGGGGGTGAATGTGATCCGATGCATGTAGCTTTTTCGTCACAAATACATAGACAATGGTGATCTAGAGATGTACAAGGCGAGACTTGTGGCTAATGACACTAATCAACAGGAGGGTATTGGTTATGGTGAGACATTCAGTCCGGTTGTTAAATCGGCCACTATTCGTACAATTCTGAGTATTGCTATGGGTAAGAATTGGCCAATTCATCAGCTTGATATGAAAAAAACGTTTCTACATGGTAATCTGAAAGAAACTGTTTATATGCACCAGCCGCCTAGTTTTGTCCATCCAGCAGCCCCTCAGTATGTATGTTGTCTTCGTAACTCACTTTATGGTTTGAAACAGGCCCCACGAGCGTGGTATGATCATTTTGTACAGTACATTATGCAAATTGGGTTCGTATGCAGCAAGTGTGATAATTCTTTATTCACTTTTCATCGAGGTAGTAATATCACTTACTTATTATTATATGTTGATGACATTGTACTTACTGCATCCTCTGATGTGTTGAAAATGAGATTATTGCACTACTTAAAACCGAATTTGCTATGACTGACTTGGGGAAGTTGAGTTATTTTTTGGGGATATCAGTGACTCGTTCTGCCGATACAATATTTTTATGTCAGCGCAAGTATGCAGAAGAGATAGTGTACAGGGCTAAAATGGCGAACTACAAGATCATGTCCACTCCGGTCGACTATAAATCTAAGCTTAGTGATATTGATGGTGACCCAATGTCTGATCCCACTCTTTACAGGAGTCTTGCAGGTACACTTCAGTATCTTAATTTCACCAGGTCTGACATTGCTTATGCTGTTCAGCAGGTATGCTTATTTATGCATGCCCCCAAGGAGCCTCATTTTACTGCTCTTAAACGTATCATTCGATATGTTAAGGGAACACTTGATTATGGATTACATCTATACCCCTCAGTACCGACCAGGTTGTTATCATATACGGATGCTGATTGGGCAGGCTATCCAGACACGCGATGCTCTACCTCCGGCTACTATGTATTTTTAGGGGATAATCTCATTTCTTGGTTTGTCAAGAGGCAACCCACACTACCCCGTTCGAGCGCAGAATTAGAGTATAGAGGAGTTGCAAATGTTGTTGCTGAGATTTTCTTTCTGCGAAACCTTCTTTTGGAGATTCAGTGTCCCTTGCGTAAGGCGTCTTTGGCTTACTGTGATAATTTTTCCGCCATATATATCTCATAATCCAGTTCAGCATTAGCGAACCAAGCATATTAAGATGGATATACACTTTGTTCGTAAGAAGGTTGCTCTCGGTCATGTTAAGATATTGCATGTGCCTTCATCATATCAGTACACGGATATCTTCACAAAAGGTCCTCCTAGACAGTTATTCCTCGACTTCAGATCCAGTCTCAGCATCCGGCCTCCTCCCGCTCCGACTGCGGGGGTGTATTAACGTGTACGACTACTATAATATACTTCATATATTGTGTAATATTTAGTGATGTGTAATTATGGTAGATATATGATCCTTGTTGTATTAGGATTCCACATTATACACTATATATATTTGTATTAATGAGAAAGACTCCCCAAGAGGGATTAATACATTCTCACACTCTGCATGGGTGCGTGGTTTTATAAGTTCAGAAAGAAATATGGTCTATTTTTGGTAATCCGGTATTAGTACAAATGATTTTCAGAATGTTTTACTACGTACCCGTTTTGAATTAAGTACTAATTTAATAAAATAATAAAATTGTGTTACTATAATTGTTCAAGCTTTTTGATGAGATTGTTACGCACTTTAATATTAATAATATACATCGGTTTATAGTTATTAGAACTCATGGTGTACATACATACAGGGCACATTATTCTCCGTGGCTTCTGCATTTTTGAAACTGTATTATACTTATAAAAAGAAGTCTCTTTAAATGGTTTTGAGGGATTTATCATTTACACATTATTTTAACATAGAAGCTTTGTGATGTAATAGTAGCAATTGAACAGATGTACCAGATGTATAAGTATAACCACTCATATTACAATAACAACATACGCAGTGAAATCTCACAAAGCGGATTTGAGGAGAATAGAGCGTACTAGGAGGTAGAAAAACTGTTTGCGGTAGACTCTCGACACAATAATCCAAAAGAGTATAAAAAGTCACGACAAAAATATTATAAAAAGTAGGATAAAACGTATAACCATTCATATTATTACTAGATATAGTTCAAAAATGTTAAACAAAGCAATACCCGTGATATACACCTAATATACAGAAGTGTATATCACGGGCACATGATCTCAACAGTGGGCTTCATCCCACCATCTCGGCCTTCATCCCACCATCTCGGCCTTCAGCCCACCATCTCGGCCTTCAGCCCACCATCTCGGCCTTCAGCCCACCATCTCGGCCTTCAGCCCACCATCTCGGCCTTCAGCCCACCATCTCGGCAGTGTATATCAGCCCATCACGGGCAGAAGTATAACTGTATATTAGGAATGTATATTGAGGTAATATTGTAGTGTAAAGATTACCTTAATTAGTCTTATACACTTACCATAATTGTATAGTTAGAATTATGGTAGAATAAGGTTTTAGGAGTAGAATAGGAATAGGATTCTCCTATTATGGAAATATGTAACTTGTATATATACCTTTCAATTAATGAAAATAATCAAGGGGATTATTTCTTTCATGGTATCAACAGACTAGGTCTAACAAAAATTTTCTCTCCCAAATTTTGTACCATTGTCAGTCGAAACCCCCCCTCGGGTTTCTTTTCCAAAATTCGTCTTCCGCTCTAAAAAATCTCTATTAAAATTCCTAAATTTCTCCTCCTTCTTTGTTCTTTCAATATGTCTAAGAACAATTTTCATCCTGTCCTCATGGTTTCTAATGTCGAACAATATCCCTATTGTGCTTGAGATGAAAAACGTCCAATATGCGACGTGGGCAGAATTGTTTAAACTTCACGCTATCTCCCATCAAGTAATTGATCACATATTCCTCCTGCTACACCTTTTCCCGCGGAGTATCCTCAGTTATGGATTACTCTTGATGCTACCGTTCTCCAGTGGATCTATTCCACTATTTCGGTTGACCTCTTACAGACGATTATTGAGCCGGATACCACGGCTATGGCTACCTGGAATAGATTGCGTGACATATTTTAAGATAACCAACATTCACGTGTTGTCACACTCGAACAGGAATTCTCTCTAGTTCGCATGGAAGAATTTCCAAACGTATCTGCATATTGCAAGAAACTCAAGGAGTTGGCGGACCAACTCCGTAACGTTGGCGCACCTGTAACAAATAATCGTCTGGTTCTACAACTGGTTGCCGGTCTTTTTGAGGCCTATAATGGCGTTGGGAGTCTCCTTCATCAAAGCAACCCACTTCCTGCTTTTTATCAAGCCCGCTCCATGCTTACGTTGGAAGAAGCCGATTTGGCTAAAAATATGGCTACCGGGGCAAGCCCCGTCGTCCTAATGACGTCCTCCATGAATTCTTCAATTTTTGTTGATAATTCGGGCCAAAACTATACTTATGGTGGCGGCAAAAAATATCGTAAGAATAATAACAAAAACCGCAGAGGCAAACGCAGCAGTTCTGGTGGTGGTTCCGGTGGTCAGCAGTCCGACAGTAGACCCCGTCCAGTCAACAGTGGGCCTCCTCCCTACTGGACCCAGCAGTGGGGCCCATGACAGTGGGGCTGGGCCAATGGGCCGTGGGCCAGCAGCCCATATTTTCTAGTAGCGTCTTCAGGCAGCCAGTGGGCTGGACCGTCCAATTTTAGGCCCAACATTCAGCAGTCACGGCCCACTACCCACTGGTCCAGTAATTCCAGCAGTTACGGACAGCCCAGTTCTAGAATTCTTGGGCCCCGGCCTCCGCAAGCTCACCACGCAGCAGGCCATACTCAGACAGATATCGAAGCCGCGATGCACACACTTGGGTTGACGCAACCGGATCCAAATTGGTACATGGACACTGGCGCAACGACACACATGACCTCCGATCAAGGTACTCTCTCGTCTTATGCCAATTTGAGCACCCCTCGTGGTATAATTGTCGGTAATGATAACTCTATTCCAATTCAAGGTTATGGTCATAAAACTCTATCTCCCCCCAACCCTCCCCTTATCTTGAAAAATACTTTACATGCCCCAAAATTGATTAAAAACTTAGTGTCTATCCGAAAATTCACCACTGACAATTCTGTTTCTGTTGAATTTGATCCTTTTAGTTTCTCTGTGAAGGATTTCAAGACGGGGAGTCCTCTCATGAGGTGTGATAGTAGGGGAGATCTTTATCCTATCACGCCAGGTTTCAGTCCATCGAGTCAAGCCTTGCCATCAGCCTTATGATCAGCCTTTGCCGCCATTTCTCCTTCCTTGTGGCATGCTCGCCTTGGTCATCTGGTATCCTCTATTTTGTCTGTTTTAGATAAATATAGTTTTATTTCCTGTAAGGGTACGAGTCGTACCCCAATTTGTCAATCTTTTTCGTTAGGAAAAAATGTTAAGTTTCCATTTGTAGACTCAAATTCTCATACTTCAATGCCATTTGATATTATTCATAGCGACCTATGGACGTCTCCTATTCTAAGTTCGTTGGGTCATCGGTATTATGTTCTTTTTTTGGATGATTATTTTAAATTTTTGTGGACGTTTCCAATTGCAAATAAATCAAAAGTATTTTCCGTCTTCATAAAGTTTAGAGCATTCATTAGAACACAATTCGAAAGAGAAATAAAAAATATTCAGTGTGATAATGGAAAAGAGTATGACAATAGAGAGTTTCGGGTGTTCTGTGTCAATAATGGGATCAATTTTCATTTTTCGTGTTCTCATACATCTTCACAAAATGGGAAAGCCGAACGCAAAATTCATTCCATAAATAACATTGTCCGAACTCTCTTAATTCATGCTTTCGTACCCCCATATTTTTAGCATCATGCTCTTCAAATGGCGACATATCTCTTTAACATAATTCCTTTCAAAGGTCTGACATATTCTTCCCCCTTCCAAATTTTATATAATAAAAATCCGTCTTATTCTCATCTTCGGGTTTTTGGGTGCTTATGTTATCCGTTATTCCCATCCACCACAATTAACAAACTTCAGGCCCGGTCTACTCCGTGTGTGTTTTTGAGTTATCCGTTTAATCATCGTGGTTACAAATGCTTTGATTTATCCACCAAGAAAATCATAATCAATCGCCATGTAATTTTTGATGAAACCCAATTTCCATTTACTAAAGTTCATACTCCCGAACCTAGTTCGTATAATTTTTTGGATGATGGTATATCCCCGTATATTACTCACCATTTTCGGACATATCCCGCACCCAAAATTCTCTAGCGGGTCCACTGCCCGCTGGCCCCACTGTTCTGTCGTCAGTTCCCGTCATTGTTTCAGTTCCAGCTATTGGGCCAGTCATGCCCACCTCGGAACCGGTCCGATCCCTCGCTCGGTTTTCGAGTTGGGCGGCGCAGCCCACCGCCCGCCTGGCCGGCCGGTGCGTCCCGAGCCCAGAAAATTTCCAAAATCCGCCCATCTCTTCCTCGAGTCTTAGACCAGTCACTCGTAGTCAACGGGGTATTTTTACACCAAAAAGACATTTTAATTTACATTCGAATGTCTCTAAATCCCCCTTGCCCCGTAATCATGTGTCTGCCTTAAACGACCCGAATTGAAAAATTGCTATGACTGATGAATATAATGCTCTTATTGATAATAAGACGTGGGAGTTGGTGCCCCGTCCCTCTGGTATTAATGTTATCAGGTCCATGTGGATTTTTGCTCATAAGGAAAATTCAGATGGTTCATTCGCGTGACATAAGGCACGACTTGTGGGTGATGGTAAGACTCAGCAGGTTGGGATAGATTGTGGTGAGACGTTTAGTCCGGTGGTCAAGCCGGCTGCCATTCGTACTGTGGTTAGCTTGGCTTTTTCAAAGGCATGGCCTATTAATCAGTTGGATATCAAGAACGCTTTCCTACATGGGGATCTCAAGGAAACAGTCTATATGCATCAGCCATTGGGGTTCAGGGATCCCAATCATCCTCATCATGTCTGTTTGTTGAAGAAGTCCTTATATGGGCTTAAGCAGTCACCACGGGCCTGGTATACAAGGTTTGCTGACTATGTGTCGACTATTGGGTTCACTCACAGCTGGTCAGATAATTTCTTATTCGTCTACCATCGTGGTTCGTCCTTGGCCTACATTTTGTTGTATGTGGATGATATCATTTTGACGGCCTCTTCCGATGCCTTACGCCAGTCTATCATAAGCATGCTCAGCTCTGAGTTTGCTATGAAAGACTTAGGGCCCTTGAGTTACTTTTTGGGGATTGCCGTCAAGCATCATTCAGATGGATTGTTTTTATCTCAATGAAAGTATGCAGCTGAGATCATCGAGAGAGCTGGGATGTCCTCCTGTAAGTCCACTTCCACTCCAGTTGATGCTAAGCCCAAGCTTGGTGCTGCGGCCGACGTCCCTTACGTGGATCCGACCCGCTATCGCAGTCTTGCAGGGGCCCTTCAGTATCTTACCTTTACCAGACCGGATATTACGTATGCTGTTCAGCAGGTGTGTTTATTCATGCATGATCCCAGAGTTGAGCACATGAATGCAATCAAACGCATCATTCGGTATATTCAGGATACACTGGACTATGGTTTGCATTTGTATCCTTCATCGACATCCACACTTGTCTCATACACAGATGCTGATTGGGGTGGTTGTCCAGACACCAGACGGTTTACGTCTGGCTATTGTATGTTCCTTGGCAACAACTTGGTCTCCTGGTCTGCGAAGCATCAGGCGACTCTATCCCGCTCAAGTGCCGAGGCAGAATATCGAGGGGTAGCTAATGTGGTCTCAGAATCATGTTGGTTACGTAACTTGCTTTTAGAGCTTCATTGTCCTATTCAGAAGGCAACCTTGGTGTATTGCGATAATATTAGTGCCATTTACCTTTCTGGTAATCCGGTTCAGCACCAACACACTAAGCATATCGAGATGGACATTCACTTTGTCCGCGAAAAGGTTGCTCGGGGTCAGGTACGCGTCTGTCATGTCCCGTCAAGATATCAAGTTGCAGACATCTTTACAAAGGGTCTTCCCTCGGTCCTTTTTGAAGATTTTAAGGACAGTCTCAGCGTTCGAAAACCGCCCGCTATGACTACGGAGGTGTGTTAAACAAAGCAATATACACGTGATATACACCCAATATACAGAAGTGTATATCATAGGCACATGATCTCAACAGTGGGCTTCAGCCCACCATCTCGGTCTTCAGCCCGCCATCTCGGCAGTGTATATCAGCCCATCACGGGTAGAAGTATAATTGTATATTAGGAATGTATATTGAGGTAATATTGTAGTGTAAAGGTTACCTTACTAATACACTTGCCATAATTGTATAGTTAGAATTATGGTGGAATAAGATTTTAGGAGTAGAATAGGAATAGGATTCTCCTATTATGGAAATATGTAACTTGTATATATACCTTTCAATTAATGAAAATAATCAAGGGGATTATTTCTTTCAAAAAATTACTTTTTGCAGCTAATTCATTTCGTGTTTCCTTAAAAATGAAATTCTAATGAGCTTCAGTTAGTG
The DNA here is from genome assembly GCA_034509755.1 of Anisodus tanguticus. NCBI lineage: Eukaryota > Viridiplantae > Streptophyta > Magnoliopsida > Solanales > Solanaceae > Anisodus > Anisodus tanguticus. The sequence goes on from CM067552.1 coordinate 39,432,376, forward strand.
AGAAAATAAGCATCCACCTGATTAATGATTGCACATGATTGAAATATGTGATTGACTCATTATAATAGTAGTAGTCTAACAGGGAAATTATACAAAGCAATTGTCAACAAGAGCAATATTGGAATTTAACAATCAATAACAAGGCAATGAATGCTTATTTTGCTTACATGGACATCCAGTCCAGAATCTCCAACTATTGATGGTAGTCTTGAATCTTGATTTCCATATATGAAACATATGCAAATATTCAATGATTTCATTAGAAGTTATATCTTGAATCAATTGTACAGTACAAGGTATGTTACACCAGAGTGCTAGCATACTGGAAAGGTATGTTCATTGTGCTCCATCTCTACTCCACACACGTAGCACAACTGCCTGTAGGTTCCCTTAGGATCTAAGTCTTTTGAGCGCCAGTAATTGTCCAATTAATTACACAATTTTTATTAACGAGATGGTAATAAAATAATTAAGGTGATTGAATCTACACCAACTGAAATCATAAACTTCATACACAATAGAGGGATGTGACAAAGCTTTTTTCGAGCTCGGTCAGATTCTCAATTTAAAAATAAAATAAAAAAATTCATGTTATTCCACAAGTTGTGAATAATTGCAGTTAGAAATTAAATTGGATCAAATATGCTCTTAAAGTATGCGTTTAGGTCCAAATATGCCTTTATTAGTCTCCTGTTAAATTTTGTGTGAAATAAAGATATTTTTGACCTAATTAAATAACAATTGGGGCATTTTTGACCCTTTTCTATATAAATAATGAGTGACCTTTTAAGTATTCAACTCACAGTAACATTGACCATAGCGTTTTTCAATTTCACCAATTAATAACTTGCCTTGTGGGAAACACGCCAAACTTGCTATTGAATAATTTAATACTTTTAAGATTTCCATATAGTAAGAAATTATTGTAATCTTATCAGCCTTTGACCAATGGTAATCTAATTAATGAATTTGATCATAATCAAATGTGAAGATGCATGATCATTTGGTATTTAAAACTTAAAAGGCTGAACAAAGTGCAAATAATACCGTATTTTTTTAAAAGCACTAGTCAATAGTCATCATGATGAAGGGTGTTGCAACAAAGAATTTTCTTCTTTTGAGGACTATCTTTTTGCTATACTCCATTTTAATAGTGACAGAAGGTAATTTCCCCCCTCTTTCATTGATCATAATTATTTCATTTAAGAGCAGTTCAAAATGCTATATCACGTTATTTTTAGTATTTTATCATGGCTGCTAGAGAATTTTAGTAGTTTATTTGATTGACTAGCTGAACTTTTACCTTGTTGATGTTTTCGGCTTTATAATCCTTTCCCTCATTTTTCCTTCCCTACCCCTATGTACTAATAAAAAAATATCATGACTTATTCATTTTCATTTTTTTTTTTTGAACTGCTTGATATGTTTTTTGTTGAGATGAGGTTATATTGAAAACAACCTCCACTCTACTCTCGAGATTTCATTTGTGGAATTACGCTGGGTATGTTGTTGTTGGATTGCTAACTTTTTTTTCCCTATTCGTTTGTTATACCTAGCTGCAGGAATTGGAAGAAGAGAGATTGAATTAAAACAAGCTCATGCAAGTGGAAACAAGCTTTTCGAGATGGAGAAAGATGCAAACTTTCAACTTGATGATTCCATAGTGATTGACTATACACCAGTTCATACATCGCCGGATAGTTCACCAAATGGTTTAATAAGCGATGTCAATATTTAATGAAATTTTCCGACACGCTTGTCATAAGGTGTCTTTGCTCCTATTTATCAGTCTTCTTATGTCTTTGCTACTATTTCATTGTGTAATAATGTCAACTCTGAGATAGGGGTGGCAAACTGACGGTTGGGTCAAATACGGGCAGTTCTATTCTTATTAATGTGTTTTAGTTTTGATCGAACAATATGACGAGGGAAATAAGAAGGAAAAAGGACACTACTGTTTTCTAGGACAAAAATAAGATAAATTTTAGCACTATTTTATGTAAAATATCTGAGTTGGACTGTAAGAGCAATTTAATGCCAATATATAGCCACTGGTTCCGCCAGGAACAGATATGGGTTCCTTCTCAACTAAAGTAGATCAGTTTGGAACTCAACTCAAACAATTTCAATCTCAAAATCGCTTTCAAAATTGAAATTGATTCTCAGTTTCGAAGCTCACGTTCGACCAGCAATGGTTTCTACACTTTTCCCAATTTTTTTAATTCTATTCCTTGTTTATTTGAAATAGTTCTCTGGAGTTTAACATTTTCCGGCCAAGCAGTAGAAATAGAGCAATAAGTTTGCCGGATAAACAATCTCCTATCAAACCCAAAACAAAGAAAAAACCAATCAAAACGAGCCCAGATCTAATCGCGACAACGGTGAAAAGGAAAGGGGCTGTGATTGCGTCGCTTCCACGGCGAAACGCCAAAACAACACAGGAGAATACCTTCCGGCCAGAGGGAGAATACCTTCCGGCCAAATCTGGCCGGAAGAACTTTTCTAGTTTTGATAATTTCTATTGTTCAAAGCAAAATAAAAAAGAGGTGAACTTAAAATACAGCTGTAGGCTTGCAGCTGGATTTTAAGTCCACGTCTCTTTTTTATAAATAAAGATGTTTCCCTCATTATATTTTATTCCTCACGAGAAATAAGAACTCTCATCTCTTCTCTCTTTTTCAACAATATTATTGTTCTAACTTTATTATTATTTCATAACACATTATCAGCACGAATCTCTAATCTTTTATTAATCTTAACGTTTTCGAAAGCTTGAAGATATCGTCCGTGGCTTACTGAAAATCAAGGTATTATCCATCCGATCCATTGTGGTATATTGATTTTGTTATCTATAATGACTAATGCAAAAAAAAATCAAGGTGGTAAACTCTCTTCAATTTAGTGTATGTAATTAGGTATGTTTTCAATACTTTATGAGGTCTGTGACTCCTTATATATCAAAAGATAGAGATGGTCAATACAGGTAATGTAATATGAGCCTTTTGCTTATTCTTGATTTAATATTTTTATCAACACTTGCTTAAGCTATTATGTATACGTATTAATATGTAGGAGTGGCCAGTGGGCCGGGCTCGGGTCTGGCGGGCCGGTGCGGTGGTCGGGGTCGGGGCGGGACGGGAGAAGGGGCGGGGTCGGGTCTGGCGGGCTCTGGCGGGGTCGGGTCTGGCGGGACTGGAGCAAGTCCCGTCCCGATCCCGTCGGGCTCGGGTCGGGGCGGGGTCGGGGCGGGGTCGGGCTCGGGGCGGGATACGGCGGGTTTTCATTTTTTTTTTAAAAAAAAAAAAAAAAAAACATATGTATAAAAAAAACTCAATAAACAAAATAAGATAGTGTAATAAAAACATCCCAAGGCTGTTTTTGTGCCTCTTATATTATTTAATAGACATATGATTTTTTTGTAATACAAATACAATTGTCTAAAATCTAAATTGCAACTTTGTGGTGTTGTCCAAAAGTTACAAATTACATAATAAAATTACAATTAAAAAAATTACATTCTCAAAAAAACACTGTTCTAATTGCTTGATGATTTCATGTGGTTCTTCGGTTGGAATTGGTATTTGTTGGTCAAATTGATCCACGTCGCTTCCACTACCTTCGGTTAAGATTTCGTTGTAGTTTTCATCATCTTCTTCGTTGATCTCCAGGTTGACCGCACCTTCTCCGCTCCGCTCGTATCCAATCTCTCGAATAATACGCAATTTCCAAGCCGTCTCGGCTAATGAGTGTCTGTGGTCTCCTATTTGATATCTCGCTCGCGAGAAAAAGCGCTTTCAGACGAAGTTGACGACGCTTGAATGTTCAAAACATCTCGAGCCATCAATGAAAGTGTCGGAAAGGTCTTCTCATTCCCCTCCAAAGTATTTCAAAGCAAGTCTTCATGTCCATCTTCATTGATAACTTCTTGATACGGTACGAACCCCGTAAAACAAAAATATCCAACTCGCTAATTTGGTTAGTAGTAGAGGTACGACCGCACATTCTATTTACGAGGCTTTCAATACTAGCCGCAGAAACATCATGTCTTTTGTGAGGTTGTGTTGAAGATGAAGAAGATGGTATGAAAGCTGGTAAGTTACTAGCATTTTCTTGTTGATAAAATCTATATATATTTTTGCATTGGTGTTCTACGCTAGACAATACTTCTTCTTTAGTTTGTTCAATAGGTGGTGGGTGATTTAGATTTTTGGGACTTGGAGGTGGTAGTACTTCTATACAATCGTAAATAGTTTCAATTAGTGATTTAGTACCGTCTATTTTAATAGTAGGATTTAATACAGAACCAATAATATAAATAGAGAGAATAGGAATAAAATATTTTTTTATTTTGAGAAACATTTTTTTAATAGCCGCCTTATAATTTGGTTTTTCCATATATTCACTAAGTAATAAAAATATTAGAGTTATATAAAATAACATAGTTGAAATAGTAGGATAATATATACCAGAAAATTCTTTTGTTGCTTGAAAAAATTTCTCTAAAAATACAATAAGTTCGGAGATTTTTTCCCAATCACTATCTAAAATCATATCACGGTGGCTTTTTATTATGAGAGTTAAAAAATAAAGTTATAGGTAATTTATAGTCATAAGCAACAAGTAGTTGCTCGTATAAAGAATTCCACCTAGTGGATACTTCTTGTGGAATTTTTTTAAAAGGTAGTCCACAATCATGACAAATTTTTTTTATATTCTTTTCTACGTTGTACTTTATTACTTTTAAAAATAAAGTTTATAGCAAATTGTATTTTACTAAGAATGTCTTCAAAAAGTGACAGACCATCCTTTACAATTAAGTTATATATATGGCACGCACATTTTATATGAAAATGGTCTGGAAAAGAAGGAGTTAAACTATTTTTTAAAATTGTAATTGCGTAATTGTTATTAGAAGCGTTATCTAATGTAATAGTCATAATTTTATCGGTAATTCCGTAATAATCGCACACTTGATAAATATTTTCTGCAATAAAAGTACCAGTGTGCCTATCATCTATATATCTATACGCTAAAATACGTTTTTGCATAGACCATTTATAATCTATCCAATGACAAGTTACGGTTAAATAATCATGGCCGTTAGTACTACGACCTATATCAGACGTGATGGATACTTTGCCATTAAAATGATATAATGAAAAACGTAAATATTGTTGATATTCATGCGCGAATTTAAATACATCTCTCTTAACAGTTGATCTAGGAAAACCGTTAAAAGCAGGATTATATATATCTCTAATGTAATGAATAAAACCGGGAGATGAAGGAAATGAAAAAGGCAAACCCTCCACAAACAACTAATTTTGATATTGCTTCCCTATCTCTATGTTTATTGTATTTAGAGCCTACAATTCCCCCCCGTCATAGGGTTAATTTGACCCGTACTTGGTCCGGACGATCGTATGTGAACCTCGGTCCCGATGGAGCGGGCGTTTGCGCACCCGGTTTTGAAGCCTGGTATTGGGCATACCTAGCTGGATGAGCACTTACTACGTGTCTAATTAAACCCCCGTCCCACCGTGACCTTTTCCGAGTTTTAAATTTTAAAACATTTTTACAAATTTTACATATGGCTACTTGATTCTCTACGTCCCTATCAAAAAATGTCCATGCATCCGATTTTAATGGTCGTTTTTGGACCTCGTCTCATACTAGGGGGAATAGGAGGTATTTCGGTTGAAGGTGCACTAGTGGGTGTGTTGTCATCAACATTAGTGGGTATATCATCTAGATCATCGTCTAAATTAAAGTCTTCTTGAGTTCCGAAAATAGCTCCTGGTCTAAATCTAATGGTATTGTAGGAAAATGTTGAGTATCAACAAAATCATCCCGTGTAGGAATAAGATGACTAGAAGAAGTACCCTTGCCCTGGTTGCCCCTACTAGAAGAAGCACCCTTACCCTTACCTTTAAACATACCTTTTAATCCTTCCATTTTAATTATGATAATAAATAAATAAATAAATAATTAAACACAATAAAATTAAGTGATCTAAACTAAATAAACAGACAATAATAATTTAATGAAGGAACGAATGTACCAAACGCCGACGTAACGTCGACGTGTAATCGAGAGGTTGAAAATTGAAACTTTGCTCGATGGAAGATCCTCAAGCTAGTTGCCAACTTCACTACCAATTCCCAAATGAATAAATAAAATTGAATATTTAGCAAACAATGTAGACTTGTAGAGAGATATATTGAGAAATTAGAGAGATTGTAGGAAGATTTGTGAGAAAGATGAAGAGAAAATGAGTTATTTATAGTTGAAAAATTGGGTTAAAGTGTAAATATAATAACTTATGGGTTAAAAATAAATATTAAGGGGTAGGGGGTTGGGGGGGGGCTAAAATGGCCGTTGGTCAACGGCCATAATCTAAAATGGTCGTTGGTGCAACGACCATTTTTGCAAAGGGGCGGGGTCGGGGTCGGGGTCAGGGCGGGGTCGGGTCTCGCGGGACGAGACATCGTCCCGTCCCGAGTTCGAGTCCCGCCCCCGTAATTTTTTTTTTTTTTTTTTTTTTTTTTTTTTTTTTTTTTGGCGGGGTCGGGGCGGGCTCGGGTCGGGGTCTGGCTGTCCCGGCCCACTGGCCAGCCCTATTAATATGTCGTAGCTATTTTGATGCTTGTTTTCATCATGACTATCTCAACGATAATTATAGAGTGAATAACAATAATATTAACTCTTCCTGAACTCCAACAGAGTCCATAATAAATGTTCAACCACTAGATGTGGTAATATTTTTATAGTCTTATTGTGATTACAATGGAAGTTATGACAGGGGGCTCACACCCACCTGACCATCAACAGCAGGACGAGACGTCTGCCCCCCATAATTTTGGGCAAAAAAAAATAGAAGCTGTCCTGGAAAAACATCTGAGACGGTATTGTCATGTTTTTTGATCGGATTTTCTAAATCCATATGATATGATATGGCTTTCAAGCTTCCTAGCCTGGGTTTGTAGCAATATCTTAAAAGAGGTTCTAAGTTATTATTATTTGATATGCTTAAGACACGTTCAAATATGTTTCATTCCTGAAGAATAAGAACTATTGATAAATGTTAGATACAGATTAATTCTCTGAAGTGAATGTGACAATATTGTAAAGCATATAAATATGAACATGTACTTGGTTGTGAAGATATCACTTCTCATCTCCAGAAGAGGTAGAATAATTTAAAAGGAATATTTTGAATATTATATGTTTTACTCCTGAAGTAGTAAACTCAGAAATTTGCTCCAAAAGTAACAAACATTAAACTCTACTCTCGAAGTAGTAAAACTTTGAACTCTACTCCCGAAGTAGTAGAACTTTGTGAGAGCTACTCATGAAGTAGTAGAACTCTAAATTTACTCCTAAAGTAGTAAATATTATCTGAAATATGCTCCCAAAATAGTAAGACTTTGAAATTTACTCCTGAAGTAGTAAATCTGAAACTTACTCCTGAAGTAGTAAGACATTATTCGGAAGTAATGTCTTTTTGTGCTTGAGAAAAATAATGAGCTATAGATGGGCGTTATATATCAAGCACATTCAAATAATCAGATTTTAATCCCCGAAGTGAATGAAGATATACCACAACCTACCTCCTAGAGAGATAAAATAATAAAGGAAATACATGTGGTATAAAAGTCATTGCAACACGTACCTATCGTATGTAGAAATATCATGAATAAGTTTATTAAATATCATTCTAAGGCAAAAGGAAGCAGAGTGGAATGCTTTCTACCATAACCATGTTGATACATTATGGTTAGTTGTTATGATTTCCTCGAAGGAAATAAATATTAATGTATTTCTTCCTGAAGAATGTGATTACTATGTGGTTACCGCTTTGATACAACATATTCAGATGCCAATGGTTAATCTCCTTGAAGGAGACATTGAAATACTGAAGTTTAGAACTTAGTGTTTGCTTTTCATTGTTTATGAATTTACAATTATCTTTAAATGTCCATTTGATTTACGTTTTCTTTCATGACACCAATAGTGTCTAACCAAATGTTCTTTCATGATACCAGCAATATCTAAGCAATATTTGATGATATAATGCTAATGATCAAGAGCTCCAGAAGAGCTAATTGTTTGTTTACAAGAATCATGACACTAGCAGTGTTCAAATAATATCACATTACAAAATTTAAATTAAATCTCACTGAGAGGTTATATATGATAGCCCCATTCGTCCTAGATCGTAATTGTTACGATCGGAACGCAAATTATGGTAAACCTAAATTTTATTAGCAATACAAATGGTTATCATATTGAGACTACAAATGATTAGAAGATTGAATATCTTCAAGTGCTACGGGTAAGAATTACGTATGTGAAACTTTACCCGAGCATGATGAGATCACATGCTACAATAAAATAGAAGTTTATTGATATAAAATCTCATGCAATAATAAACCAGACGTTTACTAAAATAAATAGCACCCGTCAGGGTAAACTTGAAGTTTACTAGTAAAAATAATTTTATCATTTGACGTGATAATTTTGGTCATCCTAATTTAAATCTCATGTGCTAAGTTTGTATTCGGAATATATTGAAGAACTAGAAGATTTCTTCAAGAATTAATTTGATTGTCCTCATGATAAGTTGATTACACCAGTTAATGTTGAGATTGAATTTTCTAATTTCTGAAAAATATAAAAATACCACCGGACTTACTTACTGCGCGGTGAACGTGATGTCTTGAACTGTCAGTATTTAGTGTAAGCCAAGACAATAATACCAACACAATAACTCTCCTTATTCGTTTTCATTCTTATTATTCTGTCCGTTGTGGCCGTGGACACACTTGGATTCTTAAGTGCGTTCATTTGAGGCTGCCTGTCCTCGCACTTAAATAGGTTATCTCCTACTAGGTATCCTGTTATACCCACTTCACAAGTGTTAGGAATTATTAAAAGTTTCTCCAACCTTAACCTCAACCATTTGAGGATCGTTAAAGGTTTGGAAGCTTAACCTTTACCCACCATGCAGGTAGCACCTTAATGTCTATCGCGGGAATAACTTTGGATTCATGTTTCCTTACAGAAATCATCATCCGAAGTGCTCTTGCTTCCACCGAAGCGCTCAACTGAACCTTTTGCAACTTAGTTTTCCCATTGAACCAAATTCTTGGGATCTCCAGTCAGTATGGTTGGGTTACCACCGCAAAGGTTCGTATTGTTTGGGTTTTAAGCCCATTCCCCTAGATAGGCACAATTGTTGATCTTCGGGTAGTCCCTTAGTTAAAGGGTCCGCTATATCATTTTATTAGTCATCAAGAAAGTGACACTCGTGATGATCAACTTCCATACGGTCTTATGTCTCCAACAGATATGTCCAGACGTCGTCATCCATGACCTTTCTGAAGCCGACCGGCTAGCCACAGCGTATAACTGCTGAAGGCATAGGTTTCTCCCAATAAGGGACGTCCTCTAAGGAGTCGTGAAGTTACTCAACTTCTTTCATACTTTGTTTAAAGCGATAAACTTTGATTATATCATGAATTGGCCTATGCAAGTTTTCTTAGAGGATTTTCCAAGACCCACCATACACATTTACTTGTGGCATTGGTGTTCTTCAAGTCTGACGTCCAGTTTGCATCACTATGTTCTCCTAGAATCGCTGGACATCTAGAATACCATAATCCGTATGTAAGTGAATATTTTAGATATCGTCATATCCAACTTAACGTCTTCTACCGATCATTTCCAGAATCACGAGTGAACCTTAGTTCAACTGATCTGCTTTGTAGGTCGATACCAGTTCAGTTGTAGTATGTACAATATATTAAACTATATGTGACCTGCGCATATCGCTCCTTGTATATGGGTACACCATGATTCCAATCAGCTCTTTGATTCATATCCATTGGTGGCTTCAACGAGACTGTCAACTATCTCACAATTGAGTTTGGAGTTAGACCAGTCCGTTAGATGTCTTAGAAATCCCAATTCCTAAGATGTCATCTGTGATACTCATATCTTTCATATCGAGACTTTTGTTTCAATATGACTTCCACTTTAAAATTGTTGGTTTTCCAACTATTGGCTTTCTCACTTCAGAGTTAATGTTTCTGTTGTCAGATTCATTGTTTTTGTTTCACCTGAAACTTCCAGGACCAAAATGTAAACATTTCAGGGACCAAAAAAAAAGTTCAGAAAGAGCCCAACAGTCCAACAAACCAACTCTGATCCTCCCCTTCCAACTCTCCGGTTAGGAAGGCTGTCTCAACATCCATGTCACACAAGACTACAATGGCCCTACATGTTAATCTATTCACAGGGGAGCACATATCCAAGTAGCTGAGGCCTTATACTCGACAATAGATCCATCTACTTTGTACTCAATTTGAGTATCCACTTTTACAACCCAAAGGTTCTTTTCCACGAGGAATGCCAACCATTACACAAGTATGGTTCTATCTGATGGAATATATTTCTCTCTCTGCAGCTTCTTTCCAAAGCAGTGCTTCTGGAGATGACAATTCTTTGTTAATTATCCACGGTTCATTCTCAACCATACAATCTAGAAGGCCTGGACCAAATCTTTGTCCCCTCTTTGCTCCATCTCGGTTCAACATCTAGAATTCTTGAGTTTTGTAGATCTGAACATTAAGTTCTGGATAGTCAGTAACTTCTGAGTCCTGTAGATCTGGAACGTCTAGTTCTGGATAATCGGACACTCGCGGGTTCTTGTTAACCTTGAGCAATCTTTGCTCCAAGAGGCGATAAGCACTAATGTTATTTGCAGATCCAATGAATATGCAATCTACAGTCTTAGGTCCAACTTAATCTATTTCGGTATTCCACCTCTACCAAGCCACTACACATCACAGCATTTGTAGGTGGGATCCTTTCCATGTTTCACATGGAGGGTTATCCTTATCCTTATGCGGAGTTCTTTTGAGAACCGCATTGGCGGTAAAGATTGCCTTGCCCCACATATTTTTGGGCGTACAACTTTGCATTTGGCTAACACCGTTAGACTGAGGTGAGTAAGGAGCAGTCATTTGATAAACGATGCTTCACATTCTCCCCCTCTATCACTACGAATACCTCAATCCGTAGGCTTAGTTGATTTTTAACTTCTTCTTTGTAGCGCTTATCCGCTTTAACAACTTTATCTTTTCAACAAACAAAGGATGTAATACGTTGTACCGTCGTCAATGAAGGTCACAAAGTACTTGTCTCCCCCCTCTATTTTGTACAAACTTCAAATCACCCATGCAGATGTGACTAAGTTCTAGAGGAGCGGTGTTTCTTTCGCTATTCCTTTGATGGAATGGAAAGGTGATTTTTCCTCTTCGCCCACCTCACATTTATTTTGAGGGTTTATGTCGACAGAAGGCAACAATCTCAACTTCATTAGCTTTTGAATGACTTTCTGTTTAACGTGTCTTTATGATGGCATAAATGCACGTATTACAAATATATCATTTATTGGGCTACATATATATTGTACCATTCTTAGTTTTTACAGACCTATTGGACTGGTCTCAAACCAGCTTGGCCAACAACGTCCCTGAAACTGAGTTTGGGAAATGCATCACCTCATTTTAGAGTGATCCCATTCCCTAAAGTCCATTTTAAGGACAACCTCTCCAACCCTTCTACTTTAGAGGTGACATTGCTTCACTTGAACAACCTCTTGCCCGTGGTTAGGGCGTAACCGGACATATGTGATCTAGATACCCTGGCCCACTCCAGTTGCTTTGGCAGACTGAGTGTCCAATTCTTTTCTGCCTTTTTTTTTTGGCCTTCAGATCATTTAAGACCTGGAAATTCTGGCCCACTCCAATCGCCCGTAGGCTTTGTACGACTGAGTGTCCAATATCATCCTATCAAATGAATTATGGCCCACTCCATTCGCTCGTAGGCTTTATACGACTGAGTCCAATATCATCCTATCAAATAAATGATCTTCTGTCAAATAGTGTGACAGGTTCAACGTATTAAGATAAGCCATTATATTTTAGTCTTCTTCCCTTGAGATTGGTACCCAGACAATTCCTGGTGCTTTCTTAAGAGTGGTAACAGTTTTCGCACAGTCACTGGATCTTTCTCCCTCGTATGTGCGAACATACTTTACACACTTTTAATAATTACACTCAAAAGAACGGATCTTTTAAATTTTGTTTACAATAGTTCAATCTTTAAACAGGAGGGAAGGAGAATAAATAACTGATTTTAGAGTGTAGGGAATATAAATTTTTAATGAAAACACTTTCAAATTCCTTGCCTTGCTTTACACACTTTTATTCAGATATTATCTAAACACATTATAGATAAGGAAGGATAAATTCACTTAGACCTTTTGGAGTCTGGCCCACTTCAGTTAGACTGAGTGTCCACATCCTCCTTACCATAATTCAGATCCTTTGTCTGGGACAGATATAGGCCTTCTGCTACAAGATAGAACAACATCTTCAGTATTCTCCTCTTGTCCTAGTTGACATCCTCAGTCTATCGTGAGCGCTTGTTTCCACCACTCTCGGGAGCGGTGACACTATGAACACATTGACCGTCAACAACATAATCAGAACTGTCTTCTACCAGAAAACCATAACTATAGCCAGATTTGGTCATACATTTGTTAACCGATATCTTTCGAACACTAATACAATTTTGTCTTAAATTTTTTGGATATATAAAGCACGTACGGAAATTGTAAATAACTATTACAGTGATCGAAAGATAAACAACAAATATTACAACAAGTTGTCAATCTCTTGATCTTGAATTGGAACTCCAAATCTGGATCTTGTATTCAGAAATACAAGAACATGAACTGCTACACTTGTGACTTGTAGATTCGCTGAGAATCCGAACGGTTAGGGTCCTTTTAGATTCAAGTTCACACCTGAAACACTTAGCAACCAATTAGATAATCACAACACCACCGGCTGAGTCGAGAGATGGCTCTCTGTCTTTAAGATAAGATTACCCCGTATATATGCTTTTACGTTAGCGGGCAATAGTTTCCCAAGATAAAACAACAACTAATCAATACTACAAAGCATATAGGTTGATTCTGACGAAGAAAACAAACATGAAACGACTTGCTGAAGAATGGAAAATTTAGAGGAAAATGAAGAGTTTATGTTCTTTTCTTTCTACTGTTTTTGCTGCTCTCTTATCTTTCTACTCCACTACCCTTAAAAGTAAGGTCTCAATATATAGTGTTTAGGAGGATGACCTCTCAAACTGTAAGTATTAAACAGTTTGGGGTACACAAGATAATATCAAAAGAAGCCCATGACCCGAGACCGGATGGGACGGGCGGGCGGTGGCGGTGCGCGTGTGAGCTTACTCCCTCCTTCAAACACATGGGTTACCCCTTGGGATCCCAAACCCTTATCCATTTTTGAGGCTTATAAAAAGAGCAATTCTTTCTTTCCCACCGATGTGGTAGATTTGTCCCACACCATATTTTTATGCCTCAAACACCTTACTTCGTGGACCAATATCTCTTTCATTTCTTAACGAAATTTGACGATCCTTGGCCCTACGGTCATCTACTCACTTAGTAGATTATGCATGTGTGAAGAGACAAAGCTTCCAACATGCGGAACCCTAGTATTTAAGTCATTAAATATGGGTGGACGCAACCCCGACCAAAGACAAATTTCCAACAGTAATTTTCTTAGATACTAAAAGAAAACTAAGGAAAAGGACAACCAGGAAAGACAAGGAAGGTGCATGTACAATATACATTTTCATCATTATATAGCTTATGTGCCTTTCCAGCATAATCCCTCATTGTGTCAGCATTCTTAGGGCTGTTCAAGTAGTATGGCATCGGGTAGACGGTTGTCATCGCACACTGTCCGGGATAATCTGTGATATCAAATCCCTGCAAAAGTACAACCCACCAATAAGAGACAAACATCACCTATTGCATCGAATTTGCTATGTACCTATGACCTTCAGAAAAATTGCAAAACCTATATCAGGCAAGTATCCAAAGATATATTGGCTTGTAAGTACCAAATATCATGGTGTTTTTCTTGTAAGGTAAGATAATAATACTAATAAGTACCAAGGAGGCACTCACAGATACATACAAAAAGTAAAAGGACAGATGTGTTCCCGTCTAACATAGTATTAATTAATGCCAGCCTTCTCCCAAAAGACAAGTATTGCCATTCCATACGGATAGTTTCTTTGTACATTTATCTAATACCCCGTCATATGCATCTATCGTTTTTCTTTGCTCCCAAAGGTAATCCCAGATAAGTGGTAGGCAATTTTTCAATCTTGCACCCAAGAATATCAGCTAATTGTTCCACGACTCCATCTGCATTAATACTAAACATGCTACTTTTAAAAAAATTAATTTTGCGGCTTGTGACAGCCTCAAATGCCAAAACTATTCCACTGAGATATAGCAGCTTGTTTTCTTTTCTCTAGAAATAAGTATTGTGTAGTCTTCTTGGTACTCTATTGTACTTTATAAATCAGTACGGGAAGTAAATAACTATTACAAGTATTCGAAAGGATAAACAAATATTCAATATTCAGAAATTGAATCTTGTTGAAGAAATAGGTCAATCTTCAAAACTGCCGCAAGCTTGTTGTGTCTTGAATCCTGATAACCTGAAATCAAGAAACAACTAAATCTGGATGGTTACAACCTTGTGTGTTGAGTCGAGTGATTGCCCTCTGTCCTTAAGACAAGATTGCCCCGTATATATGTTTTTACTTTAGCGGGCAATAGTCTCCCAAGATAAAACAACACTTTAATCTCAACGCTACAAAGCCAATAGGTTGAGCCTGACGAAGAAAACAAATATGAATCGACTTGCTAAAGATATGGAAAAGGAAGGAAGAGTTTCTGTTTACTCTTCTCTTTTGTCTCTGTGTATATAGTGTGTCTCTGTTGTGTATATCTTGTGTATATCACACTATATTTCGTCACTATTTTGCACTGAATTTCAGTCACTGTTTCGTGCTATTTTTCTCACTGAAAGTGCACTATTTTCGTGATTGTTTTGTACTGAATTTCTGTGTCTGTTTCTTCTATTTTTCAGTCACGAATTGAGCCAAAGGAGGTTCAATATATAGCATGGATGAGGGGCTGATCAACTGCCCAAAACATGGCTGTTAATGGCCATTAGGAGGGCTGTAAATGGCAGGTTTAATGCCATTAGTGAGGTTGATTTATGGTCTTGAAGGAGGTTGATGATGGTCATTGAAGAAGGGCTGTTAATGGAGTAGTCAACAGCCAAGTAATGGTTGGTTAATGCTCTAAAAACAGTCCAAATGGTAGTCAGAAAGTTTCTGCCTTCCGTCACTCCCAAAATCAACTTCCCAGAAACTCTAGGGACCAAACTGTAAATATTAAGCAATTTGGGGTCCAAAAAGATAATATCAGAAAGTCCCCACAGCCCACGACCCGTGACCCGAGCCCGAGCCCGAGACCGGACGGGTGAGCGGTGGCGGCGCGCGTGTGGGCTTAGCCTTGAACCCAAGCGCATCTAGGTCCTCCCTCTTTTAAACACATGGGATACCCCTTGGGGTCCCAAACCCTTTACCATTTTAGAGACTTATATAGAGAGCAATTCTTCCTTTTCCCACCGATGTGGTAGATTTGTCCCACACTATATTTCCATGCCTCAAACACCTTACTTCGTGGACCAATATCTCTTTCATTTCTCAACGAAATTTGACGATTCTTGGCCCTACGGTTATCTACTCACTTAGTAGATTATGCATGTGTGAAGAGACAAAGCCTCCAACATGCGGAACACTAGTGTTTAATTCATTAAATATGGGTGAACGCATCTCCCCGCCAAAGGCAAATTTCCAATTCAAAAGATGTCGGTCAAAAGTTGTGTGACTAAATCTGGATATGGCTGTGGTTTTCTGCTTGAAGACAGTGATGATGATATTGTTGAAGTTCAACATGTTCATGGTGTCACCGCTCCCGAGAGTGGTGGGAACAAGCGCTCACGAGAGGCTGAGGATGTCAACAGGGACAAGAGGAGAAGGCTGAAGATGTGGTTCTATCTTGCAGCAGAAGGCCTATATCTGTTCCAGACAAAGAATCCAAAATTGGGATAAGTTATTTTTCTTACTTGTCAAAAATAAGATTAAATGATTTCTGATTAAAATGGCTTAAAGTAAGGAGGAATATGAAAATGTTTTCCGAAATAATTTATATTTCTTACGCTTTAAAAATCAGAAGTTTAATCTCTTCTTCTTTCCCGTTTAGAGATTGGATTTTGTAAACGACTTAAAAAGATCCGTTCTTTTAAGTGTAATTATTAAAAGTGTGTAAAGTATGTTCGCACATACAATGGAGAAAGATCCACTAACTGTGCGAAAACTGTTACCACTCTTAAGTAAGCGCCAAGAATTGTCTGGGCACCAATCATAACGGAAGAAGTCTAAAAGCTAAAGACGTTGAGCCTGTCACACTATTTGGCAGAAGATCCTTCATAGGATGATACTGGACACTCAGTCATACAAAGCCTCCGGGCGACTGGAGTGGGCCAAAATTCCTTTGATATGATGATATTGGACACTCAGTCATATAAAGCCTCCGAGCGACTGGAGTGGGGCCAGAATTCATTTCATAGGAAAAGTAATGGACACCTAGTAAGGTGGGGCCAGAGTTTCCAGGTCTTAAATGATCTGAAGGCCTAAAGAAAGGCAGAAAAGAAATTGGACACTCAGTCTGCCAAAGCAACTGGAGTGGTCTAGAGTATCTAGATCACATATGATCCGGTTACGCCCTAACCACGGGCAAGAGGTTGTTCATGTGAAGCAACACCACCTCTAAAGTAGAAGGGGTTGGAGAGGTTGTCCTCAATAGGACTTCACGGAATGGGATCACTCCAAAAGGAGGTGATACATGTCCCAAACTTGGTTTAAGGGACACTGTTGGTCAAGCTGGTTTGAGACTAGTCCAACAGGTCTGTAATAACTAAGAATGGTACAGTATGTCTGTAGCCATATGAATGATATATTTGTAATCTGTGCATCTATGCCATCATAGATTAAGACACGTTAAATAGAAAAATCATTCAAAAGCTAACGAAGTTGAGATTGTTGCCTTCTGTCGACATAAACCCTCAAAATAAATTTGAGGTAGATGAAGAGGCAAAATCACCTTTCCAAATTCCGTCAAGGGAATAGCGAAAGAAGCACCGCTCCTTTAGAACTTAGTCACACCTACTTGGGTGATTTGAAGTTTATACAAAATAGAGGGGGGAGACAAGTACGTTGTGACCTTCATTGATGATGGTACAACGTATTGTATCCTTTGTTTGTTGAAAAGCAAAGATGAAGTTGTTGAAGCGGATAAGCACTACAAAGCAGAAGTTAAAAATCAACTAAGCCTACGGATTGAGGAATTTGTAGTGATAGATGGGGAGAATATGAAGCATCGTTCATCAAACGACTGCTTGTTACTCACCTCAGTCTAACGGTGTTAGCCAAGCGCAAAGCCGTACACCCAAATTATGTGGGGTGACTTGGTAAAAGTTAGAATACCGAAACATGTCAAGTTGTACCTAAGACTGTAGATTGCATATCCACTGGATTTGAAAATAACATTAGTGCTTATCGCATCTTGGCGTCAAAGAATGCTGAATTCTTTGAAGATAAATTTCCTTGAAAAAGGAAAAAGGAGTAATTACTCAAGGTTAACAAGAACCCGTGAGGGCCTGACTGTCCGGAACTAGACGTTCCTTATCTACATGACTCGAAAGTTGCTGGCTATCCGGAACTTAATATTCCAGATCTGCTGAACTCAGGGAATCTAGATGTTGAACCGAGACGGAGCAAAGAGGGGATAAAGACTTGTTCCATACCTTTTAGCTTGTATGGTTGAGAACGAACCATGGACAATTAGCAAAGAATTGTTATCTCCAAAAGTACTGCTTTGGAAAGAAGCTACAAAGAAAGAAATAGATTCTATCATATAGAACCATACTTGTGTAATGGTTGATCTTCCTCCGGGAAAAGAACCTTTGGGTTGTAAAATGTGCTCCCCTGTGAGTAGCTTAACATCCAGGGCCATTGCAGTCTTGCATGGCATGGATATTGAAATAGTCTTCCCAATCGGAGAGTTGGAAGAATAAGATTAGAGTTGGTTTGCTGGACTGTTGGGCTCCTTCCTGAACTTTCATTTTGGTCCTGGAAGTTTCAGATAAAAACAGAAATAATGAATCTGACCACAGAAACGTTGACTCTGAAGTTAGAAAGCCAACAGTTGGAGAATCAACAGTCTGAAAGTGAAAGTCATATTGAAACAAAGTCTTGATATGAAAGATATGCGTATCACAGATGACATCTTAGGAATTGGATTTCTAAGACATCTAACGGACTGGTCGATAGTTGACAGTCTCGTTGAAGCCACTAATGGATATGAATCATAGAACTGATTGGAATCATAGTCCATCCATAGACAAGGAGCGATATGCACAGGTCACGTGTAGTTCAATGTATTGTACACACTACAAACGACCTGGTATCGGCCAACAAAGCAGATCGGTTGAACTAAGGTTCACTGATGAGTTTAATACATGAGCGGTAGAACGCGTTAAGTTGGATATGACGATATCTGAATTATTCGCTTATCTACAGATTATAGTATTCTGGATGTCCAGCGGTTCTGGGAGAACACAGTGATGCAAACTGGACATCAGATCTGACGAACACCAAAGCCACAAGTAAATGTGTATGGTGGGTCTTGGAAAATCCTCTAAGCAAACCTGCATCAGCCGATTCATGATGGAATCGGAGTTTATCGCTTTATACAAAGCATGAAAGAAGTTGAGTAACTTCGCGACTCCTTAGAGGACGTCCCTTATTGGGAGAAACCTGTGCCTTCAGCAGTTTTACATTGTGGCTAGCCGATCGGCTTCAGGAAGGATACGGATGACGACGTTTGGACATATCTGTCAAGATCTGTCAGAGACATAAGATCGTATGACAGTTGATCATCACGGGTGTCACTTCCTTGTTTACTAACTAAGGAACTACCCGGAGATCAAATGTTCTGCTTGTCTAGGGGAATGGGCTTAAAACCCAAACAATACGAACCTTTGTGGTGGTAACCCAACCATACTGATTGGAGATCTCAAGAATTTGGTTCAATGGGAAAACTAAGATGCAAAAGGTTCAGTTGAGCGCTTCGGTGGAAGCAAGAAGCACTTCAGATGATGATTTGTATACGGAAACATGAATCCAAAGTTGTTCCCGCGATAGACATTAAAGTGTTATCTGCATGGTGGGTAAAGGTTAAGCTTCCAAACCTTTAAACGATCCTGAAACGGTTGAGGTTAAGGTTGGGGAAACTTTTAATGATTCCTAACACTTGTGAAGTGGGGTATAACAGGATATCTTGTAGGAGATCACCTATTTAAGTGTGAGGATGGCCGCCTCAAATGAACGCACTTAAGAATTCAAGTGTGTCCACGGCCACAACAGATAAAAACGTAAGAATGAAAACGGATAAGAAGAGTTATTGTGTTGATATCATTGTCTTGGCTTACACTAAACACTGACGGTTTAAGACATCACGTTCACCGCACAGTAAGTAAGTCCGATGGTATTCAACTAGGGAAGGTTCAAAGCGGAAGCTACCTCTCCTGATGCAATATCTTTTCGCTGAAAGATATGCTGAAATGTAGGCACCTTGTGTGTGCGCCAAAATCTCTCTTTCATAGAGGGATTGTTGGAAATTTGCGTTTGGCGGGGAGATGCGTCCACCCATCTTTAATGAATTAAACACTAGTGTTCCGCATCTCCCCGCCAAAGGCAAATTTCCAACAAGTCTGACTATGGAATGTGAGATATAGTCACCCTCTCCCTTTCTCCTCCTTGTAATTTGCATCCTCTAATCCCTTCCAAGGCTTCAACTCTTTTATGCATTAAGCTTAATGTATCAATTACCAAAACAAACAAATATAGGGAGAAAGGAACCCAAAAAACCTTCTGGATTGCCATTATCCAGGATTGAGAATGCAGCCACTCAAAACCAAGCAAGAGTTATGATACGATCTCGAGGAGCACACATGATTCAAATTACTTCACTCTAGACCAAGCCAAGGAACTTCAAGCTCTACAAGCCATGTTAATGCAAAGGGAGGCTTCGGAGATCTTTGATGAGCTTCATAGGAGAGCATATGATGTATGGATGATTGCTTGGTCGTGTGGAGTGAAGATTAAATGGAGGGGAGCGATGGTGGTTAGCCATGAAAATAAGCTATTTTCTAAATTCAAGCCATCATCCATAAAGAAGATACTAAATAAGGTCCGTACTTCATTAATGGTATTATTGTAATAACTAGTCTAGTCTTCTTTAGCTTGTTTAGTATAAATACCATACTTGGTCATTTCATTACTTAGTTTATGATGATGTTGAGATGAATACTCTTAAAGAGTGATAGTTTATTTGGTAGTTTAGTGTAGTGCTAATCTAGTAATTAGTGTTAGTGATAGTTAATTATGGTGGATTCAATGTTGGCTATTGAAACCCTTTCCATTGATTTTCATATAGAGTTGTTCATTTGTGGATTCAATTGATTAACTCTTGTTGAACTTCAAATAGTGTAGGTTCTCTTAGGTTGATTCAATTGGGAAGGTTTGGATTTCATATATCCAAGTTTGCCCATAAATCCAATCTTCATTGGGTCTTGCTTCTATCCCTCTATTCTGATCGCAATTTCTTCAATTCTCGACTCCAATTTCTTACTATTTTAGTTTCCGCGTATTTGTTGTTTGAATTTATGTCTTCCACGAGCCGAATCGTATCAAGCTACAAATACTTTTTCTTTTCCTTTTTTCAGGCAAGTAAAATTTTCATGAATCACTAACAACACTTATTCTATTATGGTAACCCTACTTCCTTCATGAAGAAATAGGCAAAGGGCGTGAAAAGAGCCCCTCTGTTCCATGATTTTGCCATTGGTTTAAAATGTGCATCATTCTCATTAAACAAAGACTATGGCATAAACTAACTAACCTCACCAATTAACCCTTTGCTAAATTATGCACAGTTACACACTGTTTAGATGGTTTTTACCTATTGTATTGTATTGTGTTGCTAGTTTAAATACAATGTTTGTTTTGATTGTTACTTAAATTTATTGTATCGTATCACTAATATGTCGTTATGTAACAACGAAAAGTCCCATTGTGCGATCACATTTTTTTCTTCTCATTTTGTCTTTAATAATCTTATTTTATTCTTTACCCTACCTTGTTATAGTAGCTCTAACCCGTACCCTACTTTTCTAGTAGGTCTATCCTCCAAATGGTTAATGTGTGACATTATATAACGACGGAAAACGATACAATCTATCCAAACATTGTGTTTATCATCAAAACAATACAATACAATACATTATGAAACAATATATAACAATCATTCATACAGATTGTTAGACAACCAGTAAGATTAAAATTAGCTAAAGCACAACCAATTGTATAAGAATACTTTACTGGGGCTGAGGTATAGATTATTCAAAAGAAATACTCCATTACTAATATCATTTGATGTACTTATTGAACCTAAGAATCTGTACCCCTTTAAAGTTCCACTCGAAGCATCTCATTCAGGCTGCTATTATTCATCAATCACAAGCAGGTTGGGGTCGGCTACATGAATCATCGTTGATGATGTCATCTTACCATTATCTATCATATACAATATTCAAACAAACCAGTTGCCTATTTTAGGCGTTTTGGTGAAATAAACAGGCGGAGAACTACCCTAGATTCATATACATGGGATAGGAGAAGGAGAAATGGGGAGGGAATTACAATGTGGGGATCCCTACTAGATCCCTATCGGTTTTTTTTTTTTTTTTTTCTCGCTGCTGATTTTTTTTGTATGTGTCTCTTTCTTTGAGATTGAGAGAGAGGATTATAACCATATAGGAAGAAGGATACATAATTGGAATTACTTTGTACTTGAGAAAATAAATTGTATCATCATAGAAATGAGCAATTTATATAGGTGTTACGATCCATTTTTAATCTTGCGGCAAGAACGTGTCTATAACTTGGTTGTTTGTGTGAAAATAGAGTCGCAAATAAATTGATGATTCGCCGGGGAAGGCGTTAAACACCCCAAGAAATCCGCAAATTCGATTACCGGCGGATTTAAATATTTTATGGCTAAAACAGTATAATTTATTTACAAATGACAATTTAAAATTTAAATGAAAAATGTATAATTTATTTACAAAAATGAGAATTTGAGATTTAAACTATTGATTAAATAATTGTTTGAAATAAATAAATCATATTATGAGATTTACTTGATAATTTACTCATTTGTATTACTTCACTATGTGAAATAATTCAAACATCCAAATATTCAAATAATTCATTTAATAAGACATACTTATACTTATTTTAAATTCTTATTTAACAACTCGAGAATGAAAAGTCTTAGTTATTCTTCAAATTCAGAATTATTCACGGGTATAAAGAATTACTATCTCTTGAAAATAAATATTAAAAGACATAACAGGGCATGGAGAATTACCACCACTTGAAATAAATGTTGAAGGCATAAGTGGGTATATTATCACCATTTTTAAATGAATTATTAAAGACATAATGGGGTATATTACCACCATTTTAAAATGAATTATTAAGGACATGATGGGGTATATTACCACCATTTAAATTATATGTTAAAGACATAATGGGGTATATTACCACCATTTGAATTAAATGTTAAAGACATGATGTGTTATAGAAATTTACCACCACTTGGAAACAATGTAAATTTTGTGAACAGGAGGGGAATAAATAATTGCGGTAATGAAAATTAAAGAATTATGTTAGCACAGTTAGAGAGTTATGTTAGCGTACGATAAAGTAAAGTTATAGTAAGCAATATAATGTTAGGATAAGTAAAGTCAGTATAATAAATACAAATAACAATTTATTGAGGGTGTTCAAATTCCTTCCGAGTATATCTTCAAAATGTATCTCCGCGTACCTGCATAAACACTTAATAAAAATATTAGCAAATGAATAAATAATTATCAAGAAATAAATAATATATACACATGCGTATATATATAACAAAAAATGATTTCAAACTCAAACAAGAAAAATTTAGATGGGCCATGGCTGTGAACCTGGTAGCTAATCAGGTTGCCATGCCAAGACATGAAGTCTGTATTTTCCGTGTTAATCGACAATCTAGAAATCTCGTCCTCGCCCAAAATATTTTATTTTCGTCTTTTTAAATGTGGAGGCCTAAACAATCAGACATATATTTTTTCATTGGCCAAATCAAGTGTAGTATTTATTCGTTATCAATTTAATAAAAAAACATAAGAGTAAAATGGTCCCGAATCAACAAAACAGTAGCGAAAAATAAAAAAATAGAGCAGCGTCACTGGCCAAAATGGACTATGGCAGTAACAACGACGAGGTCACCGAAATCACCGATGGAGCATCAACAAAATCAACAACAATCATCGGAGAAAATACAACAAGGTAAAATCAGTTCAGAAATATAGAAAGCAATAGTCAGTCACTGTCATATTTTTCGGGCAGATCTACAGGTTTGAGGCCCATAATTTCGTCAAAGGTAAATAATGCAAAACAGAGGGAAAGTAGGGGGGACGACCTCACTTCCACGGCTAAACGTCAAAGCGACGCCGGGGTTTTATTTTTCTGGTCAGATCTAAAAGAAACAAAGAACACAACGAAACCAAGAAACTGAGTTTTACCATCGTTGGATGTTTGGTGTTTGTTTTAGTGGTGGTGGTGATGGTTTGCTCCAGTGGATCTGGGTAGCGACTGCTCTGGTTCACCGGATCCAAAAGACCCTCGCCGGGGCAGTGACGGTGATGAAAAGGGATCTTGTGGCTTGTAGCCACGTGCATGATACTAGACTTGATTGTATGTAGAGGGAAGATTGATTTACTTTTGAGATGATGATTATGTGTCCATGTGTGGCACGGTTGACTTGATGTATTCTCTTGGGATTTGATATCATCCATACATACATGATCATGCATTTGGATCGAGTTGTGCGCTATATATATATACTTATATTGGATCGGGTTACGCGTTCCACAACTATACATATATTGGATTGGGTTGCGCTTTCTGCAACATAAGTACATGGAATTCGCGGATCCCCCATAAGTCATGACTGCTGGGACGAAGAGATATTCCGCTCAGAGAATGTGTGTATCATTGCATTGCATATGCATTCATATTCTCATATTCATATGCATTATGACTTGGACTTGGTATTTGATATATATATATATATATATATATTTATATTGGATCGGGTTGCGTGTTCCGCAACATAGATACATGGACTTCGCGAGTCCTCCATAGGTCATGACTGTTGAGATGTAGAAATATTCCACTCGGAGCATGTGTCTATCATTGCACTGCATATGCATTCATATTCTCATATTCATATGCATTATGACTTATGTAGGAACTATGGGGAGAGAAAAAGAGTGGCAAATAAACGGGAAAAAGAAAAGAAAAAATATTACGTCTTTCTTTTGTCAACCTAGTCCTAATCTGTCAAAACTTTTTTATTTGTGTCTTCTTTTTTTCTTTTTATATAGTTCCTCATTTTTCCTTATTATTTTTTGTTGATTTATTTTCCATTTCTCTTTTGTTTATCATAAATACAAGATTTTAAAATACACAAGAAAGGTGTAAAGTATATATTTCTCTTTTTCCCTCACATTAACTACCTAAAGTGTAAATTATCTACTTAAGTTTATAAATTCTAATTGTGAAAATTACAATATATCTAAACTTGAATTTTGAAAGTTTCTGTCTATAATACTTGATAGAATATATGTAAATATATTTAGTGATTTGATAAAGATTGTTAGTGATTTAGTATTAGTTAGGTGTATAATTAGTTTTCATAATTGTAGCCTAGAATGACTATTGTACATCATGTATATAAGCTAATTAAGCTAATGAAAATAATTAAGGGATTATTCGCTTTCATGGTATCAAAAGTCTAGGGAAAATATTCATCTCCTCTCTCCTCACTCACTTCCGCCGTGCCCTACATTTTTTCCCTCACCTCCTCCGCCAATTTTCTTCTCCAGTTAT
Source organism: Anisodus tanguticus (assembly GCA_034509755.1). Classification (NCBI taxonomy): domain Eukaryota; kingdom Viridiplantae; phylum Streptophyta; class Magnoliopsida; order Solanales; family Solanaceae; genus Anisodus; species Anisodus tanguticus. Next base: position 39,457,471 of record CM067552.1, read on the forward strand.
CTATGTCTTACACAAAGAATATCTTCCATCCTGTTTTTGCAGTCTCCAACATCAAGAACAACATCCCTATCTTCCTTGAAATGGAGAATGTTCAATATGCGGCATGAGCAGAACTTTTTAAAATTCACGCAAAGTCTCATAAAGTCCTCCATCACATCGTCAAATCGGAGAAAGGCAAGGAGAAGGTGTCATCCACATATGATGACAAGGAATTATGGGCAACCCTTGATGCTACGGTCCTCCAATGGATTTATTCTACCATCTCTACGAACCTCTTGCATACAATTATTGAACCTGACGTAGTGACAATGGAAGCTTGGAATAGGTTGCGTGATATATTCCAAGATAACAAAAATTCTCGTACCGTAACACTTGCGCAAGAATTCTCTCACACAACTATGGAGGATTTCCTGAATGCCTTCGCATAATGTCAAAGGCTCAAGGAATTTTTGGATCAATTCAATAACGTCGGAGCACCGGTCACGAATGATCGTCTCGTTTTTCAAATAGTTGTGGGCCTCACCGAGACTTATAATGGGGTTGGAACTCTCCTTCGCCAAAGCAATCATATCCCTATTTTCTACCAAGCTCGTTCCGTGCTCACCATTGAAGAGGCGGGGTTGGCTAAAAGGTCGCAACCGGAGCACATTCCGCCATGGTGGCTGCCACGTCCTGAGAAACTGATGACTCTCCATCATTCTTAGACCATTATACTCAAACCCGTAATAACAGTGGTGGCAAAAAAGGTCAAAATCGCAATCACGGTGGGAAAAACTACGGCCGCAATGGTGGCTGCGGTGGCAGCAGTGGAGGACGTGGTGGCAGCTAGCAGGGATCCGGGCCGCAGCACCGCACCCCTGGAAGAAGTCGTGGGCCAGTGGGCAGTAATGGCTTAGCCCATTTCCCATTGTCTAAACCCAACAGCTCTTTAGGCCATGCTCATCAACTGGTAGAGGCAGCAGCCTGGCCATCTTAGGCCTCGACCGCAGCAGGTCTGGCAGCCGTCTGGCCTTCTTGGGCCTTGACCGCAGCAGACATTCACAACAACATGCCCAACTGCCCCATCAACTCCCGCGAATATCGAGGCAGCAATGCATACATTTGGGAAAAATCCTTCGAATGCAAATTGGTACATGGATACCGGTGCTACTTCTCATATGACGTCCGTGCAAGATACTCTCTAGTCTTATTTCAATTTGAGCAAAAATTGTGGCATAATTATTGGTAATGGTCATTCAATTCCAATTCGTGGTTATGATCACACAAATTTATCTCCCCCAAACCCACCTTTAGCCTTGAAAAATGTCCTTCATGCTCCTCAATTGATTAAAAATTTGGTGTCTGTTAGGAAATTTACAACTGATAATTCGATTTCTATTGAATTTGATCCATTTGGGTTTTCTGTGAAGGATTTCTGGACGATGATGCATCTAATGAGATGTGATAGTCGGTGCGAGCTTTATCCATCACCACAAATCAAGTCACACCATCAACTTTTGTAGCTTTAGAACCTTCTTTATGACATGCACGTTTGGGTCATCAGGGTGACTCTGTTTTTAACTCCCTTAGACACAATAAATTTATTGAGTGTAATCACACTCGTAGTTCTAATGTTTGTCCCTCTTTTCCTCTTGGGAAACATGTTATATTGTCTTTTATTGCTTCTCATTCTATTACTATGTTGCCTTTTGATATTATCCATAGTGATCTTCGAACATCTCTCATTTTGAGCTCTTCGGGCCACTGTTATTATGTTTTGTTGTTGGATGATTACTCTAATTTTTTGTGGATTTTTTTGTTATATAAAAAGTCTCAAGTTTATTCCACATTTCTATCATTTCGAGCATTCATCCGTACTCAATTTGAACGAGAGGTTAAGAACATTCAATGTCATAATGGAAGGGAATTTGATAATGGGTCATTTCGGAAATTTTGTAAGGTTAATGGTGTATTTTTTTTATTCTCATGTCCGCATACTTTCATCACAAAATGGGAAAGCTGAGAGAAAAATATGTACCATTAATAATACTGTTCGTACATTACTAGCTCATTCATCATTACCGCCTTCAATTTGGCATCGTGCATTACAAATGTCAATTTACCTTCTCAACATACTCCCTAGCAAAGGATTAGCCTACCAATCTCCACTAAAAATCCTTTATAAAAAAGACCCTTCTTATTTTCATCTTCAGGTATTTAGGTGTTTATGTTATCCTATCTTTCCCTCCACTATCATAAACAAACTTCAAGCCCGCTCTACCGTTGGTGTCCTTTTAGGTTACCCATCTAATCATCGTGGTTACAAATGCTATGATCTATCCTCTAATAAAATTATCATTAGTCGCCATGTCATTTCTTATGAAATCTAATTTCCGTTTTCTAAGTTACATAGTTCAACGTCCCGTTCATATAATTTTTTGGATGATGAGCTTTCACCTTATGTAGTCCATCATTGGGCCTAGCCACACCGCGACACCTGGACCAGCTGGTACCTTCTGGCCCACTGTCTGCTGGCCCAACTCATCCCAACCAGCACATTACTCAAGCCAGCCCAACCTAGCGGTAGACCCACCCTGCCAACCCAGAACCTCGGCCCACCTCGCTAGGCTCAATGAGTGGCAGCCCAGTGTCTTGCCAACCCATCTTCTCTCCATTGGCTAGTGGGCCGCATCAGTCTAGCCCAAAACTGGGCCAGACCACGACTCCCACTAAAGTCCAGCCCACTCCTATTCCGGCTCTAAGGCCGGTTACTCGCAGCCAACGAGGAATTTTTAGACCAAAGCGATAATTTAATCTCAACTCTAATGGTACTTAATCCCCTCTATCACGTAATCACATGGTTGCCCATCGTAACCCGAATTGGACAATGGCTATGGATGATGAATATAATGCTCTTATTGAAAATAAGACGTAAGAGTTAGTGCCCTATCCACCTGATGTTAATGTGATTCATTTTATGTGGATCTTTACTCATAAAGAAAAATCTGATGGTTATTTTGAGAGGCATAAGTCCCGTCTTGTAAGTGATGGCAAAACTCAATAGGTTGGCGTAGATTGTGGAGAGACATTTAGTCCGGTGGTCAAACCGGCAATTATTTGCACTGTTCTTAGTCTAGCTCTCTCAAAAGCATGGCTCATTCATCAACTGGTCGTGAAAAATGATTTCTTACACGGAGAACTCAAGAAAACTATATGCATGCATCAACCCTTGGGTTTAAGGGACCCCACTCATCCTAATCATGTGTGCTTGATGAAGAAATCTCTGTATGGGCTAAAACAGGCTCCTCGGTCCTAGTACAAGAGATTTGCAGATTACGTTTCTGCTTTTGGGTTTTCTCACAGCAAGTCTGATTATTCACTATTCATTTACTGTCACGGTACTTCTATGGCCTACATTATTTTGTATGTGGATGATATTATATTAACTGCTCCTAATTCTCTTTGCAAGTCTATCATATCCATTCTCAGCTCAGAATTTGCTATGAAAGACTTGGGGCCATTGAGTTATTTTCTGGGTATAGATGTCACTCGTCATACAGGTGGTCTATTTCTATCTCATAGGAAGTATGCAACTGAAATCATTGAATGGGTCGGCATGTCAGCCTGTAAGCCATCTCCTACTCCGGTTGATACTAAACCGAAGCTAAGTGTTATTTCTAGCACACCATATGAGGATCCCTCCCACTATCATAGTTTTGCAGGGCTCTTCAATATCTCACTTTTACGAGGCCCGATATTACTTATGCGGTGCAACATGTGTGTTTATTCATGCATAATCTGAGGAAAGAACACATGCACACTCTCAAACGCATTGTGCGCTACATTCAGGGCACTCTTGATCATAGCTTGCATCTATATCCATCATTGGTATCTACTCTCATTTATTATACGGATGTTGATTGGGGTGGATGTCCAGATACCAGGCGTTCGACATCTGGTTATTGTGTGTTTGTCAGTGATAACTTGGTCTCTTGGTCTGCTAAACGCCAAGCTCCTTTGTCGCGCTCTAGCGCGGAGGCCAAATACCGAGGGGTCGTCAATGTGGTATCTGAGTCATGTTGGTTGCGAGACCTCCTTTTAGAGCTTCATTATCCTATTCGGAAAGCTACATTGGTCTACTACGATAATGTTAGTGCGATATATCTCTCGGGGAATCATGTACAACATCAGCACACTAAACATATCAAGATGGATATTCACTTTGTTTGCAAAAAGGTTGCTCGTGGACAAGTACATGTCTTACATGTCCCTTTACGTTATCAGATTGCTGATATATTTACTAAGGGTCTTCCCTTGGTTCTGTTTGAAGATTTTCGGGAGTCTCAGCGCACGACAACCTCCCGCTACGATTGCGGGGGTGTGATAGAGTATATGTAAATATATTTAGTGATTTGGTAAAGATTGTTAGTAATTTTGTATTAGTTAGATGTATAATTAGTTTACATAATTGTAGCCTAGAATGACTATTGTACCTCATGTATATAAGCTAATCAAGCTAATAAAAATAATCAGGGATTATTCTCATTGAATACTTTAAGACTAAAAATGATTGAGAAACTGAGGGAGATGGAAAAGGATTATTTGTCTGAAGGAGCAGTTTGGTTATAAACGCTTCGTTTCTAGAAAAACAAATTAGATAATAAATAGTACTCCATGATTTTTCATCCGACTGTTACTTGAAATGTGGACATTACGAGCTAAGTATGAAGAACACTAAAATTACCTTCATATTTTCTTTGTTATGGGATCGTCTTCGTATTCTTGATTATACATGAACTACATCACGCACATTAAAGTTGGTAAAAAATTCCTTTTATTTATTCAATGATGGAGAAGGAAGAGAAAAGTTTTGTTAGATAAACTTATTGATGGTGGTTCAACGGAAAAGTATAATAATACGAAGAGGATATAGTGTTGGAAATTAGCCTTTGGCGGGGAGATGCGTCCACCCATCTTTGATGAATTAAACACTAGTGTTTCGCATGTTGGAGACCTTGTCTCTTCGCACATGCATGATCTACGAAGTGAGTAGATGACCGTAGGGCCAAGAATCGTCTAATTTCGTTGAGAAATGAAAGAGATATTGGTCCACGAAGTAAGGTGTTTGAGACATGGAAATGTGGTGTGGGACAAATCTACCACATCGGTGGGAATAGGAAGAATTGCTCTCTATATAAGTCTCTAATGTGGTAAAGGGTTTGGATCCCCAAGGGGTATCCCATGTGTTTAAAGGAGGGAAGACCTAGATGTGCTTGGGTTCAAGGCTAAGCCCACACGCGCGCCAGATGTACAGTTTGATCCCTGAAGTTTCATATGTACAGTTTGGTCCCTGAAGTTTCAATATTTACAGTTTGGTCCCCGAATTTCGGAGACTTTTTTCGCCTACCGTTGGGACTGTTTTTTGAGGAATTAATCAGCCATTACTTGGCTGATTAACTCCTCCATTAACAACCCATTACTTGGGCAATTAGGCGACCTTTCAATGGCCATTAACACCATTACTTGGTCGTTTTAATGCCCTCCTAAATGGCCATTAACAGCCATGTTTTGGCAGTTGGACAGCCCCTTCTCTATGCTATATATTGAGCTTCATTTGGCTCAATTCGGTGGCACAATATAGACGAAAAACAGGCCACAAAACAGACGAAAAAGACACTGAAAAATCAGCAAACCAGTGGCTGAAAAATCAGCAAACCAGTGGCTGAAAAATCAGCAAACCAGTGGCTGAAAAATCAGCAAAACAGTGGCTGAAAATCAGTCAAAAACAGTGACCAAACCCTCACGCATACACAAGATATACACTACAGAGACACACTATATACACAGAGACAAAAGAGAAGAGTAAAGAGAAACTCTTCCTTCCTATTCCATATCTTCAAACAAGTCGAGTCATATTTGTTTTCTTCGACAGGCTCAACCTATTGGCTTTGTAGTGTTGAGATTAAAGTGTTGTTTTATCTTGGGAGACTATTGCCCGCTAACGTAAAAGCATATATACGGGGCAATCTTGTGATGATATTGGACACTCAGTCATACAAAGCCTCCGGGCGACTGGAGTGGGCCAAAATTCCTTTGATATGATGATATTGGACACTCAGTCATATAAAGCCTCCGGGCGACTGGAGTGATGCCAGAATTCATTTCATAGGAAAAGTAATGGACACCTAGTAAGGTGGGCCAGAGTTTCCAGGTCCTAGATGATCTGAAGGCCTAAAGAAAGGCAGTAAAGAAATTGGACACTCAGTCTGCCAAAACAACTAGAGTGGGCCCGAGTATCGAGATCACATATGATCCGGTTACGCCCTAACCATGGGCAAGAGGTTGTTCATGTGAAGCAACGCCACCTCTAAAGTAAAAGGGGCTAGAGAGGTTGTCCTCAATAGGACTTCAGGGAATGGGATCACTCTAAGATGAGGTGATACATGTCCCAAACTTGGTTAAAGGGACGCCGTTGGTCAAAATTTGGTTTGAGACTAGTCCAACAGTCCGTAATAACTAAGAATGGTACAATATGTCTATAGCCAAATGAATGATATATTTGTAATCCGTGCATCTATGCCATCATAGATTAAGACACGTTAAATAGCAAGTCATTCAAAAGCTAACGATGTTGAGATTGTTGCCTTCGTCAACATAAACCCTCAAAATAAATGTGAGGTAGGCGAAGAGGCAAAATCACCTTTCCAAATTCCGTCAAGGGAATAGCGAAAGAAGCACCGCTCCTCTAGAGCTTAGTCACACCTTTATGGGTGATTTGAAGTTTATACAAAATAAAGGGGGAGACAAGTACGTTGTGATCTTCATTGATGATGGGAACAACGTATATAATCCTTTGTTTGTTGAAAAGCAAAGATGAAGTTGTTGAAGCGGATAAACGCTACAAAGCGAAGTTGGAAATCAACTAAGCCTATGGATTGCGAAATTCATAGCGATAGAGGGGAGAATTTGAAGCATCGTTTATTAAACGACCGCTCACTACTCACCTCCCTAACGGTGTTAGCCAAGCGCAAAGCCGTACTCCCAAATTATGTGGGGCAAGGCGATCCTTACCGCTAATGCGATTCTCAACGAGAACTCCGCATAAGGATAAGGATAACCCTCCGTGTGAGACATGGAAAGGATCTCACATACAAATGTTGTGATGTGGGGTGGTTTCATACCTAAGACTGTAGATTGCATATCCACTGGATCTGCAAATAACAGTAGTTTTTATCGCCTCTTGGTGTCAAAGAATACTGAATTCTTTGAAGATCGCTTTCCTTGAAAAAGGAAAAAGGGAGTAATTGCTCAAGGTTAACAAGAACCCGCGAGGGCTCGACTGTCCGGAATCGGACGTTCCGTATCTGGGACTCGAAAGTTGCCGGCTATCCGGAACTTAATATTCCAGATCTGCAGAACTCAGGGATTCTAGATGTTGAACCGAGAAGGAGCAAAGAGGGGAAAAAGACTTGTTCCATACCTTCTAGCTTGTATGGTTGAGAACGAACCATGGAAAATTAATAAATAATTGTCATCTCCAAAAGCGCTGCTTTGGAAAAAAGCTACAAAGAGAGAAATAAACTCTATCATATAGAACCATACTTGCGTAATGGTTGATCTTCCTCCGGAAAAAGAACCTTTGGGTTGTAAGATGTGCTCCCCTGTGAGTAGCTTCACATCCAGGGCCATTGCAGTCTTGCGTGGCATGAATGTTGAATTACCCTTCCCAACCGTAGAGTTGGAAGAAGAGAATCGACTTGGTTTGCGGATTGTTGGGCTTCTTTCCGAACTTTCATTTTGGTCCCCGAAATGTTTACATTTTGGTCCCGAAAGTTTCAGATAAAACAGAACAATGAATCGATCACGAAATATTGACTCGAAGTTAGAATGCCAACAGTTGGAGAATCAACGATCTAAAAGTAAAAGTCATATTGAAACAAAGTCTCGATATGAAAGATATGGGTATCACAGATGACATCTTTGGAATTGGATTTCTAAGACATCTAACGGATCGGTCGATAGTTGACGATCTTGTTGAAGCCACCAATGGATATGAATCATAGAACCGATTGGAATCATGGTGCACCCATAGACAAGGAGCGATATGCTCGGTCACGTGTAGTTCAATGTATTGTACACACTACAACCGACCTGGTATCGTCTTCCAAAGCGGATCGGTTGAACTAAGGTTCACCGATGATTTCAATACATGATCAATAGAAAGGCGTTAAGTCGGATATGACGATATCCGAATTATTCACTTATCTACGGATTATAGTATTACGGATGTCCAGCGGTTCCGAGAGAACACCGTGATGCAACCGGACATCGATATGAAGAACACCAAAGCCACAAGTAAATGTATATGGTGGTTCTTGGAAAATCCTCTAAGCAAACTTGCATCGGCCGATTCATGATGGAATCGGGGTTTATCGCTTTATACAAAGCATGAAAGAAGTTGAGTAACTTCACGACTCTTTAGAGGACGTCCCTTATTGGGAGAAACCCGTGCCTTCGACAGTTATACACGTGGCTAGCCGGTCGGCTTCGGGAAGGACACGGATGACGGCGTCTGGACATATCTTTTAGGATCTGTCGGAGACATAAGACCGTATGGCAGTTGATCATCACGGGTGTCACATCCTTGTTTACTAACTAAGGGACTACCCGGAGATCAAGTGTTCTGCCTGTCTAGGGGAATTGGCTTAAAACCCAAACAATACGAACCTTTGCGGTGGAAACCCAACCATACTGATTGGAGATCCCAAGAATGTGGTTCAATGGGAAAACTAAGCGGAAAAAGGTTCAGTTGAGCGCTTCGGTGGAAGCAAGAAGCACTTCGGATGATGATTTCTGTACGGAAACATGAATCCAAAGATGTTCCCGCGATAGACATTAAAGTGCTGCCTGCATGGTGGGTAAAGGTTAAGCTTCCAAACCTTTAAAAGATCCTCAAACGGTTGAGGTTAAGGTTGGGGGAACTTTTAATGATTCCTAACACTTGTGAAGTGGGGTATAGTAGGATACCTTGTAGGATATCACCTATTTAAGTGCGAGGATGGCCGACTCAAATGAACGCACTTAAGAATCCAAGTGTGTCCATGGCCACAACGGACAGAAACGTAAGAAGGAAAATGAATAAGAAGAGTTATTGTGTTGATATCATTGTCTTGGCTTACACTAAATACTGACGGTTCAAGACATCACGTTCACCGCGCAGTAAGTAAGTCCGATGGTTTCAACTAGGGAAGGTTCAAAGCGAAAGCTACCTCTCCTGATGCAATATCGTTTCGCTGAAAGATTGCTGAAATGTAGGCACCTTGTGCGTGCGCCACAATCTCTCTTTCATAGAGGGGATTGTTGGAAATTAGCCTTTGGCGGGGAGATGCGTCCACCCATCTTTGATGAATTAAACACTAGTGTTTCGCATGTTGGAGACCTTGTCTCTTCGCACATGCATGATCTACGAAGTGAGTAGATGACCGTAGGGCCAAGAATCGTCTAATTTCGTTGAGAAATGAAAGAGATATTGGTCCACGAAGTAAGGTGTTTGAGACATGGAAATGTGGTGTGGGACAAATCTACCACATCGGTGGGAATAGGAAGAATTGCTCTCTATATAAGTCTCTAATGTGGTAAAGGGTTTGGATCCCCAAGGGGTATCCCATGTGTTTAAAGGAGGGAAGACCTAGATGTGCTTGGGTTCAAGGCTAAGCCCACACGCGCGCCGCCGCCGCCCGCCCGTCCCGTCCGGTCCGGTCTCGGGCTCGGGTCACGGGTCACGGGTCGTGGGTCGTGGGCTGTGGGCCTTTCTGATATTATCTTTTTGGACCAGAGAACTCTGCCAGATGTACAGTTTGATCCCTGAAGTTTCATATGTACAGTTTGGACCGAATTCTTTTATATGTACAAGATTTGGTCCCCGAAGTTTCAATATTTACAGTTTGGTCCCTAGAATTTACGGAGACTTTTTCTCGCCTCTTTTGTTGGGATGTTTTTTGAGGAATTAATCAGCCATTACTTGGCTGATTAACTCCTCCATTAACACCCATTACTTGGGCGATTGGGCGACCTTTCAATGGCCATTAACACCATTACTTGGTTGTTTTAATGCCCTCCTAAATGGCCATTAACAGACCATGTTTTGGCGGTTGGACAGCCCCTTCTCTATGCTATATATTGAGCTTCATTTGGCTCAATTCGGTGGCACAATATAGACGAAAAACAGGCCACAAAACGAGACGAAAAGACACGAAAAATCAGCAAACCGGTGGCTGAAAAATCAGCAAACCGGTGGCTGAAAATCAGCAAACCGGTGGCTGAAAAATCAGCAAACCGGTGGCTGAAAAATCAGCAAAACAGTGGCTGAAAATCAGTCAAAAACAAAGTGACCAAACCCTCACGCATACACAAGATATACACTACGAGACACACTATATACACAGAGACAAAAGAGAAGAGTAAAGAGAAACTCTTCCTTCCTATTCCATATCTTGACAAGTCGAGTCATATTTGTTTTCTTCGACAGGCTCAACCTATTGGCTTTGTAGTGTTGAGATTAAAGTGTTGTTTTATCTTGGGAGACTATTGCCCGCTAACGTAAAAGCATATATACGGGGCAATCTTGTCTTAAGGATAGAGGGCTATCCTCGACTCAACACACAACGTTGTAACCTTCCAGATTTAGTTGTTTCTTGATTTCAGGATATCAAGATTCAAGACACAACATACTTGCGGCAGTTCTCAAAGTTGGCTTTGCAAGGTGATCAAGATTCAAGACACAACGCACTTGCGGCAGTTTTGAAGATTGACCATTTATTTATCCTTTCGAACATTTGTAATAGTTATTTACATCCCGTACTGCTTTATAAAGTACGATAGAGTACCAACATATAGATAATTCTATGATGGTTAATAATAATAAAAAAAGCTATTACCCAAAAATTACGAAAGGAAAAAAACTTCATATATTTCCGATGAGAATGACAACACAATTTTGTTATGGATGAACGGGATTAAAGTTTTATCTCACACACACACATATATATATATATATATATATTAGTAATATTGTTGCGTTTACCAAACAAATATTTGTTACTAAATGATTGTACATATGTAAAATTATTAAGTATATGTCGTTGAAGTCATAATATCGCTTTCCCCCCCTTCAAATTAACATTTTTGAAACCGATTAAGGATTTTTCAGAAATTATTAATTTATTTTAATGACCGTACGAAGCATGGATAAATTCACTAATTGAACTTGTAAGGCCAATATAGTTAGCAATAAACTCCTAAAAAATTGTAGGGTGAGTTGAAATTCATTAATAATTGAAGGATATAATGAAAAAGTTTGACTGCATGTCAGGTCACCCCGTAAAGTAGTATTTATCTTATAATAATGTGATTAAACATTTAATTAGATAGATCGAAGATCTACTACTCCATTAAGGGGGAGGGGGAACCTAGCTAGCTAGCGCCTAGTGGTTAAAGTTCGTCTAATTACTCACTTATTCTCTTAAGAGAAATTTTATTCACCTTATAAACTGAAGATATTGACAACCCCGTAATTTGTAGGTGAATTTCATTTAGACATTTGAATTATTGTATGTTCTGATTGAACATCTGAACACATGATAAAGAGTTCATATTAGACACTTTCGACTTAAACTTTTAAATGTTTTTACGCATATTCTCAAATGTTTATTACATAGATAAGTTATTAATTATACACATTATCATCAATTGAACAAACATAAGTTTTACCGTTTATTCAGACTAATGTGTATAATTAAACAAAGTGACATATTTTAAGTGGTTAACTTATCTATATAATGTGCACTTGAAAACATGTATGGGCAAAAAGAATTCCAAAAGTTGAGCCAGAAATATCTAGTAAGAACACATGCTCAATAAAATCATGTCATAATTCGAATGTCTAAATGAAATTAATTGTCAAGTTTAAGGGATTGCCAATGTATTCCGCCTTATATAAAATATAACTAATATTCTGAGGCGGATCCGGAATTTAAAATTTATGAATTTTTAAAGCGACCTCGAATTAGTATACACTATACAATGACAATTGAATTTACGGTCAAACTTTCATATATATGTAATGAATTTGTAAATAAAAATTCATCATCTGAACAAAAGGTGTTGGTTTTACGTAAACCTACATGTTACCCTGTAAATTCGCTCTAGCTCATCTTTGTGTGATTCGACTCGAAATTTAAACAAGTAAAGAAAAGTTCTTTTGAAACTCATAATTTTATAATAAATAGAAGTGTATATAATATGTCAAAAATATCCTTTAAATGTTACGGTCTTAAATATATCGCATCATAGTTATAAACCTTAGATTTAGGGCATCAAAGCTATGGCTAGTTTTGAGACGTTATGGGGTAGCTAATCTCAAATACTTGATAATTAATAAGCCACGTGAACATGGCTAGGCATTTAGAAAGACCTATAGCTATAGACGCAAGGATCGAAAAATCTTCATACCAAGTATGATTAACGAAAAAAAGAAAAAAGTTTTCTATGCCGTTGTTTAGAACTAAAATAGCATTTTATAAATGTCAAAAGCTATCTAATCATTTTTTTTCTTTTCAAGAAAAAATTTCGCAAAAAAAGTTGTCACTTTTGATTAACAGGAAATTAGCTTCTTTTTGTTAAGTGAAACTTTATAACGTGTGTACTACTTACATACAAATATGTACGCGCACAATTGTAGGTGCGGCGCCATACTTCTCTCTAGCTCGTTCAAATACGTTTTGAATGGTCACTTGTGGTGTATATTAGAAAATAGAAACTATTCGCATTAGTATCTTAGCTGTTTAAAGTCCAAAAATAATTACTATAGTTTTTCAAAAATTATGATTGAATGAGGGAAAGAATAGAAAGAGAAAGAGGGGGTTGTTTTAAAAAGGTTTCGAAAGAGCCACAAAGTTTTTAAAAATATAAAGAGACTCTCACGTGTTTGCTAAGCTCGGGATTAGAATTTTCTTAGGCCAAAAAAAGGGAAAGAAATATGGGTCTCCATCCTTAATTTCAAGACTTCTGAGGTCTAAAACATAATTGTACCAAGCTGAATGTAGAATAGTGTAAATCGGAGAATCTTTCTCATTAATACAAATATATATAGTGTGTACAAGTTGAATCCTAATTGAATGAAGATCTATATTTACCATAATTACACACAAATATTAATTACAGAATATATGGCAAATATATGATAATATTCGCTATCACACCCCCTCAGTCGGAGCGGGAGGAGGCCGGACGCTAAGACTGGATCTGAAGTCTAGGAACAATTGTCGAGGAAGTCCCTTAGTAAAAATATCTGCATACTGATACGAAGAAGGCACATGCAACACCTTAACATGACCTATAGCAACCTTCTCACGAACAAAATTTATATCCATCTCAATATGCTTGGTTCTCTGATGCTGAACCGGGTTATGAGATAAATAGACCACGGATATGTTATCACAGTAAACCATAGACGTCTTACGTAAGGGAAAATGGAGCTCCAAGAGGAGGTTTCGGAGCTAACAGATCTCAACAACAACATTTGCAACACTTCTATATTCTGCTTCTGCACTTGATCTGGAGAGTGTGGCCTGACGTTGGGCAGACCACGAGATGAGATTATCTCCTAAGAACACACAGTAGCCGGACGTAGAACATCGCGTGTCCGGACAGCCTGCCCAATCGAAGTTTGTATATGATATTAGTATGGTCAGTGCAGAGGGGTAGAGATGTAATCCATAATCAAGAGTGCCCTTAACGTAGCGAATGATACGTTTGAGGGATGTAAAGTGAGGCTCTCTGGGGGCATGCATAAATAAACATACCTGCTGAACAACATATGCAATGCCATGCCTGGTGAATGTAAGATACCGAAGTGCACCTGCGAGACTCCTATAAAGAGTGGGATCGGACACCGATCACCGTCAACAGGACTGAGTTTCGACTTTGAGTCGACCGGAGTAGGCATGATCTTGCAGTTTGCCATTTTAGCCTTGTAGACAATCTCATCTACATACTTACGTTGAAACAAGAACATGGCATGTGCGGATCTGGTCAACGATATCCCCAAAATAACTCAACTTACCCAAATTTGTCATAGCAAATTCGGACATGAGCAGGGCAATGATCTCGTGTTTCAGTGTATCAGAAGAAGCTCTCAGAATAATATCATTCACATATAAAATAAGATAAGTCATGTCAGTACCTCAATGAAAAATAAACAGGAAATGATCACTCTTGCTGCACACGAACCCTATGTGTATGATGTATGTAACAAACCTCTCATACCAAACCCATGGGGCTTGTTTCAAATCGTATAGTGACTTACGAAGACGACACACATAATGAGGAAACATCATATGCACAAAGTCAGACCGTTGATGCATATAAACGGTTTCTTTCAAATCATCATGTAAGAAAGCATTTTGACATCAAGCTGGTGAATGGGACAATTTTTCCCCATAGCTATGCTCAATACCGTGCGAATGGTGGCTGGTTTGACCATGGGACTAAAAGTATTACCACAATCAACTCCCTCATGCTGACTAGTACCATTAGCCACAAGTCTTGCCTTATGGCGTTCAAGCTCCTTACTATCTCAGAATTTGTGATGATAAAGCTACATACAACGAATCACATTAACCCCTTCTGGTTTCAGAATAAGATCCCAAGTGTGCTGATTAGTTAACGCATTAAACTTCACACGCATGACATCATTCCAATTCTGGTCAAGTTTGGCTAATGTTGGATTTTTGGGAACGGGTGATATAGTTTGAGTGGATAGGTTAAAGTAAACTTTTGGTTTGAAAATCTCATGTTGTGCACGGGTTTCCATGCGGTGTGTGGGGACGATCACGGATGGGGCAGGGGGGGCTGGAAGGTGGCAGACTGGATTGGGCAGTGGTGACGGGCAGTGGGGATGAGCAGGGACTAGGCAGTTTGACGAGCAGGGTCTAGGCAGTGTGACGGGCAGGGGATGGACAATGTGACGGGCAGGGGCTGGGCAGTGGGGTGGGGCAGTGTGGAGGGCAGAGACTTGGTAGTGGGGTGGGCCAGTGTGGCGGGAAGGGACTGGGCAGTGTGGTAGAGAAGTGTGTCGAGTGTATCGTCGGGCAGCGACTGGGCAGGGCAGTGGGGTATGGTCGACGGGACGGGTGGCGGTATGGCCCGAGGGTGCAGATTTTGTAGTGCATTTTGGACTAGAGGTGAGGTGTCCGAGTCATCAAGGAATTCGTAATCAGTGGGTCGAAATTGGTGGATGTTGGTAAAAGGAAATACGCTCTCCTCAAATGTGACATAACGTGAGACTATGATTTTGCATGTGGACACGTTATAGCATAAGTACCCCCTATGGTTTGACGGAAACCCTAAGAAGACAAACGGAGTGGAACGGGGTGCTAATTTGTGAGGGACGGTGAAGGCCAGATTCAGGTAACAGAGATAATAAAAAATCCGAAGATGATCATAGGTAGGGATTCAATGGAATAGGAACTCAGTGGGGGTCCATTTTTGAAGCATACGGGTAGGTAGTATATTAAGAAAGTATTCTGCCATTTTTAATGCATATACCCTGAAGCTGAGGGGAAGAGATACATGAAAAAGTAAGGTACGAATCATATTGTTAATGGTGCGTAGAATTCATTTGGCTTTACCATTTTGAGGGGAAGTATGAGGGCAAGAGAATTGAAAGACCATGTCATTAGCCATACAAAATTTATGAAAGAGAGAATTATTAAATTCACGACCATTGTCACATTGAAACGTTTTTATTTCTTTTTCAAATTGTGTTTTAACAGACGTACGAAATTCAAGAAACTTGGAGTAGACCTGAGATTTAAAGTAAAGCGGATAGACCCATATGAAGTGAGAAAAATCATCCAAGAATATTAAATAGTACTTATGACCCAATTTGCTAGTAATAGGATATGTCCATAAATAAGCATGAATAATATCAAAGGGAGAAAAAGTAATACTCAAAGATGACGTAAATGGAAGTCTAGCATGCTTTCCTAGATGACAAGAATAGCAATTTTGGGCAAGATTCCCTTTATTACATTTAATTAAATTGTGGTTTCTAAGAAAATAAGAATATGAGCTCCGGGATGTCCTAGTCTACTATGCCACGTTGAGGAGGAGATGATAACTAGAGATGTTGGAGGATTGACACTGGGAGCGAATGTAGTTAGGAAAGGTTAGAGGCCCTCCCATACTATTGCATCTCGTAAGAAGTCTCCCATATGTAGGTCCTTTATAGAAAAATCAAACATATCAAAATCAATGGATACGAAATTATCACTGGCAAATGTTTTGATAATGATTAGGTTCTTGATAATGTTAGGGGCATATAGGACGTTTTAAATGGAGAAGTGGTGATGAGGTGGTGTAGTTAGTGTGTGGCCAAACCCTTGATTGGAATGCGATGACCATTTACGATCATAATAGATTGAGGAGTATTTAAATTGCGCAGTTGAGGAAGATTACCAGAATTATTAATAAGGTGAGACGTGGCACCCGTATCCATATACCACGCATCATCGGGCTGCTTAATTTTTAAAGAACCGAAAGCATGGCCCAAATTCGTTGGGTTGAGGCTAGACGGTTGCTGTTGGGCAGCTGTGTAGTGGGCCTGGTGGCTGGACAGGGGCTCGGTGGTGCTGGGCCGCTGTGTAGTGGGCCTCGGCACCGCTTTATTCTCGCTTGGGCCTGGCCTAGAAAGGGGCTGGTTGAAAGTGTCCATTGTGGCTGTGCCGCTGTATAGTAGGCCTTGGAAGTACCCACTGTTGCTACTGGGCATTGCCTATGAGAGGGACTAGTCGACGGGGCTCAGTGCCCGAACAGTTGACAAGGACGTGGGCTGGCCCATTGTGTTGGGTATTGGCCCTGCGGCTGCTTATTAGTGATGCCGAGTGTTGAGGAAGAGGAAGCAGCGGAAGCTATGTGGGTCGCGGGTGACGCCATGAAGGTATCGGAAATTGAGTAGAGAAAAGGGTGTAGAATTGTTGTATATCAGTTGTACACCAGGGATATACGGCATGCTGGAGAGAAATAGAAGGTAAGAAGGTTGTATATCAGTAGTATACCAGAGGTATATGGGGCTGGTCGAAAGAGTAGAGGTCTGGACAGCTGTATATCAGCATATATCATAGGTATACCGATGGTATATGGGTAGTATATGATGGCAGTGATGGTATATCAGTTGTATACAAGGCGTATATCAGCTAAAGGATATTGTATATCGCTTTATACGGGTAGTGTATCCTGTATACGAGCAGTATATGGTGGCAGGCAGTGTATATCGGTCATATACAGTGTGTATATCAGTTGTTTCCGGTAGGATTTGGCGTCGGAAGAGAAGAAGAAAAGAAGGGGGGGACGAATAGGGTAGGGTTTTTAGTCTTCTGATACCATGTAGAATAGTGTAAATCTCCCTTGGGGAGTCTTTCTCATTAATACAAATATCTATAGTGTGTACAAGTTGAATCCTAATTGAATGAGGATCTATATTTACCATAATTACACACAAATATTAATTACAGAATATACGACGAATATATGGTAATATTCGCTATCACTGAAAGATGTTGAGGAAGAGGACTCCTTTACGACTTGTGGTTTGTAATATTGTCAAAAAAAGCTATAATCTATACAACTTTTATGTTATATCCGGGGAAAAGTGTCAAATTTGTCCCTCTAGTATGCGAAAAAGATCTATTTTATCCTCCTGTTATGCTATTCGTTAAAAAATATCCGATTCGTTATCTAAATAGTTTAAATATACCCCTCCTATGTTAGGACTGTCCAAGTTGGACACCATTCCCACGTGACACTA
Organism: Anisodus tanguticus; assembly: GCA_034509755.1. Lineage (NCBI taxonomy): Eukaryota > Viridiplantae > Streptophyta > Magnoliopsida > Solanales > Solanaceae > Anisodus > Anisodus tanguticus. Next base: position 39,475,316 of record CM067552.1, read on the forward strand.
ACATTTTTTATAAGGTGAATACCACGTGGTATGTCATTTCAATGCCCCAATCCATTTTACCCTCCCCTCCACTTGTTCTTCCACCACTAGGATTTCTTTTCCTCCACCCCCATTACCACCATTAGCACCTCCTCTTGATGAGATAAATAGTGACAATTAGCTGGTTTGCATTAATTCATAACATATCTATGTAAAGCACATCCAGCATATAAGTTTAAGGTACAACATAAGCTAAACTAGTACACAAAATACTCTTATGAGTTGAGAAAAAGAACAAATAAGAGGGGAAACAATCAATCATTCAACTTTATTTCGAACTATAATAAATTGATCAAAGCGGGCTAGCTTTTTTATTCCTTGTTTTTATTGATGTAGATTCATAATTCGTATATTGGATAGTTTTCAGTCAGATGATTTAATCATCCATTTGAATGCAAGTTAAATTATTACATTGTTCTGTTGGTAGTTGATAGAAACAATTTCCTGTAAACCTCTGTTAAAGCCACATTTGTGGTACTATAACCACCATCAAGAATGAGATTATGTCCACTCGCATATTTAGAATCATCACTTGCTAAATATAGCACTGCATTTGCCACATCTTGAACACCTAGTAAAGGTCCTTTCAAATTTGCTGCTTCTGCAAACCATTTGTCCGCCATTTGTTTGTTTAATCTAAATGCGTTTAGCATCAATGGTGTGCTAATTGCGTAAGGAGAAACACAATTAACTCTTATTCCATACTTTGCTAATTCGATTCCAACATTCTTGGAAAGTCCCAAAAGTGCTTTCTTTGAAGCCGTATAGACGTGCGTCATAGAACTATAAGTAGCTGTCACCACACTTGCAGTGAAGATAATGGAACCTTTCTTGTTCGGTATCATTACTCTAGCAGCGTGTTTCGCGCAGTAGAACCCCCCAACAACGTTCACATCGAACACGTTCTTAATCATGTCGTAATCTACATCTAAGATGCTGGTATATGGATTACTCATTACACCAGCGTTACTGAACATTATGTCGAGCTTACCAAATTTGGCAATTGTTGTATCAACAACATTTTTTACGTCCGATTCGTTCGCGACATTGCAATGGACATAGATAATTGTTTGCTTTGTGCCAATTTCTTGTACTAAGGAAGTTCCAAGTGTGTCCTGAATGTCAGCAACTACAACTTTTGCACCATGTTGAACAAATTGCCTAGCTGTGGCTGCTCCTATGCCACTAGCACCACCAGTTATAATTGCTACCTTACCTTCAAGTCTAGAAAAATAAATTAAAATAGAGATTAGTATTATATTAGAAAAAAAAAAAAGAGAGAGAGATCAGTCTTACCATTTTCTATGTACAGAGGAAAAGAATAGGATTACTACGAAAATGGTAATACAGATCTCTCTCTGTAGTAAACAGAAAATATTATCCCAAAAATATTTATATATAATCTTGGAAAATACTATGAAAGTGATATGCAGTGAGGAGTAGGAGTGGCAGAGGTGGGTAAAGGGCGGTGGTTGGGAGCTTAAAATGTCACTTTTGGAAATTATTTTTCCTACTTTCATTAGGGTGGTCATTTTTCTCATTTTTAAGATACTTAATTTCTAAACAAAAATATTTTTCAAAATATTTTGACCAACCAAACATGAAAAAATTAGAAAATATTTTCCTCTATACCAAGCAAACCCTTAGTTACTTTCCTCACTTTTGATTAACAGGAATTAACTTCTTATTGTTAAACTAGAAATGTGTCTAATTACGTATAACTATGAAAGAAATAATTCATTGATTGTTTTCATTAATGAATGAGTATATATACAATTTACAATTTTCATAATATGAAAAATCATATTCCTATTATACTCCTAAAACCTTATTCTTTTTGTACAATAATTCTACAATTATGGTAAGTGTACAATGATAATTAAATACAAACTAAAGTTACCAAAATATGCTCCATAAACCGTGATATACATAGTTGTATATATCGTGTATATCACGTCCAAAACTGTCTTGAATACTCGTGATATACACCGCCATATATGTCGTGTATATATCACGGTATATTCTGTCAAAATATGTATGCAATGGTAGGTGCGGACCATACTTCTCGCTAGCAGCTAGCTCATTCAATACGTATTGACTGTTACTTGTGATTAGACCTGTCCAATGGGTTGGGGACCCGGCCGACCCGGCCCGAAACGAAAAAACCAGGGCTAGGGTCGGCTTATAGCTGACCCGTGAGCCACCCGACCCGAAAAAGCGGGGACCCGATCTTATGTAGGGTCGGGCCAGGTTCAGAATATTTTACCCGTCTGACCCGACCCGACCACCAATCCGACCCCGACCCGGCCTGACCACCGACCCGACCCGACCCGCGTATTTTTCAATATAATTTATATTATTTTTTCTTCATTAATATTTATTTTGTACTTATATATATTTTTGCCATTAATATTTAAGTGATATAATGCATGTTTTTATAATATATGTATTGATCTAATCTATATTAAGCTTGACATAAAATAAGATAAAAACGGTAGCTGATTATTAATTATATGTTTATATTATTAGTCGTTCTGTTAATATCACGGAAGTATAATGTAGGGATAGAAAATAGTTGTAAATTGGTGAAACTTTAAATGGTCATAACTCTGCGCTCGGATGTCCGTTTTATCCGATTTTTTTATTTTGCGTATTTTTTCGAGACGGGCCGGCCAAACCGCCTGCCAATTTTTACGAAAACGTCTATTTACCCATCAATTTGTGTTTTCCTCCAAATCGATTTCTAATTTTCCTTTTTCTTTAGTAACCATCTCACTATACACAATAGATTTCAATGTCGAAATTTCATGGTAGTGTGGTGTGAATGTCAATTTCAGTTTTGAAAATTCAATTTTTTTTTAAAAAAAATTCTTTGACCCGACCCTGCCCGCCAAATCCCATCCCCCTTCCGACGGGTCAGGACCGACCCGTGACTCGTAGGGTCCCCGAAGGGTCAGGGCCAGGGTAAAATTTTTAAAAAAAAATAGGGTCAGGGTCAGACCAGGATCGGGCAAGCAGGAAAAAAAGCTACCTGACCCGAGCTTTGGACAGGTCTACTTGTGATGGATATTAGAACCAATACCTTAGCTTTTAAACTCCAAAATAATTTTATTATTCAAAGATTACTATTGAAATCTTTTAAGAAAGAAATATTTATAAGACATTTATAGATCAAAATTGCAGCAGAATAAATATCGACATACCTCCCATCATTGTGTTGGTACGTCGCAGTTGAAATGGAGAAGATTATGGATAAGAAAAATAAAGAAAGAAACTTTTTGGCCATTGGGGATTGAGGAGAAGATCTGGCCATTTTCTCAAACTAGAGTGCTCTGTGTTGCTCACTTATTTAGAGTCTCTATTTATAAGAAAACACCATAGACCAAATTGGGGGAAGCCAAGTCTGAGTTTGATTTGCAAAAATAACAGAGAGAATCAAAAGTGACTTTAGTTCCACTTCTTATATTGAAGGTAAAAGTATAAAAAAAAAGTTGTCAACAGATACAATGTCATCGACGTTTCATACAAAACAAAACAAAAAGTGAGTTATTTTCTTACCCATTGTAAACTACTTTACATTAGAAATTAAGTTAATTTGAATGCAGTTAATTTAATATAATATAAAACTAAACTTGTAAGGCCAATATAGTTGGCAATAAACTCCAAAACAATTGTACAGTGAGTTGAAATTCATTAATAGTTTGAAGGATTTAATTGAAAAAGTTTAACTTCATTTCACGTCACCCCGAAGTATAGTATTTATCATATAATAATGTAATTACACATTTACTTAGATCGATCAAAGATCTACTACTCCATTAAGGGGAGGAACCTAGCTAGCGCATAGTGGTTAGGTTTAAGTTTGGCTAACTCACTTATTCTCTCACGAGAAATTTTATTCACATTATAAAGGGAATTTATTGACGACTCGTAATTTGTTAGTAAATTTCATTTAGATATTTGAATTATCATATGTCCTTATTGAGCACATAAACATATGATAAAGTGTTTTTATTAGACACTTTCAGCTTAAATTTTAAAAATATTGTTACGCGTATTCTCAAACGTTTATTACATAAATAAGTTGACAACATAATCCTCAATTGAAACAGACCTAGGTTTTACCATTTATTGAGGCTAATGCAGATAATTAAGCTAAGTGACATAGTTTAGGCGATTAACTTATCTATATAATGCACACTTGAAAATATGCACAAACTTTTTTCTAGAATTTGAGCCAGAAATCACTACAAAAAAAATTGTATATTGTGGCGGTTTATTTACGAGGGTTATAAGAACCCCCTACTATATATTGATTTTGTGGCGTTTGTGTCAACTCCCACAAAATAAATATTTTTGTGGCGGTTTGGCTGTGGAGGTTGTAAAGACCCCCCACTATACATTGAATTTGTGGCATTTGTTTAGACCTCCACAAAATAATTTTTCTTGTGACACTTTTATCGTGGAGGTTTGTGATAATCTCCACAAATACATCAAATTCGATTGTTTGTGAAATTGTTGCAATTCAATACAAATTGTAACGGTTCATCTCATGCAATTTTTAATCATATTCTCCACCTTTTTAGCAATTGAATCAAATTGCACATTTGAGTTAAATCTCTACCAATTGATGCTTGTTACGCCAATTTTCTTATCGTTTGTTATCCTTTTTGAAAAGAAATAATCCCCTTGATTATTTTCATTGATTGAATAGATATATATACAAGTTACAAACCTTCTCCTACCATAATTCTACCTATACAATATGGTAAGTGTATATCCTAATTATGGTAAGTGTATAACCTAATCTAGGTAACAAATATACTACAATATACACACAATATACTTTCCTTAATACTAAAGATTTTGGCACCAATCTTGACGTGCTGGGCTGTTTAACACACCCCCGCAGTCATAGCGGGCGGTCTTCGAACGCTGAGACTGTCCCTAAAATCTTCAAAGAGAACGCCGGTAGACCCTTTGTAAAAATGTCGCAATTTGATAACGAGACGGGACATGGCATACGCGAACTTGACCCTTTGCAACCTTTTCACGGACAAAGTGAATGTCCATTTCGATATGCTTGGTGCGTATTTGGTGTTGAACTGGGTTACACGAAAGGTAGATGGCACTAATGTTATCGCAATATACCAAGGTTGCCTTCGAATAGGACAATGAAGCTCCAAAAGCAAATTACGTAGCCAACATGATTCGAGACCACATTCGCTACCCCTCGATATTCGCCCTCCGCACTCGAGCGTGATAGAGTTGCACGGCGCTTTGCCGACCATGAGACCAAGTTGTTGCCGAGGAACATACAATAGCCGAAGTCGACCGTGTCGGTGTCGGGACAACCACCCCAATCGGCATCCGTGTAAGAGACAAGTGTGGATGTAGAGGAAGGATACAAGTGCAACCCATAGTCTAGTGTCCCCCGAATATACCGAATGATGCGTTTGATTGCATTCATGTGCTCAACTCGGGATCATGCATGAATAAACACACCTGTTGAACCGCATATGTAATATCCGGTCCGGTAAAGGTAAGATCTTGGAGGGCCCCTGCAAGGCGATAGCGGGTCGGGTCCTCGTATGGTGCACCCGCCGCGGCGCTTAGCTTTGGGTTTGCATCAAGCGGCGTGGAAGTGGACTTACGGGATGACATCCCAGCCCTCTCGATGATCTCGGCCGCATACTTCCGTTGAGACGAGAAACAAACCACCGAATGACGTTTGACGGCAATCCCCAAAAAATAACTCAACGGCCCTAAGTCCTTCATAGCAAATTCGAACCGAGCATGGCCATGATAGATCGACGCAAAGCATCGGAGGAGGCGGTCAAAATGATATCATCCACATATAACGAGAATATAGGCCAATGACGAACCACGGCGGTAGATGAACAAAGAATTGTCTGACCTGCTGTGTGTGAACCCAATAGTCGAAACAAAATCAGCAAATCGTGTATACCAGGCACGTGGAGACTGCTTAAGCCCATATAATGATTTCTTCAACAAACAGAGACATGATGAGGGCGGTTGGGATCCCGAAACCCAACGGTGATGCATATAGACTGTTTCCTTGAGGTCACCATGTAGAAAAGCATTCTTGACATCCAACTGATGGATTGGCCAAGTCTTTGAAAGAGCCAAGCTAAGCACAGTGCGAATGGTAGCCGGTTTGACCACCGGACTAAACGTCTCACCACAATCAATTCCAACTCGCCTTGAGTCTTACCATCACCAACAAGTCGCGCCTTATGTCGAGCAAAGGACCCATCGGAATTCTCCTTGTGAGCAAAAATCCACATAGACCTGATAACATTAATACCATATGGACGGGGCACCAACTCCCACGTCTTATTATCAATAAGAGCATTATATTCATCAGTCATAGCAATTTTCCAATTAGGGTCATTTAATGCGGACACAGGGATTGCGGGGCAAGGGGGATTTAGAGACATCCGAATGTAAATTAAAATGTCTTTTAGGTGTAAAAATACCCCGTGACTACGAGTGACCGGTCTATGACTTGAGGAAGAATTGAGGGAATTTTGGGAATTTTCGGGCTCGGGATGGGTGGCCTGCAGCAGTGGGCTTTCCTGGCCCAAATCGGTACGAGGTGGGTTACTGTTTGGACCAGTTCCGGGTGGGTGGACTGGCCCAATAACCGGAACTGTTCCGGTGGCTGGAGCGATAGGGAGTGACGTGATCGTGGGGCCGGCGGGCGGTGGGCCCGGGGAATTCGGGTACGGGAGTTGTCCGAAAAATTCCGAATAATATACGGGGATATTTGGTCATCCAAAAAATTATACGACTTAGGTTCGGGAGTATGAACTTTCGAAAATGGGAATTGAGTTTCATCAAAAATGACATGGCGATTGATTATGATTTTCTTGGAGGATAAATCAAAACACTTATAACCACGATGATTCGACGGATAACCCAAAAACACACACGGGGTAGACCGAGCCTGAAGTTTGTTAATTGTGGTGGATGGGAATAACGGATAACACAAGCATCCAAAAATTCGAAGGTGAGAATAAGAAGGGTTCTTATTATATAGGATTTTGAGGGGGGAAGAATATGTCAGACCTTTAGACAGAATTAGGTTAAAAGGTAAGTGGCCATTTGTAGAGCATGATGCCAAAAATACGGAGGTATGGAGGCATGGATTAGGAGAGTTCGGACAATGTTATTTATGGAACGAATTTTGCGTTCGGCTTTCCCATTTTGTGAAGATGTATGAGGACATGAAAACCGAAAATTTATCCCATGAGTAGCACAAAATTCTCGAAACTCCCTATTGTCATACTCCTTCCCATTATCACATTGAATATTTTTTATTTCTCTTTCGAATTGAGTACGAATGAACGCTCTAAATTTTATGAAGACGGAAAACACTTGTGATTTATTCGCAATTGGAAACGTCCACAAAAATCTAGAATAATCATCTAAGAAGAGAACATAATATCGATGACCCATTGAACTAAGAACAGGAGATGTCCATAAGTCGCTATGAATAATGTCAAATGGCATAGAAGTATGAGAATTGGAGTCTACAAATGGCAACTTAACAATTTTTCCTAATGAACAAGACTGACAAATTGGAGTACGACTCGTACCCTTACAAGAAATAAAGCTATTTTTATCTAAAACTGATAAAATAGAAGATCCCGGATGACCCAAACGAGCATGCCACATGGAAGGAGAGATGGCTGCAAAAGCTGATGGCAAGGCTGGACTCGAAGGACTGAGACCGGGCATGATAGGATATAGATCCCCCCTACTATCACACCTCATGAGATGACTCCCCGTCTTGAAATCCTTCACAGAGAAACCGAAAGGATCAAATTCAACAGAAACAGAATTGTCATTTGTGAACTTTCGGACAGACACTAAATTTTTAATCAATTTAGGAGCATGTAAAGTATTTTTCAAGAGAAGTGGTGGATTGGGAGGAGACAACGTTTTCTGACCATACCCTAGAATTGGAATTGAACTGCCATTACCAACAATTATTCCCCGAGGGGTGCTCAAATTGTAATAAGATGAGAGAGTACCTGATTCGGAAGTCATGTGAGTAGTGGCCCCGGTGTCCATGTACCAATTTGGGTCCGGTTGAGTTAATCCCAACGTGTGCATTGCGGCCTCGATATCAGTCTGAGTAGGGCCTGCTGCATGATGGGCTTGCGGAGGTCGGGGCCCAAGAACTCCTGGCCGTGCTGGACCAGGCCCGTAACTCGCTACCACCGCTGCTGTTGGGCCACCGGCCGATGGCCGCCACCGCCGGGCATTGGGCCTGGATTGTTGGCGCCCCACCGGCCGCCGGGAATTTCCTCGCCCGCCTCTTGGTATGGGCTGGCGGCCCACGGTCCACCGCCATCGCTCCCCGCCATGGGCCCCACTGCTTGGGCCCATGGGGGTGGTGGGCCACTTGTTCATTGGATGGGACCCACCGACGTTTTGCTGACTACCGGAACCTCCACCATTACCACCGCGTTTGCCCCCGCGGTTTTTGTTATTATTCTTGCGATTATTCTTGCCGCCACCATTATTATGGTTTTGGCCCGAATTATTAACAAAAACTGACGGATTAGGAGAGGACGTCACCATGACTACTGGACTTGCTCCGGTAGCCGCCTTTTTTGCCAAACCGGCTTCTTCCAACGTAAGCATGGAGCGGGCTTGATGGAAGTCGGGAAGAGGGTTGCTTTGGCGAAGGAGAGTGCCAACACCATTATAGGCCTCCGAAAGACCGGCAACCAACTGTAGAACTAGACGATTATTTGTTACTGGTGCGCCAACGTTACGGAGTTGATCCGCCAATTCCTTTAGTTTCTTGCAATATGCAGAAACGTTCGGAAATACGTCCATTCGAACGAGAGAGAATTCTGCTCGAGTGTGACGATACGGGAATGTTGGTTGTCTTGGAATATGTCACGCAATCTATTCCATGCAGCCATAGCCGTGGTATCGGGCTCCATAATCGTCTGTAGAAGGTCCACTGAAATAGTGGCGTATATCCACCGAAGAACGGTAGCATCAAGTGTAATCCATACCTCGGGATCCTCCGCGGGGAAGGGGTCTAGCGGGAGGAATTATGTGATGAAGAACTTGATAAGAGATAGCGTGAATTTTAAACAACTCCGCCCACAATGCATATTGAACGTTTTCCATCTCAAGGACAATAGGGACACTAAGCTTGATATTGGAAACCGTGAGGGCAGGGTGAAAATTGTTCTTAGACATTTTTAAAAGAACAAAGAAGGAGGATAATTTTAAGAGAGGTTTTTGAGAGCGGAAGACGAGATATTTGGAGAAAAACCCGAGGGGGGGGGGGGGGGGTTCTCGGACAAAGAGGAGGCAAAAGTTTGAGAGAAGAAAACTTTTGTTTAGACCTAGTCTCTTGATACCATGAAAAGAAATAATCCCCTTGATTATTTTCATTGATTGAATAGATATATATACAAGTTACAAACCTTCTCCTACCATAATTCTACCTATACAATATGGTAAGTGTATATCCTAATTATGGTAAGTGTATAACCTAATCTAGGTAACAAATATACTACAATATACACACAATATACTTTCCTTAATACTAAAGATTTTGGCACCAATCTTGACGTGTTGGGCTGTTTAACACTTTTTCCCTAACAGTAGCATTCCTATGATCCAAAAAAAAAAAGATCCAGAAACAGAGGTCTTCTGTCGTCTTCATGTCTTACTCGCTGATTTTTCTTCCTTTATATTTGCGCTCTTTAGTTCGTATTCATATTAAACTAAAAATATAAAGTTTATATTCCTTTTCTTATTTTGTTAATTCTCAATGTTAAATATTGTGAAATTAGGGTAACAGATGTTGATTTCATCTTTAGTTGTTGTTGTATTTTTTTTTAGCTTGAAGGTGTAATTCTTAATTACATATTCAAGGAATAGAAATTGCTTAGTCATTATTTCTGATATGTCTTATGAAAGTTGTATTAACTGACAATTTAGTCTTTACAGATTTGGATATTTCATTACTGAAACTAACTTTGTTTTGATTCGGTCTTGAAGGAGCTTCGCGATAAGAAAAAAATTACTGTCACCTGCGGCTCCACTTTTTCCCAGAGGTACTTCGTTGTTAGTGGCTGAAACTTAATTTCTCATATTTTTGGTTCACTAATTTAATCTTGATTTGCTATTCATACTTAATTTCTCATATTTTTGGTCCAAGCAACTATAGGAGTAACTGAATTGTTTGTCTTACATACTTAATTTCTTATATTTTTTGTCCAAAGTTGCTTATCTTACATTTCTGATATAGAGTTTGGAATCAGCTCGCATTAGTAGTTCTAGCAAGAGTATGTTTGGATTCAGCTAGCATTAATAGTTCAATTGTTGTCGGCTATCTAATGCTTTTTAGTGATGAGTTGTACTTAATTTTTCATACATTGGTCCAATCAACTTTTACTACTACTATTTACTTTATAGCTTTATGTTTTCTCAATGATTGCTTCACCATATTTGATTCACATATTTTTCATTTTTTATATGAATATGTAGCCATGCCAAAGGTTAAACGTTTTCGGAATCCACTAAAGTCGGCTCGTGGATCACATGATGCTCATGACGTTCTTTTTCATTAACAGCTCCAGCCCGTTCACATGCTATAGAGCCCTCAACATTGTTACAAGCCCCTCCACATGCTCCACCAAATTCCTCACTAGCTGATGAAGTCCCGCAACAAGAACAAGCTCCGACTCAGCCTTCGAATCCACGTGCAACATTTGCACGCCCTGCTGAACGGGTATCTACACAATATTGGAGAGTAGAGGCAATAATATATGCCTTGTATATATGTTTATTTCAGTTAATAAATATCGTACTTTTTTTCCTTTTTGTTGAGTAACTTGTTTTCTTATTAAAGACTCAACAACGCTACCAAGCATATTAATGTCAAGGTCAATGAGGTCAACAACCTGCCTATAGGTGAACACATCATTGTGAACTTTGATAACTACGGTGCACGATATGGAGAAGCGCAAGGGTTGCTTGCTGGATATTGTGGATCATTAGCCATTGATGACAATTTGTTTCCAATTAATTTTGACAGGTGGTCAGGGCCGTCGGGTCTTCCTAAAGAATATAAGGAAGACTGCTTTGAAACACTGCTAAAGGTATTACACATATATTATCTATTGCTACTAGATTTTTATGCATGTATACAACACTAACTTTGTATTTTTTCTATTTGAAGCCTCGAATTCTTTTTAGGACTACTGATGCCATTTCATACAAATATTGCAATGGTAGTTTAAATAAAAAGTGGCTACACATAGACAAAGGCTGTGGGATAAATTTTATGACCCAGCAAAATGCACAAATGAAATTTTAAGAAATGTGCCAGTGGGTATATATAGAGATCAGTGGGCTGATTTTGTTGCTTATCGTCTAAAAGAAGAAACAATCGTAAGATTATGATTATCTCATTAGGTTTTATTGAAATTATGATCAGATATTAGACTAACCTTTTAAGTTGTACTCATTTATGTTAATAGGAGCTTTGTAAAAGAAATAAAGAAATTCAACGCAAGCAAAAAATTCCTCACATTGGTGGTTCAAAAGCTAACTCGAGAAGTCGACATGAGCTGGTAATATATTAACTTAATAGTGTTTCTTCTTTTTTTCTCATTCAAATGTTTTGTTACGATGTACATAATTTAACTCTTTCTTAGTTCTTGGAAACTGGACAAAATCCTAGTCGAAGTAAGATGTTTATCGAAACTCATAAGAGAAAGAATGATTCATTTGTAAATGACGAGGCAAAGACTATAGTGGTGAGTTCATATTTAAATTCATTTCCAATTATCTATGTCAAGTAAATTTCAAGAATAAATTTCATGACTAGCCAGCTAGTAGGTTAATCAATAAAATGCAGAGGTGTATATAATGATTTGATAATTTGTCTGCTTGTAGGAACAACTTCAATTGAGTCAAGGCAGTGAGTCTGAAATTTCTGCAGATGATATTATCGGCAAGGTGTTAGGGGCAGAGCACTCTGAGAGGGTACGATGTATGTGTATGGGAGCAGTTCCTTCAAATACATTCAATAATTTCAAGCGACGACTTAATGATCTGAACACTTCAACTAGCTTTGATGTGTCATCCGCAACTTCTACCTATTTACATCAAAAGGTTGCGCGTTTGGAGTCCCAATTAGAAGGAACCTTGATCATTTGAAGGATTACATGATATCCAAGGAAGGAGGGGTTCCTGAAGAATTTGCCAATCTCTTTGCTCCTCAACCACAAGTAAGAACATTGAAATTTCTGTTTTGTGTTATATGTTTTCTCTGTTATCTTTTCATGTGGGTTGGTTAAATTATTGAAACATAATGAACATCTTGAACCACCGATGTCAAATTGTTTAGTAAAGTGAGAGTTTTTTTGTGTCTGTAGCTTACAAGTTCATTAAGAACAATAGAAGAATGAGTCACTTATATAGAGCATTGAAAAAAATCTTAGATTCAATGGCCTAAGGTCTAATGAAGAGACATATTCATCTATCTAACATTGTAATTCTTTTCATTTTTCTTTAACTTGTTTACTTTTATGTTATCCTTTACAGTTATTCAAAACTTGTATTTATCATAAATCTGAATTGCTTTCCTTTCCCTGATGATGCTTCATTTAACCTGATTTAGTTAATGTATTGCATATTGATTTCTAATTAGTCAGACGTTAGCTTTTAAATTTCTCATCGAATATGTTTTTTTATTATTTCAGCCTAGTGGTGATGTCGGGAGTGAATCTACTTCATCAGTGAATATAAGAGGATCATTGGGTGACATCAATGGAAATGATCAATCAAATACTTAGAATTTTATTTATTTCATTATGGAATCACTTTTGCTTCTATGAAATAGTAGTGTAATGTTTAGCATACATTAGTTTATATTGCTTCAGTTTCTTAGGTAGTAAGTATTTGAATTTGTGACTTTTGCTAATATGGATTATTTTTATGAAATTTGATTTATGTTATATATTATTAAGTAAACTATTTATTTGATATGCATATTGTTATACAAGCATAGTCTTATTTAATCACGCAATGAGCTTTTTTAATGAGAAGAAAACACATTTCAATAATCAATTTGTGACGGTAATTGACCCCACAAATTAAATTTTATAAAATAATGAAATTATATGGTGGAGATTGTAGACCCCAACATACTAAAATGTTTTATATAGAAAGCTTATATTGTGGCGGTTGTACACCGCCACTAATTATTTAAAAGAAAATTCAAATCATACTGCGACAATTTAAAACCCCCATAAATTAAATATCTTGGAGTATTAAAATCATGTTGTGGAGGTCACAGACAACCCTTAGTTGACTTTAAAACCCCCACTAATTACACTTTCAATTTGCGGAGGTCGTCGTGGAGGTTTTAAAAAATTGCCACAAAATGCGTCGTGGCCCACATAACCTTGGGGTTCTTAAAACCTCTCTAATTCCATTTGCGGAGGTTGAAAACTTCCACAAAAATTAAGAAAAAACCTCTACAAAATAAGCCTTTTCTTGTAGTGAATGTCTAGTATGAACATTTTATCATGTATTCATGTGTTACAATAAGAACAGGTTGTAGTTCGAATGTCTAAATAAAATTCATCACCACATTTAAGGGGTTGTCAATGTATTCCGCCTTATACAAAATATAGCTATACTCATATTCAAAGATGGATCCAAAGTTTATGAATTTCCTAAAGCTACCACAAATTAGTATACAATAATGGTAAAGTTGTTGTCATGTGACCAGGAGGTCATCGGTTCAAGTCGTGGAAACATCATCTGGCAGAAATGCTAAGTAAGGTTACATACAACAGACTCTTGTGATCCTGCCCTTCACCGGACCCCGCGCATAGCGGGAGCTTAGTGCACCGGACTGCCCTTTTTTTACAGTAAAATTTTTATAAATATTTACTAAATGTCTTAATAAAAATTCAGGATCTAAATAATTGGTGTTGGTTTTACGTAAACCCAGATGTTACCTGTAAATTGCTCTTGCCCATATTTTTTTTGAGAATAGTATTTATTTCTTTCGTTTCATTTTATGTGTCTTAGTTAGATTTCAGACAAAAATTAAAAAGGTAAAGAAAAATTCTTTTGAATCTCGTGATTTTATACGAAATTAAAGTGCATATAATATGTCAAAAATATCCTTTAAATTTTGGAATCTTAAAAATATCATGTCATATTTATAAACCAACGATTTAGGGCATCAAAGCTATGGCTAGTTTTGAGAAGTTTTGGGATAGCTAAGCTCATAAACTTGATAATTAAGAAGCCACGTCAACATGGCTAAGCATTTAGAAAGGCCTCTAGCTATAGACGCAAACGAAAAAAAAAAGGTTTGCTATGCTGTTCTAGAAATAAAAAAGCTTTTTATAAATGTTAAAAGCTATCTAATCATTTTTTTCTTTTCAAGAAATTTTTTTCACAAAAAAAAGTTGTCAAGTTTAGTCACTTTTGATTAACATGAAATTAGCTTCTTTTTGTTAAGTGAAACTTTAAAACGTGTGACATACAAATATGAACGCGCGCAATTGTAGGTGCGGCGCCATACTTCTCTCTTGCTCGTTCAATACGTCTGACTTATTACTTGTGGTGGATATTAGAAAGTAGAAACTTTTCGTTCCAATATCTTAGCTGTTTAAAGTCCAAAAATAACTACTATAATGTTTTAAAAAATTATGATCGGAAAGTCCTTTCAAAAAGCAATAAGGGGACTTTTCAAAAAAAATAGCGCCCAACACAACATACTATAGTCATATTTTCAGTTTATCCCATATAGACAACCTTTTTCTTGCAAAAGTGTTATATACCAGGTATACAATATTATACACATTCTGCAAATAATTTATCAATCTTGTACAATAGTATATAAGAGGTGTTTATTCATACTTTTATACTATTATAAAAAATTATACAAAAAATGAGTTTCATCTCCTATGAATTCAGCCATGACACTCCATCCAAAATGGGTCAAATCTTCCGCGAATAGCTTATAATTTTAGCCACGACTTTAAAATGACATCCCTAATGAATCTCAATCATAAATTTCTCAAAAACTCTCAATGAATTACAAAACTCATTTGTAAATTTTCAGGCTTATAAAAACCACACCAACGGATTTTTTTTCCGCTGATGGTGTTGTTCTAAGTAGCAAATAGCTAGTGGCGATAGTCGCTTGCAATAGTAGTTAACACTGGTGGTAGCTGATAATTATGGTGGATGATCATAATAGCTAATGGTGGTGATTGGTGATATATATTAGTGGTTGATGGTGAATGGTAATGATTGTTTGTGGCGATTATTGTGAGTTGGTGACTAGTGATGGGACAACCGACTATGGTGATTGGCGGTGCTGATGTATGTGTTTGAGGATGGTGATTCGGGTTGGTGGTACGTAGGTGATAGTTGATAATAGTTGACGGGGGAGTGGTGGTACTTAGTAATAGGTGTGTAATAACCCAATCCTTTATAATTTGTTAAATCACTCAATTTTGTGATTTCAAACTTTTTACGGTTTATATTAACCATTTATGACTTGTTTGAGTGATTCTGGTTGGGACTCGAAGTGTTCAGAAGGTTTTAGAACACTATCTCACCATTTGGAAGGTTAAAGGGATAAAGTAGCAACATTACCCTTCGATTCTAGTAATAACGCTTTGATTCACAGTTTAAAGTCTCTAATAAGTTTACATGATGTTTTTGGACTTGTATGCATATATGGAGCTCGGATTGTAGCAATTTCCCAAAGGCTTTCATCTACGACGCTAGGGTAAGTGGTCCTAACTCAAATCTACCCTGCAAATGGGTTGGTCTTTAATTTTTGCCTTTCAAAATCAAACTAATTCCTAGCGCGGCATTGAGTTTTTAGGGCTTCTTCAACAAACGTACTGCCCAATATAACAATTTTCACCAGACGTAACCCAAAAAAAGAATTTCATTCACTCTAGCCCAACAATAT
Organism: Anisodus tanguticus; assembly: GCA_034509755.1. NCBI lineage: Eukaryota > Viridiplantae > Streptophyta > Magnoliopsida > Solanales > Solanaceae > Anisodus > Anisodus tanguticus. The sequence continues at coordinate 39,491,373 of CM067552.1, forward strand.
ATATGTAATGTATCTATATTCTATAAATAATATATATTAGCGAATATTTTCCTAATATTCCCTGTATATTTTGTAATTATGATAGATGTATATTTAAGATAACTTAGGATTCTAATTATATTAGGAATCAACCTTTGTAAGGTAAGTTATGATTCGTACCATATTAGGAATCAACATTTGTACAACTATATATATTGTGAATAATGAAAGAAATCCCCAAGAGAAATTATTCCATATTTCATGGTATCAAGAGCCTAAAACCTAAATCCCTTCTCTTCCTCATTCTCGGCCGAATTCAGCATTTTTTTTTCTGATTTCACAGAAAAAAAATAATTCTGGTTTCTTCCTCCCTTTCTCGGCCAAACCAGAAAATTCCCTTCCCTCGGCAGGCGGCAACCATGTCTTCCCCCACAAATTCCGGTTCATCCACTGGCACACTTGACAACCCCTCTCAACGTTCAGTATCTTCTTTTCATCCGGCATTCGCCGTTAACAACATCAAGAATTTTATCCCTATAATTCTTGACCAAGAAGACTGTCAATATTCCATGTGGATGGAACTATTCTACATTCATGCATGTGCATACAACGTGCTCGATCATATTGACGAATCTGTTCCTCGTCCCACCGATGTTACAGACTCAATCTGGCGTCGTCTTGACGCCATCGTCAAACAATGGATCTACGGCACCATCTCCAAAGACTTGTTGTGCACTATCATGAAAACAGGTGCTATGGCACGTGAACTTTGGGTCCGGCTAGAAAAAATCTTTCAGGACAATAAAAATACTCAAGCCGTATATTTGGAAGAGTAATTCAATAATACCCGCCTCGAGAATTTTAACAACATGTCCGAATATTGTAAGCAACTGAAACTCATAACCGATCAACTATACAACGTCGGGACTTCTATTTCAGAAACCAAGATGGTGCTTCAACTTGTTGCGGGTTTACCAAAAGGTGAATATGACCCTCTCCCAAGTTTCAACAAGGCACGTTCACAACTATTGTTGGAAGAAACTAGACGTGCTAAACAAGAGGAACACAATCAAAAGGCCTTAGCCGTTGACAGGATGACAACACCTGCGGCCAGCAGCAGCAGCAGGTCCAGCAGCAGCAGCAAGCCAGTGGCGGAGGTCGTGGCGGAAGAGGTCGCAACAACAAAGGCAAGGGCCGCGGAAAGGGCCAACGCAACCAGCAATATCCAGGCCAGCAGAACTGGAACCAGCAGCAGCAGAGGCACAACCAGCAGCAGCAGTGGCCCAACCAGCAGAACTGGGCCTCGCCTGCATGCCCGTACTAGAATGTAGGGCCCGGTTCCAGCGGCCGTGGTCGATCGGCCTCTTGGGCCCGCCCCGGCCACCAGCAGCCAACCAAAGAAAGCAACAATAGGCCCCCTGGCTGCCGGTCCGCAGCCCGAAGAAGAAGAAAGACAAAGCAGCCTTGCCCCGACTGCTTTGGGCCAGGCCTACACCACCGTGAACCTTCAACAACCCGACGACAATTGGTACATGGACACCGAAGACACACCTCACCCGGTCGTCAGGTAACCTATCTCAACTACGTCGGTTAAAGTGTCCTCAATTTATTACTGTCGGCAATGGTCATCGCATTCCAATTGAAGGTTACGGTAACACACACACCAAACATACACACACACCTTTCTCCCTAAACCACGTCCTATACACACCTAACATTATTAAAAACTTAATCTCTGTTAGAAAATTCACTAGCAATAATTTTGTGTCTATCGAATTTGACCCTTTTGGTTTTTCTGTGAAGGAACTCAATACGGGGAAAATTCTTACACGCTGCAATAGTGTGGGAGACCTCTACCCATTCACTCAATCTTCCGATGTCATACCGAAAGCACTTCTATCCCTTGCGGTGATCTCTCCCTCAACTTGGCACAACAGACTCGGACACCCCGGAGACCCAGTTTTTACTTTTCTTAGGAATTCTAAGCGTATTCAATGTAATAATGGGAAAATTCCCCAACACTGCTTTTCTTGTCCACTAGGCAAACATACTCGTCTTCCCTTTATGTCATCAAACAGTGTTACTTTTTCTCCCTTTGATATTGTTCATGCTGATTTATGGACATCTCCGATTGCTAGCTCTTTGGGTCATAAATTCTATCTAGTATTCTTGGATGATTTTTCACATTTTGTCTGGATTTACCCACTGAAATTCAAATCTGAAGTTTTTGCAAAATTCCTCGAGTTTAGTAATGGTTTCTTATGTTCCTTTGAGAGTCTCTTTAGATAAGATGTTGTATCCTGCATTTCAGATCACTATGTCCTTGCGCCTTACAATGATTACAAAATTCGGGGATAGCTTCGTATTCAACCTTCTACAAAATGGTCACCATGAGTCCTGCTGCATTTTGGTTTCGATTTTAATTTCGTAAGTTAATGGCCTGGTAATGTCAATTTCGACTTTCACTTTAGCAGTAGTAGGTCTGGACTCAGAAAGGGTGTCTTTGTCCGTGATAATAGGGATGTTAATGGGGTCTAAACTCTACACAATGCAACCCACTCCAAATAGTGTCATGGAAGATCCGGAAAATTCACCTAGGCTGGTGCTAATGTTGTTTCACGCTCAGAATTGAAATCTGCTGTCCATTTCAATAGATTAATTTGCAGAACATATATAGGAAAGAAATATCTATTATAGACATTTCTATGATCTTCTCCTAGCTCAAAGTCTATAATAACATGATGCATGTAATTATACGCCCTTATAGTAACAGATTCTTTGATTGAACTGTCATGCAATTGACGATGGCCGATTATGGTTGGCATAGAGATCAACGGTAAGCATTTCGTCAAAAATGATGTCGTTGTGACAAAAAGAGAAAGTCAAGAAAAGGGGAAAGCTTTTAGAGAGAAGGCAGACACTCTTTCTCTAACTTTTGTGTGTCATCAAGATTGGGAATTGCAGATAACAAATAGACATTAGGTCTAACACAACGCGAGAAATTCATTTTCATGAGAAAAATACAACTTAAAGTAATCTCATACACGAAGGAGCATGTACCCTCCACTCTTATTTGCACAAAGAGGATCACTCGACGTATCAGAAGGAAATGAAACGTCAAACACGACACTAGCTAGATATTACATTACATATTATTAATTTTTAGTAGCATTTAGGAAATCCTTGGTGGTATCAAATAAGACTGCCGCCATTGATGGATCAAACAACTCAATAGCATGGTAACCATCTCCAAATAGCTTGAAAGTCTTTATACCTTTCTCTTCGATAAACTTGGCAAAGTTGCGTCCAGCATCAACTAGAGGATCTTCAGAAACACCAGTTACAAGGATCCCCCAGCCTCGTGCGATCATATCATCTAAATGCTTTGACCCTCCGTTAACAAATGGATTGGAATATTCGTGATCATGATCCAGTGTCCCTTTTGGCAAAGACAAGTCGAACATCTTGTCAATTGCATCTAATGGCAAAAGTTGATCATCTTTTAGCTTCTCTTCAGATTCTGTCCTGTTTTTTCCACTGAAATATGGTTGATGCAAAATTAGCCCTTTGATCTTCACTGGCTCTAGTTCTTTATATTCTGCAGCTGCTACGCGTAACCCTGCATGTAGAGAGGTGGTAAAATTAGCTCATAAAATTATGGTCCGTCCAACCTGTTTAGGTTTGGGCGGAGCTAGCTATCTCCTTGTTAAATGATAATTAAGTGTAATGAACACATATATAATTTAAACTTGAATCCAAATATCTCTAAGTACCTGCATGGTAAGCCATGTTTCCACCGGAACTGGATCCAAAAAGATAGACATTACTCAAATCAGAATAATTTCGGACCCATTCATCTTTAGTTGATTTAATCCAATGTAATCCGTCCATGGCATCGTCGTAAGCTGCAGGAAGGCGGTTTTCCGGGGCCAGACGATATTCAAGGGCGATAACCATTGCACCAACACTCTCAGCAAGTCCCTGACAGAAAAGATCCCAGCCATAACCATTGGCATGGAAGAAAACAAAGCCTCCACCATGATAGTAGAAAATAACAGGCAATTTCTCATCATGATTTGAAATTAATCTTCGTGGGACGTAAATTCGCAGCCATGTTTTTTTATTGATGTCAAGGTCCACGTCCTTAGATATAACTAAGGAAGTACCATTGGGATCAGAATTGGCTTGTGTGAGGGGTTCGGGATAACGCTTAATTGTGTCACCTGGTAATTCTTCAATGTTAAGAAAGGGATTGTCAAAAATTGGGCGAATTATTTTTTGGCTAGCCATAATTAATTGATCACACAAATAAGTTGGGAACAATTGTATGTAGGAGGTTAACTATAATGTTCTATATATAAGAAGAAGAAAAATACTGACAACTTGGAGTTGTTGACTAAGAGTACAAGGGGAGTATTTTTTTTTTTTTTTTTTTTTTTTTGTTGACGAAGGAACCCGCAGCCGCTACTCTCTCGAGTGCGCACAAGGTAAACCCCGGACTGACGCAATAGCCTGCAAACCACGTCAGCCGATTAACCACACTTGGCAAGCCATGTGTGACAGGTTCAACTAAGAAGGTTTATGCAGGGGATCAAACTCATGACCTTACGATCCCACGCTCTACTGCGACACCAACTTGGCTACCCTTGAGGGTTACAAGGGAAGTATCTGTATTAGTAACAAGTAGACATGGGGAAGCATCTTTTTTTTCTATTCTTCGCCATCAAAATTGAATGTGGAAATGTGCACTGCATATGTTCATGATAGTACAAGAGGAGTGAATTGAACTAGTATTATTTTTTAAAGTTTTAAGCTGACTAAGTTAAGAAACTAGTCAACCAAGTATCTAAATTCGAATGGCCTCATATTCCTCACCTAATATGTAGCTTCTTATTTTTGACGACCAATACACGACTTTTATTTGCATACCCAACCAAAGCGTACGGAAATAATTCTTTTCCCTCTTCTCCACTTTGATGGCCTCTTTTTTAGTAATAGTTGTCCCTATTTATTTCATATTTTTCGCTTTTCGAGAGTTTTTTAATTTTGATCGTATATTTGAACATAAAATATTTAAATTTTTCAAAATAAAATTTACATATTCGGAAACTACTTAAAAAGTACTATAAGTCACAAAAATTAATAGTTTAAAATATTTAAAAGACATGAAAAATTACGCTCAAAGAACAATTCGTTTGACTTTCGAAAAGCGAAAAATGTCAAAATAAATTGGGACAGAGGGAGTATCTATAATTCTCGGTATAGGTTCATAAGTAGTTTGTGAATAATTTATGTTGCAATAAAATACTCCTTCTATCTCAATTTATGTGCCTTGATTCAGAGTATGAGTGTCAAACTAACTAATGTTCGGTTTGAATTTGGAAATAGAATCTTAAAATTGTTGATTTCTTTTATATATATAAGTCACAATAGTTAACAATTTAAAATATTTAAAAAGTATTTGCAAAAATGATGATAAAAAAGTATATTATTTAACACTACAAATAGTAACTAAGACACGTAAATTGAAAGGGAGGAAGTAAATGTTTATGCTATCTCAAGTAAACATTTTACTTTTTATATTGTTCAAAACAAAATAAGATGACTTGAATGGAACAAACGATGCTTGCCAATAGAGTAAAGGTACGTTCACTCAATGAGTAGACATCAAAATGAAAATTCAAAGTGAAAATGATATGTTTGTGTCTTGTAGCTTTCATTTGAAATTTCCACGTAGGCTCGTGCAAGGACTTGGAAACAATAACATTTTTATTCATTATTCATAGTCGTCTTTCTTGACTTAATGTACTATACCATGGATTCTAAGTTTGATTTTAATTGTTTAAGTAAATTCTAGATAGGCTGCGGAAGGGGTGATACTCCTTGAGCTAATGTTTCAAAAATGAGAATTGAAGTCTTAAAAGTTGTTATTTATTATATCAATCTTTATCTCCTCAATGTGACTATATGAACTTCGTACTAAATTAAAGTTGGGGTGAGATATTTTCTCATTTGTCCTCCAAAGGATATGTTCCTTCACTCCAACTTTAATTTTATCTCCATTATTATTATCAGAATGGACAACATTTAGTATTATCTTCATTCCATATATCTTGTTAATTCAGAGTTTTACATCAATCACATATGCATATGAAGTTTCAGTAAAATTTAATGAGTACGAGTAACTAATGTGCCTAAATTATAAGAGATTTGACATAACGGTGTTCCAAACTTCCAATGGCAAAGCCAGTTATCCTCAATGTGCTATGGACTAATTCATGAAATAGGAGGTGTTGTGAAGATTCATGAGTTGGAGAAGCAGGAAAGTGGAAGGGAAAAAAAGTCAATAATCGTGTACATAAAATATAGGGATAAAGGCATAGAAATCTAAATTATGACAAACTTGTTAACTACACACCTAAATTATATGGGGATTTTATGACTCCTTGAACTTATTTTTTGGTAATTATATATCCTCTTCACTAATTACGTAGTAAAAAAAGTTAAAATATAGTATGTGCACAATACAGTGTGCACACGCTTATTCAAAACTAAAAAGAAGAGGTCTTATGTATTTTTTTCATTTAATTCTTTCAAACTAAGTGGAAACAACTTTTTGCAAAAATGTAAGGTAAGACTGCGTACAATAAATCCTTGTGGTCCGGTACTTTCCCGGACCCCGCGCATAGCAGAAGCTTAGTGCACCGAGCTGCCCTTTTTTTTTCTTTCAAACTCAATCGACCAGACCTTCATCCTTTCTCAAACCCTTCGTCCTCCTTCTTTTACTGTTACGATCTCCATCTCTTCTTTTAGTTTTGTTTACTTTTTTGAATCACTTGGTCAAATGTTCGTTCTTCATTACCCTGTTGTGTACCCAAACTAATTTCTTCATTTGCAGTTGTAATTTTGTCTAAACAGTAGTAGAAGAAAAAAATAGTCAATTATGGTGTATAAAATAAAAGAGGACGACCTGAATTGATAACTAATATGATGCTTGGCGATTAGAGTAAATAACAAGTTCACTTATTAACGACAATACTGAAAGAAATAATCCTTTGATTATTTTTATTAATTGAAAGGGTATATATACAATTTATATATTTCCATAATAGGAGAATTTTATTCATATTCTACATTTCTACTCCTAAAACCTTATTCTAGTTGGACACTAACTATACAATTATGATAATACAATTATGGTAAGTATACAATACTAATTACACCCAAATATTACCTAAACTAAATATACACTATGTACCGCAAACCCGAGACTATGTACCGTATGATATACATATGATATATGGTATATTATATGTATATCTAACACACCCCCGCAGTCAAAGTGGGCGGTCTTCGAACGCTGAGACTGTCCCTAAAATCTTCAATAAGGACCGAGGGAAGACCCTTTGTAAAGATGCCGGCTATTTGATACCGGGACGGGACATGGCAGATGCGTACCTAACCACGCGCAACCTTTTCGTGAATAAAGTGAATGTCCATCTCGATATGTAAAAGGATAAAGTGAAAAGCAAAAATTGATGTCATGTTATTATCTATTTGTGCTTGGCAAAGAGAACATTCCAACTGTCTCCTAAAGTTTGTAGATAAAATATGATTAGAGTTTGTAGAGTCATCAGCATGATAGATACTTTGTTGTTCTTTTTGCCTTGATGTTCACTTGTTTGCTCGCGTTTGCAGGTAAACTACATACCTACTTGTACTCTTGAAACCTATGATGATCCACCTGTTCATTCCATTATTAGAGGTACTATTAACCGAAAGAAATAATTCTCTTGATTATTTTTATTAATTGAAAGGTATTTATACAAGTTACAAAATAGGAGAATCCTATTCCTAAAATCTTATTCCACAATAATTCTAACTATACAATTATGGTAAGTGTATAACACTAATTAAGGTAACATTTACACTACAATATACTACAAATATATATACCATATATACAAGATTGCAATGCCTACAATCTGCCCGTGATGGGCTCCCGAGATTGGGCCTTGTGATCTGCCGAAAGCTAGGCCAGTCCACTGTATTCCTGTGATATACACTTTTGTATATTCAGTGTATATCACGGGTATATTGCTTTGTTTAACACACCCCCGCAGTCATAGCGGGCGGTCTTCGAACGCTGACACTGTCCCTAAAATCTTCAAAAAGGACCGCGGGGTAGACCCTTTGTAAATATGTCTGCAACTTGATAACGAGACAGGACATGTCATACGCGAACGTGACCCTTAGCAACCTTTTCACGAACAACGTGAATGTCCATTTCGATATGCTTAGTGCGTTGGTGTTGAACCGGGTTACCTAAAAGGTAGATGGCACTAATGTTATCGCAATATACCAAGGTTGCCTTCTGAATGGGACAATGAAGCTCTAAAAGCAAATTACGTAGCCAACATGATTCGGAGACCACATTCGATACCCCTCGATATTTGGCCTCAGCACTTGAGCGTGATAGAGTTGTCTGACGCTTCGCTGACCAGGAGACCAAGTTGTTGCCAAGGAATATACAGTAGCCAGACGTCGACCGTCTGGTGTCGGGATATCCACCCCAATCAACATCTGTGTATGAGACAAGTGTGGATGTAGATGAAGGATACAAATGCAAATCATAGTCCAGTGTCCCCTGAATATACCGAATGATGCGTTTGATTGCATTCATCTGCTCAACTCTGGGATCATGCATGAATAGACACACCTGCAGAACAGCATACGTAATATTCGGTCTGGTAAAGGTAAGATACTGGAGGGCCCCTGCAAGACTGCGATAGCGAGTTGGATCCTCGTAAGGGACGCCGGCCGCGGCCCCAAGCTTGGGCTTAGCATCAACTGGAGTGGAAGTGGACTTACAGGAGGACATTCCTGCTCTCTCGATGATCTCAGTTGCATACTTTCGTTGAGACAAAAACAATCCATCGGAATGACGTTTGACGGCAATCTCCAAAAAATAACTCATGGGCCCTAAGTCTTTCATAGCAAACTCAGAGCTGAGCATGGCCATGATAGACTGGCATAAGGCATCGAAAGATGCAGTTAAAATGATATCATCCACATAAAATTGAATGTAGGCCAAGGACGAACCACGAAGGTAGATGAACAAGGAATTATCTGACCTGCTGTGAGTGAACCCAATAGTCGAAACAAAGTCAGCAAACCTCGTATACCAGGCCCGTGGAGACTGCTTAAGCACATATAAGGATTTCTTCAATAAACAGACATGATGAGGACGTTTGGGATCCCTGAATCCCAACGGATGATGCATACAGATTGTTTCCTTGAGATCACCATAGAGGAAAAAATTCTTGACATCCAACTGATGGATAGTCCATGCCTTTGAAAGAGCCAAGCTAAGCACATTGCGAATGGTAGACGGCTTGACCACCAGACTAAACATCTCACCACAATCTATCTCAACCTGCTGAGTCTTACCATCACCCACATGCTGCGCCTTATGTCGAGCAAATGACCCATCTGAATTCTCCTTATGAGCAAAAATTCACATAGACCTGATAATATTAATACCAGATGAACGGGGCACCAACTCCCACGTCTTATTATCAATAAGAGCATTATATTCATCAGTCATAGCTATTTTCCAATTCGGGTCGTTTAAAGCGGACACAGGATTACGGGGCAAGGGAGATTTAGAGACATTAGAATGGAAATTAAAATGTCTTTTAGGTGTAAAAATACACCGCTGACTACGAGTGACCGGTCTATGACTCGAGGCAGAATTGAGTAAATTTTGGGAATTTGCTGGGCTCGGGACGGACTGGCCAGCAGGCAGTGGGCCTGCTGGCCCAAATCGGTAATTTGGAGCAACCACTGGACCAGTTCCAGAATTGGGCTGGACTAGTCCAATTGCTGGGACTGATCCAGTAGCTGGAACGTGGGATGGGACAGTGGGGCCAGCGGGCAATGGGCCCGCTGGAGAATTTTGGGTGCGGGGTATGTCCGAAAAATGGTGAGTAATATACGGGGATATACCATCATCCAAAAAATTATACGAACTAGGCTCGGGAGTATGAACTTTAGTAAATGGAAATTGGGTTTCATCAAAAATTACATGGTGATTAATTATGATTTTCTTGGAGGATAAATCAAAGCATTTGTAACCACGATGATTAGACGGGTAATCCAAAAACACACACGGAGTAGACCGGTTCTAAAGTTTGTTAATTGTGGTGGATGGGAATAACGGATAATACAAGCACCCAAAAACCCCGAAGATGAGAATAAGAAGGGTTCTTATTATATAGGATTTGGAGGGCGAAGAATATGTCAGACCTTTGGACGGAATTATGTTAAGGAGATATGTTTCCATTTGCAGAGCATGAAGCCAAAAATATGGGGGTACGGAAGCATGAAGTAAGAGAGTGCGGACAATGTTATTTTTGGAACAAATTTTGCGTTTGGCTTTCCCATTTTGAGAAGATGTATGAGGGCACGAAAAATGAAAATTGATCCCATTATTATCATAGAACTCCCGAAACACCCTATTGTCATACTTTTTCCCATTATCACATTGAATATTTTTTATTTCTCTTTCGAATTGTGTTCTAATGAATGCTCTAAATTTTATTAAGACAGAAAACACTTGAGATTTATTGGCAATTGGAAACGTCCACAAAAATTTAGAATAATCATCCAAAAAAAGAACATAATATCGATGACCTAACAAACTTAGAACATGAGACGTCCATAGGTTGCTATGAATAATATCAAATGGCATTGAAGTATGAGAATTTGAGTCCACAAATGGCAACTTAACAATTTTTCCTAACGAACAAGATTGACAAATTTGAGTACGACTCGTACCCTTACAAGAAATAAAGTTATTTTTATCTAAAACTGATAAAATAGAAGATCCCGGATGACCAAGGCGAGCATGCCACAAGGAAGGAGAAATTGCTGCAAAAGCTGAAGGCAAGGCTTGACTCGACGGACTGAAACCGGTGTGATAGGATACAGATCTCCCCTACTATCATATCTCATGAGAGGACTCCCCGTCTTAAAATCCTTCACAGAAAAACAAAAAGGATCAAATTCAACAGAAACGGAATTGTCAGTGGTGAACTTGCAGACAGACACTAAGTTTTTAATCAATTTGGGGCATGTAAAGTATTTTTCAAGATAAGGGGTGGATTGGGGGGAGACAACGTTTTATGATCATAACCCTTAATTGGAATAGAGTTACCATTTCCGATAATTATACCACGAGGGTTGCTTAAATTGGAATAAGACGAGAGAGTACCTTGATCGGAGGTCATGTGTGTCGTTGCGCCTGTATCCATGTACCAATTTGGATCCGGTTGCGTCAACCCAAGTGTGTGCATTGCGGCCTCAATGTCGGTGGGAGTGGGGCCTGCTGCGTGGTGGGCTTGCGGAGGCCGGGGCCCATGAATCCCAAATCTGGGCTGAGGGCCGTAGCTGCTGGAACTGGCGTTGCTGGGCCAGTGGCCAGTGGGCCGCCACTGCTGATTGTTGGGCCTGAATGGCTGGCCCGCCCACCGGGCCGCCGGACGTTCTTTGGAGCATAAGGCTGGCCGCGGCCCACGGCCCACTGCCCCATCCCCACTGCCATGAGCCCCACTTGCTGACCACCGAAACCGCCGCATTTGCCACCACAATTTTTGTTATTATTCTCGCGATTATTTTTGCCGCCACCATGGGTACGATTTTGGCCTGAATTATCAACAAAACCCGAAGAATTTGTGGTGGACGCCATCATGACGACGGGGCTTGCTTCGGTAGCCGCCTTTTTCGCCAAACCGGCTTCTTCCAAAGTAAGCATGGAGCGGGCTTGATAAAAAGCAGGAAGTGGGTTGCTTTGACGAATGAGAGTCCCAACTCCGTTATATGCCTCAGAAAGACCGGCAACCAGTTGTAGAACCATATGATTATTTGTTACAGGTGCGCCAACATTACGGAGTTGATCCGCCAACTCCTTGAGTTCTTGCAATATGCAGATACGTTTGGAAATTCTTCCATGCGAACTAGAGAGAATTCCTGCTCGAGTGTGACGGCACGTGAATGTTGGTTATCTTGGAATATGTCACGCAATCTATTCTAGGTAGCCATAGCCGTGGTATCCGGCTCAATAATCGTCTGTAAAAGATCAACCGAAATAGTGGAATAGATCCACTAGAGAACGGTAGCATCAAGGGTAATCCATAACTGAGGATCCTCCGCGGGAAGAGGTGTAGCGGGAGGAATTATGTGATGGATAACTTGATGGGAGATAGCATGAATTTTAAACAATTCTGCCCACGTCGCATATTGGACGTTTTCCATCTCAAACACAATAGGGATACTGTTCTTGACGTTAGAAACCATGAGGGCAGGATGATAATTGTTCTTAGACATATTGAAAGAACAAAGAAGGAGGGGAAATTTGGGAATAGTAAGAGAGATTTTGAGAGCGGATGACAAATTTTGGAAGAGAAAACCCGAGGGGGGGGTTCGGCCGCAGGGTACAAAATTTTGGGAGAATTTTTTTTGTTAGACCTAGTCTCTTGATACCATGAAAGAAATAATCCCCTTGATTATTTTCATTAATTGAAAGGTATTTATACAAGTTACAAAATAGGAGAATCCTATTCCTAGTCTATTCCTAAAACCTTATTCTACCATAATTCTAACTATACAATTATAGTAAGTGTATAACACTAATTAAGGTAACCTTTACACTATAATATACTACAAATATATATACCATATATACAAGATTGCAATGCCTACAATTTGCCCGTGATGGGCTCCCGAGATTGGGCCTTGTGATCTGCCGAAAGCTGGGCCAGTCCACTGTATTCCTGTGATATACACTTCTGTATATTCAGTGTATATCACGGGTATATTGCCTTGTTTAACATTAACAGCTTAATTACGCCTTCTCTTTTGGGAAATTTCTGTGATTTTCCGCAGCTTTCATTAGTGTTCTTGTTTTGATTTTCTTCCTACGCTAGCTATGAATATTTGTTGCAGAATAGTTATTTTTATAATCTATTGTAAGAATCTGTTATCAGATACTGTTACTTTTAACTTTTTTTTTTAATATTGTTGCTGCTCTTTAATATTGTTTCTTATGGTGTTTGATATTTGCTCTCAGATGGTATTTCTTTTGTTCTGTGGTACTTATGGCTGGTTACAGATTTGCAGCTAGTAATAAGAAGATGAAGTGAAATCCAAATGTTGTCATGTGAAGTGTTGAAGCTTCACATTTTAATGTTTGATTGCTTTGTGAAAGATGAAATGATTCTTTATTGGTGTAAAGTTCTTTTAGTCTATATATCATTGTTACTAGTGTACTGGTGTAAAATTTCTTTAGTCAAATGATGGTGTAATGTCTCTTTCATCTACTCTTTGGTTTATTTGTGTAAATACCAAAAAATTTATGCTACAATATACTTCTAATTATTCTTGGGAGCACAAGTTTATTATATAGATATTTTCATTAAAACTTCACGTTAACTAATGGTAATGTGGTTCGTACAAAGGAATAGTGACTGGATTATCAAATGTGATATTAACGAAAGGAAAATCCAGTAGCTAAAAGGAGTCAAAAAGATCAGATATGTTGCCCTCTATGAAGTTTTTTAACGACCGAAGTGGCAATTAGGCGAAGGGAAAATTTTGTCGCTAAAAGTAAGAGTAACGTCCGGAGTTTATTCCGTCCCTAAAGGATCTTTAACGAACAACGGATTTCCGAATTTAAAACCAATCGTTAGCTTTTTAAAGGGAGCCTTTTACGACCTGTCACGACCGACTTTAGTCCGGTCGTTATTAATTATAGTTACCGAATTTGAACTTTGAACGACTGAATTTCCCCATGCTAAAGATTTTTTGCTTGTAGTGGCAGTTGTATAAATTGCAGTTGCTTCTAAATTAAATAATACTTTAAAAGTATGAAACAAAAGGCGAGGCGTTTTATTTAAGACAGAGTGAAGCATATATAGCCTCGAGAGCGGACGTAAGTAGGGATGGAAAATGGGTAGGTTGGGCTAAATTTAGGCAGGTTAAAATGGCAAAGTTAATAAATGAGCGGGTTATTGACCCGTTCAAATGTTATTTGAGCTGAAATGGGCTGAAAAGCGGGTCAAAACAATCCGTCAATTCTTACTAAGCTTTAATTGCCTTATTTGTTCTTTTATAATTTCTTAGTAACTAATAAATTATAATTTTTCTTTATTATGGCTATATATAACATACAATATCAAATAAAAAAAATTGTGAACATATTTTGATAAAATTTCTCATTAATCAATTTAGGCTGGATATTAGTCCAAATTTTGATGGGCTGAGCTAATAAATGGGCAAAACAATAACCTGTCAAAACTCTAGTAGGTTGGGCGGGTTATGATTTCTTGGGCTATGTTGCCACCTCAATGAGAAAATAAAATGGAGCACCTAACAACGCATCTTCACATACCAAGAACTACGAGATCATAAGCACTATGAATATTTAATTTCTAATATATTGTAAATGTATAAGATAGGCATATAAATTACAAAGAAAACGCAAAAAAATTACAAAGAAAACGCAAAAAAATTACATAAAAATGAGAGAAAATTCAAAAAAAAAATTGCTTTTATTTATGCGGCTTATAATTTGTACTCAATCAATTGAATACTACATATATAAGCTGGCCTTCTCCTTGTTTAATTTGTTCCCACTTAATCTAATAAGATATGCTTTTACAAGCTGATCCTCTCCAAGTAAATACTTAGTTACACTTCTTTGTTGATGGTCTGATGAGTAACTGATGACAACAGTTTGTTGTAGGCCTCTGGTATAGCCACATTTGTGGTGCTATAACCACCATCAATAACTAGGTTCAAACCACTCACATATTTGGAATCATCACTTGCCAAATATAGCAATGACTTTGCCACACCCTCTTCATCTAGTAAAGCTCCTTTCAAATTCCCTCCTTGTGCAAACAATTCATCAGCCGTTTGTTTGTCTATTCCAATTTGGTTTAATAGAAGCGGTGTACTAATGAGATACGGGGAAACACAGTTAACTCTTATCCCATACTTTCCTAATTCGACTCCGAGGTTTTTGGTAAGTCCCAAAACTGCACATTTTGAGGCCGCATAGGTGTGTGGGACCTCAGCACCATAGACCACTGTCGCAGCGCTCGCCGTGAAAAGAATGACACCTTTCTTTTCAGGAATCATCACTCTAGCAGCGTGTTTCGCGCAGAAGAACCCTCCAACAACGTTAACATCGAACACATTCTTAATTAGGTCAGAATCTACGTCTAAGATGCTGAAAACTGGCTTACCATATACACCAGCGTTACTGAACATTATGTCAAGTTTACCAAATTTGGCAACTGTTGCATCTACAGCATTTTGAACATCAGATTCAATTGCGACATTGCAATGGACAAAGGTTGTGTTTTCTGCACCAATTTCTTGTACTAAGGAAGTTGCAAGGTTGTCCTGAATATCTGCAATTGTAACCTTTGCACCATGTTGAACAAAAAGTCTAGCTGTGGCTGCTCCTATACCACTAGCTCCACCAGTTATAAATGCTACCTTACCTTCTAACCTGCAAAAACAAGTTCAAATAATTAGTACTACTACCATTTACTAAGTGTGCAGAGGAAAAGAGAACATAATTAATAAAGAATTAAAGAAAGATTGAAAGAAAATAACCTTTTGGCTATTGGGGATGGAAGGGAAGAGCTGGCCATTTTCTTAAACTAGAGAGCTCTGCCTTGTTCTCAACAAGAGAAATTTAGAGGCTCTATATAAGTAAAACACCATAGGGTTGAATCATTTTTAAAAAAAAATTAAAATATTTTTATCCAAAAAAAAAAAAGAGTAATCAAGTCTCAGTTTGACTTGTGGAAATGTAAGAATGTGTCTTAGTTTCATTTTATTACTACCTGAATTTTGGCTCAGATTTTATATAAAATGCTAAGAAATTTAATAAATAGTAAGACGCCGGGTCAGTACATAACTCAAGACTATTGAGTTTAATGGCATTTTCGAATCATAAAGTTTAAATTTTAGATTTTCCTATCATGAAAAATGTATAAGACAGTATCATCATGGCTAAAACGAAAACGCTAAGGCAATATTATCAAGGGTAAAACAAAAATATTGAACTTAAAAGCTTATTAAATATGAACGAATATATTATTTTTAAAATATTTAAAAAATAATAAGACACAAAAATTAGACTGGCCGAGTATTTGTCAAACAGCATATATCTGTGGGATCCACAATATTTTGCACTCGAATGCACCCCGTTGTGGATTGCCAACTTTTCCCCATTGGCGTAAGGATGCCAATTTTTACCACAAGAAATTTAGGTGACTTTCCAATGTGAACTTAAACCAGTCCAAACATGATACCGCAGAACAATCTGACTAAATTTTATTTTATTACAAAGATTGACTTGCCTACGATACATAACTCTCTCCGTCTCAATTTAAATATTTTAATTTAATTAAATATGAAGTTTAAAAAATGAAGAATATTTTTTGAATCTTATAATTCTAAAAAATTGTGTATAGTATATTAAAATATTCTTTAATCTTGTAATTATAAATTTGACATATAATTTTTTTTAATTATTAACTTATTAAATATAAAAAAATACTTTTTAAAAACAAATAAAAAAAATAAGATACTTAAAATGAGACGGAGGAGCATCTAGATAATCATTTTCTAAAGCAAACGGAACAAAAGTACGTAGGGTTAGATCATAAAGTATTAAACTTTTCTAAACGTCTAGATTACTTCCTATTTGGCTAGTCCGCCTACCACTTTGTTTCATTTTTAAGTATATGTTTTGTCTCCTGTGATATGATTATGCGAACGAGACATAGAAGATTATTGGACATTGATTATGACTAGCAAAACAAGTTGATTGTTGACCTTTCCTTTAACATGTAATCTCTTTTTATTATTTGTCCAACTTGCATTTTGCACTTCTTTAAAATATATTTATTAAGTGTTCCTTTTATTAAATTGTTCTTATTAATTTACGATTCAAATTTGACTACTAATAATCTAATTACTTTGGAAAATAATTACTCAATGATAAGAGTAAAATAATTTAAAAAATTCTCCCGCTTTACTAAAGTGGACAATTAAAAATTAAATTTATTTTTTAGTATACTTGACAAGTAAAAGATAACCGAGGAAGAATATATGCCTTAGAGATCTAAGAGTTTAACGTTAATGAAGCTATTGAAGAAACAAATCCTTTAAAATTATACGGTCAAAATATAATTTATTTTAGCACACTTGACAAGTAAAACGAAATAGAGGAAATATATATCTTGAAATCTTCGTGCCTAGAAAGATTGGTATGCTCAGTTTTAGAAATAAAATATATTATAAAAAAATATTTAATCATGTCTTTATCTTTTCAAGAAAACTTTTCACAAGAAATTGGTCAAATTTAGTCACTTTGATCTAGGGGGATATCAATGGTACGGTTCGATCAATTATTTTATAAAATATATTATGTACATATTTTTTTATTATTTTATTTTATATAATTAAAATTAGACTTTTCAAAATCATCCCGTCATATGGATTTCTCTTCAATATTGGTACGGTTCAGTTAAATTTCAATAGTTTTTTCTAAAACGTCATGTAAAAGTTACAAATAGAAGTTAGAACATGATATTGTGCATAGTTTCGTAGGACTTCAGCAAAAACTCTGTAGATATTTTTACTGCTTAAAAGGTGATGAATCAAGGGAACATGAAAGACAATAAGAATATTAGAGATCCATCTCACTATTTTACAATAGTGTAAAACAAAGTTAAACTAAGACAAAAAAAATTCAAATCAGACATTTGGGACTCAAGAACTACTAAGATTAAGTATCTAATAAGAGATTTTTAAATCATACGAGAGGAAAGATACCTAATACCTTGTAACTTGCTACTCAATATCGTTGGAATACCTTGTAGCTTCTATTCAAGATGCTAGAACTAATTTATTTTCAATAAGAAGCATAATGGGTTTCAGAGTTGAGACTTTAGCTAATAATAATTATCCGTTGTCTTGTAGCCATTTAGGGGGGGGGGGGGGATATTAAGTATCATTATATCTAAATTTATTATATAAAATATATTTTTCACATATAAATTTATTCTGTATGACTCGATATTTTTCAATTTATTTTTATAAAATTAATTATCTATCAAATTATTCGGTACGATTGATGTAATAATTTACTGTTTTCATAAAAGAAATTTAATAATCGACTCGATACGGAACGATTCAATTAATTAAGTCAATTTTTAAAAATCATTGACACCCCTACTTTGACCAACATGATCAGTTAGCTCATTTTTTTTGCTTAAACGAAAGGATACGCCATGCAATGCAATGAAGTGTCATTCAAAGCCATTTACTTTCCATAACATGTATATACACAGCGCTCTACAGAACTGTACGGGAGATGTTACTAATTGAAAACTCGCGAAGCCCATATACTGTCGGAATCATTTCCCTTCGTCTTATACACATACGTCAAAATCATTTTCCTTCGTCATATCACAAATTCGCCAGAATCATTACCCTTCGGCATATCACTCCAACCTGATCGATCTAAGGATCACATCAAGCCAAACTTCGTGAACCATCATCATATATAGATATGGATGATCACATAAACAAAATATCAATGCATTTTGAATATAACCATTAACCATGCATGCATACACCTCTAGCTTGATTATCACAAGTAAAGGGGTTTATTGTCACACTCCAAAACTCACCCTGGACGTAATAGGCATCCGATGATGCCATGAACAACACCAAAGCACCTTATACAATCAATAAACGTCTAATCTTTTTGACAATCTTTCAACATTAATTTAGACAAGTAATAAATAGCTAAATGTAAACATAATTATACTTATTAAAATATAGTCAAGTCTAATAGGATTACTCAATTATAAAACGTGGCAAATGCCTCAATAAATTGTACGAGACTTTTCACATCTACCCACAATCTGACAAATTATCTATGAAGCTTCTAGGATAAAAAAAAATAAATGTCTAACTTCGGGACGCATTCCGAAAACTAAAACAATAAACTAGATAGATGGGGTGTCACAGGAACAAGGGTGTGGGCTCACCAATAAGTCTGGAAAGCAGCAAGTTCTCATACTTCATACATGTATCACAAACCTGCTCTTCTTCATTACCTAACATACCATCAAAAACAACAATGGTATGCTTGAGTACTGGGTACTTAGTGAGTTTCTAACGGGAAATAGTTAACATATCAAAATAAGATAGTAATATCAGTAAAACATTATCAATGAAAACAGTTGAAATCTAGAGATAGAGGAAATTATCAAACTTAGGAAAATCACCAGTAAAAGCCAAGACACATGAGTATATCAATTTCAACTTATTATATCATTCATATCATTAAGTCTTTCACTTACAAACTCAAGATCACCACAGCCACTCACAGGAAACTAAAAGAATAAAACAGGCCAACTCACGGGTGAACAATCATTCGATGCACCGAGGCTTTATCCCGCGGAGGCTAATCGTCCTCTGGACTAGCACAATAATAGATACACTAGTCTATACGCCTCGGAGGTCAATCATCCTCTAGACTGACACAACAATAGATACAGCGGGCTATACGCCACGGAGGTCAATCATCCTCTAGACTGACACAACAATGCTCAAAAGTGATACGTTAGGATCCATAACTGCTAATCGTCCTCTGAACTAGCACATGTTGCCCATACAGGCCCAAACACAAACAAATACATGTCATGGCATATTAGTAGAGTCATCAATCATGGCTTACAACTGAATTCACTTCTCAAGTCATCTTCTCAATAATAGAGGTATTTCAAGTCATAAATCAATTTAACAACCTTATTTAAATCGCTTATTCAGTTTCAAATTCAAGAAAACTCATTCAACGGGCAAAACATGTTTAAATCCTCAACCTTTAGAAAATAAGTTCAATCATCCCATAATGGGGCAAAACAAGTTCAACAAAGTAGTATATTACGTAAAGGTTCGATGCGGGCTTGATCCTACACATGCATGACCTTGTTCAAAATCATCTTCAAACCGAAAATAAGTTCAACAAAGAACAACCACCAAACTAGGATTTCAACGTGTACAAACAATCAAAGAGGATTCTCAAAACCAATCATTCTTTCAAAAACATTCTTAAAAGTAGACATGTTTTAAATGATATTTTTAAAGCATATGTAGATGCATCAAAACATTTTTAAAAATGTAGACATACCTTAAAGGAGAATTTTCAAACCGTAGACATACCTCAAATCCCGCTAAGAATGCCCTAAACGTATCCCTCAACTTTCAATGATACCTCTACAATCAATTTTGATACACAGAGATTAGAACTTATACTTTTCTCTTGAATTCCCACAATTTTTAAAAACTAGGGGTTTTAAGTCAAATTCGTTCTTACATTCATACAATTCGCCCATAGATTCTAGCGTGTTTCAAATGATATATAAACACAAAACAATCCCCATAACTAAACTATAATTATATAAACTTACTAGACGATGAATTCCTAATGATTCTTTTCTTCAACCGTTCTTGAATCGAGTTATCACAATTATGGAATAGATGAGGGTTCTCTCTCCAAAAGTAGATTTAGAACGAAGTGGGAAAAGTCTTATGAAGTTAGAAATCTATAAAATTCGGAAAAAAATCACGTCTAGCCAAAATTGTCCTAGTGCCCTGCGCCCACGCTCCGCGCTTGCTTTATTTTTTACTTAGTCAATAGTGTTTTGTAAATAATGCATAACTCCTAGCACAGAGCTCTATTTGAGCTGGGCCATATATCGTTGGAAAGGTATTTTAAAGGGCTACGACTTTGGTATTAATAAGTTTTCTCAAATTCCTTAGGGTTTTGCATGTAAACATGGTGGAAGTCAGACCTACTGTAAACATAGTCGATTATGTCGGATCTTACGCACTTCATTATTCATCTTGATCTTAAGACAACTATTTCCACCAAACTCATCTTGATAGGACTTCATATGTCTAAAATGTCACACTAATACTCATTTAATACATTCACACTTATCTGAATTTACGGAGTGTTACATTTATGGAGTGATATATGCATATAACAGGCAAAACAAGTGAATTAAGTACCAGTTAATGCCCACATGCTTTGGCATTCTCGGATTCAATATGTAACTACACAATCACATAATTTCCCATATATGGTACTGGTACTCGTACCAACACCTATCACATCATGGGTACAAGACCCCCTTAAATACGCCCCTTATTATAATCATTTTTAATTTTTACTTAACGAAATCGACCTTCAAACTAAGTCTAGAAAGTCTTAACATACCTTAAGGTCGAGTAACAAAGTCAGGAAAGTGTCTGGAACTTTCAAATCGAAACGAGATGAATGCCGCAAAAATTGCCCAAATCCGAGCTCTGGAACTTTCAAAATTGTGAAAATACAATCTGGGATGAATCTGCCAATTAATGCACTGCACAACTATTTAAAGATACAAATCTCGTCACTAAAGTCCAATTCCGTCACTAAAGGTGTGCACCAGAAAACCAACAATGAAATTTTAAGTTCAAACCTCGTTTCAACACCCGAAACTCATTCGGAACGTCACGAACACAAACCAATGCATTTTTAACATAAAACACTGCTATGGACTTGCTCATGCACTCAAAACACGCAATAAGGATCATATTCGTCCGATGTTCACCGTGGTTAACTCTAACTTATAAACTTAACTAGTTTCTCGACCAAAGGTCCAAATCACACTCAAGCCCCTTGGAATCCGAACTAACTACTCGACTAAGTCATAAATCACATTCCGCACCTCATGGAATTGACGCAACTACGATTCGACATCATTAACACCTGATGTTGACTTTTGTCAAGCATTTCAATTTTCTTAACTTAAGAACTTCCAATTTTATTATTTCTTCCCGGATACTCACTGGATTGCCTCTGAAACCGCGTCACCCATCACTGTAAGTCAAGAGTATCATTTTAAATCTATGGTACAGGGGCGGGGACAGGAAGGGTCAGGAGGTTCATCCGAACCCCCTTCAGTGAAAAATTACACTAACATATATGGTTAAAATTATTTTTTATGTATATATAGTAGATGTTGAACCCCCTTTGGTTACTTCGTGTATTTATATTTATATTTTTTAACCCCTTAGTGAAAATCCTGGCTCTACCACTGCTACGAAAAGAGTATTTTGGGAAAACAAAGTCCAAAAGCTTAAAACGATCTAGCGGGTTGTTACATGATAATACCTTATTTGTTCTTAAAAATTGTCTAGAAAATCACTCCGCCCATTTTATGTTGTCTTGTTGGATCGGGGGAGTAATTATTTTTTTCAGAAAAAAGAAAATATTTTTGCAACTTATGATTTTAAACAAGTCATACATCTTGTTTGTATATAAATGTGTGTGTGTGCGCGTGCGCTCGCTCGCACGTGTGTGTATATATATACATATGTAATGTATCATTCTTTTTGGAATACGCTAGAGAAAAAGTATCACATAAATTGGGATAGAGGTAATAGATGTTATGAATTTTAAATTATTTGACAACAAATAGAAGAGCTTTTGATACTTTTGTTATACAATAAAAATAATTTTTTTGCTAATTTGGAAGTTAAATGAAGACTTGTTATATTCATATTTTAGTTTTCGGAAAAGTGACAGATTTGCATTGTACTCTCACAAATAAGTTATATTTGTCCTTCATTTTACTTTTTTAATATATTTTACTTTATCATCTAACTTTAAGGTCATATTTATCCTATCATCTAACTTTATGGTCATATTTACCCCTCATCAGTTAAAATCTAATGTTCACCTAAATTCTTCTTACATGGCGCCTAGGTAGTATTTTTTTTCCAACTAAATTTACTTACCTATTTAAATTTTTTAAGCCGTCCAACCCACCCGACTTGGTGGACAAGCCAGTTAATGGCTTCTTTCATTTATTTTTCTAGAGAATCCAAATAAAAGCACAGAAAAGGATCGGATACAACAAAGTCGGTAGAGGGTAAAACACTGAATCTGATTTAAGACTCAATTTTTAGTTCTAATCAATACCTTTCTGATTCGTTATTCAGTTTTTCAATATATTTGTTCTTTGAGTGTGGGATTGTGAAACATTTAATGGCTGAAAACTGTGGTGAAAAGCAACAATTAGCAATGAAAAAGCTTTGGTTAATATGAAGCTACAATCTGAGAGAACGACGAGAGAGGATGGAAAATTGGATATTGGCTTTTGGATTTTAATTTTGTAATGGGTCGGGTGGGCAGGGGTGCAGGTTAAAAGAGTTTAAATGAGTGAGTATATTTAGGGGTAACTTACATAAACATCTATATTTTCTAGGCTTCTAACTAATTGTAGCTATTGTTTTAGTAATTACAATTCATAGCTATATTTTACCTGTTTCGCATGTATCCGAATATACTCAAATACACAGTTCTAAAATACAGTCAACTAAATACATATGTATATAAATCAGTCAAACAAACATACAATCAAATACATATAGTTTGCCCAAAAGTACAACGAACAAATCTCATAACTGAAATACAGCAACCACATGCGTATTCAACTATGTATTTACACTAAAAAAATGAAGAATACATTTAAATCCGATCAGATCTTCGGCGGCATAAATAGGAGATCTGAACGTAAGTATCGGTGGTGTGAACTAAGATCAACAACCAGTAATGGGGTCCCGAGCGACATGAATTGAGATCAACCGCCGGTAATGGAGTACCGATGGCGAAGACGATAAGGAGGAAGATCAGAGGCGCCGGTAGCACCGGTAACGACGTTCCAGATCTGAAATCACACACACGCAGATCTGTTTCGCCCACAATGAGATAGTCAGCACTCAAATCACACATGTACAGAAGAAGGATGCCGCTAGAGAAGAAACTCTGATGTGTATTCACAACAATGATATTTGCTTTGCTGGTTATAGTTTTCGTTGCCGATGATGTTTGAAAAACAGAATTCTTTGATACATTCGTTTTTGGTGCTGGTTCTTCTACTTTTCAACTGAGGTTGTTACATCCCGTACTTTCGCACATTAGATTGCGTTATAAGTTAGTCGACATCAACTCGAAGGACAAGATTATCTTTTAGTTATAAATGCTTATGTTAGGTTTAACAAGCGGTAAGTAAGCATCGTGAAGGTTAGAGGTTAAACGAATCGGAGAAAATAAGTTCGTCGATGTTCGGAATGTTGAATAAGTCATATGGACCGTATGGAATTTTCGCCATACTCATGTATGCAGATCAATAACTTAGTGTATAAAATGATAAAGCCCCGAAATAATCCAAGAGTCTAAAAGTGCGACAACGAAGATTGAAAGTAATATTATGTGTGTGCCAAAAAAGGCTATGAATTAATTCTATATCATATAATTATAATATTGAATATATTAATGTGTTATAAATCACTAATATTTAAGTGAATTGAGGTCAAGAAATAAATTATGTGTGTAGTTGATTAAATGAGAAATTGTAGTGAAAGACAAAAAAAAATTAATAGAGATTGTGGATAATTATTAGGTGAACACATGTCATGGCTAAGTGGAAGAGTGTCTTATATACATACACCTAAGTGGTGTTGTGGCACACATATGATAAGTATCATAAAGGGATTTGGCCAGTGAGAGCAACATATAAAAACGGGAAAGTGCATGAATATATCTCTTATTCAATTCTTGAGAATGGAATTAAGTGAAAAGGGTACAATAAAATTCTGATTTTCATTTTTATTAGGAGAAAACTCTCTCTCTCTCTCTCTCTCTCTCTCTATATATATATATATATATATATATATATATATATATATATATATATATATATATATATATATATATATATATATACAGATTGTCGATCAGGCACCTTTGTTCTCTGTCTATTACATAATCTGGCAAAACTATATATATATATATATATATTCTGAAGAAGGAGGAACACTTGGTGAGTTTCCGTAGTTTGGTGGCTAAGACTCAGGTAGATCTTTTGCTCCTTAAGAAAGTTGACAAAGGTCTTTGTAAAGACTGTAGGTTATTCCGAAGGAGGATCTTACAACCTGACATAAGCTTTTAGTGATGGATTTGAAGATCAAGTTGGAGAAGAAGAAGAGAGTTGTGGATGACAGGCTAAGAATCAAATGGGGGAGTTTGACCATAGCTAGTGCAAAGGAGATGGGGGAGAGGTTGATGGCCAAGGGGGCTTGGGGGAGTAGTGGAGATGCAACTGGCATGAGGGACATGATGGCCAGTTACATTCGTGAGGTAGTCAGAGAAATGCTAGGAGTCTCGCGGTGTTATCGTGGTGGACATCGAGGGGACTGGTGGTGGAATGGCGTAGTTCAAGAGAAGGTGGAAGCGAAGAAATCGGCATATGTGAAACTGGTAGAAAGCAGAGATGAGATGGAGAAGCGGACGAATAGGGAACTGTATAAGATGCCGAGCAAGGAGGCAAAACTAGCGGTTACGGCGGTGAAAACGGGGGCTTTCAAGTGCCTGTATGTGGAATTAGAGGAGAAAGACGGGGATAAGAAGTTGTACAGACTAGCCAAGACAAGGTAGAGGAAGGCTCGTGACTTGGATCAAGTGAGGTGCATCAAGGACGAGGACGGTAAAGTACTGGTAGAGGAAGCGCATATTAGGCAGAGGTGACAGTCTTACTTCCAGAAACTCTTGAACGAAAGAAGAGATGGAGATATTGTGCTAGGAGATCTGGAGCATTCTGGTAGACATGGGGATTTTGGGTATTGTAGAAGCATCGAGGTTGAGGAGGTTGCAGGTGTTATTCGCAGGATGCGCAGGAGACGAGCAACCGGGCCTGATGAGATCTTAGTTGAATTTTGGAAGAGCGTAGGCAGGGCTAGTTTGGAGTGACTGACTGAGTTTTTTAACGTCATTTTTAAGACGGAAAGAATGCCCGAAGAATGGAGGTGGAGTACAATGATTCCCTGGTTGTCAAGAACGTAAAGGAGGTACAAAAACAAAGGTGATATCCAGAGTTGCAACAACTATTGGGGTATCAAGCTTCTGAGCCACTCTATGAAAGTTTGGGAAAGAGTCGTGGAGAAAATGGTGAGGAGAGGCGTGTCTATTTTTTAGAACCAGTTTGGATTCATGCCGGGGTGTTCGACTACTGAAGCCATTCATCTTATTAGGAGGTTGGTGGAGCAATATAGAGAGAGGAAGAAAAACTTACATATGGTTTTCATCGATCTCGAGAAGGCATACGACAAAGTCCCTAGGGAGGTTCTATGGAGATGTTTGGAGGTTAGAGGCGTACATGTGGCGTACACTAGGGCGATCAAGGATATGTATGATGGAGCCAAGACTAGAGTACGGACAGTAGGAGGAGACTCGGAGCACTTCCCAGAGATAATGGGGTTGCACCAGGGATCAACTCTTAGCCCATTCCTATTTGCCTTGGTGATGGACGGACTGATGTGACAAATCAAAGGAGAGGTACCATGGTGTATGTTATTCACAGACGACATAGTCCTGATTGATGAGACTCGCAGCGGAGTGAACGCCAAGCTGGAGGTTTGGAGACAGATTTTGGAGTCTAAAGGGTTTAGGTTGAGTAGGACCAAGACAGAATATTTGGAGTGCACGTTCAGCAACGGGTGCGACCTGAGACAGGCGTGGAGGTAAGGCTTGGTACTCAGGTCATTCCAAAGAAATGAAGCTTCAAGTACCTAGGGTCTATTATCCAAGGGAATGGAGAGATCACAGTCATAGCGGGCGGTTGTTGTACGCTGAGTCTATCCCTAAAATCTTCAAATAAAACTGAGGGAATGCCCTTCGTAAAGATGTCAGCAATTTGGTATCGCAAGGGCACATGTAAGATGCGTACTTGTCCACGAGCTACCTTTTTGCTAACAAAGTGAATATCCATCTCGATATGTTTAGTGCGTTGATGTTGGACCGAATTGTCAGAAAGATAAACTGCACTAACATTATCACAATAGACCAAGGTAGCTTTCTGAATAGGAAAGTGTAGTTCTAACAAAAGATTACGCAGCCAACATAATTCTGACACCACATTCGCCACGCCTCGATACTTGGCCTCTTCACTGGATCTTGATAATGTAGTTTGTCGTTTTGCAGATCACGAGACCAAGTTATCCCCAAGAAACATACAATAACCTAAACTTTATACATAAAAATGTGAGCAAGATATACACATTTCATACACTAAATTTTGAGCGAACATTTTAAGCCTTGATTGAGATATACACATTTCATATATTTTTAATACACTAAATTTTAAGCTAACTTTTTAAGTCTTGAGTGAGATATACATATTTCGTCTTTCATACACAAATTTTTGAGTGGCTTTTTAAGCCTTAAGCAGAAAAAATTAATAAAAAATTATTTTTTTTAAAAAAAATATGTATAAAAGATGAAAAATCCTTACGTTTTGTAAATTAAAAAGTTTCTATCAGTCTGTGAATACTTTTCTTATTGAGTATATATATGTCATTCTCATAATTTTATAATATATAAAATAAAATATTTTAGGTCAGGGGCGCTAAGGAAATTGCTTTAGTGGATATCCCTCCAGCCGGCCATGTTGACTGGTTACTCGTAATCGAAAGAAACTATTCATATTTAGTCTTCTTTTTCTTAAGTTTCCGACTCGATTTTTTAATCGTTTTGAGGCTTGACTAGTATGAATTCCCATTAAGAATCCCACTTCAGAAGTAAAGCACCCCTTCGAAAAGTGATTATATTTCAAGAACTTTAACCTAAAACTTTTAATTAAGAATGAAGATGCCGTTACTTACTAAATACTAACCCACCGTAAACATTGGTGCTAATGCCTTATTTGTTCTATGAAAAAAATGGTCTAGAAAATCCTTTACCCCATTTTATGTGGACTTGCTGGATTAGGGATAATGATGACAACGGATTGGATCTGGACCGAATCCTACTAGATCTAGATCCAGATCCGTTTTTTATATCTGGATCCAGATTCATCGGGTCCATAAAAATCATATCCAAATCCGGATCCATCAAATCCATCGGATCCACGGATCGGATCTGGATCCACATGTAAAAAAAATTGCGTTGAATAATATTTCCACTTGTTGAAACTTTTTCGACAAAATAAAACTCAATCTGATTGAAAAAAAATGAAACCCAAATTCGATACAAAGGAATATTTATGATAAAGTTGTTGCCTCAAAGCCTCAAATTCCTTTGTCTAATACCCAGTGAAAACAACAACAACAATATGTATTGAGCATCAATAAATATTTATGATAACGTTCGATAAAAAGGAACGAAGACATTCTATAATTTAACCTGTTTAAAATTATTAAAAAATTATAGTAAAAGAATAGTTTAAACTTCATAAATTATAAGAATCTCATAAAATGAAAAAGAGAGTACTAATACAGTCCCTGCAAAACAAAAAAAAGGAAAGAAATCCTAGCTGAGTTAAGCAAATGCTAAGTAAACCATTTGGATGTATACTATCAATGCTTATAATCTAGTGACTTCGATGAAATCTTTTTACATGATAAGAAGTTGTTCTATTCTTCCTTATTTCCCCTTTCCCCTGCATGTAGATGAGAAAAAATTAAAGCAAAAGAAAAAACAAGATTAGTGGGATACACAATATGTTTAATCAACAGTCAAAGCTGACTCCTCAATATTGATATCTGAAAGAAATAATTCCCTTGATTATTTTCATTAAGTGAAAGATATTTATACAAGTTACAAAATAGGAGAATCATATTCCTATTCTACTCCTAAAACCTTATTCTACCATAATTCTAACTATACAATTATGGTAAGTGTATAATCCTAATTTAGGTAACATTTACACTACAATATACTACAGATATACTTTCCTTATATACAGATTGTTACACTGCCCGTGATGGGCACTGCACTGTTGGGCTGCCGTTGGGCCTCTACAGGTCCACTGCCTTTGGGCCTTTACAGGCTACTGCTGTTTGGATTCTGCATTCCATACCCGTGGTATACACTATGTATATCAAGTGTATATCACGGGTATATTACCTTGTTTAACAATGTCAAAGTAAATGATCCGTTCAACATGCAAAAGGAGTACAGATTTGTCCCAATTAAAAGAATTCGACTGTGGGAATACATAGAGGAAAAAGAAAAGCTTCGAATTTTTTTCATTATGATTTGTTTAAGCATTTTTCCTTTGTTTGAATGATCTTTAATAAAGTTTGGACATGCATTCACAACTTAACTTTTACCCTTTTACACACTTGAATATTGTGTAAGCTCGACATTTGGGGTACTAATGTTATTCAAATGGAATAAGAATTTAAATTTAGTATTATCATGTCTTCATACTTTTATATCTTTATGAAAAATTATGAAGTCCAAATTTGAGTGTAAAATACATAAATTATAAAAAAAATTAAGAAAATACTTATAAAATTACATTCTAGGTTATGAATATATTTAATAAAAAACAGATCCACGGATCGGATCTGGATCGGATACGGATCTCAAATACAAGATCCAAATCCAGATCCGATCTGTCATAAACGGATCCGGGCCCGATCAGGATCCGTCGGATCCAAATTTTAAAGATCCATATCCTATAAAACGGATCTGGATCCACCGGATCCAAACCGGGTCCAGGATCCACCGTCATCTCTAATTAGGGACTAAATTTTAAAAAGAAAAAAGAATTTCTGAAACTAGTGGTTTAATATAAGTTATAGACATATGTGTGGTTATGAATTATCTCATTAAAACTAAAATATAATTTTTTGAAATGAAATTATTTAATATATATATATATATATATATATTGTGAACTTTACAAGTTCACTTGGCACCTCTCTTTGGCCAATGGTTTCATTTATCTTTTTCTCCTTTATTTGCTCTTTTTCCCTCACTTCTTAATTTATCTAATTTTTA
This sequence comes from Anisodus tanguticus, assembly GCA_034509755.1. NCBI lineage: Eukaryota > Viridiplantae > Streptophyta > Magnoliopsida > Solanales > Solanaceae > Anisodus > Anisodus tanguticus. Next base: position 39,521,341 of record CM067552.1, read on the forward strand.
AAAGTTTAAAATAGGATAATTACATTTTTATCGCTCAAAATAATAACGGCCAACAAATATATATATATATATATATATATATATATATATATATATATATATATATATATATACCATAATTAATTCGGCCAACCGTTCAAAATTGACAAAAAATGCATTCGGTGATCTAATTTACAATATAGCCGGAAAATGTATAGGGTATGTATATTAATTATAAATACACATACAATATACATTAATATATATCTATATATATATATATATATATATATATATATATATATATATATATATATATATATAATCAGTAAATAGGTTGTGTATATTTTGATGAGCGACTGTAATTAAGTTGGGCCAAAGGGTCAAAAATGAAAACAAGCCTAAAAATAATTTAATACAGTTAATCAACTTCTTGCCTCTATTTATATAGTTTATCCTTTATGAGATATCTTAATGTTGCCCCTATCATTGGAAGAATAAATGTCTTTCTTAAATCATACTCTTCACATACCACGGTGAAGCTTAAAAGAGATGTTGCTCAATCAGGTAGGGGTTGTCTAACATTTTAATAAGATAGGTTCGAATGTACGTAGATAACGTAAAGTCATGCCAATCTAGCATATTGCCGAACAATTTAACAAGTATAAAATCATGTCAAGTTATCCAACAAGATAGCTATGTTGAATATAACTTGAAGAGCTATCAATTTGTCAATACTTGCATGGCATCATTTTGAAATGTTTCTTTTTCTTTTATAGTTTTAATATCATAAAAGAAAAGGCATCATGCCAATTCATCAGAATTTATGAACAAATTAACAAGATCGGTAAAATGAATAAAACAAAAAGTCAAGGTGGATCATCGGGATTTCCTCCCATCATGCTGTTTTTGTGAATAATTGAGTAATCACAAAGTCATGCTAATCTAATAGAATTTGTGAGCAATTGAATAAAATAAATAGAATGAATATAGCATAAAATCGCAAAAATCATAAAATCCTAACTCAATGTCTTTCACAACCCTGCTTTCAAACTCATTTCATATTCGATTTCAGATCTGGAAAAGTAAGGAATCAAGGTTGTATTGTTGTTGGTTCATATTCTATTTTGTGATTAAAACTCAATTTGTCTGCTGCTTTGGGGCTTAAAAGGTGTAAAAACCGGACGACCATGGGAGGGGAGAAAGAGTAGAAATAGTAGGGAAAAGATTAGGTTACTAAATTTAAAGCTTAATTTCTTAAGTTGCTATATTTTGAAAACTATTGTTATGTTGGATAATTACTCGAAACCCTTTATAAAGAGGTAATTAAGAGTCCTTTTTCATTGGATAACCATGATGAATTTAAAGTTTTTTGGCTTGTTAGGAGGATAGAAGAGCTTATTTTAGTAAAAATGATACCAAGGAGCCACTTTCAAGGCTGCTGTTTAAGAAATAACCGCACTGTAAAGCAATTAAAAATTAACTATAACTTAAAGATGTGATAAAATAGTTGAAAAAAAGCTACACGAACTTAGAAACTTTTTTCTAAAATTCGAATTGTGAATCTTTTAATGATCTCTCGCTACTAGTTTAATTTGGATAAGAAGCTTATCGCTGCTACATATATCCTTCCTATTAGCTATCGTGAATGTTGTATATTTGTTTGATCAAGCTTTTAAAATTAGCGTATATTAAAAGTTCTTTGTAAGAAAAAGATTTTTGGTGAGACGCAATTTGTGTTTATTAATCAGTTCGAAAAGTATTTTTGAGCATCAATTAGTATTTGACCAATACGTTTAAAAAGTGATTATAACTGTATTTTCTCAAAAGTATTTTTCAAAAATTATTTCTAGGTTTATCTTTTCAAAAATAACTTTTACTTCTATTCAAAAGCATTTTTTCTTCTCCTAAAAAATTGGCCAAACATCTCATCTTTAATAGAAAGAATATGCTTTTAATCTAGGAGAAGTTTATCAAACAAACTAGTACTTTCTCTATCCAATTTATAGAATAATTTTTGTAGTCAATCTAACAAAACTAATATTATTTTATATTTAAAATAATTATTTAATTTTAAACTTCTATGTTGAGATAATTTTTAACCACATAAAAGGAAATAGCTCTTTGCAACAGCCAAGTGGACTACCTAGCTAGTATTCTACAAACTAACTACAGCTTACTGTCCAACAAGTTGAGAGATTCTTTTGTCAACTTGTCTAGGAAACAGTTTCCAACTCATCAATGCTTATGATTTGAGAAATCGAAACTCAACCATGAACCACCTCTTAAGAATTCTATCACTTATTTCCTTCCTTTTAATTTATATGATGTAATTTATTATAATACACAATTTCAAGAAAATATATCTCAAGATTTATAATTTTAAATCTGACATGATATTTTTATATCTATAAAATCATACTAGCGTTAGGGGTAAAGTTAAATTATCATTTTTTTTAATATCAGATATTCAGATAAACGGAAGTAGTAAAGTATAAATATTCATAAAGTTGTTATCTGAATGGTATGGGCAAAAGGGAACATATTTCATCACTATTGGACAGTTTGGCAACAAAAATTTTGATAATTAACGACTTGCTTAAAAGTTCTTCCCAAGAAATGTCATTGCTGACACAGTTTCAGTTCGAAGCAAGAACTGAAACTGCTACAATTAAATGATTTAGTTGATAAAAGATAAAACACATAACGAAAATGAAAATAAAGAAAAAAAAATCAAAAATATTTTAAACAAAATGATAGTAATGATACGGATATAGCAAAAAAATATAGAGTTGAAAGCTAAAGATATACATTATGGATTCGCTGGGCAGTGGACTGCTAACATATACATTATGGATTCAAATTTATATATATATATATATCATTCTGTTTGTAGTTGTTTTCTTGCTGGGCAGTGGACTGCTAACCACCCCTTACGTTCTAGCTTCAACTTGTATATCATACTGAGATATTGTTTTATGAGTTCAAATAATATACATCATTGGTGTAAATAATTTTTACATTATTAGGTTATTTTTATCATTAAAGTAGGTAACATATTTTATTTTTAAAATTTCAAATCTCATATATATTTTAAGAAGGGTTAGCTGTATTTATTCTTTAGATAACCCGATAGTATAAAATTTTATTTATACAAACGGAATCTAAAATTTAAACTCTTATTTTATCGTGGTGGGTTTTTCATATAAACAAGGGATCATAACACTTTTAGTCCATCAATTATTAGTAATTTCTTACGTCGATATATGGTAAATATATGAATATTTACTACCAAGAAAATAAAAAATGCACATTTCAATCAATTAAAATTAAATATTCTTAATCCGATATCACAATGACTAAAATTACTATTTATCAATAACGGAAGGATAAAATGATATTAATTCTATATGCAATTAAAACACTAATTCGCATTTGATATTCGTATCAAATGAATAAATTTCTCTTAAGTTTATTAAAAGTTACAAATAAAATTATTGGTTAACCATTGGAAAGATGTTTTTTTCTCCTTAGCTAGAGATAAAGTTTAAGAACAATGTTTATAATGTAAAAGTAGAACGGTATTCATTGAAATAAATTTAAATTAACAGAATAAGAAAAAGGATGAAAAACTCTGCAGGTTATTGGAATACGAAAAGGATTTAATGTGATGTTGGCATATTCTATCGGGAAATCGATATATACTAGATGCAAAGTTCTGTGCCAGTACGGACACAACAAATTATATTAAGCTACAGATTCTCAAAAAAAAAAAAAATGAAAAACTTGATTTAGGTGATGTTTTTCAAATTTTGAAAGTGTGTTTGATCATAATTTTTAAAAATATATTTCATCTTTTTTAAAAAAGAAAACATGAAACGTGACCCCATAAATTCTAAAAATTATCAAGAATATCCAATCATACCAAACAAACATACTTGTTAATCCCAAATTATTTCTATTTGTTTTAATTTTGTTGTTTAATTTGGTTTCAGTACTCTTATTTTAGTAATTTTGTCATTTTCTTGTTGAATGCATCTCAATTTGCATAATTTTATTGTTGAGTTGTACTGTTTTTTGCATTTTAATTTGTGCAAGTTTGAGATGTTTTTTGATATGGAGACTCAATAATTAGTTATTAGGCATTACAAGCGCTGACATAATTTTTGGATTGAAACAACATTGATTGTTTAAGAGATAGCTTCAAGCCTTCAAATAATTCTTATGTTTTGAAGTATTCTTGATTAATAGAGAAAATATGGTTATGGTAGATATGTTGGGTAATAAATAGATGATGTTTATTTTACAAAATACAAAAGTTTGAGGTAATATTTTAAAATTTTAAAAAGTCAATGGATGGATCTTGGCTCCAAAACAGGATTGACCCAGAATTTAGGATTTGAAGATTTGTTTTTAAAATCTGTCAAAATTTATGGACAAATAAAAATTTCAAAAAATATTTTTAAAATATGCTTCCAAAATTTATGGCCAAACGGAAGCTAAGAGTGATTTAAAGCAAACTACAATAATTTGTGGTTATAAAAACATATTGAGTCTTCTTTTTAGATTTCTCAATAAATTGGATATAAAGCTTATCAAAATAGCCATGACAGTGACATTTTTAAAAGGTAATAATTTAATTACCTTGGTAAAGACCGGGTGAAAGTTCATGCTAATAAAATTAATAACCAATTATCAAATAATGTTCAAAAACACATTTCTTGATAATAATCCATCTTTGGTTAATGACTATGGTTAATAATCAACATTAAAGGATCATGGCATGACGTGGTAGCAAAAGAGTACTCCTAATGATAAAATTTGAAACACACCCAAAAAATACTGTGATGTATTCTCTTTTTTATAGAAATAGAAAACAAATGGCCTAGGGATGGCAATTGGGCAGTCCCTCTCCCGTACCCATACCCGTACCCGTCAGAAAATTTTATACCCGTCACCTATTCGTCACTCGTGGCGGGTACATTTTCAACATCCATATCCGCCTAGGCGAGTATATTTCTAAATTCACACTCGCTCCACCACCTAAGTGGATATCCGCTACCCGCCAATACCCGTCAGCCCTATTTTGTAATCAATTCATTTGTCATTTTGTCAACCTGCCAATTCATTATTATTGGGCTTATGGAGTGTAAAAATTATGTGACCTAAATTATTTGGGCTTTAGATAAATATAAAGTTGTATAAATAAAATTATAGTTGGCGGGTATAAGGTGGGCGGGTGGATTTAAGGCGGGCGGTTGGATGCGGGGCGGGGCAGACAGGTATGGGGCGGATATAACTGTAAATCCACCACCTACCCATACCCGCCTAGTACCCGTCAAAGTTATACACATACCCGTCTACTACCCGCCAAATTTATATCCATACCCACCTCAACTGAGACGGTTGCGGTGCGAAATCCAGAAAAATTGTACCCATCTGTCATTCCTAAACAAATGGAGTAAGGTGAAGAAGCCTACAATCAACCAAATGAACACTCAAATTGAAACTTCAGTGAGCCATGCATACGGAAACACAAATTTTAAAAGCTGCAAATGCAACAAACACGACGAACTCAATATATGAAGTACGTTTACATGAATCCAGCAAACACGACCTTTATGTGAGATGATAAATTTCTTTATTCGAGAGAGCACTCAACTTCTCAGTGACATTAGGTCGACCAAGTCATTGGCAAATGCAAGAAACATATTTAGAATATGATCTAGTTGTCGACTAATATAGATGATATAAAGTGATCAAGCCATTTGGATAGACACATGGCAAATCCTAAGCTTGATCGAGTGTGTCGCGAATGAAAGGAATTTGTCATCTCACATAAAGGTTGTGTTTACTGGATTCATGTAAACGTACTTCATATTGAGTTCATCGTACGTCGCAGTCTAGGAGTTTCGTATGGACCTTAATTGGATTAGTGTTGATATATGAAGGCCTATAGGGTCACACTATGTCAATTATCTCTTCGATCTAAGGGTGTATTGAGAAAGTATTAAATATTCGATTTGGAATCGAGATATTTAAATTGATAATAATTATAGGATAATTTCTATTAGATGGAAATTATTTAATTAAATCAAAATTTGATTTTGGATTTAATGTGCTGAATATATATATATTAAATGAAAACGGGAAACAAAATTTTACGTAAGGCGGCGCGGAGCCGACCCAGTAGTGGGCCCAGTCAGACTGGCCCACTGCACTTTGGTTTTAGGCCAGGCTTGGAGCCCAACCCTAATCAGATTTTTGCCCTAATTTCAACTATAAATATAACACTCCCCATTGTTAATTAACACACTAATTCTCATAAACAATTCTAGACTTAGAGTCTAGGATAAAAACTCTATCAAACCTCTACCAAGATTTCCTAGATTTCTTGACAGAGGAATACACCATAGCATTGTGCTTGCAGTCGAAAAAGGAATCGCGTGTCCACCCTTTAGTAAAGACTCTAGATAATACAACCTGTAAGTGTTCATATTTTATGTTTCAAGTTTTGATTGTCATATAATCATACCAAAAGAAATTGTTGGGGTAAGTAAGAATAAAATTTTAAACTTCTGTTGTGCCTTACTTATGTGTTTTGAACCCAAAAAAACCCTACAGTAGTATCAGAGCCCAGGCTGGTTCAATAGTTATTTAACAATTGAATAACATAATAATATGGGTTAAACATAAAATTGGATTAAAACAACGCTTATTGAAATCCTACAAATCTTGGCTGAACAAAGTACACCTTTTTATGTCACCCTAAATTATCTCCTACGCTAACTCGAGGAAGTCATTCCAATCTAACTCAAACTAAGCCAAAAGTGCGGATATCCGTCTCATTGCACGGTGCACGGCAAAGAACGGGTAAGAATGGATGATGGTCGATATGTGCGTTATTGATAATGTTGGGTGATGATAAAGGATCTGTGATTTGATCCCTATATTGGATTTAGGGCTCGAACGATTTTAGAAAAATCAACACAAAAACATTTTGTTAGGACATCGGCGCCGCAACCCTATAGTAGGGCGCCGCGGTGCTTGCTAAGGTTTCAAGGCTGCGCCGCGGCTCCATGGTGGAGTGCCGAGACCCTAATGCTTCATTTTAAAATTCTGGACTTACTAGACAGTAGGTGCCGCCGCTCCATAGTGGAGCGCCACGACGTTAATGCATTGTAGAAGCAGAATTTCGGTTTCTGCCTCACTAGCGCCGCGACTCTAATGATTTGCGTCACGGCCTCATCGGTCCAGAAAAAAATTCAAAATGTTTAACCCACGATTATTATTATAAAGTATATTATTTGATAAGTATACTGTTTATGTGCTAAATGTCAAATTATTTGTCATTTAAATTACTAGAACAATGTCCGCAAATAACTGTCTGGGTAGGCGGCACCCAGTATGTGTTTAAACCGCTTAATATCATGCTTGGGCAAGCATTACCCAATAAGTGCTTAAAAGACTTTGCATGATAATTAAGATGTTATATTTGATATAACATACTAGAGTTGATCTTGGTTAAAACCCTGAATTAAAATGTTCCCTAAAATTTTAATACAAGTCTAATTTGAAATGAACGCGTCGTCTGTTATAATTGATTGTAGTGCAAAATCCGTTTTGGCGAGATGAGTATTTTTGCCATAGCATTTGCTCTAAGTCTACGATGATTCAGACTCTTTCATAGATGCATGTTAAATGTAGAAGTGGGTGATAAACCTTCATGAGTATTTACACCACAGTGTTTCCTCTATAAGGCAAAACTCACTTAGATACATAATTGCAGTCGCATAACGGGGTTGACTTGCTAGGCTGTCTTGGTGCCACAGTGTCGGACAAGCCGAGGGACGCAGATCGATTGTTTAGAACATTCGGTCAAACAAGAGTTACAAATTGTTTGAAATTGGTTTGGAGACCTACCGGATTATGATATTGAAGTTATCAGCCACAACAAACGCGGAGATAGCATGAACCTGGATCTTGGCCCATTATGATCATATTTGATACGAGTCTGTATTCTTGTATGGGGTCGAAGAGTATGTTAAAATAGTGGGAGCTGATTAGACTAAATGTCATGTTAATTAGTTAATGAATGTGTTTAATAGAAATTATATTAGAGTTTAATTTCAAGTCTATCTATATCTGCAGTTTATACAAAATGTCGAATCTATCACTGAAAATGTTCATCGAGACAAACAAGCTAGCTGGAGCAAATTACCCTGACTGATTAAGAAATTTGCGATTGGTGTTAAGACAAGAAAGAATTGAGTATGTGTTAGACACAGTGTTCCCCACAGTCCCTGCTGAAAACTCTGTTGAGTACCTATTTGACAAGGTGGCTTATCAGAAATATCTAGACGATGCTACCTCGGCATAGTGTGTAATGTTATCCTCTATGACTATGGAGTTACAGAGGCAACATGAAAATATGGCCCCGAATGAAATGCTAGAATACTTTAAGCGTCTCTATGACTCATAGTCGCATACAATGAAGTATGAACTATTGAGGGACCTTTTCAAGTGTAAGTTGAACGATGGGGGTCAAGTGTCAGCACATGTTCTGAAGATGATTGGGTTGATAGAAAGGTTGGCTTCGATTGGAACGAAGCTGCCCATAAATGTCTTTGTCAACCTGATCCTAAATTCACTTCCTGGTTCATTTGAGAATTTCATTGTGAACTTCAATATGAATGGGACCAGGGCAAGTCTTCCAGAGCTTCACAACATGTTGAAGACCGTTGAATAATCTACCTCTAAAGGTAAAACCATGCTCATGGTGGGCTCTTCTAGTAAGTTCAAACCCAAGGGTAAGAACATGCAGAAGAAGAAGGGTAAGACAGTTGCTGCACCAACAGTTATGAAACCTAGGGAGGTGTTCAGAAGAAGGCAAAGGTAGCTTCGTATGTGTGCCTCAACTGCAAGAAGAAGGGGCACTGGAAGAAGGGTTGCACAGCTCCAGGAGGAGGCAAATCACTAGGTGCTCCTAGCTCTACTGGACAAGGTATGTTTGTCATTGAGATAAACATGTCTATAAATAAATCTCACTGCTGGGTATTGGATACCGCATGTGGCTCACACATTTGTAATAATATGCAGGGTCTGATTGACTGCAGAAAGGTTGGACCTTGGAAGGTAGACCTGCGCGTTGGAAATGGAGCACGAGTGGATGTTGAACGCGTGGGAACTTATAGACTAGATTTACCTTCTTGCTTTTGTTTAGAACTAAATAATTGTAATTTTGTTCCCTCATTGACGAGGAATATTATTTATATCCCAGTGTTAGACATTGAGGGGTTTTCCTCATTTATTGCCAATGACAGTTATGTACTGTCTTTTAATGGTTTTGTTTGTGGAAATGCTCCACTTGTGGATGGTTTGTATGTTCTAAACTGTAGTCGTGAAATTTTCAATGTGCAAAACAAATGAGCTAAGATAAGTAATCCAAGAAACCCACCTACTTATGGCACTGTAGACTTGGTCACATCAATGAATTAAGGATAACAAGATTAAGAAAGTTACTACCTGGAACCATTTGACTGCTAGTCCTATGGTAACTGTGAATCTTGCTTGAGAGGAAAGATAACCAACAAACCACTTTCTGAGAAAGGGGTGCGAGCCAAAGAGGTACTTGAGTTGGTCTATACTGATGTATGTGAGCCATTTTCAAATCAAGCTAAGGAAGGCTTCCCTTACTTCATCACTTTTACAGACGATTTCACAAGGTTTGGGCATGTGTATCTTATGAAACACAAGTCCGAAGCCTTTGAGAAATTCAAGGAGAACAAGTCAGAAGTAGAGAAGCAACTTGAAACAAGTATCAAGACCCTTCTATCAGATCGAGAGATGAATACTTAAGTAAAGAATTTCTGGATTACTTGAAGCTTCATGGAGTCCAATCACAATGGACACCTCCTGGAACGCCACAAATGAATGGTGTTGCTGAAAGGAGAAATTGAACTCTATTAGATATGGTTAGATCCATGATGAGTTTCTCAGCTCTACCAACATACATTTGGGGCTATACATTGCAAAGGTCAATTTATATTCTGAACATGGTTCCTTCAAAGTCAGGAGAGAAAACTCCGTATGAGATATGGAATGGCAAAAAACCAGCACTTAAACACATGCGACCCTGGGGTGCCCTGCATATGTAAAGAAGATGCTTACTGACAAGTTGGAATCTAAAAGTGAGAAATATTATTTTGTGGGGTATCCAAAGGAAACTAAGGGATACTATTTCTATCTTCCTGGAGAACATAAGATTATTGTTTCCAGAAATGCAACTTTCCTTGAAGAAGACTATGTCTACAAGGAACTGAGTTGCCATAAGATAGAACTTAAAGAAATTTAAGAACCACAAGATAACACGACTAAGCGTGTTCTTGGTTGAGAGTGCGATGATAAGTTCTCTCTTCTAACCTGCAAAACCACGACCATCAAAGATGGTGTTAACCAGAGTCATTCCAGAGGAGTCTGATGGGTGAAGAAAAGGGGGACTGTTGACATCAAGAGGGGGTAGAACCAGTAGATCCAATGGATGCAGCAGCTCCAGGAAGAACAACAGTAATTTCAGGTGGATTGTTTATCATTTTGGATCAAAGGGAGTATAAGAAAACGATTGATGAAGAAAGATTGAAAGAGGATTAGGATTTGAATTTACTAATGCTCTGATACCATGTAGAAATTGAAGATATTTTATGAGTTTTTTGTGTGTATTTTCATTCCAAACACAGTATATTTATACGTATTGAGCTGAAAAAATGGAAATAACGACTGCCTATGTGTCTGCATATAATTTGCACAGCAAATTAAATAAAATAACTAACTACAAAATGAAATCCTATTTAATTGTGTGGCTTAGATTATGTCCACCACTTATTTATCCAAGGACCATGATAGAGCCACGTGTGTTTCTAGAAGGTGCGGAAGATATACATTTTCTTGTTCCCATTTTCACTTCATCCGTCTTCAACACCTTCTCTCTCTAATATTTTCTTTTGTACTTCATCAACTAATTTTGAATCATCAATCTCACCATGACTATCATCAACATCACCTTGAATATTATGTGTAATTCCAACAAAAACAAAAGGTCATAAGTCAATATCATTACTGAGAAACCGATAGCGATTGTCATTGATCATTCAATCACCAATCCAAACGTTATTAGTTGCCGATATTTCCAAATCTTGAGATCCGCCCACAATATTTGTCATCACATGAGAGCACATTGATTCTTGGCTTCTTGCAATATGTCAATGCCAACTTACATATTAATGATAACTCATTCTCTTGAGTCATGAGCATTCAATGCCAACCCCCTTTAACTCCCACCTCCCACTGCTCCTATACGTACCTCCCCCTCCCCCCCCCCCCCTCCCAAAAAAATGTACCTTCTATATATAAAGGAACTTTTGGATCTCCAATGCTATATTTAATTAATAAGTCTTTTTTCCCAATCGAAACTCTAGAAACCAGAAGAAACAAAAAAATAAGAAGGCAAGAATGACACCACTAATACATTCCCTTCAAAGATCATTTTTAGCACTATTATTCTTCACATTTCTCCTCCACGCTACAATATCTTACATCCCTTTTCCCAAAATCATATGCCATCTACTCACCACACACCTTCACTTCTTTCTATTATCTTCCCTATGTACACTTCTTTCTCTTTACTACTACTATCATACTCGTCCATATAGGGTTTTCTTATTAAACTATGCATGTTACAAGCCACCACCCAATAGGAAATGTTCTTATAAAATTGGTGAATCATTCTTGCTCAAAAATGTGCATTTAGTTCAAGAATCCATCGATTTCATGCGTAACATTTACCTTAAATCCGGCTTAGGTGATGAAACTTATGGACCACCATTCATATTTGAAGATGATAATAACAATACGCCTACTCTACAAAGTGCCAATCAAGAAGCTCAAGAAGGGGTATTTTCGTCTATTGATGATCTTCTAGCTAAAACCCTAATTGACCCTCAATCAATCGACGTTGTCATCGTTGCATGTGGGGGGTTTTCACCTTCCCCTTCGCTCTCATCGCTCATTATGAACCGATATAAGCTTAAACCGGACGTGAAAACGTATAATTTGAGTGGAATGGGATGCGGTTCGGGGGTTCTTTCCATTGATTTTGCAGCTAGGGTCTTGCGTGGGAGTCGAAAAGTCCAAAATGCCCTTGTTGTGATCACGGAGAACATAACTCTGAATTGGTACAATGGTGAAAACCGTTCGATGCTTGTGACAAATTGTATATTTCGTGTTGGCTGTGCTGCTGCTATTGTTAGCAATAATCCTAAACTTTTCGAAGGGGCAAAGATGGAACTTGTTCATTCACTTAGGACACACCATGGTGCAGATGATAGTGCGTATAGAGCTGCATTTCAAGAGGAAGATGATAAAGGTATTGTTTAGATATTAATTTTGAATATATGTTCTATTTAAGTATATTATAGAATTACCTAATAAATGAATCTATATGACTTGCAGGATAACCCTTTGCCTCTATCTAGGAGCATGCATTGTTGGATAGCTAGCTAGATTTAAGAGTTTAAGTTTTATATTATACAATGACGTTGCAAAATGTATTAACATAACTTGGTCACTTATAAAGTAGTAATATATAGCACAATATTTATCATAAGCAGTAACTGATAATAACATGATGAAAATGATAACAAACACGTTACATCTCCGTATTTAAAAATAATTAGTTTTATACCTGATTTCATCTTATCTTTAATGAAAAGTTTTTATAATCACACAAATATTATGACATGTTTAAGATCACAAGCTTCAAAAATTAAATATTTATAATGTTATTATTACGACATATTTAAGACTACAAATTTTAAAAGTCCTTATTTGTTTTTAAACAGTGTGTTGAATCAAACTATGACAAACAAGATAGCAAGGATGTTGTGCGTCTATAAATCTTTAAACATGTTATACTATTTGTGTGGCTATAAATCTTTAAAAACTTTAGCTTTAAACATGTCATATTATTTACGTGTTCATATGAAATCCCCATTAAGGTTAAAATAAATTAAAAAATTAATTATTTTTAAATTTAAAAGAAAATTGTGACACGTAATCTGAATTTCTGAAAAAAAGGAGTATGTGATAAGTTTCTTATCTAAAAATAATTTTTGAATTATTTTTCACGCCTATAAATACCCTGTTATATATATTTGTCATTTGACATGAATTAAATCACCAAAAATTTATCTTCGTACAGGTATTACTGGTGTTTCACTTACCAAGGATTTGATAAGAGTGGCAGGGATCAACCTACGTCAGCACATCAAAATCCTCGGACCACGTGTCCTACCATTAACTCAACTCACAAATTTTGCTTACTCAATAATCATGTCTACATTATTATCCCAAGGCAAATCCAAGCCAGTGGTTCCTGATTTTACAACAGCTTTCGAGCACATGTGTATACACACAGGTAGGGGCGTTAAAATAGTCGAGTTTAGTTAAATTTAGACTAATTTAACTCGTTCAAAAGTTACTTGAGTTAGAAAAAAATTACGCTGAAATATGCTTACAAAAAAGGCCATTCCGTCTAATTTATATTAAAATTTAACTTCATTATTTCTTATTTTACAATTTATTTAAATACATAATAAGACTATTTTTCTTTATTATGACTATATATAACATATGAAACAAAAAAAAAAATTAAAATTTTAATTTGTATAACTATCCATCAAAATAATAGCCAGAAAGTATTTATTGTTTGTATATTAATTATAATATACATAATTTATGTATATTTTTTGTATATTGATTAGCGGCGTAATTATTTTTTACCGATAATAAACAAAAAATTATACATATATAATACATAATTTATGTGTATTTTTTGTATATTGATTAGAGGCAGTAATTATTTTTGATCAAGCAGCCAAATATGTTATCAACCCAACTTTTAGGTAGGCTGAACTAGACTAATCAAAATGACCGAGTTACTGAATGAACGGATATTGATACGTTCAAAATTAAAGGAGTTATATTTTTATGAATTAATTTTACCATTCTTATGCAGGTGGCAAGGCAGTGATAGAGCAAGTTGGTCGAGTCCTAAAATTGAACGATGAAGTAACAGAGCCAGCACGAATGACTTTGAACAGATTTGGTAACACGTCTAGTAGCTTAGTGTTTTATGAGTTGGCTTATTTTGAAGCCAAAAAAAGGGTGAAAAAAGGAGACAAGATGTGGATGATTGCATTTGGGACAGGATTTAAGGTTGGGAGCTTGGTGTGGAAGTGGATTCAAGATTCAACTCAAGATTCTGATAACCCTTGGAATGATTGCATCAATAATTATCCATTGAAGGCTTGGTGAATATAACACTTTGGACAATTAGTTTTTTTTCTTCCTATTTTTGTATAATGAAAAAAAGATATGGTGTAGAAAGAAAGAACACCATATATGCATTAATAGTTATAGTTTATAGAAAAGCAATAGCACAAAGAATTATTTTGGGGCACCATATGTGCATGCATATATATTGATCATTTGGAGATTGAGAGAGCTCATTTGTTTCCCAAAAGATAAAACAAAAATAAATAAATGTTATAAATTGTTGTTTTAGTTTCTTTTGATTTACTCAATGTTGATTGTTAAAAGGACATGTTTAAATTTTATGCAACAATAATGTAAATCTTGTTATATTATTAGTTGATCATTTGAAAAATTATAAGGAGTAAGAGGTAACTGTACATGTATGAATATATATGTATATATATATTGAAAAAAGAATTACATTATCAATATTTAATTTAACAGTTATAACAATGTTTTATATTGATTCTACCGTATGGTTGCAGCTACTTTATATAACTATATACAAAACAGAGGAGTACTATTTCTCTTCACCTATTAAGAATGAAACATCCTCAATTCTATGGGATTAGTCGGACTTCTAAGAAGCTCACAAAAATAATCTAGCATGGAAAGGAACATATTGCTTTCCTAGCCACCTATACAACATCAAGGAACGTCAAAATTATAAATTTTATGCATGGTTTTTTCTTAAAATATTTTTTTTAATGAATCTTCCTCCTGAAAGAAGGTAACTGTGATCTATCCATATTGAATTCTACTTTTGCCTTTTTGGGGAGCATTTGAAATTCATTCATGTGTACAAGCTCCGTGTTAAGTTTGTAAATGTATAAGTGATGTATTAGTGTATAAGCAGAGTATATCAATTGTATATCGATATTATAAGTCACAGTTAGAGAGACAGTTAGTTAGCTGGCATTTATGATGATTAGTTAGTTATGAAGTTGTTAGAGGTGCACGTGATTGTGTATGTGAGGTGGTTATAAGATACCACTTGTATTGTGCATTGGATGAATAAAAAATATCTTTCTTCTTCCTCAATCTTCCTCTCCCTCTATGCTGCATGAGCCACGTTCTTCATTAGCTATGTTTGATCGATTTCTAGTATTGAAAATTAATATGGTATTAGAGCAGCGACCTATACACGATTAGATTGTGCAACAAGTTAAAGCAAAATACATACAATCGAAGCTTCAAAACAAGCAGAAATTGTGGCTAATGAGATCGCAACAACAATGAATGAAGTAACTGCACTCGATCACAATCATCCACTCTACTTACAAGCATCAGATACACCTGGTGGTGTTTTGATCCCAATAAAGCTTACAGGTCCAGAAAGCTATGCTTTATGGAGCAGATCAATGAAATTGGCATTAAGAGGAAAGGAAAAATTAGGTTTCATAGATGGAACTTGTACAAAGAATACATACAAAGAAGCTCTTGAAGAACAATGGGAGAAATGCAATGTGATAGTAGTATCATGGATAGCAAGTACAGTTTCACATGAATTACTACCACGGATCATGTATGCATCAAATGCAAAGATTATGAAAGGATTTTGAGAAAAAGTTTGATAGATCATATCTAACAAGAACATATCATCTATGGACAGAGATTGGTAATCTCAAGTAAGGTAATGATTCTGTTACAACTTATTATTCGAAATTGAATGATTTATGGGTAGAAATGGATGTTATGATCCCAGCACCTAGTTGTGAATGTGAAGAATCCGTTGCTTATGTAGTGCATTTGAGGTCTGAGAGGTTGTTTCAATTCCTTATCTAATTAAATGAGAGTTACGATGCAATTAGAAGTAGCATACAAGCCAGAAAGCCAGTTGTGATTATGAATGAAGCTTATGTAGTGGCAACTCAGGAGGAAAGCAGAATAGCACTAGGTGTTGTGGATAGGCAGAAGGTGCCTTTGACCTTGTTTTCAAACATAAATCAGGGGTATAAGCCTAGATATGGAAATGGAAATCAAAACTATAAGACTGGATATGGAGTGTCATGCATACATTGGGTATACAAAGGAAATCCTGAGAACAGGTGCTACAGAATAATAGGATATCCACTAGACTTTAAAAGTAAGAATAAAGGAAATTAATCAAAAAGCAACAATGAATTCAAGCCTGCTGCTCATTATAAAAGGGGAAGGCACTTCAACCAGTGGAGATCACACTTTTGGACCTCAGTTTTCTGAAGAACAATATGAAGATCTTATAAATAGAATAGAGAGGACATCAATAAGAAATTGTACAACAAATATGACAGGTATTACTACTTTGTTGCCAAATTCAAGTAGAACTTATGAATGAAAATTGAAAATGGAGCAACACATCATATTACACCTAGTAGAGATCTACTAGATACACTTAACAAACTAGATAGTCTACATTCTAGTAGAGAACTAGTTCCAATAGGAAGCAAATGTTAGATTAGAGAAGCAGGTAATACGAAAATTCTAGCTGTTCATCATCTAGGAAGTGTACTCTATGTTCCAGGCTTCAAGTTTAACTCGTTATATGTGGCCAGGTTAACCATAGAACTTTCATGTTCTGTATCATTTTTTCCTGATTTCTGTATATTTCAGGGACTCTTCAATGGCAAGGTAATGGGGATTGGTAAGAAAAGAATGTCTTGTACATATTACATGAAGTGAAATCTCAAATAAGTGCAACACATGCTGATGTCTGCAGGTCTAACAGTGACACTGAAGCCAAGTTGTGGCATCTCAAGCTTGGTCATGCTTCAACAGATACTATGAAACACATTGAAGCTTTGCAGAAGTTACAAACAAAAGTATTCAACAAAAATGTGAGATCTGGCCTTTAGCTAAACAGTGTACACTAAAATTTCCTAGTAGTGAAAGCATTACTCAGAATAAGTTTGATCTGGTGCATATTGATATTTGGGCTCTATATAAGATACCTACTCAAGACAAGAAATACTATTTTGTTAATATAGTATATGACTATAACATATATACTTGGTTGTGTCTCATTCAGTCTAAGTGTGAAGTAATTGTGGTGCTGAAAGATTTCTTGCTTTAATTTAGAATCAATTTTCACTGTCTGTTAAGGTGATTAGAACTGACAATGGGACATAAATTTTCAATGCTTCTTGTGATGAATTGTTTAGAAGTAATGGGATCATTTACAAAAGTAGTTTTGCATATATACCACAAAAAATAGAGTAGTAGAAAGGAAACACAGACATATACTAGAAATGGCTAGGGCCTTGAGATTTCGAAGTTCCATTTCTATAAGGTTTTGGGGCCAGTGTGGTAAAACTGTTGTGTATTTAATCAACAAGTTGCCTTCAGATGTACTTGGAGGAAAATCTCCTTATGAAATTTTGCATGGTGGACTACCCAAGATAGATCATCTTAGAATGTTTGGTGTTTGTGTTATGTTAATAGATTGTTTAAGGGAGACTAGTTTGCTCCTAGAGCAAGAAAAGTTGTACTAGTAGGATATTCTGAAACTAAGAAGGGGTATAAATTGTTTGACTTAGTTGAGAAGGTTCACTTTATCAGTAGAGATGTTACATTTAGAAAACGTTGTTTTCCTTTTCAAGAAGTCATTTCCATTGACCATGCAAACATATTTGAGTCTGCAAAAGTTCTTAACAACTCAGATAATGCATCCTTGATTCCTTGTATACTTGAAGATAAGGAAGTTTTCTCAGTTTTGGTTAATGAACATCTAGATGAAAGCTCTACCTCAGAATCCCAAAGTGAACTTGTTTCTACTACAATGCCTGATCTTGTTCATGGTGAGAATATTATAGATAATGTTACTACACCACCTGATAATCTACCTATACTACTTGATCTTGTCATTATACCTATACCTGAACCTCATGTTCCTATGGCTCTACCAGCACATTTCATACCACATAGACCTACAAGAAATGTCAAGTCACCAGTTTTGCATAAAGATTGCATCACTAGCTCTAATGCTAACTGTGTTTACCCTTTGTTTGATCACCTCACCTATTCACACTTGTTTGATCCTTATCAAACATATTTGAGTGCCTTATCTAGTGAGGTGGAACCTAAGTCATTCAAAGAAACTTCTCAAGGGTTGTATTAACGAGATCCAACAGCCTTTAGTACTATACTCTACCCCCAAACCTGGAAGTCCGAGGACCTTTAGTATTGTACTCTACCCCCGAACCAACAGTCTTTGTGCCAAGCAAGACCGTCCTTGTCCCTTTCTTTTCTCCATTCTGCATCCTTCTTTGCTTTATTCCAATAGTGTCTAAGACAAATTGGTTTGTATGCCTACTTTACCTACTTGACAAAAGGGAACGAACAACCTTTCATTTTTGGGTTTATGGATTGGATTCAGTCAGCCTCACGACATAATCAGGGTGAGGCTTTGGTTACCGGCAAACGTTTCTCCAAAGGCGACCCTCTCCTCCTTCTTCCCTTCCTATTGGGATAGCAACCTTCGGGCTTTGCCTGCCGTTTCTAATCCAAAATTCTAGCTCGGTCCCTGTGCGATCTCGTTACAACGTTAGGGAAAGTAGCGTCGATATCCTAACTGGATTGCAGCTATGAAGTATGAGATCTCACCTTTAGAAGGCAATAGCACTTGAGAAGTAATAGACTTACCACTAGGCAAGCAAGCTATTGGTTCAAAATGGATGTTTAAGGTAAAGTACTTGGCTGATGGTTCAGTTGATAAATATAAGGCTAGGTTGGTAGATAAGAGCTACACATAGCAGGAAGGATTGGACTATCATGCAACTTTTTTCTCAGTTGCTAAGATGATCACAGTCAGGACAATGATTAGCATTGAAGCTTGAAGAGATTATCCCTTGTTGCAGGTGGATGTAAATAATATCTTTCTTCAAGGTGATTTATATGAAGAGATGTATATGTCCTTACCACAAGGATTCCATAGATAGGGGGAGAACAAGGTTTGTAGACTATTGAAATTCTTGTATGAATTGAAACAAGCTTCTAGGCAATGAAATATCAGGTTATCTAGTTCTTTGATCACATCAGGCTTCGCATAGAGTCCTTATGATCATTCTTCATTCACTAAACAGTCTGGCAATGACATAGTGGTGATTCTAGTGTATGTAGATGAATCTCTTGATCACAAGTAGTAACAGAAAGATGATTCAGGAGGCACAACAAACATTACACAATAACTTTAAGGTCAAATACTTGGGACAGCTTAGGTATTTTTTAGATATTTTTTGGGCATTAAGGTGATGAGGTCTAACACGGGTATTTTGTTGAATTAGAGGAAGTACACTCTTGAGTTACTATCAATAATGGGCTTGAGTGGTAAAAAAACTGCCTCCACACCTATGGAGATGAATTTGAAGCTCACCACAATTGAATATGATGCACTAATCAAGAAGGCAGATGATCTAATTCTTGATGACATCCATATCTATCAACAACTTATAGGAAAACTAACTATTCTATTTGATAATCACTAGACCTGATATATATTTTTCAATGCAAGTTCTTAGTCAGTTCATGCAATGTCCTAAAAGATCACATTGGGAGGCTGCTATGAGAGTGTTGAGGTATTTGAATAAAGCACCAGGGCAATGAGTGTTAATGAAAAGAGGTAGCATAAACAATCTGACAGTGTTTTGTGATGCAGATTGGGCATCATGTCCTAACACAAAGAGGTTAGTTGTATGATATGTTATACAACTAGAAGGGTCCTTAATCTCATGGAAGTCAAAGAAACACCACACTGTCAATAGAAGTTCAGCGGAAGCTGAGTATAGAAGCATGGCAGCAGTTGTAGAAGTAATTTGGCTAGTTAATTTATTACAAGACTTGAAGATATCAGTCACACTGCCTATCAAGTTATATTGTGACAATAAGGCAGCACTGTAAATAACATCTAATCTCATCTTTCATGAAAGAACCAAGCACATTGAAATAGATTGCCATTTTGTGAGGGATAAGCTTAAGGATGGTTTGATCAAGACTGATTTTGTGAGCTCAAAATTGCAACTTGCAGACCTATTGACAAAAGGATTAAGGATTGCTCAACATCACTTTCTGCTTGGCAAGCTGGGTGTGCTAGATGTGTTTCACCCTCCAGCTTGAGGGGGAGTGTTAAGTTTGTAAATGTATAAGTGATGTATTAGTGTATAAGCTGAGTATATCAATAATATAAGTCACAGTTAGAGAGGCAGTTATGATATGTTAGTTAGCTAGATCTTAGCTGGCATTTATGATGGTGATTAGTTAGTTATGAAGTTGTTAGAGGTGCACATGATAGTGTATGTGAGGTGGTTATAAGATATCACTTGTATTGTGCATTGGATGAATAGAAAATATCTTTCTTCTTCCTCAATCTTCCTCTCCCTCTACGGTGCATGAACCATGTTCTTCATTGGCTATGTTTGATCGATTTCCAGTATTGAAAGTTAATACTCCGTACAAAACAAGATGCACATCCAATTTTATTGCCCTATCCAAAGCAATGTTTAATGCTTTAGTTATCAAAGTTAGCAACTTTATTTTGGATATCCTCTATGATAGAATATAGCACGGTACCGTGCTCAAATAGGATTAGGATTGTAATTAAACTAGTGTACAAACTTACCATAGTTGTAGAATTCATGTACCAATATGATTAGGATTTAGAAGTATAGTATGACTATGATTTTCCATATTTGAAGATTGTAACTTGTATATATACCCATTCATTAATGAAAATTTAATGAAAATAATCAAGCGATTATTTTTTTCATGGTATCAGAAGTCTAGGTCTAAAATACCTTCTCCCAAAAACACTTCCGCTCTTCTCAATTTCTGCTCGATTTCCGTGAATCCTTCCTCAGTTTCCATGCACTTTTCATCCTCTATTCCCAATCCTATCCCCTAATTAACATATTGTTCTTTCGTTATGTCTACGTCAAAGAACATATTTCATCCTGCCCTTACAGTTTCCAACATCAAGAACCACATCTTTATTGTTCTTGAGATGGAAAACGTCCAATACGCGATGTGGGCGGAATTATTCAAAGTTCACGCACGCTTGCATCAAGTCCTCCATCACATAGTCCCCTCGGTAACTGGCGATGAGAAGGTGCCTACCCCCGAGGATGATCCTACGTCATGGACAACCCTTGATGCTACCATTCTCCAGTGGATTTATTCCACAATCTCTATAGACCTCTTGGAGACGATTATTAAATCCGGCGCTACGGAGATGGCTACTTGGAATAGGGTGAGTGATATATTCCAAGATAACAAAAATTAATGTGCTGTCACTCTTGAGCAGGAATTTTCACATGTCAACATGGAAGATTTTCCTAACGTCTCGGCTTATTGTAAAAGGTTGAAAGAATTGGCGGACCAACTCTGCAACGTTGGTGCACCTGTTACCAATAATCGTCTTATTCTTCAAATGGTTACAGGCCTTTCTGAGGCCTATAATGGCGTTGGAACACTACTTCGTCAAAGTAATCCTCTGTCACCATTTTATCAGGCTTGTTCCATTCTCACGTTGGAAGAGGCCGGTTTGGCTAAAAAGACGGCTACCAGAGCACATTCCGTCGTAATGATGACCACGTCAGACAACCCTCACTCATTCTCCAAAATTTCAGGCCAAAATCGTAACCACGGTGGTGGCAAAAAGGGTCAAAATTATAAAAATAATGGCAAAAATAGTGGTGGCAATCACGGTGGTAACAACGGCGGAGGACGGAATAGTGGCAGCTACAGCTGTGGGCCTCGGAGCAGTGTGCCGCAGGCCAATATGCCCCAGCCATGGGCCCCCTGACAGTAGAGCTAGGCTAGTGGCCATTGGACCAACAACCCTTATTTTCCACATGCTCCTTATCCGGGAAACTGGGCTCGGTTCCAGCAAAATTCCAAGCCCAGTTTCTCGATCCCAAATAGTGAAATATGGTACAGTAATGGGCCGGGACAGCAGGCAAGCCTGCTTAGGCCTCGGCCCCCGCATGCCTTCCATGTTGTAGGCCCAATTCCTATCCCGACACCTACAGTTATTAAAGCCGCAATGCATACATTTGGCTTAAATCCCCCAGACGTGAATTGGTATATGGACACCGAAGCCACTTCTCATATGACGTCAAGGTACTCTCTCGTCTTATTCAAATTTGAGCAAAAATCGTGATATAATTGTTGGTAATAGCAACTCAATTCCAATTCGTGGTTATGGACATACAACGTTTTCTCTCCCACATCCACCTCTAATTTTGAATAATACCCTTTATACCCCTAACTTAATTAAAAATTTGGTGTCTGTCCGAAAATTCACCACTGATAATTGGAGTTTTGTTAATTTTAATCCCTTTGGATTTTCTGTGAAGGATTTCAAAACGGGGATACCTCTAATGAGATGAAATAGTTGGGGAGAGCTTTATCCAATCACAACTACCACCACTTCCGCGAGTCAAGCCATGCCATCTATTTTTGCCGCCCTTGCTCCTTCCTTGTGGCATGCACGTTTGGGTCATCCGGGATAGTCTATTATTTCGTGTTTGCATAAAAATAATTTTATTTCTTGTAAGGGTAAACGTAATACTCCACTTTGTTCTTCTTGTCCGTTAAGGAAACATGTTCGATTACCATTTGTAGCCTCTACTTCTCGTACTTTGATGCCTTTTGACGTTATTCATAGTGATTTATGGACATCTCCCATTTTAAGTTCTTTGGGCCATCGTTATTATGTCTTATTTTTCGATGATTATTCTAATTTTTTGTGGACTTTTCCGTTATCCAAAAAGTCTCAAGTTTTTTCCACTTTCTTAAAATTTAGAGCATTCATCTGTATCCAATTCAAACAGAAAATTAAAAATATTCAATGTGATAATGGCAAGGAAAACAATAATGGGTTGTTTCGGGAATTTTGTGATGCCAATGGCATAGTTTTTCATTTTTCTTGTCCTCGTACGTCCTCAAAAAATGGGAAGGCCGAACGAAAAATTCATACCATTAATAATATTGTCTGAACTTTATTATTCCATGCTTCTGTACCCCTTCCTTTTGGAATCACGCACTACAAATGGCCACTTACCTCCTTAACGTACTTTCTACCAAAGGGTTAGCATATGAATCTCCCCTTAAAATTCTCTATAATAAGACTCCTTCGTATTCGCATCTTAGGGTCTTTGGGTGTTTATGTTATCCACTTTTTCCGTCAACTACAATTAACAACCTTCAAGCCCAACTACCGCTTGTGTGTTTTTAGGTTATCCATCTAATCATCATGGTTACAAATATTTTGATTTATCATCTAATAAATTCATAATTAGTCGTCTTGTTCTTTTTTATGAAACCCAATTTCCATTTGCTAGAGTGAGTAGTCCCGTGCCTAGTTCGTATAATTTTTTAGATGACGAGGTCTCACCATATATTATCCACCATTTATCAAACTTGTCTCGGGACCAAAATACGCTAGCAGGCCCACTACCTGCTGGCCCACACAGTCCTGTTACCACTATTCCTTCTATTCTGCCCAGTGGGCCAGAAACACGGCCCAGTACCGATCTCAGTACTGTTCCAGTGTTCCAGCCCACTCCAGTATATGCTTCCGCCCCTGTTGGCCAGTCCGTCACCATCCCGCATATTGCCCCAAATCCACCCAATTGTACCTCGAGTCAAGGGCCCGTTACTCGTAGTCAAATGAGGTATTTTAAAACCAAAATAACATTTTAATCTCAATTCTAATGTCTCTATATCCCCACTACCACGTAACCCTGTGTCTGCACTACATGACCCGAATTGGAAATTGGCTATGACTAACGAATATAATGCTCTTATTGAAAATAAGACGTGGGAGTTAGTACCCCGTCCATCTGGTGTTAATATTATTCGATCTATGTGGATTTTTACTCATAAAGAAAATTCTGACAGTTCTTTTGAGAGGCATAAGGCTCGTCTTGTAGGTGATGGTAAAACTCAACAGGTTGTCATGGATTGTGGTGAGACGTTTAGTCCGGTGGTAAAACCGGCTACCATTCGCATTGTTCTTAGTTTGACTCTCTCAAAAGCATGGCCTATTCATCAGTTGGATGTAAAGATGATTTCTTACAGGGTGATCTTAATGAGACAGTCTATATGATGATAGCCCTTAAGTTTTCAAGATCCCAATCATCTCCGTCATGTCTGTTTGCTGAAGAAGTCCTTGTATGGACTTAATCAGGCCCCACGGGCTTGGTATAAGAGGTTTGCAGATTATGTATCTACTATTGGGTTTTCTCACAGCCGGTCTGATCATTCTCTAGTGATATATCGTCGTGGTACTTCTCTGGTATACATTTTATTGTACATAGATGATACTATATTGACCGCTCTATCTGATAATATGCGCAAGTCTATCATGTCACTTCTCAGTTTTGAATTTGCAATGAAAGACTTAGGACCCTTGAGTTATTTCTTGGGCATTGCTGTCATGCGTCATTCAAGTGGTCTATTTTTATCTCAAAGGAAGTATGCTGCAGTGATTATTAAGAGAGCTGGTATGTCATCTTGTAAGTCTACTTCCACTCCGATTGATACCAAATCGAAGTTGAGTACTACGTCAGGCACACCATAAGAGGATCCCACCCATTATCGCAGTCTTGCAGGGGCACTTCAGTATCTTACTTTCACGAAACCTGATATTACTTATGCAGTTCATCAGGTGTGTTTATTCATGCATGACCTATGGATTGAGCATATGCATGCGCTCAAACATATTATACGGTACATTCAGGGCATACTTGATTATAGATTGCATTTATATCCTTCTTCCGTCTCTACTATTGTGTCATATACATATGCTGATTGGGGTGGTTGTCTTGATACCAGACGCTCGACATCTGGTTATTGTATGTTTCTTGGGGATAACTTGGCCTCGTGGTCTGCGAAACGCTAGGATACATTATCGCAATCCAGTGCAGAGGCTGAGTATCGAGGTGTGACTAATGTGGTATCTGAATCATGTTGGCTGCATAATCTTTTATTAGAATTACACTTTCCTATTCAGAAAGCTACCTTGGTCTATTGTGATAATGTTAGTGCAGTCTATCTTTCTGGCAATCCGGTCCAACATCAGCGCACTAAACATATCGAGATGGATATTCACTTTGTTCGCGAAAAGGTAGCTCGTGGACAAGTACGTGTTTTACATGTGCCCTCCAGATACCAAATTGCTGACATCTTTACGAAGGGCCTTCCCTCAGTTCTATTTGAAGATTTTAGGGACAACCTCAACGTACAACAACCGCCCGCTATGACTGCTGGGGTGTGATAGAATATAGCACGGTATCATGCTCAAATAGGATTAGGATCGTAATTAAACTAGTGTACAAACCTATCATAGTTGTAGAATTCTTGTACAAGTATGATTAGGATTTAGAAGTATAGTATGAATAGAATTTTCCATATTTGGAGATTGTAACTTGTATATATACCACATTCATTAATGAAAATAATCGAGAGATTATTTCTTTCACTCTATTATGTCACATAAGCTTCGTGGAGAGTCAACTTTATTCAATATTCATTTTGTCAGCATTTTAGAGTCACACGACATCTCAATATTTTCTATATCTGTGTTGATACACCAATTTTTTTTATTTAAATTACATCCAAACATTGGATATGCATCTTATTCTTTCCAGCAAAATGTTGCAAGATATCAACCCATTGGGTTCAATGGAACTCCTACAAAAATAGTCCAGAACAGGTTCTGACTAGACTATATATAAAAGTCAGCTAGCTTACCTAATTTTAAAACTAGACAGTTCGTTTTTGTCAAGATGATAGGCTCCCTTAGAAACAGCAGGAGTCTACTGCGAAAGATCTGAGTGTCTTTAATAGTTGCAACATATTTTGCAAGTCCATCAGCAACTTGATTGACTTCTCTATAACAGTGCTCGATGTTACAGTACTCCATTTGATTCAACAATTGCAGAGTATCATTGATGATGCTTTTAAATTTAAGATTGTTGGTTCCTTTGTTTCTCAGCATGTCAGCCATAAAACCATTTTGCACACACTACTGAATACCAAAATTGACTACATAGTTGAGTATATTAGTTAAATTCCAAAAGAATACTCCATTATTCTATTTTATATGACAACATTTTCATATTAGTCCCGTTCCAAAAGAATACATTTATTTAAAAAGAATTTTATATGGTAGTATTTTCATAAATTGAAGCGAACATTGTAGCACATAATGTGGTCAAGAATTCTATCTTGGAACTATGACCAGGGGCGGAACCACAGTGGTGGCTACAATTAGGCAAAATTCAGTAAATTTTTATTTGCACTATAATTTATTGAATATGTATAAATAATTTATTAAGATTCTAATAAATAAAAATAATTATAGTCTAGAATTCATAAACTAAAAATAATTCTAGCCTCGACTTTGAACATGACATTTCACAATTTTAGACGACTGAAAATTTCAACTATGTGGGCGTTCAATCCATTTGGTCCAGTTCTTTTCGAAAGCCCAATAATTGAACTGAACCGTGAGGTCCATACAAAGAAAAGGATTAATTGGAGAAAAAGCCACTTGCAGGTCTCCTGTTTAAAATATAGCGAATATGAATATATGCAAAATTTTAGTCATAACTTAAAAAAGCTGTGTGTTCAAAGTTCAGTTTTTTCAATTCAATTTTTAGACATTGTGCCTTGAAGTTTATTTTCTTCAGTTTAAATTATAAAATATTATTTTAAATTTCAGTGTTTATTTTTTCAATTCCAACTTCATATTCCTATCCTTTCAGTTTTAGTAACATTATATTAAGAGCTCTCTCTCTCTCATTGTGTGTTTTTGCATGTAGAGTTAAATCCATAAGAGTTGTAAAAAAAGCTTATAAAGAGTCTATCGCTTTAGTTTCACTCCATGTCAATATTACAACAAATAGTTCAATAGGTAGCTTGAAAATCATCAATGTTTCATCATATTTTCTTGGCTCAATGCACTCCATTCTAGTGAGTTATTCCCTCCGTTCCAAAACAAGTATCACCTTAGCAAAAAATAATTGTCCTAAAATAAGTGTCACCATAGGGATTCAAGACAAAAATTGGCTAATGTTTCCAACTATGCCCTTAGCATTAAAGTAGTCCTATTTAATATTGCTCAATTCCAAAAAAATATATGATATAGGGATGGTTTTAGTAAACTCCACATTTTATTTATTAATATCTTAATGGACGTGATCTTTGTTAAGGTGCCACTTATTTTGGGACGGAGGGAGTACTATTTATCTTGTACTATTTGATTTGTTAATTAAGAAGAAAGAAATAAAAGATAAAAAAAAACAATTTTAAAGGAACAAACAATAAAATAATATATAATTTATGGTTATTGGGATGCCTCAAGTGCCCTAACTCAAAAGAGTTCTTTATAATTATCAGAAAATATTATTGCTGACTTATAGTCGCTACCTCCCGAGGTAGGACTAAGGTCTGCGTACATTTTATCCTCTTCAGATTCCGCTTGTAGGATTACACTGGGTATATTATTATTGTTGTTATGGGATTACACTGGGTATGTTGTTGTATTATTGCGACTTATAGCTTTATTTTTGTCCTCTTTGTGTCTTGTTTAATGACTTTGTCTTTGTGTTCTTTATCTATCTTTGTTAGAAAGTTAAGTTTAAATCTGATAGAATAATCCAAGTGCAGTGAATTGGATATGAGATTATGAATATATTACTATTTCCCTATTCTAATTAGATTTTGGGGCTCCATGAATCTAAACAAGAATTAAATACGGGACAAACTACAAAGGGTGCCCTAAAGTCACTACAGAATGGTACACTATTTTGTGTATACTATTTAGCATTTCACTAAAAGTACTCCCTAGTAAATTGATCATTTTTCCCTACAGAGAATTTATTTCTTCTTTTTTTTCGAATTCATTTGCTTCCTAAAACATTTATTCGTTGTAAAAGGGACAACTGTATGTAGTCATAAATAGCGAAATGTAACAAGTATTTTAGAATATCTATTTTAAGTACATGACAACAAAATGAGAATGAGGGGAGTAGTAACTATCAATATTAACCATGGTGCCATCTTGACCTCCTTCGTCGCAGGAACGTACTTTCTCACCATCTAATGATGATCAAATCACGATTATGGGGTTGTCCGATTCTAATTCCATATGCAGAATAAAATGATGGACATTAAAGTTATCCCTGTCTTCAAAAGTTAACGTTTCTGAAAATAATGTTCAAAAGTTAGGTAAATTATGAATTACCGATGTAAATATGTAATAATCCTAGTGTGGTTGAACAGTATGATATAGATAAACCCTAATCGTTACTTGTGCCCTAATTTATTCTAAGCAATAACTTTCTTTGTTCTCTCATGTGACAACATTTTTCTTTAGCCCTTGTCCCAAAATAGTCCCACTACTTCTTCCTCGATAACCAAATCACACGACTTATTTTCACCGCAGCTCAGTGACTATAGTCAATAGCATAGGCAGTAGAAACAAAAGAAAGTTACCATCATAGTTTTAACTATACCCTATAAGATAAGAAGTAAAAAATAAGGGATATTTTCTTTTAAATAAAAACCATAAGAAGCTAGCTGCTTTAAATACTTTTCCTCTAAAAGCACGCCCTTTCTTGAAACATACTTCATATAGTAGTAGTATAATTTAACGGCCAAACCCATCGGCACCGGTATGTGGTCGGGCAGATTTGTCATTTTAACATCTCAAGTAACGCTTGGTCCATCTAAATACTTTAGGTGGGTTTCCACTGTGTCATTTAAATATTTTCACTGACTTGACAACTTACGTAATTTTCACAAAAAACAAGCGCGTGAAAAGCCCAAAAAAACATATTTTTCTCTTCTTTTTATTTCTTCTTCTTCTTCATTCTTTTTCTATACCATCACCAAGATGTTGCTGCCGATATTTCTATCAAAAAAAATTACACTTTTAATTCAACTCCATTCTCTTGCTCTCTCTCATTAAAAATCAAAAGAATTCATTGAAAGAAGAGAAACCAGATCCGGGTTTCAAATAATTTTCTGGCCAAACGTCATTATTTTCGATCTAAGTTTTGTTGTTTTGTTATTTTTTTCTTTTTTTCGATCTGGGTTTCAGATCTGGCAACTCCATTTTGTCTTTTTGGATTATTTAGAATTAATTGAGTCTAAACATCATTAATGGGGTCTTTAGAAAGCTTGAAGGTTTAAAATGAGTTACTTGATTTGATAAAAAATTTGAGAAATGTATGTTGGGGTTGTCTTCAGGTATTCATGGGGTATTTTTAGCTGAAGTTATAACAAATTTGGAGGAACTTCTCTTTAAATTTTGAATTAAAGTCGTGGTTGGAACACGAATACACATGAAGATGGTGAAGAACACCAAGAACATGATTCTAGATTTTTGTCATTTAATAAATGATTTCCACATGTTCTAATTTAATTTATCATTTTTTCACGTCATCGGTTAATGTGTTACACACATTTTACATATTTAGTTGATTGTGTAAAATTGTTTAAATGACACAGAGGAAGCCCATTTGAAGTGTCTAGATAGAACAACATTACTTGAGGTGTTCAAGTGACAAATCTGGATGACCACGTCACGATTGATTTGGCCTAAGTTAAATGAGTATTGACGTTGGGGTTCAAATAATTTCAAATAATATATATATTACATGAGACTTTAGGGGAAAATATATCATATTTGGTTGCTTAAATCCAATGCTCTCTCTTTTTATCTTTCACAATCTCCGAAGCTGCCTCGCTGCTGTATCACTCCACTCTTTCTCCTTTTCCCTAGGGATTCTATTTATTAAAATAAAAATAAAATAAAAATTCCCATTTCGTGAAAACAATACACATATTAACCTTTTAAATAAAGACAGATACTTCTTGAAAATAAAGAAAAATAAAATACTACTAATTTGGTATAAGAAGCTGTAACTTTAGGACCTCAACAAATCCCAATTTCAGTCCTCTATATAAGTCCGAATTATGATACTAAGTTAAAAACACAAATCTACTGTACCTAATAATCTTAACCTGAAATTTTAGGTCGTTGTGTGACTCAAATCTAATAAACGACTTACGAAATTATAGCAATACGTTTTACGATTAACATTTTGTACATGATTTATAATATGTACAAATATATATCTTGACGATAAGAGTGTAACTGACATGTTTGAAACTTTCTTAACAATTTTTTTTGGTCTCTTTCCAGTCATGAAAACATCAGACCATTTTATTTTTCATGTATATGTAAGTTAAAGTATAATGCCTTAAATGTAAGAGAACTAAACATTTCCATTTAAAGGGATTTCTCAGAAAATCCCCCGCAACTGTCAGTTCTCAAAGGAGAGAAACTACAGAGAATTCCTATAACCAATTATTTAATCCCCTGTATAAGGACAACTTTTGGAGCAACATTTAGAATATTTACTCCATTCAATTTATTTTATGAGATGATGTTTGACTAAAGATGAAGTTTAAAACACCAATTTGACTCACATAATATACTTATTAATTAGTGAATGATAAAAGAAAACATATTAGAAGTTTCAAAATAGGAAAAATATGATTTAAATTGAAGTGAAGAGAGTACTACTTGTCAATTACTACATTTGGGTATTTATAGATGAGTTTAAGTTATATAAGTACATCATTAGTGTAAATAATTTCAACACCATCAGGCCATCTAAAATATCTCATTTTCAAAATTTCAAATTGTTAATGTTGCATTTGGTGTTGTGACATTTGCACCAACATATATCTTTGAGTATTGATATGTATGTGTAAATATGTTGGGACAAATGTTACGCAACATTCGGACTAACATTTTTTAGAACAGTTTTGTCTTACTTCACGTTAAGCAGTAATATTTTATTTTACTGTGAGGTAAAAATGACTTAGGTGATGTGAATTGGAGCTGTGTAAAACGTGGGAGAAAGAGTCAAAGCTTGGGGAAGAAGTCGAGTAAGGAACAAGTCAAAGTTATTGAGATTTTCACTCTTTAATCATCTACCATAAGCTGCCCATCTTTTCCTCAACTTCCACATCGATGAGCCTTTCATGGGAACTCTCTGCTATAAATAGAGAGACCACAACAATGTATCGATATCCAGAATCATATTGCAAAAATACCAAGAGAGCTCTCGGGATTTCATCTCAGAAATCTGGATCACTAGTGTTGCATGAGCAAGTCGATGACATTTTGTCCAACATTACAATTGTTGTTTAGATTCTACATTAGTTTTCTATGGAGCGATTGTAATGAGAAGTTGTCTATGTCTACTTAGTTAGATTTTTCAGACATAAGTCATCTGCGACTTCAACTTTTAATTCCTTTCCATTTTATATTTTAAATCTATAAAGAAAAGAATTTATAATTTTGTATATAATATATATACAATACATCTGGTCATTGACAATCATAAGTTATATATATTATATAACTTATGAAAATTTTAAACCCGTGTTTTTTAAATTCCGCTGCATTTACTCTTCAAATGTTCTGTTTTGCTAAAGTGTTGTTACTAGTGTCAGATGACATAACTGCTGACATTCGAAAACAGAATTGACATTCGATTTATTTCTTCTCTTGTTTTTACTTTTCAGTAGCTTTTGACACCTTTCAACTGGTATCAGAGCCGACACTTAACACAATAAATGCTTGGTCATGTTGCCATAAGCTATGGATCAGGCAAATCCAACTATTGGTAGACTTCCTATTTTAGATGGATCAAATTATGCCTATTGAAAGATTTGCCTACATTTGCATATCAAATCAATTGATGTTTGTGCATGGATATCTATAACCAATGGTATGTTGTTCCAATATTTCCACTGGATGAGGAAGGTGACATTATTGTGAAACCTGAATTCGAATGGACTACTGAAGAAACCAATAATGCTAGTTTTAACGAAAAGGCCCACAATGCCATTTTTGGATGGGTTGATCTTTACATGTTCAAACTCATTCAAAACTGTCCCACGGCTAAGGACGCATGGGATACATTACAAATTCATTGTGAAGGTAGCTCAAGTGTTCGTCGAATAAAGCTACGCATGCTCATGAGTAAATATGAACGTTTACGGATGGAAGAAGTGGATAATATTAAATCTTATTTTGAAAAGTTGATTGACATCTCAAATGAATGTCAAGTGCTTGGTGAACCATTAACCAACACCCAACTTGTTGAAAAAGCTCTCCGTTCTCTTCCTGAAAAGATTAATTTAAAGATTTATGCTATTGAAGAAGCTCACAATCTTGCCACAATGGACCTTCATACCTCGATGAGCATACTCAAAACTTATGAGATGAATATTAAGAGTCAAAAGGAATTGTATAAAAGCAATAATGTGGCACTTCAAGTTCAATCCTCAGAGAGTCAAATCGAATAAGAGTATGAGAATCTTGAAGAAATTGGTGAAGGTGCAAATGTTGTCTTACTCACTCGAAAATACAATTCGATGGTGAGGAAGTTCAACAATGAGAGAAATCAATCTAAATCTAAAGAGCACCAAAACTAAGCCTTCTATCAAAAGCCCACTAGATTCCTTCCAATGTACAAAAAAGAAATCAACTAAGAAGAACCAACCCAGATGGTACCAAATTTGATCCCAAACAACTTGAGTCAGTGCAATGTCATGCATGCTCAGGTTGGGGTCATTATGCTAACGAATGTGCAAACACTCTTTAAAATTTTGGTAAGAACTTATGGGTTTCTCTTAGTGATGATGAAGAAGAAGATGAAGGAGATCATGAAATTGAAACACAAGCAATGTTGGCCACTATTTTCGAACAGTCTCTATCGGATAATGAAGATGTCGTATATAACGTTGTCTCAGATGTCATGACATTTTCTCCAACATCAGCACTTACATCAACATCCTCAGCGACATCCAAAAGGTATGAGTTCTTTAACTATTCTGATGTTAATTGTTTTAGTGGTTCTGTTTCTGTTAGTGAGGCTGATTTTATGGATCAAGTTGAATGCAGAGATGATATGATTAATGAATTACAAAGTATTTGTAAAGCCTTAATCATAAAATCCAAGCAACTTGACAAAAAGGTAAAATATTTAACTCATAAAAATTTAGAATTAACAGGCACGATAACCCAACTTGAGGTTGCAGTTACTAACAAGGATATTGAATTTGGTAAGATTCGTGCAAAATTGGATTTAGCCGAAGCAACCTTCCGCAAGCTCAACACAGGGACTTCGAAGTTGAATGAAATACTCAACTTTAGTAATCCTTCACATGCAGGTATTGGGTACGAAAACTCTCTTAAAACCATATGCTCTAATCTCTTTGGCAAGAATGAGAAGATATACTTTGTAAAAGAAAAAAGGAATATATAATAGGTTCTTATATATGTCAAAAAATATGAAGTTTGTATGTCCTCACTGTAACTCCCCTGGACACTTAAAGCCGTATTGTTTCAAACTTCAAATTTTTGTGAGCAAAATGTTGCCTAAATTGTTGTCCAACATTCCGGATAAACATCGAAGCAACATTTATGAGCGAAAAAATAAAAATTGTTTTAAGAGAGTTTGGGTTCCTAAAATGGACGTAACTTGTAATGTCTGTATAACTGCATTAAGAACTAACATTTCAGGTTCTTGGTACTTTGATAGTGGATGTTCTCGCCACATGATAGGTACAAAAGGCTTTCTAAAGAATTATGATTCATTCAATGGAGGAAATGTGACTTATAGAGGTGGCAGTAAAAACAAAATAATTGGAAAAGAAATTTTGGATGTTCCTGGATTTCCAGCCTTAAGAAATATCTTACACGTTGAGGGATTAATGGCTAATTTGATTAGTATTAGTCAATTGTGTGATGACGATCTTGAGGTAAAATTTAATAAGAATGCCTGTAAAGTTACGAATGAAGCAAACATATGTGTCATGACAGGTACAAGAACATGTGACAATTGTTATCTTGTTGTAAGACAAGAAACATGCAATAATGCTAAGATCAATGACACAACACTATGACATCAAAAGTTGGGGCATGTCAACTACCGCAATTTAGAAAAATTGGTCTCATATGTAGCGGTTAGAGGCTTACCCAATCTTAGCCATAAAGGTAAAACTGTTTGTGAAGATTGTCTGAAAGGTAAGCAAACCCGTGTCTCTTATAATATTGTCCAACACGACGGACAACTTTCAGGTACGTCTCACTGTTTTATATTATTGCATATGGATTTAATGGGTCCAATTGAAGTAGACAGTCTAGGAGTCATGAGGTATTCCTATGTGATTGTAGAAGATTTTTCTAGATATTTATGGATATATTTTTTGAAAGAAAAATCACAAACTTTTGACATGTTTAAGATTCTGCACTCTAGAATCAGGAATTCGTTCTATTCTCCTATTTTTCGGATTAGATCCGACCATGGAAAAGAATTTGAAAATAGCTCATTCACAAATTTTTGTGAGAAAAAAGGAATTTTTTATGAGTTTTCTGGCCGCAAAACTCCTTTCAGAATGGGGTAGCAGAAAGGAAGAATAGAACACTGCAAGAAATATCTAGAGTTATGCTTAGTTCTAAAAGAATGTCAAAACGTTTTTGGGCCGAAGCCTTAAATACTGCTTGTCACATCTCTTATAGAGTCTACATAAGGCCAGGAACAAAGATGACTCCCTATGAGCTTATAAATGGAAAGAAACCTAACTTGCGTTACTTTCATATTTTTGGGTGTATTTGTTACATTTTAAATGATAGTGATCATTTGGCAAAGTTTGACTCTAAGAGTGACAAATGAATTTTTGTTAGCTATTCCCAAAACATTCATGCTTATCGAGTTTACAACTGAGGACCAGAACTGTACATGAGTCTGTAAATGTTATTTTTGATAATTTTTCTGATCTTACAGGAAATACAGCTGAAAATAGCACTTAGTTTCAGTGGAAAATGCGCAGACTGATAAAGAATCAGATGTTGCCCCAAATGTTGCCACACCCGAAGCAACATCTGAACCTGAAAGAGAGACCACAGAGGCCATAGATGAGGAGTCATATGCTGAATTATCAGATCAAGTTCGAAGGGACCCCTCATCAAGGATTAGGAAGAATCATCCAACGGGCTAGGTGATAGGGGGAGTTTTTGAAGGAATTAAAACAAGAGGGAAAGAACCACTAAACTACAGAGAAATGGTAAGGTATGTGTGTATGTCTATCATATACCAAGAGGTTAGTCTTTCTTGTTTTATATCTACTTTAGAACCAAAAAATATTTTAGAAGCACTCAAAGATAATTTTTGGATTCAACAAATGCAATAAGAGCTTGAACAATTCTCCCGAAATGAAGTATGGGACTTAGTTCCACGTCGAAATAATACAAATGTAATTGGAACTAAGTGAATTTTTAAAAATAAATCAAACGAATCGGGAACAGTTGTTAGAAACAAAGCTCGTCTAGTTACACAAGGCTATACTCAGGTTGAAGGAATCGATTATGATGAAACATTCGTACATGTGGCTATAATTGAGTCAATTAGACTTTTACTTGCTATTGCTTGTTGTCTGAAAATTACTTTACATCAAATGGATGTAAAAGGTGAATTCTTAAATGGTTACCTAGATAAGGAAGTTTATGTTGAACAACCAAAAGGATTTGAAGATCCCTACCATCCACACTATGTGTACAAGCTCAAAAAGGCTATATATGGGTTGAAACAAGCTCCTAGTGCATGGTATGATCGTTTAACTAACTTTCTTCTTGAATTTGGTTTTAACCGTGGTAAAGCTAATCGTACTTTAATCATTAAAAGTCATGGTATAGATATTATTATTGCTCAAATCTATGTAGATGACATAGTCTTTGGTTCGACCTCACAGTCTTACCTAAAGCCATTTGTTGAATCTATCTCATCGACATTTGAAATGAGCATGATTGGGGAACTAATTTTTTCCTTAGGCTTGCAGATTAAGCAAAGTGAAGATGGAATTTTCATCTCACAAAGTAAATATGCTAATAATCCAGTTAAGAGATTTGGTTTGGAGAACGCTAAACAGATGAAAACGCCTATGGGTTCATCGTAGAAGGTATATAAGGATAATGTTGGTGAAAATGTCGACCCAACATTATATCGATCTATGATAGATAGCCTTCTTTATCTTACTGCTAGTCACCCAGATATTATGTTTAGTGTTTGTGTTTGAGCACGTTTTCAAGCTTGTCCCAAAATGTCTCACTTAAATGCCGTGAAACGTATTATTCGATATGTTGTTAGCACATGTGAGTTGGGAATTTGCTATTCCAAAGACATTAATCCTAACTTAATAGGATTTAGTGACTCGGATTGGGTTGGAGATGTGGATGATAGAAAAAGTACAAGTGGAGGATATTTTTATCTTGACAATAACCTTGCTTCATGGTATAGTCGTAAACAAAATTGTGTCTCACTTTCAACTGCTGAATCTGAATATGCAGCAGCTGGAAGTTGTTGCTCTCAATTAATATGGCTACGACACATGTTAGACGACTATGGATTACTATCAACATTTTGATTTTGTATTGTGATAATTTAAGTGCTATAAATATTTCCAAAAATCCAGTTCAACACTCACGTACAAAATATATTGATATTAGACATCACTTTTTAAGATATTTAGTTGAAAAAAATAGCTAGTTAAAATTGAACATGTTGACACTCTTCATCAACTAGCTGATATTTTTACAAAGCCTTGGACCATGAGAGATTTTCTAGTTTGAATAAATCTCTTGGTCTTTGTAATCTCTACAAAAAGGCACTTATGGTGAATGTCGGCTTAAACGTTGTCTAACATTTCGGGTGACATTTACCTATGTAATATTACTGACTGATTATTGTTGTTGTATGGTGCATAACTTTTGGTCACTTAAGCATGATCCTCAATAAGAATGTGAATCCAACGTGATACCATTTTTGCGATGATATATATATATATGATAAAAAGGGAGTATCAAAATAAGGCAAAGCCTGTGCAAATATTTGGCAACTGTACAAAATGGGCAAAGCCCTTAAAAAGATAATGTTCCTATTCTATAGGAGTATCAAGTGCTTCAAAAAAAATTTGAGAATACAAAAAAGTATTCTTATTTTTGACACAAAAATTTCCTTTATGTGTTATATGATTAGACCAAGGACACGATGAAAAAATGTTAATTGGTCCAATTGTTAAACTCATAAAATACGTATAAAACGTGTCTTGATTTGTTGCCAAAATGAAAAATTATTGAGGGATCAAAATACTTGTGTCGTTCAAAATGTTACCAACATTGCTGTTGACATTTTCAGATTGTGATATTTGTTGGGATATTATTCTTAACTGATTTAAGAAAAATCAGATTTTCTCCCTATTTTTATCCCTCATTTTAATAGGAATTACAAACTTTAAAATGATAAGGCTAAATTGAATTCCTACCGTGATGTTTATTTTTTTATCCCAAAATTTTAGGTGTAAGTTTTTAGATAAATCTGAAACTCCTAAAACTAACGAATTTTGTTGCTATGAAAGGATAGCCATGTATATAAATATTCCTCTCATTTGCTATTATTTTATCATTTCCGATTTTCCCTAAAAAAAGGGAAATCACATCACACCTCGGGTATAATCCTACCTACCCGATGGAATCATCACCATTCCAAACTCCATTCTCAATCTCAAACCCTAAATTCCAAAAACCTTCTCCATAATATTTACCGATGGAAACCTCTCCAATGTCAACACAAATGTCATCCAACACTCCAACCAACACCCCAATGAGTACAAGCCCTCCTATGAATACTGAATCGTCTGAGCAAAATAAACCGCAGAAACCCTATCGGTTATCTTTTTCACCATCCACAGAGGACTTGTCCAAAGCTATAGTATTTAAAGGTTTAGATGAACCTTTATACATTAGCTAACCAGGTGGTGACAACAATCCAATAGATGTTAATGAAACATCTGATATTTCAGCACTGGGTAAAAGACCAAGATCATCCACCTTCTCTACTCATCGATCGAGTAGAATGTTTGAGAGAACAGTTCGTGAAGAGCCTAGAAACAAAAGGTCTAGATTTGATACATTTATACCTGTTTTCTCGAGCAGTGACGGTGACGACACGGACTTTGTGCTCTCAACTGAAGAGAGTGAAGAAGAACCAACTGCTTCTGTACTGCAAAATATGTCTCAAGATAACAAGGAAGTTCCTGATGAAACTCCACTGAAGCAATTCTTTCCAAAGGGAATTCCCAGATATGCTAATCGATTGTTGCTCCGAATGTTGCCACTAATGCCACAACATCTCAGGCAATATTTCAGCCAACATTAGAAGAGACACAAATACCAACATCCTCCTTCAAAAATGAATCTGATTCAGACCTTGAAGTATCTATCTACTCAGACAAATTTCATTCTAAAACTAATTCTGATAATTGGGACTGGTACAAGAATAGAGTTATTAGGTCTAAAAAAGTATTAGACATTGCCTCATGTTCAGAATATGGTTTGGTAGAGTTCTTAAAAGAAAGACAGCTCCTAGGATCTGTTACTGAGAAAGGACCGTATGTTGATAAAATAGTCAGGTTGTTTTATGCTAATTTGAATTCTTCTATAGAGGATACCTCCTCGAAGAAATTTGGTAAGGTATATCTCTATAACAAAGTATATTTTTTCACAATTGCTGTTATAAACCTATGTATGGGATTAAATGCAGAGGAGAATGTTAGAGAAGCAGACCCTGCAGTGAACATTAGAGATGAAGTAATTGAGTACCTCATGGAAGGTATAAAGCATAAGTGGATCTCTAGATGTCCAACCTCTAAATTA
This sequence comes from Anisodus tanguticus, assembly GCA_034509755.1. NCBI lineage: Eukaryota > Viridiplantae > Streptophyta > Magnoliopsida > Solanales > Solanaceae > Anisodus > Anisodus tanguticus. The sequence goes on from CM067552.1 coordinate 39,560,465, forward strand.
ACAACCCTGTTTTCCACCCTTTACAAAATTGTTATACACAATTGGCCTCCTTCAATAAATGAGTCAATTGTAACTACAGAACAAGCCACCCTGCTATATAAAATTGGGAAAGGTTTGAGAGCTGATCTAGGCAAAATGATCATCCATAAAGTTGCCAACTTGGCACAAAAAGAATCAACCTCAATCCTCCCTTATCCCTCTCTGATATACAAAGTTTTAACCACCCAATGTCTTAAGCCTAAGAGAGAGGACACATTAGGAAAGACTCCTGAACTGTACACAGTAAACAAAACAGTTTTGAAGAGTAGAGACAGAGTCATGGATCTACCCTGGAAAATGGAAGGAAATAGTGCAGATGTTGACAGGAATGTCACCAACATTCTTGGCAACACTGGTCCAAGACAGTCTCCACTGTCTACTGAATGACTTGTGAATCAAATTGCAAAGGTCAACCAACAAATCTCTGAGGTTGATGCTGTGAGGAATTCTCTGATTCAAGCTAGAGACCATTTCATGTTGTTGCTTTCTTCACAAAACGGGGGAGAAAATGATGATGCTGAAGCCGAGGGAAGTATAGGGAAGCAGAGGAAGTGTTGATGCAGGAAAGTGCTGATGTAGTGGGAGCTGAGGAAGAAGGCTAGAGACTGATGTTCTGTGCAGATAAGCAGTTATGCAGGAGTAGAAAGTTGTTGCTGTTGTATGATGAGTTAGTAGGAGTTGTTGCTACTAGTTGATATTGTATGAGGGTCGTGAATGTTGCTCAATCTGAGCAGTTAACTATTCGACAGGATAGATATTGATTTATGTGGACAATGGAATATTTCTTTTTATGGTTTGTAAATAAATCTATATAAGTGGATGATATGTATATATGTGTTAACATCTTTATTCTTTTCTAATCCTATAAATCAGTACACGCATGATTACTTGAAAGTCATCGCAGGTTAAGGGGAGCATAGCAATGATATTATTGATCACAAATGTCGGACACCATTTGACTCAATATCCTAAGTCAGTTTAGGTTTGTAATGAGTTTTGTGAAGAAGGCAAAAATGGGGAGATTGTTAATGTTGCATTTGGAGTTGTGACATTTGTACCAACATATATCTTTGAGTATTGATATGTATGTGTAAATATGTTGGGACAAATGTTACGCAACATTCGAACCAACATTTTATAGAACAGTTTTGCCTTACTTCACGTTAAGCAGTAATATTTTATTTTACTGTGAGGCAAAAATGACTTAGGTGTGGTGAATTGGAGTTGTGTAAAACGTGGGAGAAAGAGTCAAAGCTTGGGGAAGAAGTAGAGTAAGGAACAAGTCAAAGTTGTTGAGATTTTCACTCCTTAATCATCTACCACAAGCTGCCCATCTTTTTCTCAACTTTCATAACCGATCAATGAGCCTTTCATGGGAACTCTCTTCTATAAATAGAGAGGCCACAACAGTGTATCGATATCCAGAATCAGATTGCAAAAATACCAAGAGAGCTCTCGGGATTTCATCTCAGAAATCTGGATCACTAGTGTTGCCTGGGCGTGTCGACGACATTCTATCCAACATTACAATTGTTGTTTAGATTCTAGATTAGTTTTGTATGGAGCGATTGTATGTCTACTTAGTTATATATTTTAGACAGAAGTCATCTGCGACTTCAACTTTTAATTCCTTTCCATTTTATATTGTAAATCTGTAAAGAAAGAAATTTGTAATTTTGTGTATAATATATATACAATACATCTGGTCATTGACCATCATAACTTATGAAAATTTTAAACCTTTGTGTTCTTTAAATTCCGCTGCATTTACTCTTCAAAGTTACTGTTTTGCTAAAGTGTTGTTACTAGTGTCAGACAACATAACTGCTGACATTCGAAAACAGAATTGGTATTCGATTTATTTCATCTCTTGTTTTTACTTTTCAGTAGCTTTTGATACCCTTCACAAATCTCATATTTTAAGGAGACTTATTTGTCATGATGTAAAAAATTACTTACATTAATAGTATATGAACTTAGATCCTTTATAGATAACTGTGGCACTCTAATCACCCTGTTCAATGAAAACAACATAAAGAAAACTGATACTTAAATGCAGCTGCATTTCCTCTTTAGTTTCTCAAAATGAACTTCATTAAAGTAAAGAAGATAGCTCAAATGATAGGCTATTTGGTTTAAGTTCTTGCCACCATGTTCAGCACCAGCACTATTTCTAGTAGAGCCGCCACATAGGGAGGAGCAGGGAGGAGGGATTCATTATTTCCGGCAAGAAAGTTAACATAACAACTTTCTTTTCAATATCAAGTTAGTGTTCAATAAAGATCACACAATAACTTTTTACTTCACATGCATGATATATTTTTCAACAAGACATGGTGTGAGGTTTAAGCATTCCCATAACTAAACTTGCCTCTTTCACATGCATATTGTCTCCTATACTAGACTCTCACTTCCACAAATTTTGACCAACATTTTTGTGTGTGTCACTACTGGAAATATCCCATTTCTTGATTTTTACTGTTATTCCATTTTAAAGGCTCAAAAAATGGAGAAGTCCTCTTCAACTTTGTCATATTTTTTCATTATTTTCTTCTTCTTGGTAAGTTTTTTGAGTTCAAGAACAATAGTATTAGTGAACTGTTTATCCACTGATGGACAAGTTTTGCTCTCTCTTCTCAAAGCAGCTAATGACCCTTATGCTAAATCATCATCATCATCTTTTGTACTTTCTTCTTGGAATGCTTCAAGTTCAACTCCATGTTCTTGGCAAGGAATTTATTGTTCTCCTCAACAAAGGGTTATTTCAGTTTCACTTCCAAATATATTCCTCAATCTCTCTTATTTACCTTCTGAACTCTCTTCCCTTTCATCCCTTCAGCTTCTCAATCTTTCTTCTACTAATATCTCTGGCTCAATCCCTTCATCTTTTGGTTCTTTTACACACCTTAGGCTTCTTGATCTTTCTTCCAATTCTCTTTCAGGACCTATTCCTTCTGAACTTGGTGGACTTACTTCACTTCAGTTCCTTTTCTTGAATTCAAACAGATTGAGTGCTAAAATCCCACAACAACTTTCCGAACTTTCTTCACTAGAAATCCTTTGTCTCCAAGATAATCTCCTTAACGGGTCGATTCCTAAACAGTTAGCCTCCTTGGTGTCACTCCAACAGTTCAGAATTGGAGGAAATCCACAGTTAACTGGTGAAATACCTGCAGAACTAGGCCTCCTGACTAATCTAACAACGTTTGGTGTCGCGGCTACTGGACTTTCGGGGGTTATTCCACACACATTTGGTGATTTAATCTATCTTCAAACTCTGGCTATTTATGACACTGAAGTCTTTGGTCCAATACCGCGAGAACTTGGGATGTGTTCAGAGCTGAGAAACTTGTACTTGCACATGAATAAGCTCACAGGTCCAATCCCTCCACAGTTGGGAAAGTTACAAAAGCTTACTAGCTTGCTTTTATGGGGAAATTTCCTTACTGGACCTGTCCCGGATGAGCTTTCAAATTGTTCATCCCTTGTGGTTCTTGATGTCTCTGCGAACGACTTGTCTGGCAAAATTCCGGGTGATATAGGAAACCTAGAGGTACTTGAACAGCTTCACTTATCTGATAATGCACTTACTGGTTCTATTCCATGGCAACTGAGTAATTGTAGCAGCTTAACAGCTCTTCAATTAGATAAGAACCAATTATCAGGCACTATTCCCCAGGAAGTCGGTAAGTTGAAGTACTTACAGAGTTTTTTACTCTGGGGGAATTCGGTTTCAGGAACTATACCAGCTGCTTTTGGAAACTGTTCTGAACTTTATTCAATTGACCTGTCAAGAAACAATCTCACTGGTTCAATACCTGAAGAGATATTCAGTTTGAATAAGCTGAGTAGGTTGTTGCTTCTTGGAAATTCGTTAACGGGAAGATTGTCTTCAAGTGTGGGAAAATGTCTGTCTTTGGTAAGGTTGAGGCTTGGCGAAAACCAGTTTTTTGGACCAATTCCTGAGGAGATAGGACAGCTGCAGAATCTTGTGTTTCTTGATTTATACATGAACCATTTCTCTGGTGAATTGCCTTCTCAAATCGCCAACATTACGGTTATTGAGCTGTTGGATGTGCATAACAATTACCTAACCGGGGAAATACCATCATCATTGGGAGAGCTCGTGAACTTAGAGCAGATGGATCTCAGCGAAAACAGCTTCATCGGTGAGATTCCGTGGAGTTCTGGTAATCTTAGTTACTTGAACAAACTTATTCTCAGTAATAATCTGCTTACTGGTCCAATTCCAAAGTCATTTAGTAACTTGCAGAAGTTAACTCTACTTGACTTGAGCTCCAATAGTTTATCTGGTGCAATTTCACCTGAGATTGGTTACATGACAAGTTTAACAATCAGTTTAGATTTGAGCTCAAACCGTTTCACAGGTGAACTCCCTGAGACATTATCCGGATTGACACAGTTGCAGTCTCTTGATATTTCTCATAATATGCTGAGTGGAAGGATCACAATTCTGAGCTTCTTGACCAGTCTCACAACTCTAAATGTATCGTATAATAATTTCTCGGGGCCTATTCCTGTAACACCTTCCTTTAGAACTCTGACATCAAACTCTTTTCTAGACAATTTACTCCTTTGTGAATCAATTGATGGCTCTACTTGTTCTGCACATTTAACTAGACGGAACGAATTGAAGTCTGCAAAAATCATAGCTTTGGTTGCAGTAATTGTGACTTTTGTATCCATAGCAGTCATGGCAACGTGGTATATTCTGACAAGGAAGAATAGATATGAATTTGAGAAATCTCCTGGAATGTCAGCCTCTGCAATCGGACCAGAGGATTTTTCCTATCCTTGGACTTTCATTCCCTTCCAGAAGCTAAATTGCACCGTTGACAACATCTTGGAATGCCTGAAAGACGAAAACATTATTGGGAAAGGCTGTTCGGGAGTTGTTTATAGAGCAGAAATGCCAAATGGCGAGTTGATTGCAGTGAAGAAGCTCTGGAAAACAAAGAAAGAAGACGAACAAGTAGATTCCTTCGCTGCTGAAATTCAAATTCTCGGTCACATTAGGCATCGGAACATAGTGAAGCTCGTTGGATATTGTTCAAACAAGAGTGTTAAGCTTCTTCTGTACAACTACATTTCAAATGGTAATCTTAACCAGCTCTTGCAAAGTAACAGGAACTTGGACTGGGAAATAAGGTACAAGATTGCAGTTGGATCAGCTCAAGGACTTGCTTATCTTCACCATGACTGTGTGCCAGCAATTCTTCATAGAGATGTCAAGTGCAACAACATACTCCTAGACTCCAAATTCGAGGCTTATTTAGCAGATTTTGGACTTGCAAAGTTGATGAATTCTCCAAATTATCACCAAGCTATGTCCAGAGTAGCAGGCTCTTATGGCTATATAGCTCCAGGCAAGTATCTTTCAACATTTATTTCTCATCTTAACTTAACTGTTGTACTGCCTTTATAGGTCAATCTTTTTCTTTCTTCAATAAAATATGATGCTTTTGATGTTTGTATTGAATTGTGTGATCATCTCATTTAAAAACGTAAGTTGTTAGAGAGGATACACTTCTCTTTACTTAATTATATCTTCAACACATGCGGCTCTGATTCTTGCCTAGCACGTGGAAACTCTTTATGATAATGGATGGCGCTGAGACTTCAACCTAGGACCTATGTCTGCTCTGATACCATGTCGAATTGTGTGATCATCTCATTTAAAAATTTAAGCTGTTAGAGATGGCAAACATGTATCTACTAAATAATATCTTCAACGGTTTTCAGATATAGGTCAAAACGAGAGTCATGATATTGTTTGACCAAGCACATATAAATTCATATGGGCAATGTTAGGACTTGAAACCAGGACATTTGTTTACTCTGGTACCATGTTGAATTGTGTGACCATCTCATTTAAAAGTTAAAACTGTTAAAGAGTTTGTACTTTTATTTACTTAATTATATTTTTAACGAGAGTCACGATGTCGTAATTTATAGACAATTTTGGAAGTATAAACTATAAAGTTGTGTTCCACAGATTTTGACACAGATTTTTGCCATTGTGGTTGCAGAATATGGATACACGGTGAATATAACAGAAAAGAGCGATGTCTACAGTTATGGAGTGGTGTTGCTGGAAATATTGAGTGGACGTAGCGCGATTGAGCCTCAGATTGGCGATGGACTACACATTGTCGAGTGGATGAAGAAAAAGATGGGAAGCTTTGAACCAGCTGTTACAATTCTTGATTCCAAGCTTCAGGGTTTACCGGATCAAATGGTGCAAGAAATGCTACAAACACTTGGAATAGCTATGTTCTGTGTGAATTCATCACCTACTGAAAGGCCAACTATGAAGGAAGTGGTGGCACTTCTAATGGAAGTGAAGAGCCCACCTGAAGAATTTGGAAAAACTTCTCAGCCTTTAATAAATCAGTCAACTCATAGTTGATTCCTTTTTTTCTTGTGTTTCTTTGTTTTTTATTTTAGAAGTGTAGGCATTTATTTTCTTTGTTTTCTAAGGTAAAAGAAAGGGTAATTATTGTTTTTTAGGAGAAGAAAGCTATTTTCCTGGCTTATGTTATTGTAGGGATTCTTGTACAGTTTCAGTAACATTGAATGTTTAGCTTAGTAGCATCTTCATTTCTTCATTATTTCCTTATGCTGCAAACCTTTGCTTATGACTGAGTACAGTTTATCACATTTAGTCTACCATTGACAAGTTGAGGGGAAAAGTAAAAATAAATTTTAACACAAACAGAACTTCAGCATCCAATTACTACACCATGCTCATGGAATTGGACGAATCAGTTAGCTTGTCAGCAAAGCTGGTGCAATTCTAAGTTACATAAGATTTGCAATTAATGTTCTTTTCTTTCAAATACTAAAATTATTTAATTGTAATTGTAAAGAAAAAAAGTGGAGGATGACTGATACACTTACAGCCTTACCGGTAGATATTTACTGTGGAGGCAGCAATGTGACATAGAAATCTCATTATCGCGAAGTAGTCTTCTCTTGGAGGACAAAGAGCATAGAGGTCAGAGTCCCCCACAGCGGTTGAGACTTTCGATTCGAAGACCAAGTCATAGACTACTACATGTCTCGCAGAGTGACTTGTTGTAAAGATTTGTTTCCAAGTCCAACCTGTTTTTTCAGGTTTGGAGAGGGAAGAGGGGGGGTGGAGGGGGGAGCGTTGGGGAAAGAATTACAAGAAAAGGCTCAATTAAGCTGCTTCTGTTTTTCCAGGATTTCTTAGGTTACAACAAGAAATTGTGCAGGAAGTGGCAAGGGTCACCTGGCTCACCCATCCATTTGGCAAAATGTTCAAGCAAGATTCACAGAATAGTTGGTCAAAAATCTTCATATTCAAGAAGAGATTTCTGTCCTTGATAACAGATGGTCACTAAACAGTAAGATGATTGCGACATAGTAACAGAAAGGGAACAACAATGACTTGTCATGGAGAATGGCTCTTGGCATTGCAGAATATGATGACCAAAAAATAAGAATGACATATCGTAAATTTTACAAGATAGAACAGAAAACAAAGTTCCGTATACATGATTGAGTCCTAGCTATGTTAAGCAGACTTAACCCTTGTATTTTTACTCGACATTGAACTCCTTCCCCTGAATCCGACAACATTTAGTTTCGACGTGGGTCTACTAGAGCTTCGGCTATCTACTTGTCTCTTCCCAGTGGAACTGCCGGTCTTCTTGGACACCTTAACAGCTATCTTTGGTTTTGACTTCCCTGGTCCTTTCCCAAACTTGACTCCTGGAGATTTTTTTGAATCGATTGTCGTTCTAGTAATGCTCGAGGATTTGCCTGTGGAAGCTTTAGCCTTGCCTTTAGAATTAGAAACTTTCACTAACTTTGCGCGCTTGTCCTTTTGTTCAGTTATGCGAGACCTGGCATTGTCTCTTTTGATACCGTCTACTGAGAGAGACTCCAAGCTCTCGTTCTTCTTTATGGCTTCCTCGATGCAAGTGGCCAAAAGCATGTCCTTTTTGGCAATCAAACTTGTTACTTTCCCTACACATGCAAAAAAGGTATTTTGAGTTTAGTAAGGCTTGAGATAGCGCCAACTGAAACAAATTCAAACCTAAAAAATGGATAAGGAGAATTTCAAACTTGCATATATGTAGTGGGAAGCACATGCATCTTTCAAAAACCAAGCAGCAAAGCAACATTATCAAAATCACCGAGGGGGAGCATTCTAATTTCCTTGAGAAGAAAATAATATTGACAAATTATAGGATCAATTTCTTGAACTTTTGGAGTATCCACAAAATTTCTGTCAGCATAGATACGATTGAGTATATCTTGCGTAGAACCGTGTTTTGGTGTAGGTTATTCACTTTTTGTATACCAGGGCTTTTGCCCATTATATTCGATGAATAATTACCTTGTCAAAAAGATATTCTCAGGAAAATAAAAACATCTACATAAGATTATTAAAGCTGCAAATCTAGTTTATGAAACAAGCAAAAGTGCTCTGCATTCATAGCACCAACAAAAAACTGCGCAGTAAAGGATTAAATTCAACAAGGAGAACTCATTTTATCGTGAATTCATGCAAACCAACCTTTGGCACCCATACGAGCAGTCCTTCCAGTGCGATGGAGATAATCAATCTAAAATAGTCAAAGGAAAAGGATAAACTGGTGTTAGCTTGTATTGGCAAGAAATGACATGTTTAGCGAAGGCGAAGCTGGTGCTTACAGAATTCTTAGGGAAATCAAACATGATAACATGATCAACATCCAAGTCGAGTCCTCTAGCAGCCAAGTCTGTGCAGACCAAAGTGGGACAATCTCCTTCATTGCTCTTAAACTTTGCAAGGTTTTCAACCCTGCAGAAGAAAAGCTTTACTAATGGAGAGCAAAAGTGAAGCATATAAAACTTGATTGAGCAGTGCTTAATAGTACGGGAACATAAATCCATTAGAGAATCATGGACATTTCATCTATCTTGACGTTCTAACATCTTGGAACCTTTCACCTAAGAAATAGTTCACGGTCTTTGACTCGAGCTATTGTAGAAACGTTTTGAGTAGAAAATTGAGCTTATTGCTGTTATTACCATCTTTTGTCTGGAGGATAAAGAAACGAACAGTGGCAAGATTGAACACAAATCAAAGCAGAGGACAAGACCGGAATAGTGTCAAAATAAAGAATGACAAACAAGATATCTTAATTTTATGTTCCTCAAGATGAGGAATGTCAAAGCTAAAGTCAGAAATTCATATCTTCACGCTATAAGTGAAGGGTAGGGTAAGAGGCTGAGTATGGAGGAGGTCAAAGTAAAAGCAAAAGGAGCAAGAGAGTCAGCTTAGTAGACCAGGTAATGTGTTTGCCTGTTGCAAGAATATTATTCAGCTTGTCTCTTTTTTTTCTTTTAATAAAGGTTATTCAACTTGTCTCTTCTTACCTTTGCTCTGCTGGAACTTCCCCATGGTAGTTAACAGTAGAAATTTGGGTTTCATTAAGGAAGTGATCCACAGCACGGCTGGAATTCAACGTGTTACAGAATACCATCACTCTATTTCCCTTTGCTAAACTTGGCTCAAGAACCTGGAAATTACATAATGTAAATAATTTCCTGATTTATATATTGTGAACTACAATAAGCACAATTATATGCAAAACTTAGTTTGTTCTTTGGAAACAAGTACATAAACAGTGCTCCACCTGTAGCAACGCCTCCATCTTGTTCTCAGAACCTGAAAGCTTGATGAAATCATGACGAGCATTAGCAATCTTTTTATGTAATGTTGAAGTACGTAAATGCTCAATCCCTTGAAATTCTTCGTCAACCAGCTTTTGAACTGCCTGCAAAGCATAAAATATCAACTGAACCGCCTCCAAGTAGAAAAATGTGCAAATTGAATCAATTGAAAATGTGATAGATTGAGATGAAACGATACATCACCAGAAATAAGCCTTACTGCAATGAGACTATCATGTAGAACCGCCTAATCAGTGCATTACTGTATGTTAAAGAATAACCTTGACGACAAGCCACTTCCAGTAAATACACTCAGTATATAATCCTTGACAAATCCAGTGATAGAAGGATAATTATATATCAATATTAATTATTGCATCCTTTGTTGAAATTTATGGGACAAAGCTCTATTCATTGTTTCCCCCATCTTTCCTTTCCTTTGTGATTTTTAACTTCTTGAAAATTTTCTACAGAGTTCAGTAAATACACTCAGAAGGTGCACGTACACTAATCTTTTGGCGAATCTAAGAGGAGTCTATAGATGCCATTTTGTTCCACTTATGTCAATCAGATTAAACAATATCACCATTGTTCTTGTAAAAAAAAAAGACTCGTTAGCGATTATTAGGCCCACTACTGAATAATTTAAGTAGCAAGCACTTCCATTTTTTTCTCTTTTTCTTTTAGGGGTTTGCTGGATGGCCTTTTTTCCACACAGCTGCATCATGTATGGTGGAAACCCAACCACCCATGGAGCTTATACGGCAGTAATCGATAATTTTAAAAACAAATTTTCTCTTTTGATAAACAAGACACAATTAGATACTTCCCTTTTCTTTTTCTTGGATATTTCATGAGTAATAAAAGCTACCTCTTCGCACCTAAGCGTGGCCTAGTGGTCAATGAAGTAGAGTAAGAACCATGAGGTCTTAAGTTCAAATCCCAGTGGAGGCAAAAACACTTGGTGATTTCCTCCCTTTGTCCAAGCCTTGGTGGACAGAGTTCTCCGATACTTATGCTGGTGGGCGGTAGCAGGTGCTCCGTGGAATTAATCGAGGTACGCGCAAGCTGACCCGGACACCACGGTTATCCCCAAAAAAAGTACCTCTTCGTATCAAAAACATAAAACATCAGCAACTTCGTTGACTAAGAAATATTATGGGGTCAACTTCATTGCAACCAATGAAATACCAAAAGGAATTTTATGTATGTCAGCTTAATTGCAGCCAATCAATAGCTAAAAAAAAACTTAATGGCGAAAGCAACCATCAGTTTTAGATAAATTATTTATTTAGTCTTTCACAACCAAGTTGGCATACCTTTGTCATTGTTGCCGTCACCAAAACGGTTTGGAACCCTTCATCACCCGTCTTCAAAGCACGGTTTTTCAATGGTGCAAGAAATTTTCGTATATCAGGACCAAAACCACGATCAAACATTGTGTCAGCCTCATCCAAGACCTATCCAGATATTGTCACATTTAGATACTTGGAAAACAAAGTACCTAGTGGGAAAAATAAAAACAATTACCAAGTATCTGATGTCACCATAAACCATGTTTCCCTCTTCAATATGTTGTAGAAGCCTCCCTGGAGTCCCCACAATCATGTCAATTGGGGATGCCAAAGAATCTTCTTGAGGTCTCAGACGGCCCCCACCACTAACCATGGTAGATCTGAATCGAGCATGATGACTGATAGACTTTGCCACACGAAAAACCTGAAAATGTCGATTGGATTCTGTTAGCCAGATGAGTCCTCTCACTTCTAATTAAATTATTCCTTTCATTAATGGTAAATAAACCTGCTCACAAAGCTCCCTAGTAGGGCACAACACAACAGCTCGGGGGCGTCTAGGCTTCATTAGCATACCGTCCAATTCCTCATCTCGTCTCAACAACTGAAATACCAACATTGATATGTCAAATCAAACTAAAATGAAAAGCAAAACTATGAATAAGAGTTGAAACTAATCAGCTTTAATACGAAGTTACACGAAGACATGATATAATGGTTCACTAGTACCTCAAGCAATGAAGTGTGTGCTACTTAAACCTGTTAAATTCTTCAAACCTACACTAAATGTAAATACAGTTTTCAACACAAGGAAACTCCGTGTCTTATTTACTTCCCCATACCGGCATTTAGGCTTAGTTGATGTTGCTGTACTTACACTAGGACTGGTAATTGCTAGGAGTTTGCATTTTAATATGGCAATTTGCAAATCAGTATAGGACAAGTGTAACATTTTCACAACCTCATGTTGAGTACCCCTAATTTGCTTTAAAACACCATTTATTTAGTAATGGAATGAAACAGAGTTTATTGAAGCAAATAACAAGATTCTCGTTAATTTATTAAAGGTCATAATGATTTAAAAGGAAAAAATGTTATATCCCTCTATCCAATGACAAAACAATTGTTCAGGATCGCGAATAGAGTCTCTGATGTAGTTTCTTGAATATGTAAATCAAGATAGGGGTACATAGGATTCATATAGTAGACCCCAACTAGTTTTGTATTGAAAACTAGTTGATTAAGGGCAGCCCGGTGCACTAAGCTCCCGCTATGTGCGGGGGTCCGGGGAAGGGCCGGAAAACTAGTTGATTGATTTATATAATTCATATTCGCTCAAATTGTTGGAATTTCAGGCAGCAGAGTATGAAATCATCGACGAAGTTTTTCCCTCTCCTAAATGATATACTCCCTCCGTTTCAATTTATGTGTCTTACTTTTACTTTGACTAGCACAAAGTTCAAGAAAGTAAAGAAAACTTTTGAATCTTGTGTTCTTAAACTAAAAATATGTATAATGTACCAAAATTTCCTTTGATCTTGTGGTCTTAAACATGTCATGTGGGATGTTGGAATTAAAAAGTTGTCAAATTAGGAAAGAAGCATTCTTTTTTAAACCGACTAAAAAACAAACAAATTGAAACGGAGGGAATAGCAAATTGATCCAAACCATCTCCTCAACACTAAACTAAAAAGGAAAACATAACAGGACAAGCTACAGCTACTATTACTCAACAACTAACAACAAATTCAAGCCATTATCCATAACCAAACAACCAATGTAAGTGCAAACATTAATTAAACTTGAGAAAAAACAAAAATGTACAAATCAAACAAATGATTCACCTGAACAATAGGCAACATGTAAGTAAATGGGGTCTCTAATTACCTAAGATCATTCCTGTTTTTCCTTAAAGTTGTAATCTTTTCCAAAACGGGGTAGCTAATTACCTAGGATTATTCTTGGTTTTCCCTTAAAGTTGTAATCTTCTACTAAATGGGGTTGCTAATTACCTAGGATTATTCTTGCGTTTCCTTAAAAGTTGCAATCTTTTACTAAATGGGGTTGCTAATTAGGATTATTCATGGTTCTCCCTTAAAGTTGTAACCTTTTACTAAACAAGGTTGCTAATGGATTATTCTTGGTTCTCCCTTAAAGTTGTAACCTTTTACTAAACAAGGTTGCTAATTACCTAGGATTATCCTTTATTTTAAAGTTCTAATCTTTTACTAAAGCTAATTAAACATGACAAAACCAAAAATGTACTAAATCAAATGAATGCTTCACCTGAACAATAGGCAACATGTCAGCAAACGGGGTTGCTAATTACCTAGGATTATCCTTGGGTTTCCCTTAAAGTTGTAACCTTTTCCCAAACAGGGTTGCTAATTACCAAGGACTATTCATGGTTTTACCTTAAAGTTGTAATCTTGGGTTGCTAATTACCAAGGATAGTTCATGGTTTTCCCTAAAAGTTATAATCTTTTACTAACGGGGTTGCTAATTACCTAGGATCATTCATGGTTTTCCTAAACGGGATTGCTAATTACCTAGGATTATTCATGGTTGTATAATCTTTTACTAAACGGGGTTGCATTATTCAAGGTTTTGCCTTAAAGTTGTAATCATTTACTAAATGGGGCTGCTAATTACCTAGGATTATCCTTGGTTTTCCCTTCTTTTACTAAACATGGTTTCTAATTAAACATGACAAAACCAAAAAATGTACAAAATCAAATGAATGATTCACCTGGACAATAGGTAACATATAAGCAAGAGTCTTCCCGGAACCCGTATGCGAACCCAAGACCACACTTTTCCCTTCAATCACAGCAGGAATCCCAATAGACTGAATCTCAGTTGGTTCATAAATACCCATTTCACCTAATGCCCCCATAACCTCTTCACTCAAACCCAATTCCTCAAAACTCGACGCCACCGCCTTTTCCTTACCCTTCTTATTAACAACAACTCCCTCGTCATCACCATCCTCGCCTTTATTAACCACTTTTTTTTGTGCTAAAGTGGGGTTTGAGGATTCTTTAAGATGTCTAAGTCTAAGTCTTTCTAAAAGAATTGAATGCTTTATAGGTTGAAGTGCTACTTCATTTGTTGTTGTTGTGGAACAAAGGGGTCTATACCCTAGATAAACCCTACTATAGGGTTGTGAAAGAAGTGGATAAAGAGGTTTATTGGTTAAGGGTAAACGAAAGAAAGAGAAACGAAGTGAAGAAATAGTGGTAGTGAAAGAGAGATTTAACAGTGCTTTTGTTGTTCCTCCCATTTTCTTGTAATTGTGTGTTGTGTGTTTTGGTTGATGATTCAAATGGAGTGCTACAAAGGTGTGAGCCTCAGTTCTGATAATGGAACCCCCAAAAGAAATCTATAAATAGAAAGGAAAAGGAATAAATATTTTTTTCTTCTAATACAAGCCTAAATACTCTTTTTTTTTGGGTAAAAGGACGAATTTTTCTTTTATCTCGTAATTATTCCAAGAACTTGGACCAACCTATATCTTGTAGCTTAAACCAACATGTTATATTTATCTTTTTTTATTTTCTCACCTGGATTTTGGTATCTGCATGAACCGATTAAATTTGTATCATGATATATAAAGGAATATATTCCTCTTATTTTATTGATGAATGATTTACAACATATATAAGGTTACAAGAATATTTACTTTGATACAAGTTAGTTAACTATTTAACCTAATTATAAAAAGGATTATAATTCTACCTAAAATAGGAGATATAAAGTTAATGAAAGAATATTGAGAAATATTTTATTACACCCCCGCAGTCGAAGCGGGAGGTTCTCGAACACTGAGACTGACTCGAAAATCATCAAATAGTATGCGCGGAAGTACTTTGACGAAGATGTCGTCAATCTGATATCTGGAAGGAACATGAAGGACACGAACTTGACCACGAGCCGCTTTTTCGCTAACGAAATGAATGTCCATCTCAATGTGTTTAGTGTGATGATGTTGGACGAGATCGCCGGAAAGATATATCGCACTAATATTATCGCAGTAGATCAGTGTTGGCTTTTGAATCGGGTAGTGAAGCTCAAGTAGAAGGTTATGGATCTAACAAGACTTAGAGACGACGTTGGCAACACCTCTGTATTCTGCTTATGCACTGGATCGGGATAATGTAGGTTGTCTTTTGGAAGACCAAGATAATAGGTTATCTCTGAGGAAAACGCAATAACCAGACGTGGAGCGTCGGGTGTCAGGACATCCACCCCAGTCATCATAAAAATAGGCAGTGAGCGAAGACCTGTATAGATGTAATCCGAAGTGAAGTGTACCTTAGACGTATCGTAAAATACGTTTGAGGGCATGCATGTATGCTTCCGTCGGATTGTGCATGTGCAAGTAGATTTGTTGCACGACATAGGATATGTCTGGTCTCGTGAATGTGAGGTACTGCAGGGCCCCAGCCAGGCTATGATAGTGAGTCAGGTCTGAATATGAATGGCCGGAATGAGCGTTGAGCTTAGAATTGGTGTCTATAGGCGTGTGGGATGGTTTGCAATATGTCATGCCTGCACGGTCAAGGGTCTCTTCGGCATACTTATTTTGACATAGAAATAGGCTGCCAGAATGTCGAGTGACAGAGATGCCTAAGAAATAACTCAGAGGGCCCATATCTTTCATAGCAAACTCAGAGGAAATGATAGACATAATGGACCGGCAGAAAGCATCAAATGATGTGGTGAGGATGATGTCATCAACATATAATAATAGGTAAGCCATATATGTACCCTTGTTGTAGATGAACATGGAATGATCGGATTTGCTGTGTGAAAAATCGATAGAGAAAACATAATCGGCGAACCGCTGGTACCATGCTCGAGGAGCCTGTTTCAGTCCATAGAGCGATTTCCACAACAGACACACATAATCCAGATTAACAGGGTCCATAAAACCCATAGGCTGGTGCATATATACGGTTTCATGAAGATCTTCATGTAAGAAGGCATTCTTGACATCAAGTTGATGAATAGGCCAAGACTGGATAGAGCAATGCTGAGGACGGTACGGATGGTTGCAGGCTTTACGACCGGGCTGAGCATTTCATCACAGTCCACTCCCACTTGTTAAGACCTACTATCACCTACAAGACGAGCATTGCACCTCTCAAAAGAACCATCAGATTTCTTTTGATGTCTAAAAATCCACATAGAATGAATAATGTTAGCATCAGGTGGATGGGGTACTAGGTCCCACATCTTATTATCAATAAGAGCATTATATTCGTCAATTATTGTGGCTTTCCAATTAGGGTCGGACAAGGCATCCGTCAGATTTCGAGGGACAGGGAAAGGGATAACTGAAATAGATGGGCTAAACAGTCGTTTGGGTTTATGAATTCCATACATGGCACGGGTTTCCATGGTCCGAGAGCGTGTCTTGGGATGCGGGATGGGGGTGTCGTGGAACTGTCGGGAAGATGAGGAAGGGTAGGGGTGGCGGGACCGGCTAGCCGATGCTCAGTTTGCTGAGAGGTGGCTGCAAAATCACCCTGAGGCGGGATATTCTAGGCCGCCGTCGGCAGAACCGGTTGGGCAGTGTGTCCCGGACTGTCTGAGGTGGGGGCGGGTGTCGGGGTCTGGGACGACGGACTATGTAAATGATGAATAAAAAAGGGTTCAGGCCATCATCTAGAAAGTCATAGGAATGTCGATGTGGCGAGTTTAGGGAGGTAAAGGGGAATCGAGACTCATAAAAAATAACATGGCGTGAAAAAATAATTTTATGGCTTGACAAGTCATAACACGAGTAACCACGATAATTGGCGGGGTAACCCAGAAACACATATGGGGAAGACCGAGGTTGGAGTTTGTGAGTGGTCGGATGGAGAGGATAATAGAGACATCCAAAGATACACAATTGTTGGTAGGAGGGGTTCCTACGAAATAGAACTTGAGTGGGCGGTCGTTGAGCTAGAGACTTGTTTGGGATTATGTTTAGGATATAGGTGGCCATGGAGAGTGTGTAATTCCATAATAGAGGTGAAATTTAGGCGTGAGCAAGTAGGGCACGAATTAGGTTGTTTATGGTTCAGATTTTCCATTCGGTCTTACCATTTTGGGAGGAGGTGTGAGGGCAGGAAAAACGAAAGGTAAGACCGTTATTGGAGCAAAATTGTATGAATTGATTATTATTGAATTCCCTACCATTGTCACATTGAAAATATTTAATGCTCTTTTCAAATTGTGTTTTTACTAGAGCACTAAATGAGGAAAAAATGGGGTAGACCTGAGATTTATTGCCAATTGGAGAAGTCCATAGAACGTTAGAATAATCGTCCAAAAACAACACATAATATCGATGGCTAGCCGTACTTAAAATAGAGGACGTCTACAAATCACTATGTATGATATCGAAAGGTAGTAAAGTACAATTTGTGGATGCAGAAAATGGTAATTTAACATGTTTCCCAAAAATGAAGGATTCACATATAGGAGTCCTAGAAATACGGTTGCAATTAATAAAATTATTTTTCTAAGGGAGCATAAAACAGAATCTCCAGGATGTCCTAATCTAGAGTGTCATAAGGAAGATAAAAGAGCAGTAAATGTTGATGGAACTGAGGCTGGATTATTGACGACATTTGAAATAGGGTAGAAATCTCTTGTGCTGTCACATCTGATCATTCGTCTCACTATCGTAAAATCCTTCACAGAAAAACCAAAAGAATCAAAGTCAAGAAAAACATTATTATCAGTTGTGAAACATCGCACAAAGATTAGATTCTTAATGAGTTTAGGGGCATGGAGGACATTTTTTAAGATTAGTGGTGGATGTGGTGGGGATAAGGATGAATGACCAAAACCGTGAATAGGATTGCCTTGTCCACTACCAACTATAATATTCTGATTTAAATTACTCAAATTGGAATAAGACGAAGAGTACCTTGTGATGTCGTCATGTGAGATGTGGCGCCTGTGTCCATATACCATTTTTTGTCTGGAGCATTGAGTGACATTGTGTTCATAGCTTCCTTAATGGCAGTCGATGCATAAGTTGAGGGCGGCGGCGGGGGGGGGCATGTGTTGTGTAGGTCTGTTGGGGACGTGGGTCGATTATGCTAGGATGGGTCTGTCGGTTCTAAGGTGGAGTCCATGAGGATGTCGGATACGGGCTAGGAGGAGAAACCCATGACGATGGGGTCCACGTGGCCCACGACAAGTAGGCAGCCCACGGTGGAGGCTGCTGCCATTGTCGCGGTCGCTACTGGTTGTTTCCTGTCGGCGGGGACTGCCCCTTCCCGCCGCTGTTGTTGCCGGAATTCTATCCGTCGCGGCCCTTGCCGGACTGCCTGCTCCGGCGGTTGTTGCGGGTGGATGCGGGCTATTGCGGGTCCTCGGGCCGACGGTTATGGTTGTCGAAGTTGGAGGACCTGCCGTCGGCGAAGGGCCCGACGATGGTGGTGAGGGCGGCATCAGCAATGCTGGCCTGATTGGTGTTGCGCTTGATTTTTTAGGTTTCTTAACTCAACCTCAAAAGCTAGATAATGAGGGGAGAATTGCCCAAGTCCATATAAGAAAACTACCAGTTCATTCCCCAATCAATGTGAGACTTTAACCTACTCTAACACCCCCTTCACACCCAAGGCCCAATTGGAGCGTGGACAGGGAGCCCAAACGGGAATGGACCTGGCTATGATACCATGAAGGAATATGTTCCCTTGATTGTATTCATCAATAATGTACAATATATAAAGTAGTACAAGAATATTTAAATTAGGTAATTAATCAACTTAATTACAATAGAAAATATAATTATACTTAAAATAGGAGACCTAATTATAATAGGAATACAATTCTATCTAAAATAAGAGATATACAATTAATGAAAGAATATATTTTATTAGTCTTCAATATATAATTGTAGGAGGAGAATTGACATCTATTTGTCTACATTTATAGAAATGACATACATAACTAGAATAAGCACATTAGTAATTTCTTTCTTTTTCTGGTTTCCAGATCAACATTCGCTTTGGGCCCAATTAATTTGAATTTGCGAGCGCTCACTATCAAAAAAATTTCTTTCATATCAAAAGCTTTAATCTGAGACATTTGACTAAGGGAGAGACATTTGCTTGTTTCTATTTATGATAATTTGATCAAAGTATACTATTTTTTAGGTTAAATAATGAATTAACGTAAAGTCTAAATTTCCCGATGACTACGAAATATATCTCTCCTTTCACACCCTTTATTTTTTAACTTGGTCACCATGACACCATTCTCTGGTCTAAGTTTGAAAAGACTTACGGAAAGACTTATTAGAATTACCTTTTAAGTTCATATGAAGCTTGAACCATTTAGAAGTCAATGTAAAGAGTCTCACATCAGATATGGAATAGGAACATGGACTTCTTATATGGATTTGGACAATCCTTATCCTACAATCTAGGTTTTGGAGTTGAATTAGGCCCAAGATCCATTCTTTACATGGTATAAGAGTAAGACTCATTTCAATTCTTTGTTCACCGATGTTGAGGTCCCAAATTATATTATCCACGCTCCAGTAACATGGACTCCTTATATGAACTTGAACAATCCTCACCCTACAAGCTAGCTTTTGGGGTTGAGTTTGGCCTAAGATCCATTCTTTACCCTCAATTTAGTTTCAAAAAAAGTTAATATTTCCAAAATGATAATTTTTGTCTTACGCTAGAAGTATCAAGATAGACGATGATGTCATAAACCGTATTGAGGCAGAGTGGATGAAATGGAAGCTCGCCTTCAGAGTCTTGTGTGATAAGAAGGTGCCACCAAAAATTAAAGACAAGTTCTACAGAGTGGTGGTTAGACCAACTAGGTTGTATAGGGCGGAGTGTTGGCCAGTCAAGAAATCTCACGTCCAGAAGATGAAGGTTGTAGAAATGACGATGTTGCAATGGATGTATGAGCACAATACGAAAGATAGGATTAGAAATGAAGTTATTCGGAACAAGGTGAGAGTGGCCTCGGTGGAGGACAAGATGCAGGAAGCGAGACTAAGATAGTTCGGGCATGTACAAATGAGATGCACGGAGGCCTCTGTGCAGAGGTGTGAGAGATTGGCTATGAGTGGTTTTAGTAGAGGTAGAGGTAGGCCGAAAATGTATTGGGAGAATTGATTAGACAGGACATAGCACAGTTGCAGCTTACCGAGGACATGACCTTAGATAGAAGGTGTAGAGGACACAGATTAGGGTAGAAGGTTAGTAGGTAGTAGGGCGTTGTCTCGGATATCCTTCCATATTAGTAGGCGTAGTATTATTTTTTTAGTTTTTTGTCCTTCGATTTTTGTTACTATTTGTTGTCTCTTGTACTTCAATTATCATATTAGTTTGTTGTAGTTAATGTTACTTTTTCCATGATGCTTATCTATAGTATTTTTCCACTACTGCTTTACTTCTGTCAATTTTTGCCTGACCTTTTTTGTCATGCTTTCTCTTGAGCTGGGAGTCTTTCGGAAACAATCTCTGTACCTCTCAGGATAAGGATAAGATATGCGTACACTCTATACTCCCCAAACCTTAATTATGAGACTAAACTGAATATGTTGTTGCTGCTGGAAGTATCAAGATACACCCTACCAATCTGTTGGATTATTGTTTTACAATCACGTCATACTATAATTTCCAAACACCTATTCTAAAATCCAATTTATTTAGAATTTACTTAGAAAACTTTCACAACGTTTAAAATTTTAATTTGTCTTAATGCATTGTATAATTGCCGTCTAGAAGCCAATCATAAATACTCCGTATGTAATAATTTAGTTTAGTATTAACTTAACATTTGCTCCTTGACTAATATATTTGCCTCGTTTTAGCTATGTTATAGTCTTTCTAACAAATCAAGTAAATTAATAAAAACCAGAAAATTATGCAAATCAGAATATAATATCATCATATCATGCATGCATCCACAAAACTTGTTGTGCTTTGCTTACCTTTTGAAAACTGATCACGATGTGTAAAAAGATGATTGACTTGAGCTGACTTGCAACCTGTTCTTTTCCCTTTTCTCTATTTTTTTTTTGGGAATTTTAAAAATATACAACCCTAACATAAAATATTACATCACATAGCCCAATATACAATATTATACAACATTACCAGTGGAAAATCATTATACATATGTATGAACCTTGTATAAAAGTGTATAATAATATATAAAAGGTGTTTAAACATAATTATGAGTTAAACGGGTAACAAACACAAAATAGGACTACATGGAACAAATATTTTCTTCCCGTAGATATAAAACGTAATTTCCCCATCTTACGCGTATTTATGAGATATGTATATCAAGTAAAATATTTAATTAATTCTTGAATATCTAACAAAGATATTTATTTTTTACCAAAAATTAAGATAGTTTATAAATTAAATATCGACAAACTTGATGAGTTGACATTTTGGTCAATAAGCAGCTCAGATTGTAAGTAGGCGTTTGGACATGTGATTTCATCTCATGAGATGAAATCCCAAATCATTCAAAAAGGCATGATTTGGGATTCCAAATCATGATTTTAACTTTTTAAAATGTAAAAGTTGACCCATAATTTTATATTTTGTAAAAAGATCCATAAATTGATAGGTATATTTACCAATCATTTAAATCAAATATTAAAATATCTACAAGTTGGTAGTATATTTACAATAAATTTACTCTTACCAACTATATGGAAGATTATATTAAAGAGTAATTACACTACGACTCATGTTCAATTTGCGTCACTGCTATTACCATCGGGCTTGACAATCAATTGTTGAATAACTAAATCATGTCTTATCATATGCTCTTCTCCATTTCCACCACACAGTAAAAAATAACTGAATGTTGAATCTGTTCTTGCTCTCATATTTTTTGTTAGCTTAAATCCTTTTCATTTGATGCCATAAGTATGATTTTACCAAGCTAGCATCTACAGTCTCTGCGCTTGCTGAGTTTGGAACTACCAATAGTACTTGACGAAAATCACCTCCAAAAATCATTACTTTCCGCCAAATAATTTATCCATATCCATTATATCTCTAAAGCTCCTGTCAATTGTTTAAGTTCATCCAAAATTATCAATTTTGTGTTTCTTATCAATTTAGAACCACCACTATGCTTTGACTTATTTGTGATGGTCATGTCAGTTGTTTGAAGAGGTACATCGAATCTAAAGTGAGTTTTACGATCCACTGGTAGATATCGTTGCTAACGCTATCATGCCTGTTGATCTGACATTTACAAGTAATGCACGATATAAGAATGTTTTTTCAGTTCCTCCCGGACCATCTACAAAAAATAGTCATGCTCTACCAGTCGATTCTTTGTAATATAGTTTAGAGAGCTTGCTCTCATTCAAGATTAAGCTTTGATTGTGCATTTAAATCTTCCTCTAACGCGTTTATAGACATTTCTTCAGTTATTTCTCTGCATTCTGATCTAACAGTATTACCTTCAATTTCGGGTATATCAACTGCCAAACCAAGACTAAACATTCTAGTTGATGCAAGTTTTGAAGAGAAAAAGGGTGAAAGGGTACATACATTCATTTTTCTCAATGATTCAAGAGAAGGACACTTACGCAATCATACCAGATGCTAGCATGCTTCTGCTTACTCACAGATGGTTAATCACTGAGATACACACAACCCTAGTGGCTTTAGCATTCAACTGAGACTTTCATGTTCAAGGGATTTGTCAAGTTAGGACTGACAATTTACAAATGATGGCATAGAAAAACCTAAACACAATCAATCAATGAGTCTAATTTACAAAAAAATGGTCTATTAGGGAAGGGACAGAACACTCAGACATATGAGAGCCCTCTAAGGTTCATTATTTATCAGAGATGGAATGAGAAATAATGCAAGTAGAAAGGTGCTGGCCCTAGAGGACAGTATCCAGGCAGACCAGTTTACCCTTATATTTTTTAATTTAAGGTAAAACAGAAAAGTTCAATCATGGACTCAGTCACAGGAAGATGTTACTATATGCATGAATACTATTTCAGACAACAATTAAGAGACAAAACAAGACCAGGTAACTAAGTTCAATATCAGCAAGAAAGAAAATATCACATAGGACACAACTATTCTAAACCAATTTTGGGCAATTAAAACAGTCATGCATTCAGAGTACCTGATACTAGATGGGACATGCAATACTTGATGGTTTCCTACTGTATTATCATTCAAATTCATTCAAGCAAGGGCCAGGACACTTAAAGATCTATTCAGATCATTGCTTGAAACAGTGGGGAGGTCTCTACCAATCTACAACCATTTTCATAGGACAGACTCAAACCAAACACATAGTGCACAGAATTACAAATGTTGTGTTGGCAAAGACAACATTGTACTTCCACAGAACTGTCCTATACAAGTAGGGTTAACCTTAATACTTAAACAAACACTAATTACTCAAGTTGCATCCTGATTCTTCTAAATGACAAATAGGGATGAAATGACAGGACATACTTACACATGATTCACACAGAAAACAAGATCAGATGGTCATCAACTAGTCATGATGTTCAGGCAGGAAAACGCAACAAACACAAGAGGAAGGACAAGATGGGACATATCATATTGGAATAAGAGGGAGCAAAGGTCTTCTTCCTAATTCATTCTCAGTATTACTAGGTTCAAATTATCTAAGCTCAAGATCATTTATAAAGAGATGTAACAGTAACAAGCTGGAATAGTGTCAAATTAGATTTAGCATTTCTCAATATCTTGAGGGAAGCTAAATACACTCAGCAGGCATACCCAACAATATATGACCATCACAAATCCACTCCTAGACACAGGACATCCAAAGAAATCTTTCACAGAGTCCTACAAAACATACATGGCAAGACAAGTATGTTCAGATATCACTTTTACTTTAATCAATTTTAACCTAAAACTCAATCTAAAGCAAGTGTTGAAACTAATGAGGCAATGAGATTCAAAACCTATTTTTTCTGCAGGCAGACTCTCAAATTGACATTAATCGACTTGCAATTAACCTAGACCTAGATGATATGAAGGAAACACTCAACAAACTCATTTACAATCTATTACTACTCATTTCAACAATTAAAGAGATCATGCAGGCATCACACAACAGATAAGTCATTGCAGAAGTAGAGCATCACACAAAACAACTTCTGAATGATCATATATTAATCCATGCCTATTCCAACACCTTTAAATTACTTTATGCTATCTAATCATTTGATACTTAACAAACACCATACATGACTTAGCTCTCAAACAGCCTAGTGATTTCATATTTAGTATAGAACAATGCGAAATTCAGGTTATATATATATATATAACATCATGAATAAATGCTTGATCTATTAGTGTCACCTCTTTTTATCTTTCACCTTTTTTCTCTCACTAAATCTTAAAGTTAATACCTTAAATACTGGCTCAGCTACAAAACAATGGCAATAAACAAACATAAAGATTAGTTTTTGAAACAATATATATATATATATATACACACACATAAATTACAAGTACTATAAGAAGAGATAATGATACAAATGGGATGTAAGAGAAAATAACAAAAAAGAGTAAACATGAAAAGGAAAAAAAAGGGTAGCAGTTGGCTGATAGGCCAAATTTCGATCCGACCCCGATCTAACTTTGGGATCATAGTATTTGTCTAAATTTTTCAGAAAATAAGTAAGAAAAACACTTATTTTTTAAAATAATTTTTTACCATCTTTTTTAGTTATACTTATCAATTTAAATATACCATATATACTTTTAGTATTTTGACCTTAGAAATAAAAATTGTGTGGAAAAGTGGTAACACGTTCTCATTAGGGGTGGGCGTATATCGATTCATATCAATTTTGTATCCGAAAAATATGAACCGAATAAAAATTGATTTTTTTAAAAAACAAACGAATCCAAATTTTAAAAAAAAAACCCGATATGTTTGATTTATATCGCCGAATGTATCGGATTATATCGATTTTTTCTAGTGGGACGGGGAGGGGCGGGTCAGGGAAATTTTTTTTTAAAAAAAATTGAATTTTCAAAACTGAAATTGACATTCACACCTATACTATCATGAAATTTCGACATTGAAATCTATTGTGTATCGTGAGATGTTTACTAAAGAAAAAGGAAAATTAGAAATCGATTTGAGGAAAAACACAAATTGATTGGAAAAACAGACGTTTCGTAAAAATTGGCTGCGCCAAACTGCCGCAAGCCAAACCGCCTTGCGACAGTTTGGTCAGCCCCGTCTCGAAAAAATACGCAAAATAAAAAAATAATCGGGTAAAACGGACATCCGAGCGCAGAGTTATGACCGTTTAAAGTTTTACCAATTTACAACTACTTTCTCTCCCTACATTTTATGTCAATGCTTCTCTGATATGTTAATCAAGTTCATGTCGCATTCGACTTCCATAAAAGCTTCATAGATTGACTTCAATGACTATGATTCAAGAGACAGTAGTAGCCTAAAATAAAAAATAAGATTAATTATATATTCAATTCGATTTTTCGGTTCGGTTTGTATCCAAAATTTAAAAATCGAATTGAATCACTAAATCCTGATTCGGTTCGATTTTTTAAAAAAAATGTTTTTTTTTTAAAAAAAAGAATAAAAATTGAACCGAACAGCCGGTTCGGTTCGATTTTTTTGGTTCTCCGAATTTTTTGCCCACCCCTAATTCTCATAAACAACAAGAATTCTAAAAAGCTTAATTAAAGAAACTACAAATACAAAATAATGAGTAGCATTTTGAATGTGTGTATTAATGAAATTGGGTTGTAAAATAGATAATGAATCTAAAAAATGTAACTCCCAAAATGACAAAGGTTAATGATATTTAACTAACTCAATAAATTTAAAAAATTGTGTCTCGATAAAGTCTCAAGTAGGGATGGAAACGGATCGGATCTGGATCGGATTCTACGAGATCTATATCCATATCCATTTTTCATATCTGGATCCAGATCCGGATCCAGATCTATCGGGTCCATAAAAATTATATCCAAATTCGAATTCATCGGATCCAGGGTCCACGGATCGGATCTGGATCCAAGCTTTGATGAAAAAAATTAGTGTTTTTGAGTAGCAAAAACTGTTTTTCAGAAACTAATAAAACTAGTTTTGTCCAAAAGCACTTTTGAAACATTGCTCAAGCACAAATCACTGGTCTAATAATGGCAAAAGTGTTTTTTAAATTGATTAGCCAAACAAAAACTACTACTTTCCAAGAAATAATTTTTGAAAAGCACTTCTCCAAATAAGTAGAATTTGGAAGCTTGGCCAAACATACCATAAAGAATGAGTTTTTGATGAAAAATTATTGATTTCCTATTTCAGGGAATTCAACAAAGGCTTGTTCAATAACTCTTCTAGATGTTCCAACATCTGTGGTTAAATTCATCAAGTTTTAGAGAATTGCATTTGCTCAAAATGAAGCTAATCGTAAATTCCTATGTATAAAGCTATTGCCGAATCATCCTCTATGAATTATCCCAAAAGTCAAAAGGAAAAGCACTCTTTATCTACATCCATTAAATCAAGTTACAGAAATTAAAATACTTATAAAATTACAGATATTTTAAAATTACATTTTAGGTTATGAATATATTTAATAAAAAATGGATTCACGGATCGGATCTGGATCGGATACGAATCTCAAATCCAAGATCCAGATCCGATCCTTCAGAAACGGATCCGGATCCGATCCTTCAGAAACGGATCCGGATCCGATCCGGATCCGTCAGGTCCAAATTTTGAAGATTCATATCCTATAAAACGGATCTGGATTCAGCGGATCTGGACCGGGTCCAGGATCCACTGTCATCTCTAGTCTCAAGTAACTTATTAAGAGAGGAGATAGGTTGAGTTGGGTTCAATTAAACAAATCGGAATACAAAAACACGTTAGAGAAGAAGTATATGATTAAAGAATAAAATGAAGATTAATTCTGAATTACATAAGAGGGGTGGGCAAGTTGGGGGAATGAGAGTACCAAAATCATGATGGATTTAATTGTTTTGTAGAAAGACCAAAAAACCTCTCCTTTTTAATGTATTGCAATAAGCTAATGAGGACAATTAGGGAAAATAAAAAGTGGGTAACTTACTATCCTACCACCTTCGTGTATATATATATATATATATGGAAGGGGTTCTCGGGAGATAGATCTGGTTCGTGCGCATTAAAAGTATATACACACGGTATGAATAATTATATAGCCATCAGAAGTAACAAAATGATCCCAAGGTGCCAATGGCAAAGGGCAGAAACTCACTCCTTCGGGGTGAGGATTCGAGCTTCACCAACAACATTTTAAACTAAATTTTTGACTTGCTGCACTAAGTAAACGCACAGCAGCACACATAGACGGCAAATTCCACAAATTTAGGAACCCATTATCAAAATTATATATTTTATATTTAAAAACAAAATTTATCTTAAGGAATGAGATTATTCCACAAATTTAGGAACCCATTTTTATCAGTTGCCTCATTCCTTTTTTTTTTTTCTTTCCCTAAATTCCTCTTGACTTGCTTTTAATGTTGACCTCTTAATTGTTGACTTCTTTCTTGAAGAGAATCCCCTCCAATATACACTAAAACCTCGATAAATGAATATTATTAGAACTGATAAAAAATATTCATTTAGTAAGATTATTTATTTATCGATAAATGAATATTTATTCATTTATATAAAAAATTATATTTTTTATCTGACATGCATTTTGTTATACATTTTTATTATTATTTTAATTAAGGTTCATGCATGTAATTTTAAATATATGTATTGAAAAACTAAAAAAGTTACTAAGTACATTGTAACAAATTTAGTAAAGGATGAACATGAACGATCACGTATGCATGGATTTTCTTTTAATAATTATAATTATAATTATTGAGAAACTAAAAGATGAAATTAAGTTAAACTATCTAATAGAAAAGCTAGTAAATACGTAATACATGCATGCACTTTATATTAATATTTACTTATTATTAATTGACAAACTAAAATTTGAACTAAGTACTTTGTAAGAAACAAATTCAAAAAACGAAACGCATGAATTGTATATTGATAAAACAAAGTACATTGTAACAAAAAAATTATTAAATGTTATGCATGAACACAAACACTATAAATACGTTAGTTTTCTTTTCATTATCAAATCACTAGATTTTTCCTTCATGGCTTCAAATTTGAAAGGAGTGAAAAATCCACCTTGACTGATGAAATGAGAATAACATTATGTGAGCATAAAAATGACAACCCACTTTAAGTCAAAAAGATTTGTAGTTATTGATGGAGCAAAAGTTCAACATCTCTATCAGTCAATCAACAATATTAAATACTCTTAAATTATCAGCAGTGTATTTATCAATGGAGATAAAGAATAAAAACGTCAAGAGGCACAAGTCATCAAAATATCCAGAGTTAGAAAAAGTATTGTATAAATGGTTTCTCCAATATCAAGAGAAATTTAATATTACTGGAGAAATTATCCAAGCCTAAGCAAAAAAGTTTTGGAAAAAAATGTATGGAAACTCTGATAAAGGATTTAATTTCTCAAGTGGCTGGTTAGAATGGTTTAAGGCGAGACATGGAATTAAATCTTATCGAGGGTTTGGTGAAAGTGGTTCAGTTGCTATGGAGAATGTTGAGGATGCTTTACCAAGTATACGAGCTAAATTAGATCAGTTTCAATGGAAGGATATCTACAATATGGATGAAACTGGTTTATTTTATCATTTGGAAGCAGATCATTCACTTGCAACAAAGCAATTGGAAGGACAAAATAAGGACAAAGAAAGGATTACAGTTACTGTTTGTTGCAGTGGCGGCAGTTCTGACAAAGTGCCACTTTGGATAATTGGTAAGTATGCTAATCCTAGATGTTTTAAAATGTGAATTTGAATAACCTTTATTGTCACTATCGAGCTAACAAGAAAGCATGGATGACTGGATTACTTTTTCAAGAATTTGTTTGCTGGTTTGATAAACGAATGGATGAAAGAAAAATTCTTATTATTGAAGGCTTGAGAAATGTTGAACTATTTTTCTTGCCTGCAAATACAACCTCAAAGATTCAACCATGTGATGTTGGAATTATTTGGGCATTGAAAATTCATTATCGACGAATTCAAGCATCTTGCAACTCTACGAGTCAGGATAGACAAGTCCAAACAAAATTAGTGTGCTGAATGCTATCAATTTTATTAGTGCGGCTTGAAATATTGATGTGAAAACAACAACTATTGCAAATTATTTTCGACATTGCAAAATTCGGTCAGACTAAGATATGAATAATGAACAACCACTTGGTGAAGATGAAGGCATCCAGGGATTACATGAAGTTATCAGTGGTTTAGGTTATAGAAATGCAATGGATGTGGAAGACCTTTTAAACTATCCTAGTGAAAAATGATGCACTGATGGAGTCTCCTACTGATGAAGAAATTATTCAAGGAGTAATGAAAATATTTGCTGATAATGATCAAGATTCAGATGATAGTCAAAATTTGCTAATGATATCAACAAAATAAGCAATGCAAGCAGTGGAAGCCTTAAATAACTATTTTTTACAACAAGAAAAAGATGCATCAAAAGCAGTGCATGCTTTGCAGAAAATTAAGGATGAGATTGAGTTAAACATATGACCACAGAAAAAATAAACAACTTTAGTTGAATATTTTCAAAAGAGTAATATCAATAAAAATAAAAATATTATGTGTTATTTTCAATTAACATTTTATTTTACATTTTATCAATTATTCATTTATATTATAGTTGGGCCGTTAAGGATTTTCAAAAAAATATTATCTTATGCATTTAGTGAAATTATTTATTTAGTACACTGGCCCAAGTCAGGATCGAAAGAATTTATTTATTAATTGAGGTTATTTATTTATCGAATATTCATTTATCGAGGTTTTAATCTATTTATTTTCCTCAAGCTTTCTCCGGTAGTTAGCTAGTATCATGCCACCTCAATAAAGTAATATCTGGCGGCTCAACTTTTATTGCCTTAAAAATCAAACATAACACCGTTAATTTCTCAACTGTCAAAGGATTCGTTCCAGATGGCTATTGTTGTTTTCTATTTTGAGTCCATCACCATTGAGACCAATCAACACTCACAAATCTATGGACAACCTGATTAATTAACTATAAAGAAATGATAATCATTCAGCAAAAAATATTCCGTAGATACCTTGAAAATTTCATATATGTTTTAAGAATAAAACAAAATGAAAAATTATTAAAGAATCGAAAGACTACATAAACTAGCAACTTGAGAGCTGATCATTTGTTATTATACTATGCCATGGTGAAGGTATCCAACTTCAGGTGGTGCTTTAGTGAGCAAAATTATTTTGGAAGTATTGTAAAAGGGAACTAAAAACTGAGAAAGCAAAAAAAATAATTAGGGATACATATTCTGTACAATAATAATATTGTTTCTATACGTATAATACCTTTTTGAATAGTGATACATATTCTATATGTATGATAGTGAGCAAAATTATTTTGGAAGTATTATAAAAGGGAACTAAAAACTGAGAAAGCAAAAAAGAATAATTAGGGATACATATTATATACAATAATATTACAGTTTCTATATGTATAATACATTTTTGAATAGTGATACATATTCTATATGTATGATACATTTTTTATACAGTGATACATATTCTATATATCAATGATACAATTTTTATACATATACAACATTGATACATATTCTATATAACAATGATACAGTTTCTATACACATACTGTAGGGATACATATTATATACATCAATGATACAGTTTCTATACATATACAATATTGATACATATTCTATACAACAACGATACAATTTCTATACACATATTATAGGGATACATATTCTATACATCAATGATACATTATATATATATATATATATACACACACACACACACACAATAGTGACACATTATATACTACAACGATACAATTTTTATACATACACTGGAAAAAAGAAAAGAGATAGAGAGAATGTGCGGTAAGCTGATGTATGGGTTGCAAGAAGAGAGATTATAATTTTGGGTTTTGGAGGTTTGAGTTGTACAAAAAGAGTACCATTAACAAACTATTACATTATCAGAGAAGGTTCAAATTTTTGAAATGTTTAGTTTATTTCTTCGTCCCAATTTATATGTTGTAGTTTGACTGGGCACAAAGTTTAAGAAATAAAGGAAGATTTTTGAATCTTGTGGTCTAAAATAAATCAAAGATATTTGTGTGGTTATAGATCATCTCGTTAAGCGTAAAAGGTAAAATTTAAAGTTAAATTGTTATCAAATAAGAAAATGTGCCATTATTTTTAGACTGACTAAAAAGAAAAGTGTGTCATATAAATTGGGATGGAAGGAGTAACACTTTTACCATGCTTCTATTTAATATAAAATAAAATAATTATAAAAGAAATCAACAAATAGAGCTTAAGCTTAATTTTAATATTTTTATATCATATTTAGCAAATTATAAAAATAATTACAAAAAATTTGAGTCATATTTTAGATACATATAACTTTTGTTTTCATTTGCAAAAGAGAAAAGTTATAAAAATGTATTTTCTATTAATTTAAATATTAATAAATAAGTTAGTGACTTTAGTATGTTTTTTATATTATTTATTGTTGTAATATAATTATCTAATTATTTTTTTATATTTTATTAATCTAAATATTTTATTTAATATTTTTATTTTTATCTTTACAAACGGAAGAGAAAGACAAAAATAAAGAAAGAACAAATAATGAAGAAGATAAACTAAATAAAAAAGGAATTAAAATTAAGAGGTAACAAACAAATTAAAAGAAACAGAAATAACTAAGATATTGATGGAAATAAGAGACAAACAATTGTCAAAAATTAAAAAAGAAGACTAGAAAATAGGCTGAGACTAATTTAGGGCTACAAAATAAGTTTTGAGAAAACTTGAGTCATTGAGTGTTAATAGTTTCACCTGATGACTAATTGTGTCCTTACCCCTAATATAAAAAGTTAAATTATCATAAGTTTTATAGTCCAAAGATCTTTTCTCTCAGAACAAAAAATCCATTATTTGCTAATTAAAATTGAAAAGACGCATAATTCGATTCAAAGTCGAACGTCGATAAAACTGACAAAACATTTACTCTATTTGGATTAAAAAAAATATGGCACTCAGAACTTACAAATTCTGGATCCGCCTTTGAATGTAAGATAATAGATGTTGTACTCATATTTTAATTTATGTGTCTTACTTTCTGGTTTAGTCAGTTTAAAAAAGAACGTCATTTTTTATATTTAGTAATAACTTTTGATTGCAACATCCCACATGACATTTTTAAGACCATGATATTTAAGAAAATTTTAGAACATTATATACATCTTTAATTTTTTAAATATTATAAGATTCAAAAGACTTCCTTATTACTTTCTTAAGTTTCATGCATACTCATATAGAGTTAGTAAAACATTTCCAACAGTAGACACGACTATAGTCTAGTATTAATTAACATCGTAAGGTATGTGAATATTTGTAATTAAGGGGTATGGCATCAGCAAGCTGTAAGACCAAAACTTTTTCTTCCAACAAAATTATAAGAATAATAATTGTGTTACATTAATCGAAAAGATTTTTGAAGTTTTCCAAGATTCCTACGTACCAATCTTTCTGGAGTATTCTTGAACCTTATCAAAATTATTCGTCAAAGATGATTTGATAATGGCCAATACACTCCCATTGGCGTTGTTGATGTCTCCCTAGCTCATTTTTTTTTGTTTATTTTTTGAGATTGAAATAAAAGGATCACACCACCTAACGACATAAATTGTAAAACTAAAAAAAATTGTATAACCGGATAGGCTTTCATGTAGAAATTAAACTCCACATGATATATTAAATCATCTTGAATTGTGAATATATATAGTTCAAATAGAAAAAGGAAAGGAGATGAAGTTTATCCAAAACAATATACAACCTTTAAAAAATATTTCGACAATTAACATTATTATTGTTATACAATAATAAAGCAGAACAAGAATATTGTAGAGAAAGGAAGAAGAGTTGTTTTATCTCTCTTGAAGGATTGAATATACAATGGAGAGAACCCCTTTATATATAGGAGAAAACAAACTTGGTCCCAAATTTACTAACCCTAACTTTTCTTATAGAGATAGATATTAATAATAAATAAATAATAATTATAACACTCCCCTTTGAATATCTATTTGGTAGATGATGTGCCTCTTTAAAACCTTACAGGGGGGAATTTAGTGGGAAAATTATAGTGAAGAAAAAAGAGCACATTTTTAATAATACGCATTTTGGTTGCTTCATTAAAAATCTTACCAGGAAAATTCAATTTGGGACAAAACCGTGGTTAAGGAAAAGAGTACAACGTGTATTAATGACCCTGATGAGAAAATCAATCCAAAACTTGAATCTTCGCATCCCAATTTTGTGCACCCTCTTCTCAAAAGTTGCAATTGGTAGAGACTTGGTGAACAAATTAATCATATTATCACTCGAACGAATCCGTTGCATGTTGATATCATCATTCATTTGAAGATCATTGTAAAGAACACCTTTAGTGAAATATGCTTTATTCTATCTCTTTTTATGAATCATTCCTTTAGTTGGTCTATGTATGTTGTTGCATCTTCAGTCTTTGGATAGAGTTGCATCGACATATAATATATTGTTGAAATCACTCCAAGTGCATTCCTGACTTGCTTTATAAACATATGTTTTCTTTATATGATTTGACTGTTATGTAGAACAACATCGTATGACTGTAATCACTCAGAGTCATAGCAAAATATATAACATAAAGATATGACTCTTCAGGACCAAAGAGTTCTGCAAGTTTCTCATTTCAACTTCTTTCAGCAGATAATTTATTGCCTTTGGAAATTCTTCAAGAGTTTGAATGATATTCAAGTAATCAATTTACACTCACAAAGATGTAAGGATAATAGAGTCATGTGTACCCTTAGTCAATGAATATTCATTATGACAAAATCGCATTCACTTTTGTAACATCCCATACTTTCGGGTCACGGTTTAAATCGCTAGGCGTATGTAGAATCACTAAGCGTGTGTAAATAGACCCGAGCGTTGGAAAAAAATTCACGTTTACGTATGCTAATAAAGAGATTAGTATATAAAAGTATTAAACCCCGAAATAATTTTGAACGTAGCAAGTGTGACGACGGGGAGCGGAAATAAATAATGGTTGTATATCCCTAAAGAGATTATGGACTAGTGTCATATTACAAAATTATGACACTGAGGATATGAAGGTCTTATAATTTATTAAGACTTAAGTGAATTGGGATCACGAAATTAATTATGTGTGATTGCTAAATTATGCGGAGACAGATTAATTAATTAAGTTACTGTGCATGTTGGTGCAATATGGCATGAAATAAGGGACTCCACCGACAATGGAGGCTTGGGTGGAAGACAAAATCATTAGGATTCATTAATTAAAGCATCTTTGGAAAGGGAGTTTTTTTTTTTATCTTTGTTGAGAATTCTTTTTATGGGACGTTAAACAAACATCTCATTTAGAAGATAATTTTATTTAAGTAACAGAGATCAAATAAACATTTCCAAACTTACCATTTCATTCCAGTGAAGTCTTTGTCATTTCAAAGACATACCAAAGTCCCTTTATTTTTCATTCCAGTACAGGAAATCTTTTCCATTGCAAAGATATATCAACGTTCTTCTCGTTGTCCTGCTTTTTCTAAATATCGAGTTATGTTAAGACAAATTATTTCTTTCTTTTTGAGTGTTTCATGTAACGAAACGTAATCGTGATATTTCTCTATAATTTATTCTACTCTTAGTGAGTTAAGGAATGTTCATATTATTGATTCCTATGTTAAAAGCATGTCTAAATATGTTCCTAAGTCCTTATTGAGGCATACGGAAAAGATGTTGATATTTATAGTGTTAGCCGAAGGTACAAGGATATTGTGTCACACAGGATGTGCTATTGTTATTTATGCATTTTCATTTGCATTGCATTCATGTTTTACCCAAGACCGTATATTGGGGACGGGAAACAGGAAACGCAGACCACCTGATCAGTTGGGATATGATAATGATAAAGCCCGTGTGGCTTAATGAAGGAAGATGTCGATTAAGGGCCAATATATATATATATATATATATATATATATATATATATATATATATATATATATATATATGTATGTATATATATATATATATGTATGTATGTATATATATATGTATGTATATATATATGTATGTATATATGATTGGGAGGAAGATGCCCTTGTGTGGCCAGTATATATGTATTTACCGCATTGTGCATGACATTTAGACATATTATGCCAATAGAGGCCGACATGAAATGATGCCCACAGAGGCTGTTATGGTAAGAAAGATGTCTAAAGAGGCTGATGTATTTGTATACTGCATTGTGCATAACATTTAGGCATATGTTAGGGCCCTCAGAGGCATTTACTACTGGTCAGTTGTTTCTGTTTTAGTTGTTGTTATATCCCTGTTGTACTATTGTTCATGTTTGACATACTCAGTACATCAGTCGTACTGACGTCCCTTTTATCGGGGGACGCTGCGTTTCATGCCCGTAGGTTCAGTTAAAGAGGGTGACGGTTCACGCTAGTAGGTTGCTGGTTCATCTGATATTGGAGCACTCTATTTATTTCAGAGTTGCAGTTGGTCGTGGTATAGTATTTTTGCGTCTGCATCTGGGTATGGTGGGGTCCTGTCCCGTCCTTGTGATGTCATGTATTCTTTAGAGGCTTATAGACAGGTGTCCTATGGTTAGTTGTCATGTATGGCCTTGTCGGCCTTGGTATGAGTATGTATATATATAAGATGGTTACCTGATTTTTCATAATTTTCTTTTGGCTTAGTCCGTATTCAATTGTGATTAGAAGTTGGTTGTATGATTAGAGGTACCCGACGGGTGGGGTCCGGGTGCCCGTCGCGGCCCTCCGGTTTGGGTCGTGACAAACTTGGTATCAGAGCATTCTGTTCTAGGGAGTCTACAAGCCGTATCTAGTAGATTCTTGTTTATAGGTATGTTGTGCACCATACTTATAAACAGGAGGCTGCCTGACATTTAGGGATGATTTCCATTCTTTCATATCATAGATCGTGCAGTAGAGCTGAGTTTTAAGAATTCGAGTTAACTCGTGCCTGTTACGGATTCAATAATGCCGGTTACCGAAAAGACTTCGGTTAGTTTATACTCGAAGCCAGTAAATGAGCGATTTCTACCAAGACGATGGATACGCCAAAAGGGGCAGTATTATTATTAAAATTCGAGATTATGAGAAGTTGTCTCTCATATACGGAAGATGGAAGAAATAATGCAAGCCTGGAAAGCAAAATGTGTAGTAAGGTAAATAAAGTACTAAGCATCGGAACGCAGGAGATTGTAAGGATTTTTCTTTGTAGACCTTATCATATTTACGATTACAGCAGTACCTTCTTCCAGAAGGATTATGTTTAGCAAGGAGATTGAAGTTGGATTGAGTGTAAATACGAGTGTTATGCTGACCATTGAGTACGAGAAGTATGACACAATTAGAGGATGGTGGTAGGGTATATGAAAACAGTTAATGGAATGATATGATTAAGTATCAATGCAGAAATATTTTCCGCTTAGTGACGAATAGAATGAAGGATTACAACAAGAATGATAAAGGTGAATGAGGTTATAGTTATACAGGTCTCACAAAGGTATGATTATTCTAGAACGGCGTAAGGATCAATGGTGGAGGAGGGACAAAAGGAACTCTTCGGTCAAAGGTGGCGATTCTCGGGTGTTCAGGAATGGAGTATGAGAGGTCTGATGTAGTGATGTATAAAGGTAGTTGTATTCGTTAGTTACACGACAAGGATTAGATATGTCACCCCAACATTCGATGACGAATGTTTCTAAAGGGGGAAGGATGTAACATCCCGTACTTTCGAGTCACGGTTTAAATCGTTGGGCATATGTAGAATCGCTAAGCGTGTGTAAATAGACCCACGCGTTGAAAAAAACATTCACGTTTACGTATGCTAATAAAGAGATTAGTATATAAAAGGATTAAACCCCGAAATAATTTTGGACGTAGCAAGTGTGACGACGGGGAGCGGAAATAAATAATGGTTGTATATCCCTAAAGAGATTATAGACTAGTGTCATATTACAAAATTATGACACTGAAGATATGAAGGTCTTATAATTATTAAGACTTAAGTGAATTGGGATAACATAATTAATTATGTGTGATTGATAAATTATGCGGAAGCAGGTCACTTAATTAATTAAGTAACCGTGCATGTTGATGTAATGTGGCATGAAATAAGAGACTCCACCGCCAAGGGAGGCTTGGGTGGAAGACAAAATCATTAGGATTCATTAATTAAAGCATCTTTGGAAAGGGAGTTTTTTTTTTATCTTTGTTGAGAATTCTTTTTATGGGACGTTCAGCAAACATCTCATTTAGAAGACAATTTCATTTAAGTAACAGAGACGAAATAAACATTTCCAAACTTACCATTTCGTTCCAGTGAAGTTTTTGTCATTTCAAAGACATACCAAAGTCCCTTTATTTTTCATTCCAGTACATGAAATCTTTTTCATTGCAAAGATATACTAACGTTCTTCTCGTTCTCCTGCTCTTTCTAAATATCGAGGTATGTTAAGACAAATTATTTATTTCTTTTGGCATGTTCCATGTAGTGAAACGTAACCGTGATATTGCTCCATAATTTATTCTACTCTTAGTGAGTTAAGGAATGTTCATATTATTGATTCCTATGTTAAAAACATGTCTAAATATGTTCCTAAGTCCTTATTGAGACATACAGAAAATATGTTGATATTTACAATGTTAGCCGTAGGTACAAGGATATTGTGTCACCCAGGATGTGCTATTGTTATTTATGCATTTTCATTTGCATTGCATTCATGTTTTACCCAAGATCGTATATTGGGGATGGAAAACGGGAAACGCAGACCACCTAATCAGCTGGGATATGATAATGATAAAGCATGTGTGGCTTAATGAAGGAAACTGTCTGATTAAGGGTCAATATATATATATATATATATATATATATATATATATTGGGAGGAAGATGCCCTTGTGTGGCCAGTATATAAGTATTTACCGCATTGTGCATGATATTTAGACATATTATGCTAACAGAGGCCGACATGAAATGATGCCCACAGAGACTGTTATGGTAAGAAAGATGTCCAAAGAGGCTGATGTATTTGTATACTGCATTGTGCATAACATTTAGGCATATGTTAGGTCCCTCAGAGCCATTTACTCCTGGTCAGTTGTTTCTGTTTTAGTTGTTGTTATATCCCTGTTATACTATTGTTCATGTTTGACATACTCAGTACATCAGTCGTACTGACGTCCCTTTTGTCGGGGGACGCTGCGTTTCATGCCCGTAGGTTCAGTTAAAGAGGGTGATGGTTCACGCTAGTAGGTTGCTGGTTCATCTTATATTGGAGCACTCTATTTATTTCAGAGTTGCAGTTGGTCGTGGTATAGTATTTTTGCGTCTGCATCTGGGTATGGCGGGGTCATGTCCCGTCCTTGTGATGTCATGTATTCTTTAGAGGCTTGTAGACAGGTGTCCTGTGGTTAGTTGTCATGTATGGCCTTGGTATGGGTATGTATATATATAAGATGGTTACCTGATTTTTCATAATTTTCTTTTGGCTTAGTCCGTATTCAATTGTGATTAGAAGTTGGTTGTACGATTAGCGGTTCCCGGCGGGTGGGGTCCGGGTGCCCGTCGCGGCCCTCCGGTTTGTGTCGTGACAACTTTGCTTGATTTAATCCATATAAGAATTATGAACATATTTTAGAACCTGTATATGCTTCAGACATTTATAATTCTTCAAGAATATTCATATAAATATTATCAAGTGACAATATCCATTAATATTTAAATGCGTGACATTTTCCGCTGTCTGAACTGCAGGTCCAATAAGCTTGAAGCTTACCAAAATGAGTCATTTCACTTGGTAATAATGTCTACGTCAACATGCTTTATAGATGTAGAATT
The DNA here is from genome assembly GCA_034509755.1 of Anisodus tanguticus. NCBI lineage: Eukaryota > Viridiplantae > Streptophyta > Magnoliopsida > Solanales > Solanaceae > Anisodus > Anisodus tanguticus. Next base: position 39,599,621 of record CM067552.1, read on the forward strand.
CAGATCCTCACAACATTTTACAATATTACGCTATCTTGTACCAAAGATATCATCGACGATATATCATTTTTATCGGTTCGCAATATGACATAACTTATTGAGATCTCATCACTTTCATTATTTTATGTACCTAAACCTCTCATGAGGTTTCATGAAGTGTTATGTCATAAACTCTTCAAAAACACATTTCCTCCTTATTATGATCATTTTTATCATTTGTCCCTCTCCCTTTTCGAGGATAATTCTATTTGAAACTGATTGGTTTACCACGCTTCATGCATGTTGTAAACTCTTTCCTCCAGAGACTTTAATTTTAGATCAACAAATGCTTCTAGCATTTAACTTGAATTATCTTTGAATGAGGATCGTACTAATGATAATTCACAATATTTTTTCTAGTTGCTTATTCTCTCTCCCTTATGTTAGAGAAACTAACATATATCCTATCTTCTTTGAGGGAATCAATATTTTGTGCATCATAGTAGATTACTTAATCATATACCACACATAAAAAGTGTTAGATGAAAATATTTGGTTCATAACCGTGAACAAATTGTGAGGGAGAATTTATCACAATTTATTGGTCTGAGCATACAACTGCTGATGTATGCAATATATCATATTTCAAATGGACACATGAATCTTTGTTCTCATTACCAATGATTTAGTTATTTATCGGAGGCATTCAACACTAAACCGGCTTGGATATAAACCAGCATTAACAAGATGAATTATCTTGATCACATAATCTGAAAATTGTGTTGTCAACTCAATTATTCTGAGCAAGTAACTTTGTATATGTCAAACTATGGGCTGACAATAAACGCACATGTGATCGTCTTATCGATGCATCTATTTCAGACATCACATAACAGGTGAACGCGCCTATATTCACCTTTTATATTTTTCCAGAATTTAGAAAAATCAATCCCAACATAAACCAGTATAATCAACTTATTATGAGAACAAGCAACAAAAATAAATTCTTGAAGAATCTTCCAATTCTTCAATATATGTTAAATACTCAATCTGCACATCATATTTGAATTGGGATGGCCAAATCGCTCATGCCGACTAATAAAATTATTTATACTAGTAAACTTCAAGTTTACCACGCTATATGCTATTTGTTTTAGTAAATTTTTATTACTATTACATGAATTTCTTTTTGTATCAATAAACTTTTGGTTTACCATGACATATGCTTTCATCATGGTTATATTTGTGTAATACAATTTAAAGAATAAATAAGGTAACCTTTCACATACATATTTTCTACCCTCTATGATTTGGAGATTTTTAATCTTCCAATCATTTATAGCTTCAATATGATAGACATTTACTTTAGTAAGCTTCGAGTTTACTATAACTTATGTTTCGATCAACCCAACTTCATATATTACAATCTAAAACGAATTACATAATAGTATCTAAGCTCTTCAAGAGCCTTTGATTTATTCCCCATAATTATATATTATTTGGATACTACTAGTGTTGAAGTTATTATCCATTTCTATTGTTCTTTTATTCCAAATAATGCAAAGTGAAAGAATTCTTCTCTCTTTCTTGACTCTAGTGAAAATCACTTTGTACAACATTGGTGGTGGAAAGTACCTCTTCCACTTTATATTGAAATCTGCTTTATTGGGCTTATAAAGAGTTGGAAAAATGGAGTATCCTCGCACATGAGAGATGGACTTCGTAGGCAAAATGAGTTGATTTTCACCCCATGCGCGCGAGGTATACGTAAGGCCTAGTTCAATTCCGATTTTATAAAATATTATTTTGCTATTTTTGAGCTTACCTGAAATTATCTAAATTCATACTTCCGAATTAATGTTCGGACGTAGCTCTCATATCCGGACGTAACTCACCTACCTCCGGAGTCAGTTGCTACCGGTCAAAACTTATTTTTCCGGAACCGAATAGTCCCAATACTGGTCAAAGCTCATTACTTCATAATTAATTGATGCAATGGTCATTATCCATAAAAACTCTGACTTAATTATCATCTTAATTTCTTGAACATTATGAGACATTGCAAATATCATTCATTAGTTTCTGAACTTTAGAGGCGTTTCAGATTTCAACAGTTACTAACGAGACCTTGACATCTACATATATATATATATTGAGGTAGAAATCTCAATTGTTGATACATTGAAAAAAAATATCATCTTTTTCAAAGCTATTTTCTTCCTTCTGTTTTCTGGGCAAAATACATTGTGCAAGCTCCAGCCTTTCAGCCACTAGTACAAGTGTTCCAAAAGTGTTGTGGAACCTTGGAGAGCGACCAGGCTTAACGATTTACACCGGAGTATTAAATTTTAGTGTCTTATTACTTTGGTATTAAATTTCAGATTTACTACTTCAAGAGTAATATTTAAAGTTCTACTACTTTCAAAGTTCTACTATTTCCGGAGTAGAGTTCAAAGTTTTGTTACATAAAGAATAGAGTTCAAAATTTGCTATTTCGGGAGCAAATTTATGAGTTTGCTACTTCGTGAGCAGATTTTTGGGTTTACTACTTCCGAAGCAGATTTCTGAGCTTACTACTTCAGGAGTAAAACATAGAATATTTATAATATTTTTCTCAATTATCCTACCTTTTCTGGAGGTGAGCCGTGATATATTTATAATCAAGTATATGTTCGTATTTATAAACTTTACTACATAACATTCACTTTAGGGAATGAATCTATATTTGTAACATTTATCAATAGTTCTTATTCTTCTGGAATTGAACATATCTAAACTGCATTAACCATATCAAATAATAATAATAGCTTAGAATTTCTCTTAAGATATTACTACTTTAGGAAAAAATCAGGATATATATGATAAATAGAATTTTTCTCGAACGCATACTTGAATATTATACAGAAACAAATCGTGATGAAAAAGCTTAATACTAATGCACAGTAAGCAAATATTATACAGAAACAAAATTGATACAAAATTCCATATTTGTAGTTTAATAGTATCTGCCAACAAATCAAATAACGTAGTACTATTTTTTGGTTGATTCCACTATGATCTACTTATTACTACTAAATATCACTAGAGTTAATAGAAAGGTTACATAATGATTATAACACCAGTTAGCAGATCATGACATCCGTTTTCAATTTTGGTATATTATTCATAGCCGACTTAAAGTTGGATTATAGTAATTTACCTGGAAATTGCTTCCTATACTTTTGATACTTTCAAAATATTTGCTTGAGATAATAGAGTCTCGTGCTGATAAGGTGTTATAAAATAATAAAACAGAATAATAATATTATAGAAAAATAGAGAATAATTGTTTTATTTCTCTTGAAGGATTGAATATAACTCCTTTATATATAGGAGAGAAATCCAAAGTTACTAATCCTAACTTTTCTTGCAGTGAACAATTATTTTATTTCTCTTGAAGGATTGAATATAACCCCTTTATATATAGGAGAGAAATCCAAAGTTACTAATCTTAACTTTTCTTGCAGTGATAGATAGTCACAATAATAAATCATATTTATAACATTTATAGAGATATCTGCCTATATTTATATTTTTCTTTAATAAATATTTCTAACTCGTGCAATCTTCACTCAACTATTTACCATTTGACACTCCTAAATTTGTGTATACCCTCATTAATTCTCAGCTAGAAAATCCATGAATGTGAAAGGAAATTAATTGTAGTTGGTAACATGTTTGATAAACAGACGTTCCTATCTCTACGTAAAAGTCTATTTCTACTTGTCCAAGGTTCAATGCGAATTTTAAATTACTATAGTTTAGTCAAAATGTGAAAGCTAATTCCTTATAATAGTTTTCATGCTTGCAAGTCTTTTTAATTATGTCAAAGGAGAATGTAAAGACCGTTGAAACAAAAAACAATACTATTTGAATTATTACAATAAAGAAAAAAAAGGATTATTTCTGACTTTTCTTGATTTTTGCATCTGTCCTTACGTATGCAAAAACGACACCTGATTATGAAATTGACAACTAGCCCTCATCCCAAACTTACCCTTTTTCCACGGAAGCCCTCCCCTCACTTTATTGTTCTTCATGAGCAAGGAATGAGATTCTTTAATTAACCACTAGCTAAGTGAAATTAATATACTATTTTCTTAGTCCCAATTTAAATATCTTACTTTTTCTTAATATCATAAGATTTAAAAGATCTCACACATCTTTAATTTAAGACTATAAGATTCAAAAGTCTCTTTTTATTTTTTAAACTCCGTGTTAAATCAAACTAAAACACTTAAATTGAGACCGAGCGGCTCTCAAACCCAACCTGTGGTGGATCTCGGGAGACAAAGTCAAAACGCAAAATCCTTTGCCCCATACTTTGAGATGCTCCTCCCCGCCGATCAAGGAGCGAGTCTGCTCGTGATAGGCAACGCTTTAAGCCGCTATCGTTCGGTTCGGATAAGTCAAGTTCCTTCGATCGCTTCGCTCAGGATATGTATATAAAGTGATTTTTTATTTACGTACACAATATAATTCGGTAGAAGGATGTTCAATTAATTGTTTTTCAATATATATGCCGCTGTCACTGCCACTAAGCCAATAACAAGATATCTCCAATTCTAGCTCTAAAGTAGATAAACTTATAGTGCGGAGGTGTTAGGGTTTTTTCATGACATTAAGTAAAAAATTTATGCTATAAACATAATTTTTACACCTCATTCTTATCGAACCAACTCACTAGAAAAATGCATTACAAGAAAATAACCTATTTGTGGCGACACAAATCGCCACTGAAAGCCAAAAAGTTGCCACAAATGACCTTTTGTGGCGACCCAGAAATCGTTGGCTATACAAAGTGGCTGATTCTCAGTCGTGGCGACAAACCAAGTCGCCATCAAAGGTTCCGTTTCTGTGGTAACTTTACCTCCACAAAAGCATATTAAAGTCTCCACGAAAGCACTTACATAATTCTTTCCAGAAAAGAGGTTCTGGTGGCGAGAATGCTCTCCACTGAAAAGCATTAGCGGTGACTTTAGGTCGTCACAAATACCCTTTGTTCTTGAAATGGACCTTTAGTGGCGATAATGGGTCGCCACCAAAAACCAATATTTTCCAAAAAAAATATATAATATATATTTTACTATCAAATCACTAATTGAACAAAAATATAACAGTAATCCCCCACAATACCAAGAAATTTCTTCATAAGTGTAAGATTGGAGTAATTTCCCTTAGGGATTCCTTTCATTAATCACAATATATATAGTTGTATAGAGGTTGATTCCTAATACGATAAGAATCCTAATTTACCTTAAATGGTTGATTCCTAATACAATAAGAATCCTAAGTTACCTTAAATATACATCTATCATAATTATAAAATATACTGTGAATATTCAGAGAATATTCACTAATACTCCCCCTCAGTCGGAGCGGGAGGAGGCCGAACGCTAAGGCTAGATCGGAAGTTGGTGAAGAGCTGTCGCGGTAGTCCCTTTGTGAAAATATCTGCATACTGATAGGAGGAAGGTACGTGTAAAATTTTGACCTGACCAAGGGCAACCTTCTCACGCACAAAGTGAATGTCCATCTCTATATGCTTGGTCCACTGATGTTGGACCGGATTGTGAGACGTATAGATGACAGATATGTTGTCACAATAGACTATAGACGCCTTTTGCAGTGGACACTGGAGCTCCAAAAGATGATTTCGGAGCCAACAGCTCTCAGCAACGACATTAGCAACTCCGCGATACTCTACTTCAGCACTCGAACGGGATAGCGTGGCATGTCGCTTGGCGGACCATGAAATAAGATTATCCCCAAGAAATACACAGTAGCCGGAGGTGGAGCGACGTGTGTCCGGGCATCCTTCCCAATCTGCATCCGTGTAGGAGAGCAACTTGGTTGGGGAAGAGGGGTAGAGATGCAGTCCAAAGTCCAGTGTGCCCTTAACATATCTGATAATACGTTTGAGGGCCGTAAAATGGGACTCTCGAGGGTCGTGCATAAACAGACACACATGCTGAACGACATATGTAATATCGGGCCTAATGAATGTAAGGTACCGAAGGGCACCAGCAAGGCTCCGATAGAGAGTGGGATCAAAAACTGGCGCACCCTCATTGGCACTGAGCTTGGATTTCGAGTCAACCGGAGTTGGCATAATTTTACAATTTGTCATCTTAGCCCTGTGTACTATCTCCTCCGCATATTTGCGCTGACACAAAAATATAGTAGCTGCAGATCTGGTCGCGGATATACCCAAGAAATAACTCAGCTTGCCCAAGTTAGTCATAGCAAATTCAGTTTTGAGTAGAGCAATGATTTCATTCTTCAACCCGTCAGAGGAGGCAATAAGAACAATGTCATCCACATATAATAGAAAATAAGCAGTGTTGTTACTTCGATGGAAAGTGAAGACAGAGTTATCACACTTGCTACATGTAAATCCGATTTGCATAAGATACCTGGCAAAGCGATCATACCAAGCGCGGGGTGCCTGTTTCAAGCCATACAAGGACTTCCTAAGATGACATACAAACTGCGGAACTGCTGGATGAACAAAGCTAGGGGCTGATGCATGTACACAGTTTCTTTCAAATTCCCATGAAGAAACGCATTCTTGACATCAAGCTGATGAATCGGCCAATGCATGCCCATAGCAATATTGAGAACAGTCCGAATAGTAGTCGGTTTAACAACTGGACTAAATGTCTCACCACAATCAATACCCTCTTGCTGATTCGTGCCATTAGCAACCAGTCTTGCCTTATACCGCTCCAAGTCACCACTGTCTCTGTACTTGTGACGAAATAACCACATGCATCGGATAATATTAACACCGTCCGGTCTAGGTACCAAATCCCAAGTGTTCTGCTTGGTTAAAACATTAAATTTCTCGCACATGGCCGCATTCCAATTAGGGTCTAGTTTAGCTAGTTTTGGATTTTTTTGAATGGGTGATATGGTTTGTGCGGAGAGGTTAAAATGGACCTTGGGTTTGAAAATCCCGTGTTGTGCACGAGTCTCCAAATGATGGGTAGGCAGCAGTGGGTGGTCTGATTTGGAGGCTGTGGGCTATCGGGTTACTGGGGGGCGCAGATCTTCGAAGAAGGCGGCAGAGAGACGTAGGCCGGGAGGCAAGCAGGGGTATTGGATGGGCAGGAGACGTAGCTAGAGGCAGCAGGGGTACTAGTGGGGTGTTCGACCGAGAGTTGGGAGGTGTTTGGTCGGAGATAGTGCCGGACAGTGGCGGGGACGGAGCTGCTGGCGTAGGCTCTGTCGGAACAGTGGGCTGCCGATGGTACAGAGATTGGATAGCCGGGGACAAACTCGGTTCATCGAGAAAGGTGTAATCGATGGTCTGAAATTTTTAGAGATTTGAAAAAGGAAAGGTCGTCTTGTCAAAGGTGACGTGACGGGAGACAATGATTTTGTGAGTGGCAATGTCATAGCACATGTAGCCCCGATGAGTAGGAGAGAGACCAACGAAGACACATGGCATGGTGTGAGGGGCAAGTTTGTGAGGTGCAGTGGAGGCTATGTTGGAGTAGCATAAGCAGCCAAAAATACGGAGATGGTCATAGGATGGGAACCTACGGTATAAGATTTCGGTAGGGGTCTTATTTTGGAGAGTGCTAGTCGGTAAAATATTAAGAAGGGATTCTACCATTTTAACAGCATAGACCCAAAAAGGTGGTGGAAGACAGGCATGAAACAGAAGGGTGAGAACCATATTATTGATGGTACGTATAATTCGTTCAGCCTTTCCGTTTTGGGAGGAAGTATAGGGACAGGAAAAATGGAAAATCATGCCTTGTTTAGAGCAAAAATTGTGAAATGTCGAGTTATTAAATTCACGTCCATTATCACATTGGACTGATTTGATAGATTTTTCAAACTGTGTTTTAATGAATTTTTGAAATTCAAGTAACTTGGCAAAAACTTCAGATTTGAATTTCAGTGGGTAAATCCAGACAAAATGTGAAAAATCATCTAAGAATACTAGATAAAATTTGTGACCCAAAGAGCTAACAACCGGAGATGTCCACAAATCAGCATGAACAATATTAAAAGGAGAAAAAATAACACTGTTAGATGACATAAATGGAAGACGAGTATGCTTGCCGAGCGGGCAAGAAAAACAGTGTTGCACAAGTTTCTCATTATTATATTGAATACGCTTAGTAGTCCTAAGAAAAGTAAAAGCAGGGTCTCCGGGGTGTCCGAGTCTGTTGTGCCAAGTTGAGGGAGAGATAGCCACAAGGGATAGAGGTGATTGCGGTCTGACAGTGGAAGATTGAGTGAAGGGGTAAATGTCTCCCACACTATTGCATCGCGTAAGAATTTTCCCCGTATTGAGATCCTTCACAGAAAAAACAAAAGGGTCAAATTTGACAGACACAGAATTATTGTGAGTGAATTTTCTAATAGATATTAAGTTTTTAATGATGTTAGGGGTGTAGAGGACGTGATTTAGGGAGAAAGGCGGGTGGGGATGTGTGGTATGTGTGTTACCGTAACATTCAATTGGAATGCGATGACCATTGCCGACAATAATAAATTGAGGACACTTTAACCGAAGTAGTTGAGATAAGTTACCTGACGATCGGGTGAGGTGAGATGTGGCTCCGGTGTCCATGTACCAATTTTTGTCGGGCTGTTGAAGGTTCACGGTGTTGAAGGCATGGCCCAAATCGGTGGGGGCCAGGCTGTTGCCCTGCGGGTGTTGGGCTGTTGCTACCAAATGGGCCTGCTGCTGCTGGTGGGCTTGCCGGTTGGTGGGGCGAAGCCCAAGAGGCCTGGCTGCCAGCCTTCCTGGAATTGGGCCCCTGATGTCGAGTAGGGCATACAGGCGAGGCACAGTTCCCGGTATTGGGCCAAGGGGGCTGCCCAACCCAGTGATAGTAGGCAGCAAATGTTGGGCCTTCCTGCTGCTGGTTCCGGTTGCCTTTGTTGCAGCCCTTTCCTTTATTGTTGTTACCGCGACCTCTACCGTCACGCCCTCCGTTGCGGGACTGCTGTTGGTGGTGGTCTTGCGGTGGTGGTTGCCGCCGGTGGTGCCATGCCGTCAACGGCTAATGCCTTGTGAGTATGCTCCTCTTGTTTAGCACGGTGGGTCTCTTCCAACAAAAGTTGCGAACGTGCTTTATTGAAGCTTGGTAGGGGGTCGGCCTGTTGAATCATCGTTGCAAGTGTATCATATTCACCTTTAGGTAAACCCGCAACTAGTTAAAGTACCATCTTGGTCTCTGAAACAGATGTCCCTACGTTGGAAAGTTGGTCGGTTATGAGTTTCAGTTGTTTACAGTATTTGGACATGTTAAAATTCTCAAGATGCGTATTGTTGAACTGCTCTTCCAAATATACGGCCCGAGTATTTTTATTATGCTGAAAAATTTCTTCTAACCGAACCCAAAGTTCACGTGCCGTAGCACCTGTTTTCATGATAGTACACAACAAGTCTTTAGAGATGGTGCTGTAGATCCATTGTTTGACGATGGCGTCAAGGCGACACTAGGTCGAGTCTGCAACATCGGTTGGATTTTGGACGAGGAACAGAATCATCAATATGGTCGAGCACATTGTACACACATGTATGAATATAGAACAGCTCTATCCACATGGAATATTGACAGTCTTCTTGGTCAAGAATGATAGGGATAAAATTCTTGATGTTGGTAACGGCGAATGCATGATGAAAAGAAGACGATGAACGTTGATTGGGGTTGTCAAGCGTACCAGTGGAAGAACCGAAATTGGTGGGGGAAGCAGGGCGAGACATGGCGGCAAATTATTGCCGTCGGCCGAAAGGGAAAAAGAAAAGTTTGGGGAGGCGTCGGCCGAGAGGGAGAAAAGAGAAGAGTAGGGATTAGGGTTTGGCTCTTGATACCATGTAAGATTGGAGTAATTTCCCTTAGGGATTCTTTTATTTAAGGTAAGTTATGATTCTTATCGTATTAGGAATCAACCTCTGTACAACTATATATATTGTGATTAATGAAAAGAATCCCTAAGGGAAATTACTCCAATCTTACATGGTATCAAGAGCCAAACTTACCTTAAATGGTTGATTCCTAATACGATAAGAATCCTAACTTACCTTAAATGGTTGATTCCTAATACAATAAGAATCATAAGTTACCTTAAATATACATCTATCATAATTACGTGAATATTCAGAGAATATTCGCTAATAATAATAACAGTGAAAAAACATTTCATTACTTATAGTCCTAACGTAAAATGTCCACAATTATAATACCTCGTCAATGTATTATGTATATACACATGATCCAGAAAAAAAAGGAACTACAAAAGTATCTTCAAAATCCTTCTTCGCAACTAGTTCCCATCTTAGAAGACCTTCATCCCTGAAATCGAAAAAAAAAGAAGAGAAGATTCACTTTGATAATACAATATTAAGACCAACTTTCAAACTATCACATTCTAAACTATCACATGTTCAACTGAATGGAGTGATGTTAGATCCAGAGGATTATTAACAATTTCAGTTATCGCTATCTCTTGACGGTAAAAGATAAGTAGTGCCTCCATTAGTATTTTGTTTGCAATATGCAAAGGAAATGTATACATTCAACAGAAACCGCAGACAAAAGAACTTCAAAGTCATACTAAAAATTAGGCAGATACCAAATGTACAAGTGAAAGATCGTACCAACTGCTTATGGCAAGGCAGGGTCGATGTTGCTGATCAATTCCATGCCAAAAGATTTTTTACCACACTTGAAGCTCTTGTCTGGAAAGAATTATGTAAGTCTCTCCAGCGATTGTCTTCTTCACTGAGAAAGTAAGCGAGTAAAATCTCCATCTGCAGCCGTAATAAATCGATGGAGTTCCACTTCATCAATTCTGCATAAATACTATTGTACCATTTTAAGTTACTGTATACTTGCTGCAAAACCTATTAGCCTCGATTTCAGAAGGTTGCTCCTCTGCTTTTAATGAGCTCTGGATTTGGAGAAATGTAGAAACAAAGGCAACAAATAACTTTTAAACATAAAAACAAAGCAGTATAAGCTAATAACCTAAAAAAATACCAATGATATAATTATAGTAAAATAATATATTATGTCATATCAGTAAAATAAAATAGTCACCGATTATTCTATATTTTATTATTAAAATACCTTACTACTCTTTTTTTCTCATTAATCCTCATGTATAAATCAGAAACTAAAATAAAATTACCTTACAAAGCTAAAATTATGGAACTGCTAGGAAAAACTTATTATCTCATTTATGTTTCTTTAAATTTTAAAGTCAAGCTAACTAAAATAAGTTATAAAATATATGAATACATATTTTAAAATAAATTAATCATCTTTATAATTATTAGTAAAAAATAAATTTTAATGTAAATTCATAATCAAATATCAAAACAACGATTAGTGGCGACATAAAAGGTTGTCGCGGAAGCTCCCCATTAGTAGCGACAAGGGCTGCCACAAAAGGTCTTTCATGGTGAGTGATTATCTGTCGCCACCAAATACTTTTTCAGCCACATTTTATTAGAAGAGTTATTTTCGTGGCGACCTATGAATAGTCGCCACTAATATGTCATTTTCTGTCTGGACTATAGGTGCCGCCACTAAATTATCACTATCTGGGGCGACTCTCAAAAGGTGCCACGAAAAGCCACACCTTTTGTGGCGACCGGATGAGTCGCCACACAAGCTTGTCACAGAAAATTATAATTCTTGTAGTGACGTCACTATCTTTGGCGATTCTCAAAAGGCGTTACGAAAAGCCACACCTTTTGTGGCGACCGGGGAGTCGCCATAAAAGCTTGTCACGGAAAACTACAATTCTTGTAGTGACGCATGGTGGAAACAAGTTATCATTGAAACGCCGAGAAATTTTCTAATTTTTCCATGTAAAAACACTACTGTTTAGACTTTTTCCACCGATATTTAATGAGAAATAGGCACTTAACATTTTTCAGTGGGAAAATAGAATTTATTTTAATAGTGAATAGGCTATACACAATGCAAATATGAATTAGTGAAATCATTATATTTTGAATAATGAATTAATGCATAGAGGGGAAAAATAAATAAATTGGAAACTCCATAGATCCTACTAGGAAGGTGGTGAGGAAGATACATAAAAAATCTACAATATTGCTATATAGAAGCACACCACCAAAAAGAAAGCACACACATTCTACCAAAGTCACCCTCTTTTCCAAAGTCTTTCTTAGGTCTTATTGGCTAACTATTTTCCTCCAAACACAATGAACTCCACCTTCTTAGAAACAAACATTACTCAGACAGGAAACCCTAGTTTTACTTTTCCAAATCTTTACTCACATATCATGACTCAAGATTGTGGTTTTAATAATTTTCAAGATTTTGAATCTTCTAATTTTCTTGATCATCTTCTTGTTGATTATTCTCCTACCAATAACAGATTCAGTACTCTTTCAGAAATTACTCCCATCATGCAGGAAACAAATAGTACCAATAGTGGAAGTTGTGCTACTTCCTTTTATGTCACACCACCAAACATTAATCACTTGAAAGAGTAAGTCATCAAGCTAAGAACATATGGGGCAATCTCTTCTTATAATTGTTGTTATATATATTTCTTATGTAGTTTTTGATGCTTTTACAGAAAAAACCAAGTGGGGATCACTAATAAAGAGGTCAAGATGAATAAAAGACATGTTATTGCTTTTAGAACAAAGACTCAACTTGAGATCTTGGATGATGGTTATAAATGGAGGAAGTATGGGAAGAAGAAGGTGAAAAGTAACACAAATCTAAGGTAAACAACAAATTATGAGCTTATGCATGCTCATCTCACCAATATGATGATCAATATTACGTCACTACTAGAAACATAAGTTTTTTTCACCGATATTAATGAAAAATTTGTGCTATAAAACATGACACCTCATTCCAACGAACCAGCTCACTGAAAAAATGCATGGTAGGAAACATATTCCATTTAAATGCTGAAAAACTTCTTAATTTTTCTGTGTGAAAATATTACTATTCAGGTTTCTCCCGCCGACATTCAGTGAGAAATAACCACTGAACATTTTTCAGTGGAAAAATAGAGATTTTTAATAGTGTCATGAAGTTTTTTTTTTTTGGGAGTAAATTCCACTTCTTTTTTTTTTTAAAGTTCAAGTCACGATTTTATTGCTACGGAAAGTAGAGTGCTTTTGAAGAAGGAGCTCTAGGCTTGGACTTCTTGTGAGAGTTGATAACTTGGAGAGACCATGTTAAAGAGCTATGGACGATTAGATATATGTTCCAAAAAAAAAAAAAATAGTAACAATAAAGCTAGTACTTTAAGGTGGCTCGGAGATGAGCACACCAGGCTTTCTCTTCTAGACTCAAAAGGATGGTAATTGACATCTATCAGTTAAAAAACCTCTGATATGTTTATTTTACTTTTCTTTTGAAAGAATTATTTCAGAAATGCTCAAGGAAATTCTCAAAGAGACATTACATAAAGCAAAAACCCATTTTTTTAGTTCTAAAATCTACCAAATATTTCAAATTAACAAAGAGTACTTCACAAAAGACTCAAGCTTCAACAAGAACAAATAAGTACTGCTTGTAGGTACGTATAGGTAGAAAAAGATATATACAATTACTAATTTTGAACATGCTCTAGATTTGACAGCCCTTGAGTTCTTTGCCTTTGGAAATGCTGCTTTTTTGGTCCTCACCTCATGTGTCTAAATGAGTCTCAAATAGATTGAGAGGATGAACATTCGCACTTACCAAGTAGTTAGTACTTACTACTCAATCTTGTGGGTACCCAACAATAAATACGTTTCGAGTTTAAGTTATTATTGGATGTACTTACAATGTTCCACATTGATAGCTGAAAAGATTGGGAAGATACTTATAAGATGTAGAATATCTTAATGGTGTGAGGTCTTTTGAGAAAAAAATCGCGTCAAGTCAAAACCATACAATATTCTTAATCTTATAGGGCATTCATATAGCAGACCTAACTCCAACTAATGATATGTTTGCCTATTTTGCAAAAACAAATAGGAATTACTACAAGTGTTCAATTGGAGGGTGCAAGATAAAGAAGAAGGTAGAAAGAGATGGACATGATTCAAGGTATTTGATTACAACATATGAAGGCAGACACAACCATGAAAGCAATTCCTCTATCATTTACAACCATGAAATGACAATTGAATTTCCTCAATGAATGGACTCTCCAAACAACTACGCATTGCTCTTGTTGACGATGAGCGATTTCAGATTTCACAACTTGCATTAGAAGGCAACAGGGTACCTTTGTGATTTTAGCTAGTGTAATGTATAGAACATTATATTATTTCTATTATTATTTCATTATTAATATATCATGTGTGATATATATGACTTCTCGCAGTTTACAGAACTGCGAGTATATTATTGTAATGTCTTATAGTTGATCAACTATGAGAAACACTGTTGTAAGTGTAAAAAACTTACCCGTACATATTTATTTGGTAAAAAAAATTCTTGCTTATGTGACCATGTCAAATCATCGTTGGAGTATGTTTCTTTTTCTATTTATATGATGGTATCTGATTGAATATGAAATTTAAATCATCTTATTAAGTTTAAAATGAGAAATTTAAAGGTAAAAACCACTCTTTGGCTTGACCTGCCAAAAAGCAACTGTCGAGTTTGCTAGACAGCACAACACGTGAAAAACGTAACTACTTTGTTATTGTAAAAATAATTACACCAAACTTGAACACTATAACTTGACCACAATATACACCAAGTTCTTACTCTTTTATTTTTACCAACACTTGACACTCACACCTAAGCTTACTTAAGTATTTACACACACTTTAGACTCACTTGGACACTTTTTGGATGCACACTTGGGACTTAAGTACACCTTACTTGCTCTCACTTCTTGAGAACTTCTTACTCACTTAACTTACAACTCAAATCAATCACCTCTATTTATAGGTGGTGATGGAAGAATCTAGTTAAATACTTAATTACTACTTTATTCTAGAATATTCTTCACTACCTTTTTCTAGAATCACTCTTCTATTTATTTTTAGAGTTTTTATTTCTAGACTCCACTCTAGAACTTTCATTCTAAAGTTCTTTCAACTCTCTAGAACTACTTGAACATTCTAGATTGATTATCCATTGTCTTGGATATTAAGTTGATGATGACTTTTAACACTCCCCCTCAGCACCAACTTAATTTATTTTTGCATCCATTGTGAGCGATTCTTGAAGCTCTACAAACGTCGGGATGTCCAAGCTCTTTTTGAATCTCTTCCTCCATTAGATTTCTCTGGTTCTCTAAACTTTTCTTCTTCAGCTATAGCAGCATTGGCGTACTTGGGATTTGGCTTTTGAACTCTTGTTGATCTCCGAGGCTATGTGCTTACTCCTTCTGGTTGACAGTCTTCTACTCTTTGATGCACTCATGTTTGCCACAGATTCTGTGTTGCCTCGTCCTCGGTATTTTCTTTCTCACTTTGATCTTTATGTTCATTTTCTGGACTTGGATGTACTTCAACAATTTGTTCCCCCATCTTCTTTTGCAAATTGTCTTCTATTTCCTTGGAATCTGGTAACTATTCCTTTTGAGGTGACCACCATGATGCTGCCTCATCGAATACCACATTTCTTGATGTATAACACTTTCCTATTGTTCGGTCGCAACATTTCCACCATTTCCTTTGGCTGTTGTATCCCACAAAGATACACTGTATCATCTTTTTATCAAATTTGCTACGTAGATGACTTGGCACAAACACGTAGCACACACAACCAAATACTCGAACGTGACTTACTGCAGGTTTACTACCCCACAGTTTTTCAAAGGGTGAAAGAACCCTAACTTCGCTTGAGGAAGTCTATTGATGACATGAGCTGTTGTCTTCATACCTTCTTCCTGGAACATTCTTCGAATGTAGCATGCTTCGACATATCTATGCAAGGTGCTGATTATTCCTCTCATCTACTCCATTCTATTGTGGTGTATTTGCACATGTGAATTGATGGCGTATGCGGCATTCTCGTAGGTACTGAGAGAACTCATCTGATGTATATTCACCACTGTTGTCTGTTCGGAGGCATTGGATTTTCTTGTCGAGTTCTTCTTCCGCTATTTCTTTGAACTCTTTAAATTTTGAAAAAGTTTCAGATTTTTCTTTTAGAAAGAAAACTCATATGTATCGTGAGAAGTCGTCAATGAATGTAACCATGTATTGCATGCCACTGATTGATGATTGTTTGACTTGCCCGAATACGTCAGAATGGACTAGCTCCAATGGTGCTTTGTCTTTGAACTTTGATTCTTCATACGGTAACTGATGCGCCTTACCGTATTGGCAGGCTGCACAAACGGTCTATGTCCTGACCTCGAGTTGAGGAAGGCCCTTCAATATAGATTTATTTATCATCACCTTGAGTTTGTGATAGCTTACATGTCCAAGTCTTGCATGCCACAAATCATTTGTTTCGTTATTTCGAGTCTTATTTACATAAGTTGTCTCTGCTGACATTACATAGACATACTCTAAGCGTCGTCCTCTCATCATCGGTGCTCCAGAGATTTCAATAACTTAATAGATCTTGACATCTTGAGGTTCGAATACGATATGGTGGCCTGATGCCGTAAGTTGTGCTACTGATAGTAAGTTTTTCTTCATCCCAAGTACATGGTAGACATCCTAGAATGAAACCTCTTTCGGACTGAATCTCGGCATGATTGTTGTTTTTCCGACGTGAGCGATTGGTAGTCTTGAGTTTTTGGTTGTCACCACTACACGACCACCTTTGTACTTGGTCATGTTCTGTAGCTTCTCTTTATATCCTGTCATATGATTTGAGCAGCCAGAGTTGACTATCCAGTTATTATTGTAGTCGATCATTCCAAGAACGGTAACTGCCAGAGCTAATTCTTCTTTCTCTACAACAAAAGATGCTTCAGCATCCCACTCTTCATCGCTTGTCTTTCTTGGATTTGGCATGGCTGCATTGCTTTCTGCATTGTTCTTCTTGAACCAACAACTTTTAGCCATGTGGCCCTTCTTCCCACAATTATAGCATTTTCCATCAAACTTATTGTTATTCTTTGACTGGCCATCCCGATTGTCTTTCTTTTGAGCTCCCCCTGTTTGAGAGCTTCCATGATGATTATATTTGTCATCATGTTTTCTAGAATTTCTACTAGCATTTGGTCGGGATCGACCTTTCTTATCACCGCTATAGAGTGCTTCTTCATCACTCTTTAATGAGACTCCAGATATTTTCTTAGTCAACGCTTCTTGATCAGTTAGCAAGTTTTCTAATTCAACAAGAGAAGGTTGGCTTGGCCAACTTTGTATTGCGGAAATAAAATTTCTATATTCTGGCCTTAATTGATGAATAATAATTCTTCTAATTCTAGCGTCTGACATGCCAGCAGCAGAGTCTAATGCAGAAATTTTGCGACAAAGAGATTTTACCTTGGTAAAGTATTGGTTGAGCGTCATGCCGCGTTGTCTGATAGAGAGAAGTTCGATCTCCAGAAGTTGCAGTCTCATATCATTCTTCTTGGTGAACAATGTTGCGAAAGTATCCCACGATTCCTTCGGTGTCTTAGCCGGCCTGATATGCTAAAACATTTCATCTTCAACTGTGGTCCGAATCGCAAACATGGCTTTTCCAGCTCTAATCTTCCATTTCTTTAAAGCGGTTGCGTCTTCTGGTTATGTGACCTCGTTGCCACCAACGATCTCCCACGAGTCTTGGCCTTGGAGATATGCCTCCATATGCATCGACCACATGTTGTATTCTGATTGTTAAGTTTTCTGATTCCACCGACCACTTGAACGTCACCCATCGTGTCTTGGCTAAAATTCTATTTTTACCAAGAAAACTTGATTTTGACAACAAGCTATGTAGTACTAAATCACACACGAACACTCTAAGAAACTCAACAAATGACTCTTTGGTATGAATCGACCTGGCTATAATAACACTTGTTAGACATCACAACACGTGAAAAACGTAACTATTTTATTATTGTAAAAGTAATTACACCAAGACTTGAATACTATAACTTGACCACAATATACACTAAGTTCTTACTCTTTTATTTTTACCAACACTTGACACTCACACCTAAGCTTACTTAAGTATTTACACACACTTTAGACTCACTTGGACACTTTTTGGATGCACACTTGGGACTTAAGTACACCTTACTTGCTCTCACTTCTTGAGAACTTCTTACTCACTTAACTTACAACTCAAATCAATCACCTCTATTTAAAGGTGGTGATGGAAGAATCTAGTTAGGATACTTAATTACTAATCTATTCTAGAATATTCTTCACTACCTTTTTCTAGAATCACTCTTCTATTTATTTCTAGAGTTTTTCTTTCTAGACTCCACTCTAGAACTTTCATTCTAAAGTTCTTTCAACTCTCTAGAACTACTTGAACATTCTAGATTGATTATCCATTGTCTTGGATATTAAGTTGATGATGACTTTTAATAGAGTTTTCCCACTCTTTAGCTTGTCCTCCTCTGAACCCGACCCGACTATATCGTTAATTCCAGTCCTAGCGGCACCAGTAGCTCAATCAAAACCATGCTGTCTAGGGAGGCTTCGGGCCAAAATATTGGATCCAGAAATGGGTCGTTGCAGATCCAAGTTCCACCCTGGAAGACAAGGCAAAAGAGCTAAGGAAAATGACGATTCAGAGCTCTAATTTCCATGACATTATGTACCATTCTGGCATCACATCTCGTCCGTCTTGCGTTGAGGATGTTTCGGATATGTGACAAGTTCACCGGATATGGCGGTTCTTCGGCGAGTTAGGTGGTCGAATTTGTTGGTCCTCCCTATTGCGAGATGGAAGCCAAAGGCAAAAATGTATTATCTAACCATATCTTATGATGCTTATGGAGAGTAGAATATTATTGTGAGAGAAAAAGAAGGTGAATTATTTCTACATATAAAAATGTCTCATTTTTTTATAATAGCTTTAGAAAAAGAGAGTCACATGAATTAGGATAGTAAGAGTAAATTTTTTCACTCAGTATCATTACTTCGGTAAAACTTAATTATTCAATAAAATATTCTTCATCATATATTTAACAGAAAATATATACATTATTCTTTCTAAGAATTAGTTTCACGCCCCAAATTCTAATTGAGTTGTAATTGGTACTTGGTATCTTAATTTGATCGAGGAAATCTTTTACTTTTTCTGTTTATTTATTAGCATAAAATACTATGCAAGCCAATGCACTTCTTAAAGAAATCAAAGAATGTAATATAAGAAAAATATTAATTCTATCTAAAACTATTCTTTCTTTAGCTTCTATCTTTCCTACTATAAGAGAGTCCTTTTGTGAATACTAGGGGTGCGTTTGGTAGGTTATTTTTCTATATTTGGTTGGTCAAAATATTTTGAAAAATATATTTTTTATATTAAAAATAAGAAAAAATACGACTTATCTAATATAGAAGTAGGTAAAACAAGTTTCATAAGTAACATTTCAAGGTCTCTTCTTCATTCCCCAATGCCCCCCAACCCCTATCCCTTGACAACCCCACCCGACCCTCCATTCCCACCCCCACCCAGGGGCGTATTTATTGTGCGAAATAAGGTGCATGTGAACCCATGACCTCTCTGCAAAAATAGATATTTTATATATATATTTTCTAAGATTGATATATATTGTATATTTGTCGACAATTATGTTTTTAAAAGGTTGAATGGTAGAGATCAATTCCCACTTAAATACTTTTCTTAGTAGTGCACACCCATGTTCTAGAAATTCTAAGATCCGCCTCTAACCTCACTCCACCCCATAGTGTTTTACTAATAAATTATATATAAATGTCTTGGAATAATATTTTATTCCTTACTTACCAAACATTTTAGAAAATAAATAAGCAAACCACTTAAATTTTAAGAAAACATGTTCCTTTGTACCAAACACATGCACCCTGCAAAAAAAAAAAACCGACTTTGCATTGTTGCAAACTTCAAGTATAGGAAGAGAGACGAGGAAATGTTGATATATGTCCACATTCAGTGTGGTTGACAAAGTCAAATTGCATGAATGGTTCCTTATTTGGTCACACCTATGAGCTTAATTAAATTATCTGCTTTTTATTCCTAAGTCTAATCACGACAGCTAATTAAGAAAAGTACAATCTTGGGGGTTGAGGTGTAACATACAGTAAACTGAAAGACCATAGAGGAGACTGAGTCACATATAATATATAAATCCTTGTATTTTAACTAGGTTGAGATTTGTACACGACATAAAATTTCATGCATAGTGAGGCACCAAAACATATACTCCAACAATGAAGAAAAAAGAACTAGCGGAAAAAATCTTCTGTCGCTAAACCTATTTAACCAGGGATTTGTACTTGTCGCTAGAATGCTCGTTGCTAACGTTTTTGTGGTGAAAAAAATTGAACCCGTTGCAAACTTTGTGACGGATAATATTTGTCATCAAATTTAATGACAGGAAAATCCGTCGCTATTTAATGGAAAATGTATGCGTCTAAGGAAATGATCTTTGTGGATTTTCTTGGGCACAAAACGACTTTTGTAGATGCATGCATGATATGATAGATATTATACTTTATAAATAAATAGATGTTAGACTAACTCAACTCCAAAAGCTAGCTTAAAGGGAGAGGATTGCCCAAGCCATAAGGAGACCAATGACCACTTATCCCACCGATGTGGGAGAACTCAACACCCCGCCTCACGCCCAGGGCTGGACATCTGGAGCGTGGACAATATAAGAGGGGGGGCCCAACATCGGAAACAATCGAAAACAATGAATGGGCTGGACATCTGGAGCGTGGACAATATAAGAGGGGGGCCCAACATCGAAAACAATCGAAAACAATGAATTGGGACGGGTCTGACTCTGATACCATGTAAAGGAATAGATCTTAGGTCTAACTCAACTCCAAAAGCTAGCTTAAAGGAGAGAGTATTGCCCAAGCCATATAAAGAGATCAAGAACCACTTATCCCACCGATATGGGAGAACTCAACATACTCTGACTAGCAAAATTTTCTGGTTTTTATTACTATCCCCTTCATTCACTTTTACTTGTTCACCATTGATTTTGCATATCCTTAATGAATGTAATAAATGAAGTGCATAATTTACCGTGATACACATATTAATTGGTGCATAGTTTTAATGGACTTAAAAAATAATTTAATACGAGTAATTAATACTATGGGTATCACAAGAAAAAAGAAATTGTATTCTCTTGATATGCTAAAAATGACAAATAGAAATGAAAATCTATTTTTAGTATAGTGGACAAGTAAAAGTTAACGTAGGGAGTACATGATTTGTAGAAAGACTATAACATGGCTAAAACTTGGGAAATATTAGTCAATTAAGAGCAGATGTTAAGTTCATACTGATGATTTGCTTCTAGACAGAAATCATACAATGAATTAATACAAATAAAATTAAACTTGGGAAATATTAGTCAATTAAGAGCAGATGTTAAGTTCATACTGATGATTTGCTTCTAGACAGAAATCATACAATGCATTAATACAAATAAAATTTCAATAGTTGTGAAATTCTTCTAAGTAAATTCTAATAAATTGGACTTTATAATAAGTGTTTTAGCTGTTGGGAAACTAAAGTCTTGACGTGGTTGTACATACATCGATAATATCCAACATATTGTTACAATGTATCTCAATAATTTTAGTGCACGAGAAAAAAGCATCATTTTTGGAAATTAGAAATCGAGTTCCAACCTCCAAACGGTTCAAAAGATCATGGATTGAAAAGGTTATTGCAAAGAATGGATCTTGAGCCTAACTCAACCCCAAAAGCTAGCTTAAATGGAGGAGGATTGCCCAAGACATATAAGGAGACCAATGACCACTTCTCCCATCGATGTGGGAGAACTCAACACCACGCCTCACGCCTAGGGTTGGACTTCTAGAGCGTGAACAATATAAGAGGGGGGGCCAACATCGGAAACAATGAATTGAGACGGGTATGGCTCTGATATCATGTAAAAAATGGATCTTGGGACTAACTCAACCCCAAGGCCCAAGATTCATTCTTTACATGGTATCAGAGTCAGACCGATTCCAATCCAATCCTTTGTTTACCGATGTTGGGCCCCCAAATTATATTATCCACGCTCCAGTTAACAAGGTCTGGGCGTGCAAGGGAGTGTTAAGAGTCCCATATCGGATATGAAATTGGAAAATGGACTCTTTATATGGATTTGGACAATCCTCACCATACAAGCTAGCTTTTGGGGTTGAGTTAGGCCCAATATTCATTTTTTATGGTTATTCTAATAAGTCTTTTCGTCTCTTCAAACTTGACTTTAGAGAATTGTGACCTAGTTAAAAAATAAAGGGTGTGAAAGGAGGGTAATTCTAATAGTGTTTTGATCAAAATTGTAAATAGAATTTTAGTTAATTATATATGAACAAACCTGCAATATTTCTCCTCTTCCACTTTTAAAGTTCTCATTTAAATATTTACCACTACTACCAATTATCTACGACTCCTCTTTCCAAATAAAATCAGTAATGATAACATACCGATAGATATTTTGTAGGTCGTCATATAAGCTTGAAGAGCGTCATCAAATTTTGTCACCCAATCATTTCAATTATTATTGACAAATATGAATACAATGCTTTTTAATCTATTTGTTTGACACCTCTATTTGTCCACTCGTCTAAGAATGATATCGTTCATCAACTTAGGATCTACATATATTAAAAGTTTATTATCGGTCTTAATAGACAGCTCGGTCAATTCCGCTCCTATTATCCAAAAATAAAACTTAAACATCTATTGTCATTTGGTATAGTACTGAGTCAATGATTATAACTACAATATCTCCTTAATTAAATTCTCATTGTAAACGTGATAACTGGTGAGGAAAATCTTTTTTATTTAAAGCCTAAACAGTAGTTGCCACTTGATGTCTTTAGTTGGAAATTATTTTGATGGACTGAGATATAAAACAAACTTCACTTATTGTGCACCTATCTCCAAACATGTTTCCTAATTGTCTTGTTGTTTTGGTTTGTTTACCTTTTGAAAATTGGCATGTGTAGGAAGAACCATATATATTTCTCCATAAGAAGCAACGGGATCCCTTTGTGATTTGAGCTATATATATATATATATATATATATATATATTAGGGTAGAGAAAATGCTTCGAGCCAATGTTCGAATACCAGGCGCTACGACGCTCAAGTAACCCATGACATACTCTCAGGAAAAGCGGGTACGTCTGTTCGGGTTCATTCATGTCCAATAAACTTCAAACAAAAGGAGATTCAGATATCATAATTGGAAGAAGGGCGGGATCCGGACAAAATCTATGAAATGGAAGAAATCTCATATTTCCCAAAAATTGGATCCCGCTCTAATAGCTCCAAATAAATTAAATACGTGCATTAAAATACGAAGACTTCTATATATATATATATATATATATATATACTTCGATTTTATTAGTAATAGTATATCATGTGATATACACGACTTCTTGCAGGTTACAGCTAGCATATAACTGTAATATCCTATAGATGATCAGCTATGAGAAACACTCGATCTGTAATATTTGTAACTGTAACATTTTTTCACCGTACAATTTTCCAGTAAAACGTATCTGATGATAGTCAATTTTTTTCTCCTTAAAAGTTCTTTCTTGTTTATGTGGCCATGTTACGTCACATTGTATTATGTGAAACTTTTTTTGTCTAATGTCATTTATCCGGTAAACTTAATTATATAAAATATTTATAACAACAACATATTCAGTGTAATTTCACAAGTGTAATAGAGAGGTTGTTTTCGATAGAAGAAGTTTCCGATAGAATAAAGTAAAATAAAAGAATTGTGCAAAACTACATGTACATTATTCATTTTTAAGAAATAATTCCTTCAAATATTTCTTTTGATGGACAAATAGAAATAGTTAAATTCAAAAATCTCATATAAATTAATTTGTTCATACATTTGAACAACCTCAACCAATTTTTTGAAAAAATTGAAACATTTTGTAAGAAGTATAAAAATTATATGTAATGATAATATTATTTCAGGCGCCTAAAGCAGAAGTTCTAGTTAGCATACGATAATTACCCTTGAGTCGGCCATGTCTATAAAACGGTTGTATTTTTTTTTTTTGCAATTTCCAACCAACTAGGTGACCTGAGTTGTTGGGGGATTTGGCTTTGATCCCTACCTTGTTTATTCACAAAATATTATACAAGAAGGGGGACATGGTGCCAAAAACCTTCGAGTTCGAGCAAAAAAACCATATGCAACATTATACACACCTGATGCAAACAACATACTTAGTTAATTGCATAGGGTGGTGGGAAGGCTATAACCGCAGGGATTTTGTTGGGTTCAAAACACATAAGTAAAGCAGCGGAAGTTTAAAATTTTGTTTACTTACCCAACAATTCCTTCTGGCATAGTTATATGACAATAAAAACCTGTAAAGAAAACTTGAACAAGAACTTACAGGTTATAAAATCTGGAGTCTTTTACTTTAGGGTGAACACACAATTCTCCCTTCGATTGCAAGCGCCTTGCTACGGTGTATTCCTCTTTCAAAAAAACCAGGAAATCTTGGCAGAGGTTTGACAGAGTTTTATCCTAGACTCTAAGTCTAGAATTACTTTGTATAATAAGTGTATTTAATAACAATGAGGTTGTGTTGTATTTATAGTTAAAATTAGGTCACAAATCATATTAGGGTTGGGCTCCAAGCCTGGCCCAAACCTGAGGTGCAGTGGGCCAGTCTGACTTGGCCCACTGCTGGGTTGCGCCGCGGCGCCTTACGTCAAATAACGTTTCCAATTTTCGTTTAATATATATATATTCAACACATTAAATCCAAAATTCAATTTTGATTTAATTAAATAATGTTCATCTAATAGAAATTATCACATAGTTATTATCAATTTAAATATCTCGATTCCAAATCGAATATTTAATACTTTCTCATTACACCCTTAGATCGAAGAGACAATTGACATAATGTGACCCTATAGGCCTTCATATATCGACACTAATCCAATTAAGGTCCATACGGAACTCCTAGACTGCGTCGTACGACGAACTCAATATATGAAGTACGTTTACATAAATCCAGCAAACATAACCTTTATGTGAGATGATAAATTCCTTTCACTCGCAACACACTCGATCAAGCTTAGGATTTGCCATGTGTCTATCCAAATGGCTTGATCACTTTATCTCATCTATATTAGTCGACAACTAGACCATATTCTAAATATGTCTCTTGCATTGGCCAATGACTTGGTCGACCTAATATCATTGAGAAGTTGAGTGCTCTCTCGAATATCCAATCGAGGAATGAATCATATTTTTGGCTCAACTACCACCTTAGTTTACATCATAATGCACCCAACACAAGTCGTATCTTATCCTATAAGGAGTTTAAGCTTAGGAAAGGGTCAAAGTACATTACTTTGTAAACAAGGTGCGTATTGACCTCAAGTTAAAAGACCTTTATCTCTCACACGTTGATAACATTTTACGTATGTATAACAAATAGTTTATCAACAGGGTATACCAATACTTTCCAAAAGTATTCATGTGTCCATCATTAGTAACTATTACTAGTAGCAGGTAAGACATACTACGTTCTCCAAGAATGTGATGCAGACCACATATCGACTTATAACATATCATCGATATCCCATTCTCGATGATCATTAGTCGAGGCTATTTTAGAGTTACGTTTTATCATCAATATCTCACTCTATTAATGACTACGTAAGCTCAAGGAATGCACATTAATGAATAATTACAAATAATCAAATAACAATTCAATAATTGCAAATGCCGTAAATATATTAATCTTATTATTAATACGAATGTGTTCAAGTACATTTGTACCTAATAATGATTGTCTCTAGGACATACATACTTTCAATCTCCCACTTGGCCTAGAGCCAATCTCCAGTGTATCTAATGCCTATGTTTTCATAATGACCATTATGCTTAACTAAACTTAATGGTTTAGTAAACGGATCAGCTAGATTATCATCTGTGGAAACATAGTCTAATCTTATTTCTTCAGTTTCACCATCTCTCTGAGTATGTGGTATTTCCTTGGTACATTCTTATTTCTGTTTGTTGATCTTAGTTCCTTAGCTTGCCCAATCGCACCAGTGTTGTCACAATAAATCATTATTGGAAAAGTGGCACTTGGAACAACCCCTAGTTCCTTCAGGAACTCAGATATCGCAATAGCTTCTTTACAAGCTTCCGATCCAGCAATGTACTCGGCTTCAGTTGTCAAATCAGCAGTTGTAGCTTGCTTGGAACTTTTCCAACTCACTACTCCACCATTGAAAATGAAGGCATATCCAGTCTGAGACTTAAAGTCATCAAGATCTGTCTGGAAGCTAGCATCAGTGTACCCAGTAGCCACTAGCTTCTCTTGTCCACTATAGACTAAGAAATATTCTTTAGTTCGTCTAAGATACTTAAGAATACTCTTGACTGCTTTCCAGTTTTTAGCAGTCTTCTTTCCCAGGATTCTGCTGGAATTTGCAAGTCATACTAAGTGCATAGGCCACATCTGGCCTCGTACAGGTCATGACATACATGATAGATCCTATAGCTGAAGCATATAGGATTCTTTTCATGCGTTCAAGTTCTGCAACAGTAGAAGGACTATCATTCTTTGATAACTTGATGCCTTGACCCATAGGAAGACTTCTCTTCTTCGAGTTTTCCATAGAGAATCGTCTTAGCACTTTTTCTATGTATATGGACTGTGACATCCCCATCAATCTATTAGGTCTATCTCTATAGATCCTAATTCCAAGAATGTAGCAGGCTTCACCTAAGTCCTTCATCATGAAGGTGCTGGATAACCATTCCTTGACTAATTACATGAGAGTCTTATTGTCTCCTATTATTAATATGTCATCTACATATATAACAATAAAGACAATACTCCCTTCCTTGCGCTTACTATGAATGCAGTGATCTTCTTTGCTTCTAACAAAGTCAAACGATTTGATTGCTTTGTCAAATCAAATATTTCAACTCCTTGAGGCTTGCTTAAGTCCATAAATGAACTTCTGGAGCTTGCATACTGCTTTGGGCTTAGTCTTAGATGTAAAACCCTCAGGTTGTATCATATACACCTCCTCAATTAGGTTACCATTGAGGAAAGCAGTTTTAACATCAATTTGTCAAATGTCATAATCATAGTATGCGGCTATTGCAAGCAAAATCCGAATGGTCTTAATTTTTGCAACAGATGAAAAAGTTTCATCATAATCGACCTCGTGTCATAGATTATAACCTTTAGCCACCAATATTGCCTTATAAGTATGTACCTTGTCATATGCATCAATCTTCTTCTTGAAGACTCATTTGCATCATATGGGTCTAACCCCTGTTGGTAAATCAACCAAGTTCCAAACTTGACTGATGTACATCGAGTCCATCTCATATTTCATGGCTTCTTGCCATCTCTGTAAATCAATGTCTAACATAGCTTTGCTGTAGGTTGTAGGTTCATTGTCATCAGGAATATCCATCTCATTGTGTGTTTCAGCAAGGAGATTAAGTCTTTCAGGAGGACGATGAGTCCTAGTGGTCCTACGGAGTTGATTATTCTGCGTTTCAGCGTTTGTTGTATTCTGATTGTGAGAAGGACTTTGTTTGCTGGACAATCCACCACCTTGGGAGCTTTCAGGAATGTCATTTTCATGTATTTCCTGGATGGAATGATGTACAACCATTGTATCATCTTCCATTGGTTGTGTATGAGAGTCCTTTATTTCTGCATTATCTCTCACAACACTCCCATTGGCTGAAGGGCGTACTCTAAGTATCCAATCTTCACCAAATACTCCGACTGAATCCTTGTCTAGGTCATTTGACAAGGGCTCGACTTATGTGTTATCTTGTGGTTCTTGAATTTCTTCAAGTTCTATCTTATTGCAGCTCTGTTCCTTGTAGACATAGTCTTCTTCAAAGAAAGTTGCATTTCTGGAAACAATGACCTTATGTTCTCCAGGAAGATAGAAATAGTATCCCTTAGTTTCCTTTGGGTACCCCACAAAATAATATTTCTCACTTTTAGATTCCAACTTATTAGTAAGCGTCTTCTTTACATATGCAGGGCACCCCCAGGGTCGCATGTGTTTAAGTGCTGGCTTCTTGCCATTCCATATCTCATATGGATTTTTCTCTACCGACTTTAAAGGAACCCTGTTCAGAATATAAATTGAGATTTGTAATGCATAACCCCAAAGGTATGTTGGTAGAGCTGAGAAACTCATCATGGATCTAACCATATCTAATAGGGTTCGATTTCTCCTTTTCAGCAACACTATTCATTTATGGCATTCCAGGAGGTGTCCACTGTGATTGGACTCCATGAAGCTTCAAGTAATCCAGAAATTCTTCACTTAAGTATTCACCTCGTCGATCTGATCGAAGGGTCTTGATGCTTGTTTCAAGTTGCTTCTCTACTTCTGACATGTACTCCTTGAATTTCTCAAAGGCTTCGAACTTGTGTTTCATAAGTTACACATGCCCAAACCTTGTGAAATCGTCTGTAAAAGTGATGAAGTAAGGGAAGCCTCCCTTAGCTTGAGTTGAAAATAGCCCACATACATCAGTATGGACCAACTCAAACACCTCTTTGGCTCACACACCTTTCCCAGAAAGTGGCTTGATAGTCATCTTTCCTCTCAAGCAAGATTCACAGTTACCATAGGACTCTAAGTCAAATGGTTCCAGGTAGGCTAACGTTCTTAATCTCGCTATCCTTGATTCATTGATGTTACCAAGTCTACAGTGCCATAAGTAGGTGGGGTTTCTTGGATTACTTATCTTAGCTCATTTATTTTGCACATTGAAAATTTCACGACTACAGTTTAGAACATACAAACCATCCACAAGCGAAACATTTCCATAAATAAAACCATTAAAAGACAGTACATAACTGCCATTGGCAATAAATAAGGGAAACCCCTCAATGTCTAACACTGGGATAGAAATAATATTCCTCGTTAACGAGGAAACAAAATAACAACTATTTAGTTCTAAATAAAAGCCTGAAGATAAATCTAGTCTATAAGTTCTCACGCGTTCATCATCTACTTGTGCTCCATTTCCAACGTGCAGGTCTACCTCCCAATGTCCAACCTTTCTACTGTCAATCAAACCCTGCAAATTATTACAAATGTGTGAGCCACAAGCGGTATCTAATACCCAACAATGAGAGTTACTTATAGACATGTTTATTTCAATGACAAACATACCTTGTCTAGTAGAGCTAGAAGCACCTAGTTCCTTGCCTCCTCTTGGAGCTGTGCAGTCCTTATTCCAGTGCCCATTCTTCTTGCAGTTGAGGCACACATCTATAGCTATCTTTGCCTTCTTCTGAACACCTCTTTTATATTTCAAAACTGTGGGTGCAGCAACTGCCTTACCCTTATTCTTCTGCATGTTCTTACCCTTGGGTTTGAACTTGCTAGATGAGCCCACCATGAGTACAACTTTACCTTTAGAATTAGATGATTCGAAGGCCTTCAACATGTTGTGAAGCTCTGGAAGACTCGTCTTGGTTTCACTCATATTGAAGTTCACAATGAAATTCTCAAATGAATCGGGGAGCGAATTCAGGATCAGGTTGACAGAGACATTTATAGGTAGCTTCGTTCCAATCGAAGTAAACCTTTCTATCAACCCAATCATCTTCAGAACATGCGCTGACACTTGACCCCTTTCGTTCAGCTTACATTTGAAAAGGTCTCTCAACAGTTCATACTCCATTGTTTGAGACTGTGAGTCATAGAGACTCTTCAAGTGTTCTAGCATTTCATTGGGGCCCATTTTTTCATGATGCCTCTGTAACTCCACATTCATGGAAGATAACATTACATACTGTGCCGATGTAGCATCGTCTAGATGTTTCTTATAAGACACCTTGTCAAACAAGGCATACTCAGCAGAGTTTTCAGCAGGGGCTGTGGGGAACAATGTGTCTAACACATACTCAATTCTTTCTTGTCTTAACACCAATCGCAGATTTCTCAACCAGTCAAGGTAATTAGCTCCAGTCAACTTGTTTGTCTCGACCAACATTTTCAGTGATAGATTCGACATTTTATATAATAGATTATATAATATGAAGAAATAGATAGACTTGAAATTAAACTCTAATATAATTTTTATTGAACACATTCGTTAACTAATTAACATGACATTTAGTTTAATTAGCTCCCACTATTTTAACATACTCTTTGACCCCATAGAAGAATACAGACTCATATCAAATATAGTCATAATGGGTCAAGATCCAAGTTCATGCTATCTCCGCGTTTGCTGTGGCTGATAACTTCAACAACACAATCTAGTAAGTCTCCAAACCAATTATAACCAATTATAATCTGGTCGAAAAACGAAACTCCAGTGAAGGCCAATTCTCCTGAAAACTTACTGTTTTGCAGCATTCACGAACTGTTTGACTGATTATATAACGTTTTCTTTTGATAAATTTTGCTCGCTATTTTGGCGGTGGA
The DNA here is from genome assembly GCA_034509755.1 of Anisodus tanguticus. NCBI lineage: Eukaryota > Viridiplantae > Streptophyta > Magnoliopsida > Solanales > Solanaceae > Anisodus > Anisodus tanguticus. The sequence continues at coordinate 39,630,182 of CM067552.1, forward strand.
GGAGACGACGATGGGTCCGGTCGTATCTGCCGGTGAAGGACCTGACAGATTGCTGATAGGGACAGCGGGTATAGGTGGCGACGGAACATTGGTTGTAGTGGTGGTGGTACGACGGAGTTCGGTGAACAGAGGGAGTAGAGGTAGTGGTGGTGGGGTGAAGGGCATCGACGATGGGGTGGTTGGCTGCTCTGGTGTGGCGGTGGAGACGGCGGTGGTGGTTGTTGAAGACAAAGATGGGGGGCGGTGCCTAGTAACTGGGGAAGGTGGGTCCCACATGCCATGTGTCTTCCATGTGGCATCCACGTGGCGTCCACATGGAATTTCCATCCATGGAGGGCAAATGTGACAATTTTGCTAACGAAAAGGGCATATTTAACCCCATACTTTAACGGAGGGCAAACCCTTTTTCGAAAGTTGGATGGCAAATATGACCATTTTCCCTATATATAAACACTTCAATAATTGAACAAGATAGTGTAATAAAAACATCTCAAGGCTGTTTTTGTGCCTATTATATTATTTAATAGAAATATGATTTTTTTGTAACACAATTTCAAAATTGCAACTTTGTGGTGTTGTTCAAAAGTTGCAAATCACATAGTAAAATTACAATTTAAAAAATTACATAGTTAACCATACTTTTTCTAATTTCCTCACAATGTCTTGAGGATCTTCGGTTAGAATTGAAAGTTGTTGGTCAAATTGTTCGACGTCGCTTCCTGTTCCCTCGGACAAGATTTCGTTATAATTGTAGTATTCTTCTTCGCTGATCTCTGATTGACCGCATCTTCTACGCTCCGCTCGAATCCAATCTCTGAATAGAACTGCAATCTCCAATGTGTCTCCCGCCAATGAATGTCTGTGCTCTTTTATTTGAAATCTTTCCGCAGAAAAAGCGCTTTCAGACGTTGTTAATGATGCTTGAATGTTCAACACATCTCGGGTCATCTTTGCTAGTGTCGGAAATATCTTCTCATTTTCCCTCCAGTATTTCAGCAAGTCTTCATGTCCTTCATCATTGACAATTGATTCGTACAGTACAACACCCTGCAAAATATAAATATCAAATTTGCTAACTTGTGAAGAGTTGAACCACTTAACATTTTATTTCTAAGGCCTTGAATACTAGCAGCAGAAACAACATATTTTTTTATAAGGTTGCAGCGAAGTAGTAGAAGATAGTACAGAAGCCGGTTGATTATTTGCACTTTCTTGTTGATAATACATATATATTTTTTCATTGATTGTGTATGCTACACATAACTTCTTCTTTAGTTCGTTCGTGAGTTGATTCTTCAATTGGGTATGTTGGAAGTACTTCTATACAATCATAAATCGTTTCAACAAGTGTTTTACATCGTCTACTTTAATAGTCGGATTTAATACAACACCAATAATATAAATCGTGGAAATAGGAAAAAAGTATTTTTAAAATTTTTTAAATATTTTTTTCAATTGATGACTTATAAGTTTATTTTTTCATATATTCATTAAGTAACAAAAATATTAGAGTTATATAAAATAACATAGTTGAAATAGTAGGATAATAAATACCAGAAAATTCTTTAGTAGCTTGAATTTTTTTTCTAAAAATCCAATAAGTTCTAAAAAAAAATCTCAATCATTATCTACAAGCATACCCCTTGAATTTTTATTATGGGCATTAAATAATAAAGTTATAAGTCTTCTATAATCGTAAGCAACAAGTAGTTGTTCATATAGAGAATTCCACCTAGTCGCTACTTCTTCATGAATTTTTTTATAAGTCACAATTGTGACAAGTTTTTTTTATTCTCTTTGCGTCTTTGTATTTTATTACCTTTAAAAATGAAGTTTATAGCAAATTGTATTTTATCAAAAATGTTTTCAAAAAGTTTTAGGTCATCCTTTACAACTAAGTTATAGATATGACACGCACATCTTATATGAAAATGATCAGGAAAAGATGGAGTTAATCGAACTTTTAAAAGTCTTATAGCATAATCATTAGAAGTAGCATTATCTAATGTAATATTCATAATTTTATCAATTATTCCAAAATAATCACAAATTTCATGAATATTTTATGCAATAAAAGTTCCAGTGTGCCTATCATCAATATATCTATATGCTAAAATAAGTTTTTGCATAGACCAAGTCTGATATATCCAATGACATGTAACGGTTAAATAATCATTAATGTTAGTACTACGGCCTATATTAGAAGTGAGAGCCACTTTTCCATTAAAATGATATAATGCATAACGTAAATATTGTTGATATTCATTTGCAAATTTAAAAATGTCTCTTCTAACAGTTGATCTAGGAAAATCGTTAAAAATAGGATTATACATTTCTCTAATGTAATGAATAAAACCAGGAGAGGAGGGAAATGCAAAAGGCAAACCCTCCACCGCAACTAATTTTGCCATGTTTTCCCTATCTTTATGTTTACCATAGTTAGGACCAAAAATCCCCCAGTCGTCGGGTTAATTTGACCATGTACTTGGTCGGGGACACTATGTGAACCTTGTCCCAACTCAGAGGGCATTGGCACACCCGATTTTTTAGCCTGGTATTGATTTCACCTAGCTGTGTGCTCGCCTTGTACATGTCTCAATAAACATCTCATCCCACCTTGACCTTTTTCGGTTTTAAATTTATAAACATTTTTACAAATTTTATATCTAACTACTTGATTCTCTTTGTCCCTATAAAAAAATCTCATGCATCTGATTTTAATTTTCGTTGTGTGGGGCCTCGACTCATACTAGGGGGAATAGTAGGCATTCCATTTTTCAGTTTGAGGCTGAGACTCAGTCTGAGCTTGAGGTTGAGGTGCACTAATAGGTGTGTCATCTACATTATCGTCAAAATTAAAGTATGGTTCAGATGCAGAATATACATCATCATCTAATGGTATATCATTAAAAAAGCAGTTTAATCTATATGAGTGAAATCAATCAAATCATCGGGACTAGGAATATGATTACTAGAAGAAGTACGCTTACCCTTGTTACCCCTACTAGAAGAAGCACTCTTACCCTTACCCTTAATTATATGTCCAAGTCGTTTCATTATAATTATGCAAATAAATAATTAAAGTAAATAAAATTAAGTGCAATAATTAAAATTAAGTAACAATAATAATTTATAGAAGGAACGAAGGTACCAAACGTCGGCGTGTAATCGAGGTTGAAAATTGAAACTTTGCTCGATGGATGATCCTCAAGCTAGTTGTCAACTTCACTCCCAATTTTTGAACTTTGATATAAATGAGCAAAAAAAGTATAATATTTAGCAGGCAACATAGAATTGTAGAGAGATAAATTGAGAGATTAGAGAGATGGTAGGAAGATTTATGAGAAAAATGAAGAGGAAAATGAGGTATTTATAGTTGAATAATAGGATTAAAGTGTAAATATACTAACTTAGGGGTTAAAAATAAATATTAAGGGGTAGGGGGTTTATGGGGTGGGGGAACAAAAAATGGTCGTTATAGCCGTCGCACAACAACCAAAAATTAAAATTTGGTCGTTGTTGCAACATTATTTTTGCAAAGAGGGAGGGGGCTGGCGGGGCGAGGTCGGGCGGGTCCTATCGGGATCGGGACGAGCCAGGTCCCGTCCCGAGTTCGAACCGCGACACCAATTTTTTTTAAGGGGGATCAGGGCGGGGCGGGTATCGTACCGACCCAGCCCACCGACCAGCCTTAGTTTAGAGTAGTTTATATATTTCATTGGAAGTTTGAATTTGTCCAATTTATTTATGATACTTTATTTCCCCCCCCCCCCCCCTCTAAGTAGGTCTTAGAAACACCAGGTGTCTACATAAATTGAGGACCCACAAAAAGGGTAAATTTCAATAATGTAGTCAAGTTTTTGCTTTTTTTTATTTTATATTTTAGCCTAATTTATTGATTAAGAATTAAGAGATTTAGTGAACTAAATTAGTACCAAAACCCCCCTCCATCATAAGAAATTGTATTTATCGTAGTCATATTTTTTATTTACATTCACATAGCCACTTTTTCACGATACACAATATTATACAGTAATATATAACTTTATACACCTAATGCACGTAATGTATCAACCTTATTAAAAATGTATAATAATGTATATATAAGATTAATAAACAATATTATATAAATTTATACAAAAGATATTTATACACACTTCTACCCCGTACAAAAGTGTATAATAGTGTATAAAAGATGTTTATAAATATTTTACCGAAAACTAAATGTGGTTGGCGGTGCAGCCCAAAAAACGTCGTTAATCCAAATTCCGATCTACTGAAACGGAGATTTTCATGATTAGGGTTTTGCTCTAAATCGAATTCCGATCACCGTCAACTATGGTTGGCCCTACCCTGTTACAATTGCAACCTCAGCCACCGGCGAAATTGCTCATCTCCATTGGAGATCAAATGGGTCTGACTCAATCGGACGGTGGAGAGAAGCGATCGATGTTATGATCAACCGTCGGAGATCGAATGGTGGTGTTAAGGAGTCGCTGAAGGAGACGGCGGAGGTGGTGGGTTTCAGTCGGAATTCAGGTCGGTGTCGAGTAACAATGTCGACGGCAATAGAATCGTGGCTATACGTGAGAAGTTGATGTTTGATCTCCAAACAGAGGCTGATAAGATGAAAGTCAGGATTTTTAGAGATGGATGGGAGGGGGAGAAGGAAGAGTATCCAACTCCGGCGCCGATGCCGGCGACGGCGAGTACTATGACGGCGGCGGCTGCAAATACTTCCAGGCCGTGGAACTTATGGACTTCGCTAGCAGCGTGTAAGGGCCAACCAACAAAATCGCTGGCATCAGATCGAACGGTGGTTATAGCGGGCAAAAATTTAAATATGGGCTAACTCGGGTAATTACTTTGCCTAAATTGTCATACAATGTTATTTTTCTTTAAAACATTAATGGATATTTTATCAAATTTACTCACAATACCGAAAAGTATTCTTCAAATAAGTGTGTGTGTGAGTTTCACAAGTATTTTTATTTGGGAAAACATGTCATATTTACTAAGTTTGGCTTACTGGTGCCCCAACCGTTAAAAGGTTTGACGGAATTTATCATGCACTTTTGAGATCTAAGACACTTGAAAAATCTTTTGCCTTCTATGGTTTGTTGGAACTTGTATGGAATTAAGAAGAAATAAAGTGATCAATGGACAGAAAATTCGAACCAAAGGTTGCAACTTTTCAGAACAATTACAACATTTGGTATGAATGGTTATAACTGTTCATATGCTACTCTATATAAAGAAGGTTGATCACTTGGTTGGAGATAGATACACAACAAGATAGAAACAACTACAATCAATCAGTTTATTCACAATTAATGATTTAAGATTGTGGATTCTACTTCTTCTTCTTCAAAACAAGTTTCTGAAGAACACATATAGTAAATTCTCCAGAAGTGAAGTTCTTGTGCTAGAAATCTCACTTAGATAGTTGTATCCTCTAGACAGACGTCCGTAAAAAAGCAAACACAAGTGGGGGCGAATTTTTGTCTTAGGACACTGCATCAAGCAGGTATCTATCGACACCAAGTTAGTGTGTGTTTTCAATTTGCTGAATTCATTGTTGTTGATTTCAAGGTATTTTGAGTTATTATTATATTATTGTGCTCAATTCATTTCATCATTGATGATACTAGATTGACACTAACAATCTAAGATAAAAAATACTATACAAAAAAAAATCAGAAATATATTTTTTCTCTGATTTTTTGAGGTTGCAAAATTTTTCAGAGAATTCAATTTCCTAATTTGTAAAGATGGATCAATCTGGATCATCAATGGTGAAAAACCATGTTGAGAAACCTGAGAAATTCAAAGGTTCTGATTTCAAACGCTGGCAACAGAAGATGTTGTTCTACTTGACAACTCTTCACGTAGCAAACGTATTGATTGCTGAGGCTCCTATGGCTTTGCCAGAAGGAGAAGGGGAGAATACTCCGATTGATGCGGAGAAGGCTGAAAGGCTGAAATACATTCAAACTTGGGAAAGTCAGGAGTTTCTTTGCAGAAACTATATTTCTCAATGCCTTGGATGATTCTCTCTATGACATCTACTCCACGTTCAGAACGGCACGGGAGTTGTGGCAATCGTTGGAGAACAAGTACAAAACTGAGGTTGCTTGTTCTAAGAAGTTCGTCATCGGAAATTTTCTGAACTTTAAGATGAGTAATGCCAAGGCAGTTGTCAAGCAAGTGGAGGAACTCCAAATCATTGTTCATGAGTTAGAGGTTGAAGGTATGGGCCTTAACCCGAATTTCCTTGTTGGTGCTATTATTGAGAAATTACCTCCCTCATTGAAGGATTTTAAGGTTTATCTTAAGCATCTAACCGAGGAAATGAATTTTGAGCAATTGGTTCTTAAAATTCGAGTTGAAGAGGATAACCGGAAGAATGAAAAGGCAGATGTTGTTTCATTGGAGCCTAATTCCAACATGGTTGAAGGCAATGCTTCTAAGGCCAAGTTTTAGAAAGGCAAGGACAAATTTAATGGTGCCAAGCCATCTTTTGCAACCGGGAGGAATGCATTCGCCCCACAAAGGACCAATGCATTCAAGAAACTACAACCAGAATTGTGTTGGGTATGTGGCAAACCTGGACACAGAGCAAAAGATTGTCACCTTCGCAAGAATCAAGGTGGTGGTATTGGAGGTTCGAGTAATGTCAACCAATCCAACCGGGCTGAAACTAAAAACCAATTCATTGGGGTTGTGGCGACTCAAGCAAATCTGGTTACAAATTCAACCGATTGGTGGATGGACACGGGTGCTACAATGCACGTATGTTCTGAAAAGGATATGTTTTCATCCTACCAGGCCATCAAGGATGGAGAATCATTGTTCGTAGGGAATGCTGCTTCTGTGAAAGTGGAAGGGAGGAGGAAGGTGACTTTACAACTCACTTCCGAGAATGATCTTGTGCTCACTAATGTGTTGCACGTGCCTGAAATTTGTAAGAATTTGATTTCTGGGCCTGTTTTTAGTAACAAGGGCTTCAAAATTGTATTTGAATCTGATAAATTTGTACTCACCAAGGGTTGGTTGTATGTAGGGAAGGGTTACCTCAGTGAGGGACTCTTCAAACTATCTGTTGTACCTACTAAGGCAATTGTCATTATTAATGAAAATGCAGGCACTAGCACTGCTTCTATGTAAATGGTTGATTCCCCTTCTTTATGGCATTCACGATTAGGCCATGTTAATTATCGCTCTTTACAAAGAATGGTGAAGTTAGGAATATTGCCAAATTGCTCTATGAACAAAATGACTAAGTGTGGAGTTTGCATAGAATCAAAATATGCAAGGCATCCTCATAAATCTGTAGTGAAATCAAATAAAGTGCTTGGTTTAATTCATAGTGATTTATGTGATTACCAAGCAACCCCATCTCGTGGAGGAAAGAATTACTATATATCATTCATAGATGATTGCAGTAAATTTTGTTATGTATACTTAATACATACCAATGATAAGGCTTTGAACATGTTTAAAACATACAAAGCAGAAGTGGAAAACCAACTTGACAAAAGAATTAAGATTCTAAGGTAAGACAGAGGTGGTGAATATCAATCAAATGAGTTCAAAGAATTCTGTTCTACTCATGGTATAGTTCATCAAACTACTGCGCCATATACTCCAAAACAAAATGGAGTTGTCAAACATAAAAATAGAACATTGAAGAATATGATGAATGCAATGTTGATTAGTTCGGGTGCATCCCTTAGTCTATGGGGTAAGGCGTTAATTACTGCAAATATGATATTGAACAAAATTCCTCAAAAGAAAAATGACCAATCTCCCTATGAGTTATGGAGAGGAAGATCGCCTACTTTCAAACGAATGAAAGTGTGGGGTTGCCTAGCGAAAGTTCAAGTTCCCTTACCAAAGAGAACTAAACTTGGACCAAAAATGGTGGATTGCATATATATTGGTCATGCCACTAATAGTGCAGCATATAAATTTTTGGTGTATCATTCTGATGTTGAAGGTATTCACAAAAACACACTTATGGAATCTGCTGAAGCAGAATTTTTTGAGGATATTTTTCCTTACAAAGACAAGGATAAAAGTGTTCCTAATCATAAGAAAAGGACATTGCCTCAAGATGAGTCAAACCAAAACACTAATAATTATGAAAATCTTACTTCATCTGTTCAAGAAAAAATCTCTGAACCACGGAGGAGTAAACGTGGGAAAATTTCCAAAGATTTTGGACCGGACTTCATGACCTTTTCCGTTGAAGGAGAACCTCAAACATATAGGGCTGCTATGGAATCATCCGAAGCACCTTATTGGAAAGAGACTATTCAAAGTGAGGTAGAATCCATTGTGCAAAATAATACATGGATATTGATTGATCTCCCTCCGGGACAAAAACCACTAGGGCATAAATGGATTTTCAAACGAAAATTAAGGCCTGATGGTACTATAGAAAAATACAAAGCTCGTATAGTAGCCAAAGGGTTTCGACAAAAAGACGGTGTAGATTTCTTTGATACCTACTCACCAATAACGAGAATTACGTCTATAACAACGTTAATTGCTATAGCGGCGATTCACAATTTGGAAATACACCAAATGGATGTGAAGACCGCATTCTTGAATGGTGAATTAGATGAAGAAATTTACATAGAACAACCCGAAGGGTTTGTTGTTAAAGGTCAAGAATGAAAGGTTTGTAAATTGATTAAGTCTTTATACGGACTTAAACAAGCTCCAAAGCAATGGCATGAAAAGTTTGATAATACGTTATTATCAAATGGTTTTCAAATAAATGAATGTGATAAATGTGTCTACATTTAACAATGTAAAGATGCATGTGTCATTATATGCTTATGTGTTGATGATATGCTAATTATGGGAACGGATAAAGATGTAATTAACCAAACTAAGAAGATGTTGCATGCCGCTTTTGATATGAAAGATATGGGAATAGCGAATGTCATTCTTGGTATTAGAATTCAAAAGAATTTTGATGGTTACATCTTAACACAATCCCATTATGTTGAAAAGGTCGTCAGAAAATTTGGACACTATGATGATCGACCGGTTGTTACACCATTTGATCCCGCTAGTCACCTTAAAAAGAATGAAAGTGAAAGTGTGTCTCAATTGGAGTATACACAAGTTCTTGGAAGCTTGATGTACATAATGAATTGTACGAGACCGGATTTAGCATATACAGTGAGTCGACTAAGTCGATACTCACATAATCCTAGAAAGGATCATTAGTTTGCACTAAGACGAGCACTCTGATATCTAGAGCATACAATGAACTATGGATTGCATTATACAAAATATCCTCCTGTGTTAGAAGGATATTGTGATGCTATTTGGATGTCCAACCAGTCGAAAAGTAAGTCCACAAGTGGTTATGTATTTACACTTGGTGGAGCGTCGGTATCTTGGAAATCATCAAAGCAAACGGTAAATACGCGATCAACTATGGAAGCAAAGTTTGTAGCCTTAGACAAAGCTGCCGAAGAGGCAGAATGGCTCAGAAACTTCCTAGAAGGTATTCCGTTGTGGACAAAGCCTGTGACAGCCATTTGCATACATTGTGATAGTATGGCTGCCCTGACGAGGGCAAAGAATCATATATACAATGGCAAGTCGAGACATATAAGGCGACGTCGTAATACAATACGAAGCTTGCTAAAGAATGGAATTATTTCCATTGATAATGTGAGATCAAAGGACAATATAGCGGATCATTTGATAAAAGGTCTTAACAGAGAGCAAGTCGTATTTACATCGAGGGAAATGGGCTTAAAGCCAACACAATGAGTCGTTAACTGGCGGAAACCTAACCTATCATAATTGGAGATCCCATGGTTTAGGTTCAATAGAAAAACTAGTTGGGGAAGACTCAAGGAGCATAAAACACACATATGCTCATTCCTATGGTGTACTAAGTGTGTTAATCCGTTGATGTTTTAAGGGCTGAATCTTATTCTTAATAATACTAAAAGCCTATGGTGGGATAGTACGGACTATTCTTGTTTGGTATTACCTATATGAGATTGATGTGGGGTCGCATCTGGGAGAACCGATATGACTACGTTCTCTAGAAAATCTCACGAAGGAGTTGTTCACGACCGAAATGAACACAACCGTAAGAATTGAAATATGTTGATATGATTTGTGTGATACTTGTTGACTTGATTTACTACAAAACGTGAATAGTTCAAGACATTTCGTCCACTATTTCACAAAGTAGATCCGATAGGTATTCACTACGAACGGTTCAAGGCCAAAAGACACCTTTTTCGATGCATGTCATATCGCGTTGTTCAGAAATAACGACAAGTTCCTTATTATCTTATTTTCTATCCAAATGTGGGGTATTGTTGATGTTTGAATAGAAAATGTGGGGTATTGTTGGAACTTGTATGGAATTGAGAAGAAATAAAGTGATCAACGGACAGAAAATTCGAATCAAAGGTTGCAACTTTTCAGAACAATTACAACATTTGGTATGAATGGTTGTAATTGTTCATATGCTACTCTATATAAAGAAGGTTGATCACTTGATTGGAGATAGATACACAATAAGATAGAAAAAACTACAATCAATCAGTTTTTTCACAATTAATGATTTAAGATTGTGGCTTCTACTTCTTCTTCTTCAAAACTAGTAAATTCGCCAGAAGTGTGTGCTAGAACTCTCACTTAGATAGTTGTATCCTCTAGACAGACGTCCATAAAACTGCAGCACAAGTGGGGACAAATTTTTGTCTTAGGACACTGCATCAAACAGGCCTCTATCGACACCAAGTTAGTATGTGTTTTCAATTTGCTGAATTCATTGTTGTTGATTTCAAGTTATTATTATATTATTGTGCTCAATTCATTTCATCATTGATGATACTAGATTGACACTAACATGGTTATCTCTATAGCAAATAATAAAAATTTCGGAAAAATAATTAAAGTTACAACTGCAGCTGTAGTGCTGGATGAAATTGTAATCACTAAACCATAACTCAGAATGTCACCGTTCAAAATCATTAGAAAGATGCTATAAACATTGAATCTACCTCAAGCAAGATATGGTGATACCAAAAAAGACGTTGATATAGTCCAGGAATACTCACATTTGTTTTACTATTATTCTTTGACCTGCCAGGACTACGTGTTCTTTGGACCCTTCGCTCGGCTCAGAATCTCTATATTTCTATCCAAATGTCTCAGAAGATGAATATGAGTTAATAAAACAGAATAGCAAAGGGAATACCCCTTTGCCTTGTGAAATTCTAGATTCATAGGCCATAGCCAATTAGCCATAACGAAAATTCTCCACAAGATTGAGGGAAAAATAGGGGAATATGCCTTCACGGGGTTATAATATTAATGATTTGTTATATGTGAATACAATAAAATAGAGAGAGCAAGAGACAAAGGCGGCCTGCAAAATTTTGAGAATATTCATCTACCAGTGCCAAGCACCAGCTTATTTTCGGCGACTTTCCATGAAATCTCTGGTTCTCTTCCTCATGCGTGTGAAGGCAACAAATGCACAAGCCAGAATTAGGGACGGGATCAGATTTGGATCGGATCTTACTAGATCCAGATCCGTTTTTCATACCTGAATTCAGATCCGGATCAAGATCCATCGGGTTCATAAAAATTATATTCAAATTCGGATCCATCGGATTCGCCGGGTCCACGGATTGGATCTGAATCCACATATAAAAAAAATTGTCTCGCTAAAAATGTAACATTGCTAAGAATATTTTTTTTGAACTGACAAACGATTTTTACTTAGCTAACAGTTTAGTGTGTTTCAATCTTGAAATGTTATATGAGATATTTTGTTCGTTGTCTCATTTTGATTGTGAGTTATTAATTGAAAATATTGGACAATGATAATAGTTGTGAAAAATGCTGACTAGTATTTCCACAATACAGAACTTGCATGTGAATATAATTTTAATTACTTGTCTATGGAGATGTTAGTCATTCACTAATATAACATTGATTTTATTATCAAAGTTACCTCTTTATTTTTTTGTTTTTGAGTTAACACGGGGATAAATTAAACTTGTTTTGAGAATTAAACTTGCAAGGATGTGCTTAGTAATTTTAAGAAAATACTTATAAAATTACATTCTAGGTTATGAATATATTTAATAAAAAATGGATCCACGGGTCGAATCTGGACTTGATACGGATCTCAAATACAAGATCCAGATCCGATCCGTCAGAAACGGATCCGAGTCCGATCCGGATCCGTCGGGTCCAAATTTTAAAGATCCATATCCTATAAAATGAATCTGGATCCACCGAATCTGGACCGGGTACATGATCCACTGCCATCTCCGGCCAGAATCCATGGAGGGATATGACCATCAGCTAGATTCAACTCTTTTGTCCACTCTGGAGGGTCTCTTATCACCCGTAATGCTATAAGTATGGTTACCACAGCAACCCCGACCAATATCCTGTTTATAGGTTTGATCAACGAGTCCTGAAAATCAAACAAAGGAACCATTACAACACACTCATATGCATCTAATCGTTTAATTTAAAGAACACCATGTGAAATAAGCAAATACTGAGTTCCTCTTCACTTTCACTTGTGAGTTCTGATATTAATACCTACTAATTTAGAAATAAGAACGTGCTATCAAATCATTAAAAAAATCTACAGCGGAAAAGGAATGAAGAACGACTACAGATATGTTTAACAGGAAAGAAAGAAACAGATGATACTTAAATCCAACAATACTTTTTTTGACTCATTGGGAAAATGGGAAACTAGAGTACAGAAAAAAGATGGGCATAAATAGAAACTCTATCATCTGTTTCCTCATGGCTGGTGGATCGTCTTAAGTCCAAAAGGTACAAGCCTATCATACTTATTCTCCTTGTGAATAAACAGAAATCCAGACTTCTACTTAGATGGGTTTTGAGTTTTCAAAATATAAAGATACTAACACAAAAAAGGACACAACTGATCTTCAGAAACTATTTTTCCTTTGTCCATACATGGCTCGCCATATCAGTTAGTGATGTTTTATGCCTGAAAAGTTGCCCTAACATTTTCACTGACCAAGTTTTCCTTGCTAAGTTCTCAGAAAGCAAAGACATTAGGTTGCAATGTTGCATCATTCATAAAACCAAAAGAAAAACAAAAAGCCAAGTCCACAACTCCTTTGTTGAGTGGACAAGGAACAACGACAAGATTAGTTGCTCCCCATTTATAAACCAAACAATCATAGAACAAAATTAACGTTCTCCCCTTTTTTTTCTTCATTTATATAACTACTCTTTCTTCTCCCTAGACTGCAATTAGTACCCAGAAACAAGGAGCTCGCTTCCAGATTGCTTTACAACAAAGAGGTTTCACCGCTTTATTCAGAAGTACTGTTTTCTTTATAGGTAACAACAACATATCTAGTGTAATCTCATAAGTGAGGTCTGGGGAGGGTAGACTGTACGCAATCCTTATCTCTATCTTGACAGGTAGAGAGACTGACTGTTTTCTTTATAGGTAATTATTTTAATTGTTAAAATATAACTTTATAATGGGTACAACTTAGAAATTAAACCTGAAAAGCATCTTATTTGTACATCAGCTCCTCTAACAAGTCTGATTATTCCTGTTTTTTATCATGTCTCGGTTTAGTCAGGAGATAAGTGAAATGTGGGTTGTTCCCACCATATTAAATTTGTTTGGTAAACGTTCAGATGCCCATTATCCTCCACGTGTACAGATTGCATGGTATACTAACTAAGGCCTAATGGCAAAATTATGACTTTTAAACATAATCCTTTTGCAATAAAAAGTAGACCTCTATAAAGTATGCTCAGGTAAAAGGCAAAAAACCTTACACCAATAAACATTCGCCGCAAGGTGATCGCCAGCCAAGGCAATGATTTGTCACCTCCCTCATCGTGTGCACCAGAGAACATTTCACCTCAGAAGAACCCGAAGGACTTAACAAGCACCTCTTAAACATGGTATGTTAAGATATACAGAGGACTTAACAATCTTGTAATCTGCCCGTGATGGGCCAGCCCACTAGCTACCGTGCCTGTATTCCCGTGATATACACCTCTGTATATCAAGTGTATATCACGGATATATATACCTTATTTAACAATAACAAATTCATAGGAAGCATTCCACAGTGGATTGGCGACCTTTCTACATTGAACATTCTTTTTTGTACATTTTTTGTTGTCTTGAGAATCTAGCTCTATGCCAATCGAAATAGTAGGCAAACTAATTCAAGTCCATATTTTTCCTATGTGAATAAAAATATTCAACTCCTTGAAGTGTGATAAGCACTTAATCTCAATAAATTCCTTCCAAATCAGGTCCAGGACGTATTCATGTGTCAATCTTAAAGTATCATTTTCCCGCAAGAGTTGAGACTCTCCATGTCCACATAATGATATTCAGTTCTCGAGAAAAACTGTCTGAGTTTTGTTTATATTTTCTTTTGTTTTTCTAGGGAAGAAGTAAATTTCATTATATCTATAGATTCAGAATAAATTCATATGGAGCAAGCAAACAGCGAGTGCAAGACCATTTGTCATAGAGATAGGGTCCAACGCTAAAAGAATTTGGCCCCATCAATATAAATCTTTGATCCATCACGATAAGTAATTATAGATCGTCCATTACGTGGATTAAATCGGATCGGAACGCCCCGACCCGTATCAGGTTTAAATGCATAAACCGATTTAAACCCGTATTTGTCTAGAATTTCTCTAACATCAAGCTGATCCTGGTCCCACCCACTAAGATATGCTTTGAATACATCGATGGAACCCTTGCCACGTCGGTATAGGTGGACCTCCACCTCTGGGACATTGGTTCGAACGGACCTCGTTCGGTTTGGCGGGTTCGGGTTCGGGTTAGGTTTTAAGTTTGATATTAGTGGAGTCGCTTCGTCGGCGTCGCTGCCGGTGGAAGCTTCTTTGATCTCCACCATTTTTAAGGGAAACGGAAAGCTAAGGGGAGGTCGTTAATAATATGAAAGTTATTTTTCTAAAGCTTTGGACTTTGGAGGTTTGATGACGTGGCAATTTATTATTTTTCTATTTTGCGAGGATATTCTCTTTGGAATAAACTTTTAGGCATATATTTATATTAAATCAGGAGTCATTTGTTACAAGGAATAAGTTATCCAGTGTATATGAGATTGGATGAGACAAGATGTGATAACTTATAACACCCTATATGCGGGATAATTTATTTCTATCTTTTATCTTATGTATATTCCGCCAATCAAATATGAAATTAATTTCAATCTGATTAATAATCAAATCTTATCCTATGTCTTCTACCACACAACCAGAGTATTATTTTAATTAAGGTTACATCGTAAATTGATATGAGAATGAAAGAATATACTATCAATGGATATACTAGATAACAATGTGCATAACATATGTTATGAGGTATTATTCAGTTAGTGTAATCACTAAATATGAATATAGTTTTTATTTTATTTTACTTTCTTTAAATTTTATTTAATCTTTTTTGTCATATTTTTTTTTGAGTCGAGGGTCTTTCGAAAACAGTCTTTCTACCTCTTAAGATAGAGATAAGATTTGCGTACACTTTAACTTTTCAGATCCACCAATATGATAATCCCAAAAGAAGTAGGCTCTAAAATTCAAAACCAAGCTCATAATTTCCATGAGCAAATGTATTTTACTTAGTATATATGACGGTGAATTTTTTCAACGAAAATAGCTGTACGTCGTGGGTATATCAATTGCCCTTTGATTTATCATTATCTAATAATGATGATTTGTTAGGATTCTAATTGGTATCATAATTAGTATAATATTTTATTAGAAAGGAAAAAAAATGAACGGACATGAAAACACTTATCTCTCAATTAATTAAATTGTTGGTACAAACAAAGATTTGACCAGTACAGATTTTGAGATCAAAAGTCTTCTTTCATTATCTAATACTTTACATTCAATCCAAAATCATCATATAAAAATGTAATGGAGGCCACTACTTTTTCGGACATGCACGCAATGTTTTCCAAATATCCCCTTGATAATCAATTGAGTTGCCCAAGCGGACAACATGCCGACATTGTTAATGGTTGGAAGTTGTAATCTAGAATCATATAAATACTTCATGAGCTTATAATATAGCAAAAAGAGAAATAATTGTAAGAACGAAGAGAAAAAAAAAAGAGAGGAGATTTCTCTAATTGCACTAAAATTACATCTTTTATTTGTCTCTGAAAGGTGATAGCGAATATTACCATATATTCGTCGTATATTATGTAATTAATATTTGTGTGTAATTATGGTAAATATATATCCTCATTCAATTAGGATTCAACATTGTATATACTATATATATTTGTATCTGGGTGGGTGGTTGTGCCGGAGGGGAGGCAAGTAGTGGCTGGGTTGGGTTATGTAGTGGCGGGAGGGCTGCCGGAGGTTGGGACGGGGTGGGGCAGTGTGGTGACGGAAAAGTTGGGTGGGTAGTGGGTGTTTCCAGGTGAATGTGGGGCCAAATTTTGGGATGCGGCATGTGTGTGGGTGTACCAGGGGGAGGTAGGTGGTGGCGGGGGTGGAGGAATGTCGGAGGTGGTGGTCGTGGAGCCAGATTGGGAGGTCCACGTAGCATGTGTTGGACGAGAGGGGAGTTGTCCAAATTATCAAGAAATCCATAGTCGGAGATGGTAAACTGACGGATATTAGAAAAGGGGAAGATAGATTCCTCAAATGTGACGTGACGCGACGTGACGGGAGACAATGACTTTGTTTGATCGAAACATAGATATCCCCTATGGTTGGGCGGGAAGCCCAAAAAGATGCAAGGAATAGACCTAGGTGCTAACTTGTGAGGCGTCGTGGAGGCAAGATTAGGATAGCAAAGACATCCAAACGTGCGTATGTGACCATATGTGGGGATACGACGAAATAGAATTTCAGTCGGGGTTCGATTTTGGAGAGTGGTGGTAGGCAATATGTTAAGTATGTATTCTACCAATTTTAATGCATATACCCAAAAGGATGGTGGGAGAGAAGCATGAAGGAGCAAGGTACGAATCATATTGTTAATGGTACGTAAAATTCTTTCGGCTTTACCGTTTTGAGGAGAGGTATGAGGACACGAGAATCGAAATACCATGCCATGATTCGAACAGAATTTATGGAAGATGGAATTATTAAACTCACGACCATTATCACATTGGAAATATTTTATGTTCAAACTGAGTTTTAATATATGTGTGGAATTCAAGAAACGTGTGGTAGACCTGTGACTTAAATTTGAGCGGATAGACCCATAGAAAATGCGAGAATTATCTAACAAAACCAAGTAACATTTATGACTAAGTTTGCTAGCAACAGGAGATGTCCACAAATCTGCATGAATAATGTCAAACGGGGAAAAAGTAACACTTAAAGAAGACATAAACGGAAGTCTAACATGTTTACCTAAAGAACAAGACAAACAACTTAGGACAAGGTTCCCCTTATTGCATTAAATAAAATTACGACATCTAAGAAAATTAAAAACTGGAGCTCTAGGGTGTCCAAGTCTATTGTGCCACGTGGATGGAGAGATTGCGACAAGGGATGTGTGAGGGTTGATTCTGACAGTGGAGGTGGATGACAAAGGATAGAGATCTCCACACTATTTCATCTCGTAAGAGGTGTCCCCGTGCATAGGTCATTCACAGAAAAACCAAAGGGGTCAAACTCAAGAGATACCCAATTATCAATAGCAAATTTCCTAACAAAGATTAAATTTTTTATGATATTGGGGGCATAAAGGACGTTACGGAGGGAGAAGAGAGGGTGAGGTTTCGGTACATGGGTGGTTCCATACCCATGAATTGGAATGCGATTGCCATTTACGATCAAAATAGATTGAGGAGTGCGCAAATTAAAAATACATGAAAGCTTACCAGAGTTACGCGTTAGGTGGGATGTGGCGCGTGTGTCCATGTACCAAGCATCGTCGGGCTGCTATATGTTCATCGTGATGTAGGCCTGGGTCAATTCTGTCGGGGTGAGAAAATCGGACTGGACTGCCCCCGTTGGGCCTCCGTGAGATGAGTCTGTTGTGCGAGACCAAAGATCCGAGGAGGTAGACCCAAGCCCAAAAGATCAGGTTGCTGCTAGTGGGTCCCGGCAATTGGGTACGGGTAGGGTGGTGCCGCCCATCCGTCGGGAAATTTCCATGGCATTGGGCCGACCTATTGGACCAGGTACCGAGCCGGTTGCGATTGACCACCACCCGAGCTGCCTTTGCCTATGCCGCTGCGTCCACCACCGCAGCCTCGACCTCTACCGCCGCCACGGCTGCTGGTTGTCGGTGGGGCCGGCAGGTGCGGTTGTGTTTTCGGGTGCGTCAACCACCAACGCCTTTTGGTTGTATTCATCCTGTTTAGCACGTCTGATTTCTTCCAAAAGTAATTGTGACCGGGCCTTGTTGAAGCTAGTAGTGGGTCAGCCTATTGTATTATTGTTGTCAGTATGTCGTATTCGCCTTTCGTTAATCCATTAATTAGTTGCAACACCATCTTAGTTTCTGAGATCGGATTGCCCACATTGGACAGCCGGTTGGCAACCAATTTCAATTGGTTGCAGTAGTCGGACATATTTGCAAAGTTTTCAAGACACGTGTTCTTGAATTATTCCTCAAGGTACACAACGCGTGTGTGTTTGTTGTCTTTAAATATCTCCTCCAACAGAACCCATAATTCACGAGTCGAGGCTCCAGTCTTCATAATTGTATGAAGCAAGTCCTTAGAGATGGTACCATAAATCCACTGCTTGACAATAGCATCAAGGCGACACCATGCCGTATCATCGACCTCGGTAGGGCAAGGGAATGAGTCGTCAATATGATCAAGCACGTTATACGCATATGCATGAATACGAAAAAGTTCAACCCATGAAGAATATTGACCATCTTCTTGATCAAGAACTAAGGGAATGAAATTCTTGATATTGGTGACGGCAAAAGAAGGATGAAAAGAAGAAGTGGAGGAGGGAGTAGGTGGGTTGTGGGTGATGCCCGGGGAGGAAGAGGAGGTCGTGGGAAAAGTGGGAGTAGCCATGAAAGCCATTAGAGGGGCTAAATCCGTCGGCCGAGTAGGAGGGGGGGTCTTGGATTTTTTTTTTTAGGTGTTTTAGGGTTTGACTCTTGATACCATATAAGAATGTATTAATCTCCTTTGCAGAGTCTTTTTCATTGATACAAATATATATAATGTGTACAATATTGAATCCTAATTGAATAAGAATCTATATTTATCATAATTACACACAAATATTAATTACAGAATATAACGAATATATGGTAATATTCACTATCAAAAGGTAACATGTCAAAGGTAACTAAACTTTTGATTAAAAAGAAGTTACACAAAAGTACTATGTAGGTGAAAGTGAATATCCAATTAATAAAGTCCTCTGGTTTAAAGCTTAAATAAGGTAGTAATAGTAGCAATCAAGTTGATGTGGATAATGATGTAGGGCCACTAGTATTTTTTTTCTGTATTTGTGAAATTTTATTAATATATATTATATACTGTAATTAACCAAAACAAAATAGGAAGAGAAAGTAAAGTGCATGATTAATGGACATTGAAAGCAAAAGCATGGAGTACAGTCAATTAGATGATGAAAGAACTCGACAAAAATAGCCTATAAAGTCATAACTATGGGGAGAAAATTCTTCCTCATGAAAAGCGTTGCAGTAATCAGACCATGCGAATGTGGCCTTCATGTGAGCTTTGGGGCGACAAGATCAAGCTAAATAGGCGAGCAACACATAATGTGTGGTTTAGACAAATATCATGATGCGAACTATGCTATAAATAAGAACTATTGATAATTAAGTACTACATGTTATTTCTTTAGCTTCAGTTTTTTTACTATCTTAGCTTGTTGTTGTTACCGCTTATATTTCCGTAATTATTGCGTGTATGCTTTCTCGAGTCGGGAGTCTATCGAAAACAACTTCTTTCTACCTACATAGGATATGGGTAAAATCTGCGAATATTCTATGCTTTCCAGACTCCACTTATGATATTACAATATATATATATATATATCTAGCCGGGTAAAATCATTATTCATCGAATTTTGAAACATACACATCAACCCTAAAAAATTCTCGACCGTAAAAGCTAAATAGGTATGCCTTCAAATCTATTCAAACACTTGGGCCAATGATGCAGGCATGAGAAAGTTGATCCAATGTGTCCCATCTTTTGGGCTTTTATACATCGTTACCATAGCACTTGCACAGCTCATAAGTCATCACCAACCAAACCACTCATTTCAGTGATCATAGTATAACATAAAATGTTTGTAGATCTTTAGGACAATTAACAAATATGCTTGCTCGGTGAAATAAGATTAAGAACAAAGAGTTTCTTCGAACGACAAGACAATAAACTCAATTAGCAGACAACAAAAAAAGCTTTTACTAATTGAACTGGTTTTAGGAGCATATACTTATAATGATATCAACTGATAAAGTTGATGTCGTACGCGACAATGGTCGTGTGTTGCTGCAAGTGAAACGATCTCTTTAAAAAATGTGAGGTAAAAGGCCGCATACTAAAGTTTATTGTGGTCAGCCCTTCCGGACCCGCGATAATATGAGCGGGAAAATCTGTGATCACATTACTTTATACTTATAATGATACCAAACGAAGACAAACGCTACTCTCACTTGATTGATGACTGCAGGTTCAGGTAAATACTGCATGAGGCTGGTAATTAAGAAATTAAGTCCATCTTTAAATAGAAGGAACAAAGTCGCTAACGACTTAGCGGGGCATGGATGTGGTAATCATAATTTGAAATTGTATTTTGCTCCACCATTTTATGTACTACACTTAGTATATTAACACCGAATATTATAGATAGATTATATACCAGAAAGACCAAGCTATGTAGTTAAATTTTTGTAATTAGTATATTAATATTACGACTTTTCATTTATTTTTTCTACAAAAAAGGAGTATGCATACTATCCAATTTTATTTTTGCAATGTTATCGATTTAACTACGTTTGTTTGCTTCGTTAGATACATTTTACATTTTAGAATTTTCTTTGTTGGATAAGACATCGTCAAGGAATTTTACATTTTAGAATTTTCTCTGGGAAATTTAAGCAACTACTTGGGTTCCTGGAAAAATAAGTCCATAAATATTACTTATAATTTTAGGAATTACTGTACTTAGGGGGGGTCAACTGTCAACAATTATTTTTTAAGAAAATTGTTATGTCATAGGAATATATTTTTTCGAAATAACCAAACGAATCGAATTATTAATACCTTATTGTCTGCACTAAAGTATTCAATAATTCATGAAATAAGAAAGTATCTAATGAATTAAACTAACTATAAGTAATTCAATTTTTCTCTCTCTCTATACAAGAAAGAAAAGCATGGAAGCAGCAATGGGATTGATGAGAAGAATTCCACCAAAGCATACTGAAACTGCTCTCTCTGCTCTTCTTACTCTGTTGCCTCAACATTCTTCAGATCTCCTTTCTCAAGTTGATCAACCTCTTCAGGTATAAACTCTTTGTAATTTAAGTTATAAATGTATTATCGAATATGTTCGTTTTTGTAAATATTGAAAGTTCGGTTTAATTTAGAGAATATCTGGTTAAGGAGAACCCTAATTATTGAGCATTGGAATGAATTGGCCTAAATAGAGATTCATATATCTGATCTTAACTAGTTTGCGAAGCTTAGCTGTTGTTGTTGCTGTATGTATATGCATAGTGATGTCTAGTGATGAACTTGGAGTTAGTTGATTCTGCATTGGTACTGAATGAATTAGCTATGTGCAAGGATTTTCGGTGATGATGTGTTCAGAAGAGTCAATGATTTAGGTTTGTGGCTCCGTGGAAAATCGTTTGACTTAATTCCAACTGCTCCATTATTCTCATGTGTTGACAATGTAATCAAATATTAAAAAGTATACTCTCTCTAACAACTTAAGCTTTTAGATGAGATGGTCACATACTTCAGCAGGGTATCAGAGCAGGCCAAAGGTCCTGAGATTGAATTTTGCCGCCACCTATTATCAAAAAGAACTTCCACGTGCTTGGACCATGGAAAAAAATCAGGTCAGCACGTGAGGGGGCGTGTTGAGAATGTAATCAAATATTAAAAAGTGTGATCTCTCTAACAGCTTAAGCTTTTAGATGAGATGGTCACATACTTCAACATGATCTTAACTAGTTTGCGAGGCTTAGGTGTTGTAATTGTTGTTGTTGTTGTATGTATGTGCAGATTGATTTAATTTAGTTTCTAGGTAATGATATCCAGTTATACTCCTTTGAGTTAGTTGACTCTGCATTCATATGGAATGAATTAGCTTTGTGTAAGGATTTATGGTGACAATGTGTACAGAAGAGTCAATGATTTTAAGTTCTCAATGTGATAAGGTTGTGGCTCCGTGCAAAACACTTTGACATAGTTGCAACTGCTTCAATATTCAGGATGTGTAATTCAGTTTCTTGGGAACTACTGAACATCAAATATTTAGGTTTTGGTTTTGCAGTTTCACTAGCTCACATATTTTGTCTCTTTGTAGTCATAGTCACTTTATTCTTCCTCGGACTACTGAAATGGTTATTGCAAATGGAAATGTTAATAGCTTTTTTCATGAGTTTTGACATCACTCTTGCTCTTTTGAGTGTGCGTGTATGACATCGGAGTTGTCTCGAAAGACCTAGAGTCTTTCAGAATCCATGAGAATTAACTAATAACAAAACATACCCGGTGTATTCCCACAAGTGGGTCTGGAGAGGGTACAGTGTACGTAGATCTTACCCCTACCTTGGGAAGTAGAGAGGCTGTTTCCGAAAGACCCTCGGCTCAAGAGAAAGCATGGCAAAAACGGTCAGACAAGGATTGAAAGTAAAGAAGTCATGGCAATCATTGTCAAAAAAAAAAAAAAAGTCATGGCAAAATATTATAGATAAGCATTAAGAAGAAAAGTAACATTAAATGCATCAAACTAATACGATAATCGAAGTACAAGAGATAGCAGATAGTTACATGAAATCGAAGGACAAGAAACTACAGAGGTAACACTACGCCTACTAGTACGGAAGGATACACGAGACACGTTCTACTACCTAATCTTCTACCCTAATCCGCGTCCTCCACAACCTCCTATCTAAGGTCCCGTGTTTTGCTGGAGTTTCTTAGATTTCATTGAAATTCCTACGGCAATATAGGGTATGAGATTTAGAGACATAGTATAAGGGAATCTATAATTATTCAAATATACAAATTATTGAGTATTGGAGTGGTGTGAAAAAGATGTAATCAATAAAGAATCTATTTTAGGCTTTTAGCCAACCCTATCCAGTTCAAGACTCGATTGATTTGAATGACTGACTTTCAGCGGAAGTTGAACGTTCATCTCTTCTCTTCTGGTATTCATAGTGGGATTAACATCAGTACAACTTATCTAGTTTGATGGCCTGACTTCCTTCACCGATTTAATAGAGTTTGGACTTCCGTGCGATACTGCACATTTTATCATATTTTGAAAAAGTGATTCTTCTCCAGTTACCAGTTTAAAACAAAGTGATTCTTCTCAACTTGGACACAATTTATGTTTGAGACATGTACCAAATTAGGTCAAGGCTCTTTTTATCTAATTAACCAAGTCAAATAAACCTGATAAAAAAAAACAAGTAAAAATAAATAGCTAATTGCAATCACACTCTGGTTCAGAATCATCACCAACCACCTCAGAAGGTAAACAAAAAGATACGAGAACATTTTTTGATAAAGGAAAAAAAATATAAGTGGAAGCATGAAAGCTACCTTGCTATTGAAAATATAGAATTACTTCAAGGACAAATATCATTTGAAATTGTATGAAAGCCCAGAAGAGTTTCCTGTTTGAGTGTTACTGTAGTTCGGAAAATGATTCTAACGCATTTTTTACATGCCGCTCTATAAATTAGGGAATGGGATGTATGAGATATTCACAGCAAATAAGTTACTGCATCATATCTTACCTTTAGATGACAGAGCTTTAACCTACTGTTGCATTTTCATTTTCATATTATTTCTTTCTTTTTCTTGCAAAAAGTTGATACTTCTTGATACCGAGAACTTACGTTTCTTGGGTTACAGTACTGAACAATGATTTTTGTAGGGGTTAAGCATTTCTTTGCGGAGCTACCTCTTTTTATGTTGATTATAAGCCGAATTTTACATTAATATCTTTCAAAGTTGTGCATTTGTTGATGCTGGTCTTTTGACTTGAGGATGACCAACATTTTTATGAGAAGATAAATATCTACTGCAAATTGCATTTTGATGTCACGACAAAAAGAAGCATTTTTTGGGGGATATTTTATCTTTTCATAAAATTATGTTCTTGAAAAATCAAGCCCCATATTTTCTTGTCTTTCCCTTTTCATTCTCATTTTTTGTTGTTGGTTATTTGGTTTAGAAAAACTTTTATGGATAATGGCCATGATATGTGCATGTGATAAACTGGTTTATTAGTAGCTACAGGTTAGAGCAAATGTTTGTCAGTTGTTACTATATCTAAAGGTATTTGAGCTCATCAAGTCTCAAAATTCGTTCATCTTGATAAAGCTGATGTTTTGAAATTGGATTATCAGGTCTTGTGCGATATGGACTCCGGCAAAGAATTCATACTCTGTGAGTATAACAGAGATGCCGACTCATATAGGTAACTGATTAATTGCTTGTATCTAAATGGTTTTGGCGATATTGAATGGCATCAAACCCCACCCATAGAGGATTCTGCCCATACTGTCATTTTGAAATGCCTTATTTAAGATTTCTTTGCTTGCACAAATATGGATTTTCACAGCTCATCATGCACTAGAAGATGATCATAATGTTTTCATGAATTTGAATTGCTTAGCAGGAATTCCACTTCCCTGTGTAGTAATTATTTTTTTGTGGCAGCTTCAACCCATTTAAATGTTGGTTTCATCCATGTTTATCTCTTGCTATTTGTTCCTCTTAAGGTGCAATTTTCATATTTGACCATAACAATCTCTAAATATTTGAAACTTGTTTGTACCCGTCACCTTCAATTAAATAGTGTCTGACTCTTCAGAAGCCTTATATCTGGTAACCTTTTGCCAGATGTTCACACATGGAGCATCTCACCATGCATTGTACCTCAGATGATCCTCTATCACCAAGTAGTCAAAGCCTGTGGGAATCAATCCAACAAAATGCTACTCCTAGGCTATATCACCTTCTTAATTGTTCCATCATCAAACACTAACTCTTCTTAGAACCTCTGATAAAGGGAGAACTTGTTATAGTTGTCTCTGATTAGGATTTTGTAGTTGTAATTTTTGCTGCTTTTTCTAAATAAATTTTGCTTGATTTGTTAGGATGAGAGTCATCCAAAGAATAAGCCTGCTGATATGTATTGTAGGCCAAGATTTTGGCCTTACAGGTCTAAATTTATCTGTTTATATTACTCATTCTCTTTATTTGATTTTCTGGGGTGCTGGACTTTCCATACGTTGGATCATAAGAATACCGTCCTAGTAAGAGAGCTCTTGATTGTTGTAGAGTTGGCTAACAACATGTTGACATGATAATACAACAAATTTATGAATATCAGGTGGTTTAAATAAGCTTAACCCCGTTGGAGTAAATGTTTGGCCAGTTTAGTTGTTTCACTGCATTTCAAGATTAATTAAGTTTCAAGACATATAAAACGACATAATTCCTATGCTACATTTGATAGATGTTCTAGCTGTAACTTTGGTATTTTCACTTGTAGGTGTCCTTGGTCAAACAAGTATCATCCACCTTTAGAAGATGCGCCTCAACCTTCTCCAGAGCTAAGGAAACTTGAGGTTGAAGCAAATGAAGTCTTTGCTATCTATCGTGATCAGTGAGGTCCCTTATTTACCTCGTCTTTTCTTCTTACTATGCAATTCTACCAAGTTTTATAGATGAACCAGCACGAAGACTGCTGTGCAAACTGTACAAAATTGAAACAAAACCCAAAGGTATGCTCCAGCTAATCTTGTAACAATTCTAACACCTGTAAAATCAGCCACATTTACATGTTCCAAACTACACCAAAAAACAACAACAACATACCTAGTGAAATCCCACAAAGTGGTGTCTGGTGAGGGTAGAGTGCACGCAGACCTTACCCCTACCAAAAGCAAAACAAAAATATACAATTAGCCTTTATCTTGTGAATGGTGTTGGCACTATCTTCAAAACACCTCCTATTTCTCTCAGTCCAAACAGTCCACCATATACAAGCAAGTACATATTCCACCATAGTAGCTTCCTGTTCCTATTTCCTTTTCTGGTCCAGCATCTCAACAAGCTGGTTGTTGTTTCTGGCATAACCCACTGCATACTGGTGATGTTCAAGCAAAGCTGCCACAGTGGAGCAGTAATTTGGCAGTGCAAAAATATATGACAGATGGTCTCTTCGTCTCTCCCACAAATAAAACATTTGCTACATAATTGAAAACCTCTTTTTGCAAATTCCTTGTGCCTATTTAATTCTTATTCAAAAATATTTCATTCAGCTTGGCTTTAACTACAGATAAAATTGGGACATCTCTTTCAGATTTTTCCTATTCCCGGCTTCATGTTGACTTATGATTGGACTAGCTAATAGGATATCATCATACTAGTTTCATCTCTTTGTTAGTCAGAGCATTTTCTGCAGTTCCACTGACCATAACACTGTTAGGTACTACGAAGGTGGCATATCATCAGTTTATATGTGGGAAGATGAAAATGAAGGTTTTGTTTCTTGCTTCCTAATAAAGAAAGGTAAACTTTGTTTGCATTTCCGATAACAAGTGTTATTTTTTCTGCTTCTAATTTGCAATTCTTTTCTGGAGGATGTAGATGGCTCCAAGTCTGGACATGGTAGAAGGGGGTATCTGCAGGAAGGAGCCTGGGATGCCATACATGTTATTGAGGTATTTACTCATGAGCAAAGAAAGAGAGAACTTCTGTGGTCATCTCTTCCTTCCCTCGTCTGCTCATCTAATGAGCGCGGCTTAAAATTGTTACCAAATCGTTCAGGTGGGACCAGAAGAGGAAGACATTGTCCAGTACTGCCTGACTAGTACAGTGATGCTGACCTTGACTACAGACAATGAGTCATCAGGCTCGTTCAATTTGTCTGGATCAATCAGAAGACAGGTATTTAATGGATGCTGTTGCAGTTATATAATGATTTGCTTGTTAAAGAGGTACAAATTTCTAATACTACTCTTGCCCAAACACGCTTAAATTCGAGTGCAATCTGTGAAAAGTAATTACTATCTCTAATTTTGGCCATCATATTTCCCTTCATTCCTCATGGAGGAAGAAGGATGAAGATGTTTGAATATCTTATTTGAGCAGCATGACAATAGAGAAAAAAGAAAAAGAGAGTGCCATGAATTGGTTATAAATAATATGTCAGAGGAATCCATCCTTAAATAGGTGTTTAAATTGCTAGAAATAAGGTAAGCAAAATGTAGAGCTTTTTACCATTTAATATATAGGATTTTCACCAATATTCTATTATTTAAATTTAATGAATCTACAATGGATCCTTTATCTCCTATGCTATTCATCTTGACTATGGAAGCGTTGAGAAAAATGATGGATAGGGTGGTCAATGGTGATCTTTTGAAGGGTTTTGATGCTTCTTTTAGAGGTCGTAGCAACGTGGCAGTTACACATCTTTTATTCGCAGACGACACTTTGGTTTTATGTGATGCAGAGGTGGCCCAGTTAGATCATATCCGACAGATTCTTATTTGGTTCTAAGTTATTCCAGGCCTTAGGATTTACTCAGTAAATGTGATATCACTCCGGTGGGGCCAGTGAATAACATTGGAGATGGCGCAGGTGCTGAATTGCAAGGTAGGTACTTTTCCCACTACCTACTTGGGACTTCCTTTGGGTGCGTTTAGCAAAGATATTGCAGTGTGGAATCCCGTGTTTGAGAGAGTAGAGAAGCGGCTAGCGGGTTGGCAAAAGAGGTACTTGTCAAAAGGGGGAAAGGAAGAATTGATCAAAAGCACTCTCTCTAGCATTCCTACTTATTTCATGTCACTTTTGCAGGCACATGGCAGTGACTGAAAGTTTGGAAAGACTTAAGCGCAACTTTTGTGGGACACAACGGAAGGTATGAGGAAACATCATCTCGTAAATTGGAGAGTCGTCACATCTCCAAATGAGTGGGGAGGTCTCGGAGTTAAGGATCTCAAGGTGTTCAATAAAGCTTTTTTAGGGAAGTTGATGTGGAGATTTGGGGTGGAGGAAAGTGTGTTCTGGAGGGGGATAGCGGAAAAGTATGGTCTAATGGAAGGAGGATGGAGGACTAGTAACATTACAGCGAAGTTTGGGTATGGTTTGTGGAGGGGTATCATAAAGGGATGGGAAGACTTTTGTGGACATATACTCTTTAAGGTTGGGGACAATAGCAGGATTAGTTTTTGGGCACATAAGTGGTGTGAGAAGAATGTGTTGAAGGAAACATTTCCTAATTTATATCGTTTATCCAGTCAAAAAGAACAAATCTGTAGATCTCACGAAGGGGCTTTTCACTGGGACTTAAGAATCAGAAGGAACCTTCAAGACTGGGAGATGGAAGAGTTTCACAAGTTGATTGAGTTTTTGTATGGGCTAGACACACCTAATAACTTGTCGGGTGTATGAAGCTGGACAGACAGTGGAGATGGGTTATTCTGGGCTAGCTCTTTTTATAAGAAGCTATTGGTGAGAGAGGAATGTAGTTTCCCCTATGACGCTATATGGATTCCTAGAGCACCGAGGTAGGTGTGCTTCTTTGCATGGTTGGCGGTAGGGGTGCGATCTTGACTGTAGAAAACCTGAGTAAGAGGAGGATCAATTATGTCAGTTAGTGTTTTATGTGTAAGAGTACATGTGAGAATGTTGATCATCTTCTTTTGCATTGTAAGGTGGCTAATCGGTTATGGAGGGTGGCGCTAAAGTTGTTTTGAATGCAATGGGTGATGTCGGGCACAGTGAAGGAGGCCCTGCAAAGTTGAGCTCATAGGAAGGGAAAGAGAAGCCCAAGGGCATATTGCCCCCTTAGCAATCATGTGGGTCATTTGAAAAGAGAGGAACAAGAGGACATTTGATGGGGTGGAACAAGATTTTGTAAAATTGCATAGGAGTGTTTTGTCTCTAGTTACTTTGTGGTGTACTTACGAGGTCTCTATTTGTATAGAGGATTGGATCTCCTTTGTTGAGAACCATATTGTGATGTAGGTTCTCTTTTGGTATACGGCTTGTATATAGGGTTTCCCATTTGTTAATAAAATTATTTACCTTATAAAAAATGAATCTACAATGTGTTGTGTAAAGAAAATGGACTTGGGCTTAATTCATCTGGATGTGTGGGCATACTAGGAGAGATAAGATTAGAAATAAAGATATCCGGGACAAGGTGGGAGTGCCATCGGTGGATGATAAGATGCTTGAACCAAGGCTGAGATATCCAGACATGTGCAGAGGAGATGCACAAACGCCCCAGTATAGAGGTGTGAGAGGTTGGCTATGGACGGTTTCATGAGAGGAAGAGGTAGGCCGAAAAAAATATTGGGGATGTGATTAGACAGGACATGACACATGTCCAGCTTACCGAAGACATGACCTTAGATAGGAGGTTATGGAGGACACATATTAGGGTAGAAATGTAGTAGGTAGTTGTGTGTTGTCCTACTCAGTCGTTCATACTAGTAGTCATAGTATTACTCTTATAGTTTCTTGTCCTTCGAGTTCTGCTACTTTCTGTTGTTTCTTGTATTCCGATTATCGTATTAATCTGTGGTAGTTACTGCTTCTTTTTTTCATATTGTTTTATCATGCTTTTATAGTATCTTACCATGACTTTTATACTGCTTTTAGTTGCTTGTCCTTGTGCCGAGGGTCTACCGGAAACCTCTCTACCTCCCAAGGTAGGGGTATGGTCTGTCTACACTCTACCCTCTCCAGAACCCACTTTGTGGGATTTCATTGGGTATGTTATTGTTGGGCTTAATGCATCTCCATAGCTTTTAAGGTGAGGATTACCCAAGACCATACTAGAAAACAATGGTCTATTCCCTCAACCAATGTGAGCCACTTAAACCTTCTCTTCCACACGTCCAAAACTGTACGCGTGTAGTATTGACAATATAACCTGGGGGCCAAATATAATATAATTTTATGGCAAAGGGGATTCAATTGAACTCCCTTGCCACAACCTAGCTCAGCCCTTGAATGGATTCCTCCATTAAACTGATCTCTGCAAGTCCTTGTTCATTAAGACTCTGCTGGAAATCTTGGTGCATTTTCCTAATTGTTCCTCCTTTGCATGAATAGATGAGTATGAAGCTCTCTTTCTCAGAGGGTCATCTGTGTAACATGGGAAAGATGATTGAAGAGATGGAGGGTAAGCTGAGAAACTCCTTGGATCAGGTATGTCTTTACTTTTAAGAGTTCTTTTCCTTTTACCTTTTTCTTTGACGTATCTGATGGTTTATTTTCCTTTGATGTGGCGCTAATCAGTTCATCCTAAGACTTAGTAATTAGTGGAATCAATAACTTGCACCTCTTTGTTATTCTCCCTTGATGTGAGGCACATTTCTCACTGGAAAGTGCTTAGTTGGCAGCGGAAAGGTGAAGGAAAGGGCGTTTTCTAGTACTAGCTTTTCTTACTGGAAAATACTTTACATTTTTAGCAGAGAGGTGGAACAAAGGGTGTATCAGGTAGTAAATATAATTTAGGGAAATCGTGGTTCACATGGAAAAAACTTGGGAGTAAGTTTGAATTTATCCAAATTGGAAGATCTCTGAGGGGATGATTTAGGCTTTATTAGCAAGAAACCTCTTTTCCTTCATCTTTTGTTATAACAGACCGCAAAATTGAATTCAAAACTTCCTTAAACCTGCAGGTATATTTTGGGAAGACAAATGAAATGGTCTGTACTCTGAGGCCACCCGCTGAACTGGTGCAAATGAAATTGCCAGACACCCGCTGATTGGTTTGCTTCCATGTCATAGGGTAGTTGTTGTGGGTTGAACAGTATTCGTTAAATTGATAATTGATTGTATTATATCACATTCGAGTCAATTTCACTCTTATGGAGCGCTTACATGGCCTAATTCTAGACTGTCTGAAAATGTTTCCTCACTTTTCTTTAACGTGTGGATTATCATACAAATTAATTTCTTCAAGGACCTATCTTTGATGCATGAGGAGATGAGAGAAAGCGATCCATTCTGGTCATTGAGCCCTGATTAATGATTGATTGATCTAAATGAAGTACTTGATTATATATAGGAGAAAGAAATTCTAATACCCTGATACTTCTTTAGTTCTTTGTGGAAACCCCGACAGAACAAAGTCTCTTTAGCTATGTCTTGGCTAGATTGAGTATTTCGGGATGATTGTATACTCTGCATTTTGTCTGTACCACTGATTCATCAAAAGCGGTCTTGGTTGAAACCGAAACCTTGGATTTCTGGCACACTAGTTAAATCACTTGCTTCTTTCAGTTGTCCCCATTTCTCCAGAGTAATCAAAAAATGACATTGTTCTTTGTTCTCCCCACCCTCTATCTTGGTGTTAAATGCTGTCTTGAGTATTGTGCGTATGACAAATAAACAAATAAATCTTTATTATTAAACTGTTTGGTAATTACTCTAGAAATACTTGTACTTTGTATATTTTAACTTTTTGGTGTTAAAATGACTTTTAGCGAAAGTTTAAAGCTTATGAAATTACTTTTAAAGTGAAGTTAAGATGCAACTACTATTGGAAAAAAAGTCTCTGCAGAAAGTATATTCAGGAGGGTGTAGATGCAATTGCTCGACTGCCCTTTTCTTCTTCTAAGTGGCGGTGTTCATGTGTCTTCCGGCCAATCTTTTTCCTGTACCACAGCAAGAATCGAGATTTTGTCTAAAATCTTGACTAGAATATATGTTATTGTCATATTTCTGAGTGTTTTGTAGTGTAATAAAAGAAGGAAACAGCCTCAATCTACTTCTTCAAAAAATATCTTTTCAATATAATTTATTTAGGCAACAGAGGACCCGATGAGCACATTGAACTACCCATGTGGCTAAGAGCCCTCACAACCCAAACACAACGAAGCAATTATCAGGGGCGCGCTCTACCACTGAGCTAATAGCCCGTCGTGCGAGCCTCCAACTGGGGGCTCGCTATGCCAAAAGAGAGAGAAACCCCATCCCTCTTTCCTTTTTTTCACCCCCATGTCACCACATGGGAACATGGGACGTAAAAAAGGGGGTCCTATCAACTTGTTCCGACCTAGGATAATAAGCTCATGAGCTTGGTCTTACTTCACCGTCGAGAAAGGAAAGATGACTTCCATCTCCAAGTTAAACTCAGACGTAGCTTTCTTCTTCACCTCTTATAACCTTTTCCCAGTTGGGAGATCAACTTTTTTCTTTTCTAGAAAGATCGAATTAGACGAGATGCACATTCCGTGAGAGTTCCAACTGAATTGGCTTTATCGTTGACTTTAAAGCCACAGAAAGACACAAGGCTCACCAACTGAATTGGCTTTATCGTTGACTTTAAAGCCACAGAAAGACACAAGGCACAGATTACTTCTCCCAATCAAGAATGGTACCGTTGTTCTGCTTCATCTGGTTACTTACCCACACATAATTCCAAATGCATGGACACTGAATACAAAGCCAATACCTAAGCTCCACAACCAACAGGCAGACAAATTTAGTTCAAACTATATATATCTTATACCAACAACTAACAAGTTCTGCATGTCCCCCTAATTAACAGTATATAGCAATAAAGCATCAGAAGTTAACAAAAGCGTAAAAACTGGGTGCTTTCAAGCTTTTGTCTCAGGTTCAGTGCTTGCAGGAGTCGCTGCTTGAGATTCACTATGCTCATGATTTTCTTCCTCGAGTTCTTCTTCAGTGTCACTATCATCTTCTCCTGCAAAAACCACATCATAATATATCAGACAAAAATGGAGATAAAACAAGATCCAATCCGAAGAGAGCACTATGACCCTTAGGGGTCGTTTGGTTGCAGGTTAGAGTTATGCTAAGTTTAGTTATTCATATATTAGTTATCCCCATCTTCTATCCTGAATAAAATATACAGAGATCCCCTCATAACTAACTTATATGTGTATTAGTTATGCAAGACCCATATTGTAGGGTGGATCTCGAAAGATATGAAAGATCTCCCTCCAAGCCGTACATACGACTTTCATCGAATACGGCTTTCCGCAGAATTCTATATGTATCTATGAGATCGAGTATGGAATTCTATTTACTCACTTTAAATTGAGTATCAGTTTCCCTCCCATTGTAAGATGATAACAAAACACCGTACTCGGTGTGCTGAATTTTAGCAACTATAATGCAACCAAACATGGTACTAGTTATGCTGTTTTTTTTTTAGAATGAAGTTATGCTGGTTTTAAATACGAACACTTCCTAATCAACAAACAAACAACCCCTTAGGGCACCAAATGTAGTTGCATAACTAAAAAGCAGGTTTACCTTCTTCAGGTGCATCGGCATCAAAATCCCCAGGACCACCATCCATGTTGAGTTGCTGAAAATCAAGAAAAGGGTAATGTAAGTCCAAGTTCAGCACAAATCAACAGCAATAACTACAGTGTACTTATTTCATCAATCATGCTTACCGAAAAGTCGTTATCACCAAAATCCATATCTGGTCCAGCTGCTGAAAATTTTGAAGTCATGGTAAATATTACTACCACATTGGTGTCATAAATCATCAATAAGGTGGAAGCGGAACCATGGTAAAAATTTACTTACGTGCACTGTCTTGTTCATCTTCATCAACCCATTTGTCCCAGTCAACTTTCAAAAACTTGGGAGGCTTACCTTCCTGCTTAACCAGTCTGCTCCACCACTTGTCTTCTGCCTTCTTTACAAGATAGCAGATATTTCTAGATGTATTACTAGATTTACTCTCCTGAATGACCAATTTAATAAGAGTATAAATATTGGTTCAACATACATAAATCTCGACATGGACAATACGTGAAGGACATTTACTCACATCAACATCGATTTTATCAAAGAGATCAAGTTCCACTTCATATGGTACATTATCAGCTCCAGCAGTTGCAGAGAAAAAGAATTCTCCTTCTGGTTTTAGTTTCTGCTTTACATTCTTGGCATCAGGTAACTCAACCGTGATAAACAGCTTGTCGGACCTCTGGGCCCACTTGACAGCAGGATGTCGGCTGAAATAAAATTGCGCAAAACAAATGTTCTCAATAAGCCAATATTATCATCAGGAAACATTCAATGACTAATAAAACCATAAAGAGTGAGTAGTTGCAAGTTTTCATTCCAATCATTTACAATTAAGCAGCATTTCAATACAAATATCATAAAACGTAAAGAACTTTACAAAGATAACTGATAAGACCATTGGCACCAAACATAATCACAATATTCTACTCCTAAGTGAACTAAATCCATCATAGAACAGTGAACTTTTTTAGCCAAAGAATTAAACAGTCCAGATAATTTAAAGACCCAAGACTAAGAGTCTGATTCCAGGACTATGTAAGACTAGATAATTGCTTGAAGTGTGAATTTCTTGCTTCTCGAGCAAGAATCACTTAGAAATCCGCACGTAGGAAGAAACAATGGTGCAGCAACTTCAGTAAGTAAACTTCCGCAAATAATGGTAAAAAGCTATAAGGTGATGAAGAGTTGATCTGCTTAACTTTATGTATTAACAGCTTGTAAATCACTATGATGTGGGTTGGAGTGCATGACCATCCCATTTAAAAGCAAAGCTGAAACTGTTACAGAGAACACACTTTCATTTACTTAATTATATCTGTAAACGCACCCTTACATGCGAGTTCGATTTTTTTAATGGCCCAAGCACGCGGAAAATCTTTTTAATAATGGCTGATGATGAGACTCAAACTCGAAACCTCTGCCTGATCTATTACCATGTTGACGAAAATGGATCTTGAACCTAACTTAACCCAAAACTAGCTCATGAGGTGAAGATCACCCATGATCATATAAGAAAGAAAACGACCCCATCCCACACTGACTTGGGACTCTAGAACCACCTCTTACCCTCCTAGAACAGGATATTTGGAGTATGAACAATTTAAAATAAGGGTCCATGATAAATCAAGAATTGAAATGGGTTTGACTCTAATACTCCATTGAAGAACATGAGCTAATTTTTGGAGTTGAGTTAAGCCCAAGGTCAATTTCTTTAACATGATTACAAAGTTGAACCCATCCCAATTCTTGTTTTACCCGATCTCAGGCCCTCATATTGTCACGCTCTAGATGCCGAATACTAGGAGTGCGAGGGGTGTTGAATCGTCCACATCGTGCGATGTGGAAATATTTAGTCTTTTCCTTATGTGGGATTGGACAATACTCACCTCATAAGCTAATTTTTGAAGTTAAAACTCTAAACTAATACAAGAATTGGCATGCAACATAAAAGTCTAAACTACAAAAATAATCTCTACACAGCTAATACAATTGTTAGTTTCTCGTATGAATCTCTGCATAACTACTGCAACCTTTGGTTTCCGGTACTAAAATTTGCATACTGGTATGATTTATGCAGGAAATATTTATTTCCTTATATGGGATAGAATATGGAATAAAAAAACTTTCATCACCAATGCCTTGATAAGAGTTTCTAAAGGTAAATGTGCTCTTAAAGTAGACAATCTCTTAATATTATTTACTGTATGACAAATATTGTTATTCACTACATAATAATCCATGTTCCATTTATTAACCGAAACCACATAACAATCCCATATTAATCCTGCATAACTAGTACATGAACCAAACGACCACCAATGGTTTTGCAAAATGACCTTATCAATCTATATAACCTTAGCTGATCTTGTACAACGCAAATGTTGGACAGACCATAGCTTTCCAATGGAATTATATTGATTGATAATGTCACCCCCAACCCCAACCCCAACCCAACCCAACAACAACTACAACATACTCCGTATAATCCCATAAGTGGGGTCTGGGGAGGGCAGAATGTACGCAGACCTTAACCTTTGCAGGCCCTCGGCTCAAGAGAGAAGCTTTCGAAGCAGGAAAAATATGACAGCAAATAGCAAGATACAAAACAAATGAAACTAAATATATTAATGCACATAGACAGAATTCAGAAAACCAAGTTAACAACCACAACAAAGTAAAGAAAATCATCTCTGATAAAATCCCACTTTAACGTAAGGGTCAAAATTACTGAAACAAAGGAAATATGGAGAAAAAAATAACTCCTTTGAAGGTAACAAACATATTCCCTGTTCTACAAAGTTTAAAAAATCATCCCCCATTTTATGCTATATAGTTTAAAGGGTTTAATTAAAATACACTAAAGTTGAAAACTTACCTCTACCTTTTGTGGTACATATCATGTTTGCAATAGACCTTCGGGCGCTCAAAAGAACTTAGTGCAGGAATTCACGAAAAATAAGACAACAAAAAAAATCCAAGAAAACGTAAAAATGCATACTTTAGTATGCAAGAGGGAAAGATTAAGGAAATTACCTCATGGTGGTGCTAGTGTTTTGGTTTGCAAAATTGAGAGAGAGCAGACTAATTGTGCCGTTCTGAAATTATGTTAAGTTACTGAAACGGTGTAGGTTTTTTTTTTCTGGATTATATACTATATAGTGGAAGTTTTGAAATTTGAAGGGTGCTACGTGCAAATTTCTAGATACTTTTAGTGCCTAGATACTTGGGAAAACAACAACACAATAAAACAAATTGTACTT
This sequence comes from Anisodus tanguticus, assembly GCA_034509755.1. Taxonomy (NCBI): domain Eukaryota; kingdom Viridiplantae; phylum Streptophyta; class Magnoliopsida; order Solanales; family Solanaceae; genus Anisodus; species Anisodus tanguticus. The sequence continues at coordinate 39,667,005 of CM067552.1, forward strand.
CCTATATCATTTTTAAAATGAAGGTGGTGCTTGGTTTCACTTACCGTTAGTAGGTGTTTGGACATAAAATTGTGAAATTAAAAAATATAATATTATTTTAAAATGAAATAATATTCAAAATTAAAATTGTGTTTGAACATAACTATGAATTGGAGTTGGTTTCGAATTTTTGTGAGTGATTTAGAGTAAAAATTGTGAAAACAACTTTTTAAAGTTTTTTAAATTTCAAAAAATTGAAACAATTCTATTTTCAAAGTTTTTTCAGAACAAAATTCCAGAAAAATATGAAAATTATTCATGGCCAAACGGGCACTTAGCTTGATTCCATCTAATTGATACCCCCTCTATCTCAATTTATGTGACACTTTTAATTTTTTGAGATTCAAATTATGTATATTTTGACCAATATTTATTTTCATCATATTGACCTTATTTAAAAATGTATGTTTTCATCATGTTGAAATGAGAAGAATTGTCCTTCGGGACATGGCTGAGTGATTGGGAGGTGGGACTCCCATGTGGAAGATCCAGGATCGAAACCAGCCTCCGTCTGCTGCTTAGCTATTAGCTCATCGTATGGGACTTGTCTAGTGTGATTTACATCTTCTGTGTGGTTTGCGAGTGATTGCACAGTGAGCAGGTTACCACATAGTGCGCACCCGAAGGGCAGAGGTTGTGGGTTTCCCTGAGTTTACCAAAAAAAAAAAGATAGAAGAATTGCAACTTACAATACTTTTCGTATATTTTTTAATATCTAATTATTTTTTTAAAATGTTAAGTTTCTAATTCAATTTAACTTCAAAAATTAGTTAACAAAAAATATACATAAATTGAAACACTACTTCTCAATATAATCTGGTATTTAAATTCTAATCTTCTATAGTTTTTTTCAATTCACAAATAATGCATAAGAGACTCTCACGGATGCTATTAAATATTGTGCAAAGACTGATTCTATTTGGTACGTGCTAGATGTAACAAATTTAATAGGGAGATAGAAATAAGGGGGTATATATAACAATCGTCTGGAACTTAAATGACTCAAAAACTAATGAAGTGATAAAATATCTCAAAAAAAGTGTGACAAAGTTACCTTTTGTGTAAAAATTTCATGTGCAAAAGGACTTAACCGTAACGGTCCGGTTAAGTCTTTTGCACAGAAAATTCTTGCGTAAAAGGTGTTATTATAACTCTAGCAGCCCACGTTTTTTAAAAGTCACTTTTAGTCCAATTACGCAATAAATTATTACGTTTTACGATCAATTATTCATCTACCAAATTGTACTTGATTTGACATGACAATTATTGCAAGAAGCCATCCGTTTTTCTATTTAACATGAATTTTGGATGAGGTAAAGACTAGGGGTGGCCAGTGGGCCGGGCGGCCCGACCCCGTCCCGACCCCACGTAAAAAAAAAAAAACAGTAGCGGGACTCGAACTCGGGACGGGACAATGTCTCGTCTCGCCAGACCCGAGCCCGTCCCAGGCCCGCCCGCCCCGAGCCCGTCCCCGCCCGTAGTCCCCCCTTTGCAAATATGACCGTTGCACCAACGACCATTTTAGATTTTGGCCAACGGCCATTTTAGGCACCCCCCCCCTCCCCCAACCCCTTAATATTTATTTTTAACCCATAAGTTATTATATTTACACTTTAACCTAATTTTCCAACTATAAATAACTCATTTTCTCTTCATCTTTCTCACAAATCTTCCTACAATCTCTCTAATCTCTCAATATATCTCTCTACAAGTCTACATTGTTTACTAAATATTCAATTTTATTTATTTATTTGGGAATTGGGAGTGAAGTTGGCAACTAGCTTGAGGATCTTCTATCGAGCAAAGTTTCAATTTTCAACCTCTCGATTACACGTCGATGTTACGTCGGCGTTTGGTACATTCGTTCCTTCATTAAATTATTATTGTCTGTTTATTTTATTTAGCGCACTTAATTTTATTATCTTTAATTATTTATTATCATAATTAAAATGGAAGGATTAAGAGGTATGTTTAAGGGTAAGGGTAAGGGTGCTTCTTCTAGTAGGGGAAATCAGGGCAATGGTACTTCTTCTAGTCATCTTATTCCTACACAGGATGATTTTGTTGATACTCAACATTTTCCTACAATACCATTAGATTTAGACGAGGAGCTATTTTCTGGAACTCAAAAAGACTTTAATTTAGACGATGATCTAGATGATACACCCACTAATGTTGATGACAACACACCCACTAGTGCACCTTCAACTGAAATACCTCTTATTCCCCCTAGTATGAGACGAGGTCCAGCAAAACGACCATTAAAATCATATGCATGGACATTTTTTGATAGGGACGTAGAGAATCAAGTAGCTATATGTAAAATTTGTAAAAATATTTTAAAATTTAAAACTGGAAAAGGTCACAGTGGGACGGGGAGTTTAATTAGACACGTAGTAAGTGTTCATCCAGCTAGGTATGCCCAATACCAGGCTTCAAAACCGGGTGCGCAAATGCCCGCTCCATCGGGACAAGGTTCACATACTGATACTGTCCCGGACCAAGTACAGGGTCAAATTAACCCTATGACGGGGGGAATTGTAGGCCCTAAATACAATAAACATAGAGATAGGGAAGCAATATCAAAATTAGTTTTTGTGGAGGGTTTGCCTTTTTCATTTCCTTCATCTCCCGGTTTTATTCATTACATTAGAGATATATATAATCCTGCTTTTAACGGTTTTCCTAGATCAACTGTTAAGAGAGATGTATTTAAATTCGCGCATGAATATCAACAATATTTACGTTATTCATTATATCATTTTAATGGCAAAGTATCTATCACGTCTGATATAGGTCGTAGTACTAACGTCCATGATTATTTAACTGTAACTTGTCATTGGATAGATTATAAATGTTCTATGCAAAAACGTATTTTAGCGTATAGATATATAGATGATAGGCACACTGGTACTTTTATTGCAGATAATATTTATCAAGTGTGTCATTATTACGGAATAACCGATAAAATTATGACTATTACATTAGATAACGCTTCTTCTAACAATTACGCAATTACAATTTTAAAAAATAGTTTAACTCCATCTTTTCCAGATCATTTTCATATAAAATGCGTGTGCCATATATATAACTTAATTGTAAAGGATGATCTATTACTTTTTGAAGACATTCTTAGTAAAATACAATTTGATATAAACTTTATTTTTAAAAGTAATAAAGTACAACAAAGAAAAGAATATAAAAAAACTTGTCACGATTGTGGACTATCTTATAGATAAATTCGACAAGAAGTATCCACTAGGTGGAATTCTTTATACGAGCAACTACTTGTTGCTTATGACTATAGAAAACCTATAACTTTATTTTTTAACTCTCATAATAAAAATTCAGCTGATATGATTTTAGATAGTGATTGGGTAAAAAATTTCGAACTTATTGTATTTTTAGAGAAATTTTTTCAAGCAACAAAAGAATTTTCCGGTATATATTATCCTACTATTTCAACTATGTTGTTTTATATAACTCTAATATTTTTATTACTTAGTGAATATATGAAAAAACCAGCTTATAAGGCAGCTATTAAAAAAATGTTTGTCAAAATAAAAAAATATTCTATTCCTATTCCCACTATTTATATTATTGGTTCTGTATTAAATCCCACTATTAAAATAGACGGTACTAAATCACTAATTGAAACTATTTACGATTGTATAGAAGTACTACCACCTCCAAGTCCCAAAAATCTAAATCACCCACCACCTATTGAACAAACTAAAGAAGAAGTGTTGTCTAGCGTAAAACACCAATGCAAAAAAATATAAAGATTTTATCAACAAGAAAATGCTAGTAACTTACCGGCTTCCATACCATCTTTTTCATCTTCAACACAACCTCACAAAAGACATGCTGTTTCTGCGGCTAGTATTGAAAGCCTCAGAAATAGAATGTGCGGCCGTACCTCTACTACTAACCAAATTAGCGAGTTGGATATTTTTGTTTTGCAGGGTTCTGTACCGTACCAAGAAGTTATCAATGAAGATGGACATGAAGACTTGCTGAAATACTGGAGGGGGAATGAGAAGACATTTTCGACACTTTCATTGATGACCCAAGATGTTTTGAATATTCAAGCGTCATCAACTGCGTCTGAAAGCGCTTTTTCTGCCGGCAGATATCAAATAGGAGACCACATACACTTATTAGCTGGAGACAGATTGGAAATTGCAGTATTATTCAAAGATTGGATACGAGCGGAGCGGAGAAGGTGCGGTCAACCGGAGATCAACGAAGAAGAAGACGAAGACTACAATGAAATCTTATCCGAAGGTGGTGGAAGCAACGTAGATTAATTTGACCAACAAATACCAATTCCAACCGAAGAACCACAGGAAATCATCAAGCAATTAGAATAGGTTTTTTTGAGAATATAAATTTTTTAATTGCAATTTTATTATGTAATTTGCAACTTTGGACAACACCATAAAGTTGCAATTTAGATTTTAGACAATTGTATTTGTATTACAAAAAAATCTTATGTCTATTAAATAATATAAGAGGCACAAAAACAGCCTTGGGATGTTTTAATTACACTATATTGTCTTATTTATTGAGTTTTTTTTACACATATGTTATTTAAAAAAAAAATGGAAAACCCGTCGGACCCCGACCCCGCCCCGACCCGATTCCGACGGGATCGGGATCGGGACGGGACTGGAGCAAGTCCCGCTAGACCCGACCCAGCCAGACCCGACCCCGACCCCTTCGCTCGTCCCGCCCCGACCCTGCCAGACCCGAACCCGACCCCTTCGCTCGTCCCGCCCCGACCCCACCAGACCCGGCCCACTGACCACCTCTAGTAAAGACTCATTTATTTCCAAAGTTTAAGTCATCAAAACTTCAAGTTCTTGAAAAAACTATCCAACTCCAAAGTTCATAAAAAATGGTGTCTCCTCCTTCAACTGTTAGGGTTTCTTTATTTTGGGAATGAGAGATTCTTCATGATAATAATATTGTTCGTTATAGTATTCCACCAAAATACCATGTTAAGTTTCTAGTTAACTTGGATTACTCAATATTACTCACTGTCATACACAAAAGAATGAAAGTTAGTAAGCGTGAGTTTGCATTATATGTAATAGGCAGATATTCAATATCCATTGCATCGCAAGGTTTAGTACTTTATGGCGAGTGGAATATCATTAAGGATGAGTTTTTGAGTAAATATTTGAGCGCGCCGAAAGAATATAGGGGCTTAATCACCCTGATGTTCTTGAAATATATGTTGAAAAGATACCTATCAGTCGTAGTGAATTCTTGGCCAAGACTCGTCATGAAGTCCCAAAAATGTTGATTGTATCTCATCCTCAAATCCCTCAAGTCCATCCTACACATGGTAACACTTATTCGGACATGAGTTCTTATGGAGACATTTTAACTGGTCAAATGCCGCTGGAAACTTTAAGCCAACAATTTAATCAAAATTTCGGGGAAAATTGATAATATTCATTTTTTTCATTATTATTTTATGTAGTATCACATGTTTATTATACGTATGGCAATAGTAATCGTTTTTGTATTTTTAAGGGTTATACACCTGATATGAGTAATATTGGGCAATCCTCTCAGTTCGGTGCAGTTGATTATTCTCGGCATGTATATTTTTTTATAATTATATAATATAAGTGATTTGATATTTCGTATTTATAATACTTGAATTGCCTCTTTAGTGAAAAGTATTCACAAAACGCGTTTGTGGTATCAAATATTGATTTCGGAGCGGTTGATCTTTCTTCAAATCCAGACAATATTGATTAGTATCGGTAGGTTCATCATCTTGATATTAAATAATTCATATATATTATGATGTTCGTATTTAAAATATGTTACATATTTTTTCGTGTAGGAAAAGACATTTACTAGATGGTGATGATTATCCAAATCATATAGAAACGTCATTGAGTGATAGGGATGATATACCAAATGAAGAGGTATCTGATGATGATAAAATAAATATATCAGATATATGAGGATGATTCATCCTCATAGGCAGGAACAATAGTTACTAGAAATGATTCAAAGTCGGCCACACCAGCAAAAATCACTGGCAGAAAGCCTAATTCACCAGCAAGACCAATGACAGAAAGACCAATTCACCAGCAAGACCAATGACAGAAAGCCCAATTCACCAACAAAAATCAGTTCCGCAGGCATTATGACGTGATTCTATATCTTGATAATCTTCAAGGTCGTCATGAGGCCTTCGTCTTTACTAGAGATGATGATCATATTCGCCAAGCAGTGTGGAAAGAACCGGACGACCTTGTAAAGGATACTGTTGAACTTGCAAAAGGCATGATTTTCTCCTCCAAAAATACATTGTAAAAGGGTCGTTAAAATTTATAGCATCAAAGAAATGAGGAAGTTTAGATTTGATGTATATGACCAAAAGTTGTGGCGATTGGTCTGCAGACGTGAGTATCAAGGTTGTTAATGGAGGCTTCGGGGTTAGGAGACTCATGATAGTATGTGGACTATCTCAAAATTCCGTTCACATCACACTTGTGATATGGATGACAATCGAGCAGATCATTTTAATTTAGATACAAATATGATTGCTCAAGTGTTAGTTGCCGACATTGCTGAAACCCCAAGGTACCTATTCGACCAGGTTCATTATGATTTTGACATCAATTAAATTATCATTGCTAAATGTTATTTATTTAAATTTATCCAGGTTTCCCATCAAATACTGCATTAGAGAAGTTTTGAGAGTATATCGCAAAATAATAAGCAGGAGAAAGGAATATCTCAGGCGTAGGCATATTTTTGAGATGATCTATGGTACCTAGGAGGACTCTTTCCAGCATTTGCCGAGGTATATGACAGCTCTACAACACTTCAATCCTGGTACTGTTGTAGAGTGGAAGCCTAACACCCAACCTGGTGTGCTCGGTAATATTTTTAATTTTGTGTTTTGGACATTCAAACCATGTATTGACGGTTTTGCTCATTGACGGCCAGTAATACACATGGATGGCGCGCATGTGTATAGGATGTACGATATCAAGCTACTAATTGCAGTGGGAATAAATGCCAATAGGTCGATATTCTCTCTTGCTTTCGCCATTGCTACTAACGAGAGCAACGAGACATGAGGGATATTTTTGATATATTTGAGGCAATACGTTATTAAGGATCAAATGGGCATACGCGTGCTATCTGACCGAAATTAGGCATATTGAACAATATATTTTGTTTGGAGAGGTGGAAATCTCCATTTGCTTACCATCCCTATTATTTAAGGCATATAAAATAAAATTCTCAAACATTCTTTAGAAACAACACACTAATAATTGGATGTGTGCAGTTGCAACAATGCATCAAAAAAGTTTCTTTTGCGGATGGAGATGATCAAGGCAGCGAAGCCGGAAGCATATGATTGATTGAAGGCAATCCCTATTGACAAATAGACATTACATGCGGACGAAGGTAAAAGATGGGGAATGCTAACAACAAACAGTTCATAGTCATTAAATGATTTGCTAAAATTTGTATAGGGGTTGCCCGTTACTACAATGGTGAGAATGACTTACAAGCAAGTTGTGGAGCGGTTTGTTGATAGAACCAAATAGGCCAAGGTCATATTAGTATATGGTGGGAAATGGATGCCAAATTCTGCAAAAATGTTCGAGCATCATAGAAAAAATGTGAGCAACACACGATAGTAGAGTATAACCATGTTGAACTTGTATTTGAAATCAAGGCAGGTTCTTACCAAGGTCAAGGAGACAACATTCATAACATTTATGATATTACAAAAACGTGCACTTGTGGTAAGTGAAAATCATACAACATGCCGTGTTCTCATGCCATCAAGTGTTTCGAGGCAATTAAAAATAGGGTATCAAATTATGTGGCATCGGAATACAGCGTGAAAAGTTATCTTAAAGTGTATGTCGGTCATTTATACCCACTTGATGATCAGGCTTATTAGCCAAAAGAGCCATTTTCTATGATTGCTAACAAACAATATATCCGTAAATTACGTGTTAACGCACAAACTCAGACTTTTAATCAAATGGATGTTTCGGATAGGACATACTCTTGAAAGTGTTCAATGTATAAGGAGTTTATCCATGATAAGCATTTGTGCCACATACGGGATCGTGGTGGAGGTACCTATCATGGTGCAAGTACCTCTGGTGGTTCAAGTACCTCTGGTGGAGGAAAAAACTCTTGTGGTGGAAGAACATCTCGTGGTTGAAAAACGTGTTTGATTTTATGAATGTTTTTAATTCTTCTTGATGTATTCGAATTGTCTTGAATATGAATCGTCAGTTTTTTCTTCTTTTCCTGAATGATGTATTATTTTTTTAATGAAACATCTTGAATTAAGCATTTTATCATCAAGAAAATTCTATTGAAAAATTTCACAAAATACGAAAATTAGAAAGGTAATTTAATCTTCGTCGCTTCCTGGAATCACCTCGTCGTCATCATCATTTTCATCATCCTCCTTACTTGCATTCTCTTCTTCATCTTCTTCCCTTTCATTTCTTTCTCTATCATTCTCGTTGTAGTCTAGATCCCAACTATCATCATTAGGAGCACTTGTTTGGTTGACACAATAATATGACACTCCACAATCTAATGTTTGTGGTAAATATTTTGGAAGACCTATCCATTCTTGAATTATTGGATAAACTAGATAAGAAGAGTCTTGATGAAGATTTTTATTTTCTAACCGTTTTCAATGATCTTCTTCATCCGCTCCTCAAAAATTAAGATCATCCAAAGCATGATACATGTCTAGTGCTTTCTGCATTTCTGCATTTCTTTCATCAAATGTTGGATAACAGTGGTTCATCCTTAAATTTGGAGGTCTGAAATGTAGCAGACAAAGCTTGGGGCACAACTAAACTATGACACCGACATAATACCTCATAATCACACATTTTCAAATATAATTGAACCCATTGAAGCTTTTTACCCCAACTTATAGCTCTTTCGGGTTTTGAGGAGTGTGCGTCACCCTCAATTATATGTCCAACAACTTTTCAATCAAAATTGATATAAATTGGTTAATTTTCAAAGGGACGAAGAACACCATACCATTTTTCATCAGATAAATCCGTGTAACATCCTAATATCTCTTTTTCAAAATATGATTCAATTGTGTTTGTTTTTATCTTACCATGATGCCTTCTTGAGCTACCCTCGCCTTTTTGTCTATTTCTGAACCAACTATTGAATGTAATATTTTTAGGCATTTTAAAATGTGAGTTTTTTAATCGAATGAGCTATATAAAAGTTGCGCAATATACGTGTGTTATAAGCGAGCATAGTGTTGTCAAATCAAGGATGTCATTCAGAAACATCATATTTTGAACATTTAAAAGTTGTGCAATATAAGTGTCAGATAGAGCGATCAGAAGCGAGCATAGTATTGCCAAATCAAGGATGTCATTTAGAAACATCATATTTTGCCCATGTAAAAGTTGCATAGTATAAGTGTCATATAAAGCGGTCAAAAGTGAACATAGTATTGTCAAATCAAGGATGTCATTCAGAAACATCATATTTTGCGCATGTAAAAGTTGTGCAATATAAGTGTGTTATATAGAGCGGTCAAAAGCGAGTGGTGATGGTAGTGAGTGGTCAAAACCAATAAGTAGCCTTTCATTTGTTATTAAACTACAACATATTCAATGTCGAGTAGTAGAAATGTAGATTGGTCAGTATTCAGTCCAAAGGATCCGAATAGCAGTGGTGATGATAGCTCAAATTATAGCAGCTATTCTAGTAATTCGAGTTATCTTGATAACAATGAATTCAAGATAGACGATTTGAAGGCCCACCTTCTTATAGAGCGTAATGATAATTTTTGAGATGTGAAATATTCAGATCCACGAGAATATTATTGTGTTTTACACCGAGAATTGGCATATTGGTATGCCGAATCAGAACGTCTTGTTCGTGACTTGAAAAATCTCAACGCTCAAATCCCAACAAGATTCTCAATGACCATGTTTCGAATTGATCAACATTCTTGCGAGGTTGCAGTACAGAGGATTAGAAAAGAAAATAACAGAATGCTAGCAAGACGTTGTAGATTTTACATGCTAAAGTTGGCCGAAGAACATGCATCATCATCGAGTAGAGAACTAACATCTACAGAAAGAAGATATGTCTTTAAAAAACCCAAAATATTATTCTGAGGACCATATTGAGGACTTCTATTCTGATGATGATTAGGGGTACTATGATTTTATTTATATTTTTAATTTATGATGAAGGTGCCAATTTGAAGAAAATTAGTATGTTATTTTTGCTTTGATTGTTATAGTCTATTATTAATTTATATAAGCGTCTTAGAGTTAATAATACATAAAAAGTTCAACAATTCACAATTTTTAATGAAAACATAAATAAATTAGTACATAAAAGGTGCCGATTACATAATACATTTAAAAAAACATAGAAAATACATAATACAATGTGCAACTAGTAAAACAAATACATAGAGATAATAAACTTAACCGAAAATACATAAAAACAAAATACATTGAAAATAATAAACTTAATAAACAAAATACATAAAAATAATAAACTACAATATAGCACAAATCATCTTCCAAAATTTTAATTTATCATTCAAAGTATTTTTCTCGTGTTGAGTTTCTCTAAGGCTATCCTTGAAAAAACTTTTTTTTTTCTTCGGATTCTTTTAGCAAGCCCCCCAGAAGGTCAATTTTTTCTTGAGCTTCCATAAGTTTAAACTGCAAGTCAAACTTCACAGTGTCTCTAGTTATACGTGAAGTCGCAGTATCTCTATCAACATGAGGCTTTTTAAACTTCACCGCCATCGTTTTATCCATGAAAATTTCATCTTTCCATCGAAAATATTTGCAACCATCCATAACCTATAAAATTACAAGAAAATCATTTTTTGAAAGTAAAATATGTAGATAATGTGAAAAAACTCTAAACCCTAAAAATTTATAAAAACACTTACATTGGGCACTTTACAACGCCAAAATGACTATCCGGATTATCTTGGGTCCTTGATGTTTTGAGCTTACAATAATAACCGCAACCACAAACATCAGGTTCTATAACAAAGTTTGATGTTTCGGAGTGTAGGTAAAAATAGTGTCAGAAAGGTTAAACAAGAAGAAAACTGAATCGAGAGATGACTCTCTGTCTTTAAGACAAAATTACCTCGTATATACGCTTTTACGGTAATGGACAATAGTCCCCCAAGATAAAACAATAACAATCAATAATACAAAGCAAGTAAGGTTGATTCTAGCGAAGAAAATAAATATTGAATAGATTGCTGAAGAGGAGAGGATTTTTCTCATAGTTTTGTCCATTGTGGCCATGGACAACTCTTGGATTCTTAAGTGCGTACATTTGAAGCGGCCTGTCTTCACACTTAAATAGGCAATCTCCTATAAGGTATCCTGCTATACCCCACTCGCAAGTGTTAGGAATCATTAAAAGTTTTATAAACTTATCATTTACCATTATGCAGGTAGTACTTAATGTCCTCCATTGGATATACGACACGATATCTAATGATCTGTTGCACACCATCATTGAGACCGATGCCACTGCCCGTCAAATGTGGGAAAATTAAACAGTATTTTCCACGACAACAAAACTCAACGAGCGTTATACCTTGAAAATCAGTTTAAGGAAGTTCATTAGGACGATTTTCCAAACGTGTCTGCCTATTGTCAAGAACTCAAGATGCTTGTCGACTAACTCTCCAACGTCGGTGCACCAATCACTAATCAACGATTGATCATGCAACTTATTGCAGGTTTGAACGAATCCTATGACGGCATTGCCACAATCCTTCAGCATTTCACGCCGTTACCTCTATTTTATGAGGCCCATTCGAAACTCATCATTGAGGAAACCAGAAAAATCAAGCGCAACACCACTCGGGCCAGCATTGCCGATGCCTCCCTCACCACCACCGTCGGGCCCTCCGCTGATAGTAGGGCCTCCCAGTCTGGTAACCAGAACTATCGGCCAGACTACCCGCAACAGTCCGCTTCCTCCCGTAACAACCGCCAGAGCAGGCAGAGTGACAAGCACAGCAACGGAAGAAATTCTGGCAACAACAGCTAGCAACAACTGTGGCAGCGGCAGTAGCCTCCGTCATGGGCTGCCTACTCACCGTGGACTGCGTGGGCCCCACCATCATAGGCCTCTCCTTCTTGCATGTATACGATATTCTCGTGGACTTCACCTCAGGACCGACAAGCCCAACCTGACATACTTGGCCCACGTCCACAACAGACCAACACAACACAACACATTCCCCCCATAGACTTATGCATAGACTGACATTGAGGCAGCTATGAGCACAATGTCACAAAACACTCCAGATGAAAATTGGTATATGGAAACAGACGCCACATCTCATATGACTAAATCATAAGGTACTCTCTCGTCTTATTCCAATTTGAGTAATTTAAATTGGAATATTATTGTTTGTAGTAGATAAGGCATTCTCATCCGTGGTTATGGTCATTCCTCCCTATCCCTACCACATCCACCACTAATTTTAAAAAATATCCTTCATGCCCCTAAACTCATTAAGAATCTAATCTCCGTGCGACGTTTCACAACTGAAAATTGGGTTTCCCTTGACTTTAATCCTTTTGGTTTTACTGTAATGGATTTTACTACAGGGAGATGAATAATGAGATGTGACAGCACAAGAGATCTCTACCATATTTCAAATGCCGTCAACAATCCAGCCTCAGTTCCCTCAACATTTGCTGCTCTTTTGTCTTCCTTATGTCATTCTAGATTAGGACATCCGGGAGACTCTATTTTACGCTTCCTTAGGAAAAATAATTTTATTAATTTCAACCGTATTTCTAGGACTCCAATATATGAATCTTGCATTTTTGGAAAATATGTCAAATTACCATTTTCTGCATCCACAAATTGTACATGCCTTTTGATATCATACATCGTGATTTGTGGACATTTTTTATTTTGAGTACGGCTGGCCATCAATATTATGTGTTGTTTTTGAATGATTATTCCAACTTTCTATGGACTTTTCCAATTGGAAATAAATCCCAGGTCTACCCCATTTTTTCTTCATTTATTGCTATCGTAAAAATACAATTTGAAAAAGGCATTAAATGTTTTCAATGTGACAATGGCAGGGGATTCGATAATAACTAATTCAAATAGTTTTGCTTCTAAAACGGTCTTACCTTTCATTTTTCTTGCCCTCACACATCCTCCCAAAATGGTAAAGCCGAACGAAAAATTCGAACCATAAAGAACCTCATTTATGCCCTACTTGCTCATGCCTCAATTCCCCCTCAATTCTGGTATTACACACTTTCCATGGCCACCTACCTCCTAAACATAATCCCAAACAAGTCTCTAGCTCAACAGTCGCCTACCCAAGTTCTGTTTCGTAGGAACCCCTCCTACCAACACTTGCGTATTTTTGGATGTCTTTGTTACCCTCTCCATCCGACCACTCACAAACTCCAACCCCGATCTTCCCCGTGTGTGTTTCTGGGTTAGCCTGCCAATCATCGTGGTTAGTCATGCTATGACTTGTCGAGCCATAAAATTATTAGTTTACGTCATGTCCTATTTGATGAGTCTCGATTCCCATTTTCCTCTATACACTCGCCACTTCGACATTCTTACGACTTCCTAGATGATGGCCTAAACCCTCTTCTAATTCACCATTTACATAGTTTGTCGTCCTAGACCTCGGCACTCGCCACCACCTCATCCAGTCCAGGATGAGCTGCCTACTCGGTTTTGCCGACGGTGGCCCGAAACAGCCGCCTCAGGGTGATTTCGCTGCCACTTCTCGGTAAACTGAGGTTCGGCCAGCCAGTACCATCACCCCTGCCCTTTCTCTTCTTTACGACAGTCCCGCGACAAACCCCCCTCCCACCCCGCATCCCGAGACACACTCTTAGACCATGAAAACATGTGCCATGTATGTAATTCATATACATAAATGGTTGTTTAACCTTTCTATTTCAGTTGTCCCTTCTCATATTTCTCATAACCCGAAGGATGCCTTGTCCGACCCTAATTAGAAAGCCCCAATGATTGATGAATATAATGCTCTTATTGATAATAAGATGTAGGACCTAGTACCCCGTCCACCTAATGCTAACATTATTTGTTCGATGTGGATTTTTAGCTATTGAAAGAAATCTGATGGTTCATTTGAGAGGTACAAGGCTCGTCTTGTAGGTGATGGCAGGTCTCAACATGTGGGAGTGGACTGTGATGAAATATTCAGTCGGGTTGTAAAACCCACAACCATCCGGACCGTCCTCAGCATTGGCATATCCAAGTCTTGGCCCATTCATCAGCTTGATGTCAAGAATGTCTTGTTACATAGGGATCTTCATGAAATTGTATATATGCATCAACCTATGGGTTTCAAGAATCATATTCATCCGGATTATGTGTGTCTGTTGCAGAAATTGCTCTATGGACTGAAACAGGCTCCTCGAGCATGGTACCAGCGGTTCGCTGATTATGTCTCCTCTGTTATTTTTTCACATAGCAGATATGATCAATCCATATTCATATACAACAAGGGTACATACATGACTTACCTATTATTATATATTGATGACATCATCTGATGCTCTCTATCGATCCATTATGTCTCTCATTTCCTCTAAGTTTGCTATGAAAGATCTCGGGGCCCTGAGTTATTTGTTGGGTATCTCTGTCACTCGACATTCTGTTGGCCTATTTCTATGTCAGAAGAAGTACGCCAAAGAGATCCTTGACCGTGCTGGCATAACATCTTGCAAATCATCCCACACGCCTACAAACACCAATTCCAAGCTCAGGGCTGATTCCGGCCCTTCATATTCAGACCCGACTCACTATCGTAGCCTGACTGGGGCCCTGCAGTACCTCACATTCACGAGATCAGACATATCCTATGCCATGCAACAAATCTGCTTGCACATGCACAGTCCGACGGAAGCACACATGCATGCCCTCAAACGTATATAAAATCAAGGAATATATTCCTTTATTTTTGAAAGTGTAATTTCTTTTTGGCTCTTCCAAAAATCTCTCACTTCATTTATAACATATATTATAATTGAGAGTGATTATTGCAAAGAGAAAAGTTGAGGTTTTGTTTTACACCATTGATTAACAAAGTAAGAAAGCAAAATAATATCTTTGAATTGATCAAGTAGGGAAAGTGGAAAGTATTCTTTTCCACCTCATGTGCTAGCACGCTCAATTGTTTAAAAGATATCAATTTTTTAAACTAAAAATATGACATTATTCAACTCTCTATTGACTTGAATACTTATATACATAAATTAGATGTATCAGGAAATCATATTTTAAAATTTTGTTTTATATATGCACATAAAGAGAGACCAATTTGTTAAAATTATTTACACATCAAACAATAAAAAAGATATAGTTATACCTATATGGATTATACAAAACACAAGTGTATTTAAAAAAATGAAAACTTAGATAAAAATGTAAAATGAAGTGTTAATTTGTATGAGTTAGTATTTTAAAAATATATTAAAAATACTTTTAATATTTAGTTATTAAAAATACTTTTAATATTTAGTTATTAAAAAAATTATTTTATATTTAAATTTAAGTCTCTCAAGACCGCGCAAAGCGTGGACAAATTCACTAGTCATAGTATATTCTTAGTCACGTCTATTTGACAACGCAATGCGATCATTATTCTCACTGGCTCAAAATATATGTCATATTTCTTAATATGTAGATTATTTTTAAAAATTAAATTACATAAATTTTGAACGGCGAAAACAACAGCTTTTGAATGCCTGTGTGTGGAATTAGAGGGAAAAGGCGGGCATAAGAAGTTGTACAGACTAGCCAAGGCAAGGGAAAGAAGGGCCCGTGACTTGGATCATGTGATGTGCATCAAGGACGAGGATAATAAAGTACTAGTGGAGGACGCGCTTATTAGACGGAGGTGACAATCTTACTTCCATAAACTCTTGAACAAAAAAGGAGATAGAGACTTTGTGCTAGGATATCTGGAGCAATCTGGTAGGTACCAGAATTTTGGGTATTGTAGAAGCATTAAGGTTGAGGAGGTTAAGGGTGTTGTTCACAGGATGCGCAGGGACAAGCGATCGGGCCTGATGAGATCCTAGTTGAATTTTGGAAGAGCACAGGCATGACATGTTTGGAGTGGCTGACTGAGTTGTTTAACGTCATTTTTAAGACGACGAGAATTCCCGAAGAATAGAGGGGAGTACAATGATTCCTTTGTACAAGAACAAATGTGATATCCAGAGTTGCAACAATGATAGGGGTATCAAGCTACTAAGCCACACTATGAAAGTTTTGGAATGAGTCGTGGAGATGAGGGTGAGAAGAGACGTGTCTTCTGAGAACCAGTTTGGATTCATGCTGGGGCGTTTGACTACATAAGTCATTCATCTTTTTAGGAGGTTGGTGGAGCAGTATAGGGAGAGGAAGAGAGACTTACATATGGTTTTCATCGACCTCGAGAAGGCATACAACAAAGTCCCTAAAGAGGTTCTATGGAGATGTTTGGAGGTTAAAGGTGTACTTGTGACGTACACTAGGGTGATCAAGGATATGTATGATGGATCCAAGACCAGGGTACGGACAGTAGGAGGATACTCGGAGCACTTCCCAGTGATGATGAGGCTGCACCAGGGATCAGTTCTTAGCCCATTCTTATTTGCCTTGGTGATGGATGGACTGACGCGACAAATCCAAGGGGAGGTGCCATAGTATATGTTATTAACATATGACACAATCCTGATTGATGAGACTCGCAGTGGAGTGAAGACAAAGCTGGAGGTTTGGAGACAGACTCTGAAATGTAAAAGATTCAGACTAAGTAGGACCAAGACAAAATACTTGGAGTGCAAGTTCAGTAACGGGAGCGACCTTGAGATAGGCGTGGAGGTGAGGCTTGGTACTTAGTTCATTTCAAAGAAAGGAAGCTTCAAGTACCTCGGGTCTATTATCCAAGAAAATGGAGAGATTGATGACGATGTCACATATCATATTGGGGCATGGTGGATAAAATGGTGGCTCGCATCTGGAGTCTTGTGCGATAAAAATGTGCCACCAAAACGTAAAGGCAAGTTCTATATGGTGGTGGTTAAACCGACTATGTTGTATGGGGCGGAGTGTTGGCCGGTCAAGACTTCGCACACCCAAAAGATAAAAGTTTCGGAGATGAGGATGCTGAGATGGATGTGTGGGCATACGAGGAGGGATATAATTATAAATAATGATATTCAGGACAGAGTGGGAGTGGCCTTGGTGGAGGATAAGATGCGGGAAGCAAGGTTGAGATGATTTGGGCACGGGTAGGGGAGAGACACAAATGCCCTAGTGCGAAGGTGTGAGAGGTTGGCTATGGATGGGTTCAGGCGGGGTAGAGGTAGGTCGAAGAAGTATTAGGGAGAGGTGATTAGATGAGATATGGCGCAGGTGCAACCTATTAAGGATATGACCTTAGATAGGGGTTATGGAAGACACGAATTATGGTAGAAGGGTAGTAGGTAGTCCAGCGTAGTCCTACTTACTCTTACAAACTGATAGTTGTAGAGTTATTATTTTAGGCACGCTTAGCCTGTCATACTAGTAGGCGCGGTATTGTTTATAGTCCCTTATCATTTGGTTTCTGCTGTTATGTGTTCTCTAGTGTATTTTGTTTATCTTATTTACATCCGTTAGTTACTGCTTCTTTTTTCAGAATGCGCTACCATGACTTATTCGCTTTTGATACCAGCATTTTCATACTGCTTTAAATTTCTTGTCTGTGTCTGACCGTTTCTCTTACTTTGTTTGTGTTTGTGCCTTGTGCTTTGTCTTGAGCCGATGGTCTCTCGGAAACTGCCGCTCTACCTAACAAGATTGAGGCAAGGTCTGCGTACACTCTACCCTCCCTAGATCCCAGGGTATATTGTTATTGTTGTTGTAAATTACATAAATTTTGATCAATATTATATGATATAATTTTATTATATTAATATAAAAAATATTACTTATACTAGTACTTTTTGTATAATTTATTATCATAATTTACACCCCATAGTAGATCATTTTTTACCGTTAATCTAGTTCAATTTAACTCCAAAAAATTTTCAAATTAATTTCAATAAAGCAAAACGTAATGACTATTTTGACATGGAGGGGTACTATATTTCTGTGAAGGCAAAATAATCTCATGAAATTGTCAAACTAATGATTTTAGTTAATATTATATTTGGTTTAGTCGTGATTTTTAAATGTTTTAATGCAAATTAAGGAGATGATATTTGCAAGTAGGGAAGTTGGTTTAGAGTTTTGCTTTGACATTGGCAAGAAAAGTTTAAAAGATTCAAAAAAAGATATCCTTTCCTTTTTCTTTTCTTCCATAGGTTTACAGAAAGAGTAGGATGAGTCAAACTAGACCTATTAAGATTCAAACACATGTACATTAATGTAGGCAAAGGATATTTGGCTTATAAGCTGATCAAATGAGCTTATAAATCATTTTAAACTTATTTAAGTGTTTGATAAATTAGAAAATAGTTTAAAATAAGTTAAAAAATGCTTAGAATAAGTCAAAGTTGAGAAGTTGGTTAATCCCAACTTCTTTTTTTTTTTTTTGCTTAAAAGCCATTTTGGACTTTTTGGTTTGACCAATAATTTTACTCTTTTATCTCTTATATTTTCTTCTAATTCCAACATTATCATCATATCTAAAAAGATCTAAATATTTTCCACATTTTTAAAATAAAAAAATGAAGAATTATTTTTTAGAATATGGAAATCTGATTTTTTTTTAAAACCTGAAAAAACTAAAATTTTAAAACCTCTTTTGTAAGAACAAATCTGGAAAAAATATTTTTTTAAAATCGGGATAACTGATTTTTTTTAAAAAAGAAAGTGTCCTAAAAAGTTCATATTTCTCAAAAAAAAAAAAAATAGATTTTTAATAAAAAAATTGAAAAACAAGATTTTCTTGAAATCTAGAGAATAATAATATTTTTCCTGATTTTTAAAAAAGTTCAGCTTTTTCATAATTATTTTTGTAAAAAACAAATGGGATTTCCAGATTTTTATTAAAATAAATCATTTTTTTATTTAAGAAAAAATCAATTCTTTATTGTATTAACAACTTTAATGATATTTCAGTCATTTTGATAGGAAAAAGGTGCTTAACAACACTTATGAACTAAACACATCAACAACTTATTTTCAGCTTAAACACTTTTACCCAAGCACATAACTGCTTATTCATAAAATAAGTTTCAGCACTTAAAAATTCTAAAAGTACTTATACATAAAAGCTATTTTTTTCAGCTAATCCAAATGGACTCTTACTCACACTCTATGTTTATATCAAATCATATAAATTTATTATAAATAATTAATTTAATAAAGTAATAATATATGTTAATTAATCATAATTAAATATAAAAATTTATAACAAACACATATCAAATATTTATTATATTAATATAAATACCAAATGCACATAAATTTCCACCTACTTAATGTAACTCTGAACTATCTCCTTGAAAATAATTATCCTGTCCCCAAAAGTTAGAAGGAGAAGCTAGCGTTCTCCCTTCTTCCATCCCAAAATATTTACACAATAAAAATAGACTAAAAAGAAAAGGAAAACACAAAATAAGCAAGACTAACCTCCTGTTTGGATGGTTGTTTCCCCTAGTTCATTATTGTATTGTTTTTTATTAAATTATATTTGTTTTTATTATTTTTAAAATTATGTTGTATGATATTATAAATTCATTATAATTTCACGGTTATATAACCATGAAAAAATTAAATTTTTTAAATCATGAATTTGATGATTTTTGCGTGATTACGTATTTCATTTACTCATAATATCCCACCCACCCACTCCTTCTCACCCCCACCCTAACCACCCACCCACCACTCCATCCCCCCACAACCACCCATCTCCACCCCTTGACCACCCTCACCACCCCATAACCATCACCACCTCCTTATCTTTTAAGGTTCACATTTATCATTTATTTTAGTTTTATTAATATATATAAATTAAGTTCTAATTAAGGAATAAGAGTATTTTAGTAAACTTATATGTTATTATACAATATCATACAGTCAAAATAAATAATATTTTTTTATTAAATCACAATAAACGATACAGTCTATTCAAACATTATATTCATTAATATAGTATAATACAACACAATATCATATTATACAATATGATACGGTATATTATGAAACCATGGGTAACGACCATCCAAACAATACGTAAGGGGCATTTTCTTTAGGATTGAGCGATCTAATCTAAATACTAGAAAGGTTGAGTGCAAACTGCTACATTTCATTTGAAACACTCTTTAAATCTATTTCTAAAATTTTTAATTTCAATTTTGAAGTTAAATTAAGGAAAAGATTGTAAAACAAATACTTATCAAATAATTTCCAAATAATATTTTAAATATTTTGAATAATATATATGGAAATAAAATTCACATAATATGTTTAAAATTATATATCTTTTAGCTAGCGTTTGGCCATAGATTTCCAAAAAAAATTGGGTGAAGTTTTTTCAAATTTTGAAAATGTGTTTGACCATAATTTTTTCAAAACCTATTTCTGCCTTTTTAAAAATAATAATATTAAACATGACTTATACCCACAAATTCTAAACACTATCAAGAATACCCAATCATATGAAACATAATTGCTAATCCTTTTTGTTATTTTACTAATTTTCTTATTAAATGCATCTCAAAATTTTATTGTTGAATCGTACAATTTTTTGCATTTCAATTTATGCAAATGTGAGACGTCTTTGGATATGGAGACTCAATAATTGGTTATCGAACATTATAAACATTGACATACTTTTTGAGATTAGAATAATTGTGAGTGCTTAGGAGATAGTTGCAAGCCTTCAAATAATTCTTACGTTTTGAAGTATTTTTGATTAATAGGAAACATGATAGATACAAATTAGTTGGGTTATAAATAGATTTTTTTTATTTACAAAATATAAATAATTGAGGTAATTTTTAATTTGAAAGGGTCAATGAATAGATTTTGACCAAAAATACGTTTGAGGTAGACTTTAGAATTTGAAGATTTGTTTTTTCAAAATCTATTAAAATTTTATGATCAAATAAAAACTTGATTTTTTTTGAAAAAAATATATTTTCAAAATTTATGACCAAACGGGAGCTAAGTATATGTTTTGTCATATATAATCTTCTCTCGACTAGCAACTTAAAAACTTCAAAAAGAGAGAAAACAAAAACTTAATCCCTAAACCAAAAAGCTCACTGAGCTTCAGCACACCCAAACGTTTACCAAGTGTCACCCCATAAATTCCAAGAACCTTCCCCAATTTTACCCCATTGGCGGCCTATTATTTTAGGAGTATTATTCTCTCTATATTTGACCAAACAAACAAATTACTGCCCAATTCCATCCATCCATCCATCCATCCATCCATCATCCCCTTTTAGAG